>CM070619.1:12203028-12860900 GCA_036346255.1 Ampelocalamus luodianensis
GGTTGGGGTGGCGGCGAGGGAGTAGGAGCTGGTTCGGCCCGGAGAGAGGGGATGAGAAGTGAGGAGTGGTTTGGGGATTTTGAAGTTTATATAGGATGATATTGGTGGGTAATTTCACCCCAACTTCAGTGGCAAGTCCGAAAACCAACCCACCGAAGCTGTGGAAAGCTGCCTCAGTCCGACTTACTGCTTCCGACTTTCCCATATTGAAGACGGTTTCTGGCTTTTCCAAAAACAACTAGAAAAAGCCACCTATTTAGAACGGTTTTATGCTTTTCCTAGAAAAATGCAAAGCCGAAGCTGTCCCAAATAGACCCTTTAGCTCACGAGGCCTCACACCCACATGCAACCAATCAAGATACTCAAGACTCCCCCTCTCTTTCGTGTGTGAGAGAGACGCCTCTACATCTCATTAATTAGCTGGTTTGCCTATTGCTTTAAGCGTGCATGGATGCGAGCATGTGAACCTTGAAGCAAAACCAAAACCCTTACATGTCAAGATTCAAGAACAGTGCTGCCAACCACATCACTCAAAGTATACGTTACTTCCTCTCCACATTCACACCCTCATCTTTAATCATATGGTAAGTTGCACCGTCACAACATAAGTATCAGAAGTGAGATTCAGACAGTGCAGATTAAGTTGATGCGTGGTAATTTCCTACCGCTTCTTGGGCCTGGCTGGCCGCGCCGCGCCTCCGCCGCCGCCGGAGCCCCGGAATATGGCGCAGAGGACGCAGCCGGACACCCTCGGCGACGGCGGGTCAGCGGCCGGGGCCACGTCCCTGGTCCGGAACGCCTTCTTGCCGGCCGGCATCTCCTCCTGCTCGTCGTCGCCCTTCTTCTCCCCCTGCTTCTTGCGATCCTTCTGCTTGGGCTTGATCACCTTCCTCTTCTTGTCGTCGTCGTCGTCTCCGGCTTCGTCGCGGCTGCAGCGCAGCATGCCGATGCTGCCGACGCTCCGCGAGTGCCGCAGCTCCGGCCGGGGCTGTTCTGCCCGGACCTCGCCGGGCTTCTCCTCCTCGGCGCCACCCTCGGTGAGGAACCGTTCGTCCCAGATCAGCCCTGACGAGCCTGATCTTCTGAACGTCTGCACCGACCTCTGCAGCCCGGCCATCTCTCTCTCTTTTTCTCTCTGTAGATGGAGAACGGAGGTAAGTAATGGAGACATGGAGTGGTGCATGTGTATTGTGCGCGCTTGACAGTATATAAAGCAGAGACAGCAGGGCAGGGAAATGATGGTGTTTGCAGAAAGCAAGTAGCAGTGGCTGCCCGGAAATAACTAACCGGGACAGGACCTTGATTAGTTTAATTAAGCTTTTTTTTCAAAAAAGGATTAGTTTAATTACCTACCGTTTCTTTAATGACAACAGCGTGGGGGATCGTTGGGTTAACATCTGGTTTTACTTCGATAAGAAAACAGTGAGCAAACAGCCTTATGTGCGTTGCTTCTGCTTAATTACTGAATACTAAGTACTGAACAGTGAACAAAATTGGACTAATCATCAGGCAGCCAAGATTGAAATGTAGTAGGAAACATGCAAGTAGAACAGTAGGCACCTAGAACAGAGAAATATGCATCTCATGAATGCACATGTATCGTCTGTTTCGTGAAAAAAAAGCAGTGGTAGCTCATCATCTGGTCTGTTCTCGAAAAAACAGCTCATCATCTGGTCCCTGAAAGTCGCACGAATAATAGAGAAGAACCATGTGTTGTGCACTTGTGCTGCTGTTTACTGATCATGCTAAGTACGTACTACCTCCGTTTCATAATACTCGGCAATATTGACTTTTCGTAGTAAGGTTAAACTTTGACTCATAATTTCACTGTCCTGTAATTAAACATTGCCAACACTGATGTGTTGTGCTGCTGTTTAGTGATGCATGCTAAGCACGTACTACGTCCGTTTCATAGTAATTGGGCAGTGTTGACTTTTCGCGGTCTCTATGGTTAAATTTTGATGGATATTTTGACACTAATACTTTTATAAAATATCGTGGAAGTATAATATTATGAAACTATTTCTTATGATAAATCTAACTATATCATTTTGATACAATGAATCTAAATATTTAGGAAATAATTATTGCTTAAAGATCACGAGGTCTGACTGTTCTAGGTCAACAGTGCCAGCTATTCTGAAACAGGAGTACTGCTTAGCGATTGGAACTCGTCGTCGGGCAGCCAAGGTTGAGATGTAGCAGAAAACATACAAGCGGAGTAGCTCATGCACTGAGGAGAAAATTGGAGCAAGCCGTCTGATTTATTGGCAGCAGTGCGCGATATTGCAGAGATGACTCTGACCAACCTACCTTGTAGTAGCCAAATTCAGTACTGCAAGTAACCCGCCATGGTTGGTTGCACAGATTAAACCATCAATGGAACGTAAATTAGCCAGCCCAAATCAGTCTCTACAGAGTGGACGTGCACGGATGAAAGTATTAGAGGGCCTACACGATTTCAGCCTTGTGCGGTCGACAGACAGGTGTGGTAGGAACGTACGCAGGTCACTAATCACGGACTGGACTCATGGCAGGTGGTCTGTCATAGGCTAAGAGCTCGACACTGAGTCCTGTTGCGATTTGGCCTCGCGACACGTGGCCTGCCGTGGTATTTTTATCCGGTAGGAGTGTTATTTTTATTATTTCGTTCGCGCAGGGTGTCTAGATAGTTTTTGCTATTTGGTTTAAAAAATGTACCATTTTCAGCACCAAAGGAATGAGGTTAACGGGTTGGTAGCAATAATCAAAGAAGAAGCCCGAGCTTGGATTTTAAGCGAGCAAGCAAGTTAGATCCTACTTACCAGGCCAAATTTTGACATCTCCTTGATTAGCGCCTCATCAAGCTAGAGTCTTGCGGGTATCGGATGCCGCCCGAAAGAGCCTTGATGCGTGGGGAATAACTTCTAAGAGGCGCCAAACCGGTGCGAAAAGGTCAAGGCGCTCGGAGGATCCACTGCGCTAGGGGTGGTTTAGTTTAATTTTCGTTTGTGTGGGTTCGCTTCTCAAACACAGTTCAGTATTGTGGATTTTTGTATTTTTCTCCCTTCTTTAATGCAAAGTGGCGCTCTCTGCCCTCGCCTTTAAAAATAAAAAAATTATCTTTGTTGTGAAGCATGGACAGGCGTCTTCTTATTGAGGCACGCTCTTGTAGATATATTTGGAAAAAATAACCCTAAGGCCTTGTTTGGGAGCATAGGGAAAGGCCGGGATCCCCGCCCGATCCCCTAGAGCAAAATCCTCGTGGGAAGTTTCCCCGGCGCTGGCTAACTCGCCGTTTGGATCACTGTGAACAGCGAATTCCCCGGCTCGATCCCCCTTGATTCCAAGGGGGGGGATTATCGCGTCTAGACATGGGAATTATTCTCCTCATCCTCCCGCATCGTGAACGCCTCCCTCCCTCCGCATCGGTGACCGCGACTGCCTCCGCCTCCTCGACAAAGCGGCCTCGGTGGGCTCCCCACAAAGTCGCGGGATCTTGAGGTGACACTACCCATTTCTTTTCCGCTCCGGTTTTCGATTTGGCGTCTCTTGTCTCCTTTTCTCCTTTTATTTCACGCCAAATCCCTTCGATGCCTCGTCACGATTATGCGTGCCCGTTATGCGTGCCCGCGAATGGCGTGGCCAGCCGGTCGGTTCTTGCGGCGAGGTGTGGGAGTATGTGACATGGCGGATCCCACTAGAATTTGGGTTTGGAAGTCACCGGATCTTTAGGTGATCCGTCAACCACGAGATTTGTGGTGAATGCTGCAAGTTTTTATTGAAGATCTTGCGAGTTGGGTAAATTTTTGGATTTTTAGATGCAGATCTCTGCTGAGTAGGAGATTTTTCCTGCCAAGATTTGCTCGTACTTGGGCTTGTTGACTTGAATATATGGAATCAATGCAAATGTGTGAACATCATGTGCTTGATTGGGAGCCCCAGGATTAATCGATTGGAGTTTGGAGTCAAGTTGGTTCTAGCTTACAGTGATTGTGTTCAAGCTTGGTTTCGTAATGTTTGACGAAAATGCTTAGCGAGAACATCGTACTATTGGTGTTTGGATATGAGTAAGATCTAGCTCATTCAGTACTCAGTATAGGTTCAGTATAGGTTTGTTGACGCCTCGATGGGTTTGTTCAATCGTTTAAAGGAACATGTTTTGTCTAGAAGCTAAAATCCAAGATTATTTCGGCATGTTTTCTTTCTTTTCCTTGGAATGTAGATATGGTGACAGTCTAAACCATATAACTTGCAAAATTGCATTTTGCATTCCAAGGACGGTCGAGTCTTTTGTAGGGTTTCAACTCTTTTCTTGCATTTCATACTAGCAACACAATACGGTAGAAGAGATACGTTATGAACATAATATTCTTTCTTGATTCGTCCAACTATCCGATGCATGGATTCTTCTTTGATCTTCATTGAGCAGTCTCCGAGTTAAATGTGCACCATATAGAGCCTTGTCTGTGTTAATTTGCTTATGAGATCGAGAACTGCTATGGATATATGAAGCACGCTTGAAGAAGGCCACGTCGTTTCATATTGGTGAATGGTCAATATTTTGCCTGTTTGATCTTAGTATCCCTAGAGATGGAAGGAAGAGATTTAAAAATAACACAAGTTTGCTACTAATTTTGACCTACTAATTGTTAGTTCATTGCTCAAGTTTGATGACTATAGCCCATCTTGTGTTCTTATTTGTTAGTATTTTTTTCGTTGGAAAATGGGTGTTGTGGCTTCCGTAATAATCTGTAGAAATGTAGCCATACGTGCTGCGTGAAAGCAAGTCATTACTTTTTCTCGCCCATTTTTAGCATATGTTCGAAGGTGCTCTGAGCTAGCATCTACCGGTATTGGTGTGTCGATTTTTAACATTTTGTCCAAGATTTTCAATATTCCATTGTTGAGCATTGCAACCTCATTTGTGGCAGAGGACATTTCAAGAATGCTAGCAAGCATTCTAGTTTAGGTAGCATCATCATCATATAAATACCAATTTAAGTTCTTCTATAGTCAGTATATCGATTGTACACCCGCTTTATTATTCATGCAATGAAACTTGACTTACGATAACATTGTAGGCAAATTGGAGTGTCATCCGTATCATCTACCTTGATCTTAGTCTTTGGAATCGATATAATTGAATCATTGGCATTGTTCCTAGGATCAGGATGGTTTCTTTAACTAATGGGCATGTCACCTGTATGTTTATATTGTGATGACTGTTCTCATCTTTGAGTTTTGCTTTGTAGGAAGTATTAATTTTCCTTTGTTTCCCTTTTTTTTATGCGCATTATGGGTAACAACTCTTTAATTGGATTCAGAACAATTAATTTCCACTTGTTCTGAATTTGTGTTATTGTTTTTGAGTTTTACGAATTTTTTGAATTTTTTTATGGCCGGGATTTTTATCCCTGTCGTTTCCCAAACGGCAACAGGGATGTTGTTCCCGGGCGGGAATATTTCCCCTTGGGGTTGAGGGGGATTTCATGTGCCCTCAAAATCCTCCACAGGGATTTTGTCCCCTGGTTTTCTTACCCCTTTCTTTCAAACAAGCCCTAAGGGTGTGTGCAATGCTGCAAAAAGGTAGAGGCTAAGAAATTTTTAACTCCTCCAAAACCAGTGCTAGCCATTGTAAGGGGTGAGGCTATGTGAAGAAATCTTAGAGCCGGCTAACTGCAGTGATGCAATGCGATGGCGATTAAATTTTGGTCGGGTGGTACTGATAGTATTATCGTATGTTTCCCTAATATGTGATCTGAATGCGGAATACGAATACGGCAATACGATGTTTCTAAAAATAAGGGTACTTAATATCTTGTCTGATGAGTATAAATGTTTGTAAAAATAGATGAACCAATTGTAGTCCCGCCTCCTAAAGCATCAATTCCTAGAAACTAACATGCTAACAACAGCTTTAACTCGGTAGCCGATCTAAATCTCAAAGCACTCAATTGGGTCAAAGAGTCACGATCATCAATTTAATAATACCAATTGACAAGAGAATTAACATTAGCAAGCATCGACAGAGAAGCATCAACTACTAACCATCCCGTTGTGCGCGTCTGCCCATGTTGCAGCTGTGTTGTGCATGTTGGATTTAATATGGGCTAGGCCCAACTTTAATTCTAATTAAATCCTGGAAAATCCCAAAGGCCCATGTGCATGTGCTAAACCTTTTTAGTCCCATATGGAGAGTTAAAGGAGTTACACCAATTTATAAGGTGGAACGTGGAGTCCTCTTGTGGAATTGGAGAGAGCCAATACACGCGCTGCGCTCGCTTCGCCTCGCCGCCGAGCCGAGCCGAGCCGTGCCGAGCGTGTGTGCGCGTGTCGCCGCGCGTGCGGTGCGCACGCGTGTGCGTGAAAATCGAAACGCGACGCATAAACGGCAATAATTGCGATCGTGTCGGGTAATTAAAAGAACAAAGGTAATCGATTCAAATAATGGTCGCAGAATTCGCTGTCGCATTAGTGAGTAATGGCGACCGCTTCGGTTACGCCTCTTGACTGAGTAAAGAATGGTTGCGGTTACTAGTAAGTAATGATGATTAGTGAGTAATGGTGATGCAGTCCGTTGTTATATATAGTCATTATCCGGAGCAGTGAGGCTCTCAATTCTTCCACGAAAGACACCACAGCTTCTTTGTTGTCGTCTCGCGATCTCCATCCGGCAAGCGTGTATGATCGCACCGAGAGCAGCCTCCGAACCCTCGTCCTGAAGGCTTGCACGAGCAAGGGCGAATAAGGTTTTGGGGAGCGTTTGCGCGGCGCTCGCCGCTTCCTCTCCATTCGACTCTACTCACGCCTACAACCGTCACGACTACTACCGCGACGCCCATCGCACGACTACTTACCACTACACCATGACAAACGACGATCTCACAAAGACTCACCGCCGCTTCTTCCACTATCACTGCTCCTTCCACTGGATCCGGTATGTCTATTTCATATGTATTTCTTGGTTACTAATATTACTAGTTGTTACCTTGAACACTGTGATAGATATGCTAGTTTCTGTTCTTCTGGATATTAGTATGTCTATAGTGTTCTTGCTTACTTGCTTTGTGAAAGTGGCTAGAATATTCATCATGTTTTATCTACTATATTTCTGGATTAAAGTAATTCGAAAAATGCTCTTATTCTCAACAATCCAAAAACCTTATTGTAATAGGCATTTTTCATCAATCGCTTTGTTCTTTGCGCTTAAGCCCTCTCAATTCGATGGTGCGAATTATAAGAGGTGGCGCACCAAGATGGTGCTTTGGCTAACTGCCATGAACGTTTTTCATGTGGCAAAAGGCAAGCCTGAAGGAACACTTACTCCTGAACAGGAGCAAGCGTTCGAGGTCACGATAACCTTTTAAAGGTGCCGTGATCGCGTTCTTGGTGAGAAGTTAGTTGATGCATACATGGTGATTACAAATGGGAAAGATATGTGGGATGCACTCGAGGCCAAGTTTGGGGTTTCGGATGCGAGCAATGAATCGTATCTCATGGAGCAATACCATGACTATAGAATGGTTGATGGCCGTTCAGAGTTGAGCGTGCTCATGAGATACAATCCATGGCCAAAGAACTTGAGCATTTCAAGTGTGTGTTACTGGACAAGTTTGTCGCGGAGGCATTATTGCCAAGCTTCCTCCTTCGTGGAGGAATTTTGCTACTTCTTCAAACACAAGAGACAAGAGTTTTCTGTTGAAAATCTCATTGGGTCTCTTGATGTTGAAGAAAAGGCAAGGGCAAAAGATACACACACTAGAGGAAATGAGGACATTCTAGTGCCAATGTGGTGCGTAAAAGAATGGCCAAGCTCAAAAGTTCAAAGGCAAAAACAAAACTGCACAAACAACAAGCTTTAAAAGAAGAAGAAGAACACAAAGGATGGCCTTTGCTTTGTGTGTGCGAATCGGTCATTGGGCCAAGGATTGCGATCAACGCAAGGGTGTGAAGAATCGCAAGGGCGAATTCCAAGTCCGCCAATGTTGTTGTTGGTACTCTCGAGACGGAACTTCGTGGTATGGTAATTTACCTCTCGCTTTTTCCGTATGTCAATCTACCGATTGGTGGATAGACACCGGTGCTAATATACATGTGTGTGCTGATATTTCATTGTTTTCTTCTTACCAGTCACTCGGGATTCAAATTGTTCTAATGGGGAACGGGTCACATGCCACTGCTCATGGTCTTGGCACGGTCGATCCAAGTTTACTTGGAAAGATTGTGCAATCAAGAACATGCATCATGTGCCATCCATCAATAAGAATCTCGTGAGCGGATCTCTTCGTGTAGAGATGGCTTTAGACCGTATTTGAGTCCAATAAATTTGTAATGTCCAAATGTGGACAATTTGTTGGTAAAGGCTATGTGTGCGGAGGCTTGTTCCGCCTATCTCTTTCAGATTTGTGTAATAATGTTGTGAATCATATTTTCAGTGGTAATGAGACTACTATTTGGCATTCACGACTTTGTCACATAAATTTTGGTTGCATGACGCCAGTTAGCCGCTTTAGAGTTAATCCCAAATTCACCCTTGCCAAAGGTTCTAAATGTCAAGTTTGTGTGCAATCAAAGCACCTCGTAAGCCTCACAAGGCCGCGGAGGTAAGAAACTTGGCACCATTAGAACTCATACATTCAGATCGTGTGAGATGAATGGTGTGTTGACAAAAGGTGGTAAGAGATATTTCATGACTTTGATTGATGATTCCACTAGGTTCTGCTATGTGTATCTTTTAAAAACTAAAGATGAAGCTTTTCACTACTTTAAAATCTATAAGGCGTGTTTGAGAACCAACTTGAAAAGAAAATCAAAAGGGTTAGGTCCGATCGTGGCGAGTACTTTTCTAATGAGTTCAATTTATTCTGTGAGGAACATGGTATAATCCACGAGAGGACGCCCCTATTCACCCTAGTCAAATGGGATTGCCAAAGAAAGAACCGTACTCTAATCGATTTGGTTAACGCCATGTTAGACACATCGGGTCTTTCCAAGGCATGGTGGGGAGGCTATATTGACTTCATGTCATGTCCTAAATAGGGTTCCCACAAAGAATAAAGAGATAACTCTATTTGAACAATGGGAGAAGAAAAGACTATCACTTTCATACTTGCGCACTTGGGGTTGTTTGGCGAAAGTCAACGTGCCAATTTCCAAAAGCGTAAGCTTGGACCAAAACCGTGGATTGCGCTTTTTAGGCTATGCTCACCATAGCGTTGGATATAGATTTTTAGTGGTGAAATCGAGTACCGACGTGCATGTCGGTACAATTATGGAGTCCAGAGATGCTACTTTCTTTGAGGATATTTTTCCGATGAAAGATATGCCTAGTTTATCGAGTCGAGCCCGATACAACTCTCGAACTCGCCATTCCAATGGAATATTTTGAGCAAACCCTCGATCAAATTCTGAGGAGGAAGACAATGAAAATCGAGGAAGAGTAAAAGACAAAGGACTGCAAAGTCTTTTGGTTCGATTTCATTGTGTACCTTGTGGATGATACTCCAAGTACCATTTACAAGCATATGCTTCTCCGATGCGAATCTTGGAAGGAAGCAATCCAGTGAAATGGATTCCATTATTTCTAATGGAACTTGGGAGATCACCGAGGTCCTTATGGTTGTAAACCAGAGGATGTAAGTGGGTGTTCAAAAGAAGCTTAGGCCTGATGGTACTATCGAGAAGTATAAGGCACGACTTGTGGCCAAGGGTTATACCCAAAGGAAGGCGAAGATTTCTTTGATACTTATTCACTGTGGCTAGATTGACCACTATTCGAGTACTACTATCTCTCGGTCGCCTCACACGGTCTTCTCATTCATCGATGGATGTTAAGACGACTTTTCTAAATGGAGAGTTGGACGAGAAATTTACATGGAACACCGGATGGATTTGTAGTAAATGGTCAAGAAGGAAAGGTGTGCAAGTTGTTGAAATCTTTGTATGGTCTTAAACAAGCACCTAAGCGATGGCATGAAAAATTCGACAGACCTTAACATCCGCAGCTTTATTGTAAATGAAGTTTGCAGATGTGTGTATTATCGCCATGGTGGGGCGAGGAGTCATTCTATGTCCGTATGTTGATGACATATCGATCTTTGGGACCAACCTTAATGTGATTAAGGAGGTCAATGATTTCTTGTCTCGAATTTTGAGATGAAAGATCCGGGAGTAGCCGATGTTATCTTGAACATCAAGTCGTTGAGAGGTGATGATGGTGGGATTACATTGTTGCAATCTCATTATGTGGAAAAGGTTCGAGTCGTTTTGGTTATAGCGATCGCAAACCTTCTCCAACACCTTATGATCCTAGCGTGTTGCTTAGGAAGAATCGGAGAATAGCCGAGACAAATTGAGATATTCTCGATAATTGGTTCACTTATGTATTTAGCTAGCGGTACAGGCCTAACATCTCGCTTGTTGTGAGCAAACTAAGCCGGTTTGTTTCTAATCCGGAGATGATCATTGACATGCTCTTGAGAGGGTAATGCGCTATCTAAAGGGTAATATGAGTTATGGCATTCACTATACCGGGTACCCTAGGTACTAGAGGGTTATAGTGATTCAAACCGATATCCGATGTCGATGAGATTAAGGCCACAAGTGGATATGTCTTCACACTTGGAGGTGGCGCTGTTTCATGGAAGTCTTGCAAGCGCACCATCTTAACGAGGTCAACAATGGAAGCGTAACTCACAAGATTAGATATCGCCATCGTTGAAGCGAATGGCTTCGTGAGCTCTTGATGGATCTGCGGTGGTTGATAAACCGCATCGCTATTCGATGAATCGTGACAATCGATCGTGATCGCTAAGGTGAAGCAGTTCTAAGGATAATATGAAATCATCAAGACATGTGAAGAGAAGACCAAGTCTGTCAGAAAATGAGAAACTCCGAGTAATAGCTTTGGATTATATCCAAACAACTAAGAATCGCGATCCCTTCACAAAGGGTTTATCACGAATGTGATAGACAATGCATCAAGGGAGATGGGTTTGAGACCCACGTGAGTTATACCATAGTGGTAACCCATCCTATATGATCGGAGATCCCGTGAAGTAAGATTAGCGAAACAAGCTTTTGGTTAATCGGGAGGAGAGTACCTTTATAGACCCACTCCATTGGAGATGCAATTCTCTCCTAAATCAGTATGGTAGGTTGATTTTATCTTAATGTGTTCTGTGGCTTATTTAAGCAAAGATGTCATCCTACAGAGCGCCTTGAAAGAACACACCTATATGAGCCCGATCGCTAGTCACGCCATGAGATAGGGTAATCTCTAGGAAGCTCATGAATCGGCCGTGAGTATGACTTATATGCTCCAACCCGCGGGATGCCCGGCACTAGTATCGCTTAAGGACTTAAGTGAAACTTATTCACACAAAACGCCAATTCAAGGCTTAGTCCATTGTGCGCTTGTGGATAAGTGTAGCTTCGTTCTAGATGGATGTTCAACCTTAACCGGTCTCCATCGAAACACCGATATATTAAAACAATACGTGTGGATCAAGGAATTTGACATGTGCCCTTGGGATCCGTGGGGATTGTTGGATTTAATATGGGCTAGGCCCAACTTTAATTCTAATTAAATCTCGAAAATCCCAAAGGCCCATGTGCATGTGCTAAACCTTTTAGTCCCATATGGAGAGTTAAAGGGAGTTACACCAATTTATAAGGTGGAACGGGGAGTCCTCTTGTGGAATTGGAGAGCCAATACACGCTGCCGCCGCTTCGCCTCGCCGCCGCCGTGCCGAGCCGAGCCGCCGTCTTGCGTGCGGTGCGTGCGCGCGTGCGCGTGCGCGTGCGCGTGCGCGCTGCGCATACACAAGCGTGTCGGTGCGTCGCGCGCTTTTCTTTATCTATTCGAAAATCGAAACGCACCGATTCGCAATAAACGGCCGCAATAATTGCGATCGCTTCGGTCTCTTCATTTTTGCAATTAAAAGAACAAAGCAACGATTCAAATAATGGTCGCGCAAGAAGTTCGCTTGTTACTAGTGAGTAATGGCGACCGCTTCGCCTCTTGACTAGGCAAGAACTGCCGTTATTAGTGAGTAATGGCGACCGCTTCGCCTCTTGACTAGACGAGAATGGTTGCGGTTACTAGTAAGTAATGGTGATCGCTTTACGTCCGTTGTTATATATAGTCATTATCCGAACAGAGTGAGGCTCTCCAATTCTCTCCACGAAAGACACCACGCTTCTTTGTTGTTTGTCTCGGCGATCTCCATCCGGCAAGGCGCGGTACGATCGCACCGGAGAGCGGCCTCCGAACCCTCGTCCTTGAAGGCTTGCACGAGCAAGGGCGAATAAGGTTTTGGGGAGCGTTTGGCGGCGATCGCCGCTTCCTCTCCATTCGACTCTACGCTACGCCTACAACCGCACGACTACTACCGCGACGTCCATCGCACGACTACTTACCACTACACCATGACAAACGACGATCTCACAAAGACTCACCGCCGCTTCTTCCACTCTCGCTTCCTTCCATCGATCCGGGTATGTCTATTTCATATGTATTTCTTGGTTACTAATATTACTAGTTGTTACCTTGAACATCGTGATAGATATGCTAGTTTCGTTCTTCGATATTAGTATGTCTATAGTGTTCTTGCTTACTTGCTTTGTGAAAGTGGCTAGAATATTCATCATGTTTTATCTACTATATTTCGGATTAAAGTAATTGAAAATGCTCTTATTCTCAACGAAGGGAGGACGAGTGAGGAAGCTGTGGTGGCGCGGCAGAGGAGGAGGAGAAGCGGGTGGTGGCGCGTGGGACGATTAGGTTGGGGTGGCGGCGAGGGAGTAGGAGCTGGTTCGGCCCGAGAGAGGGGATGAGAAGTGAGGAGTGGTTTGGGGATTTTGAAGTTTATATAGGATGATATTGGTGGGTATTTCACCCCAACTTCAAATGGCAAGTCCCAAACCAACCCACTAAGTCGTGGAAAGTCTGTCTCATCCGACTTTCCCATATTGAAGACGGTTTCGCTTTTCCAAAACAACTAGAAAAAGCCACCTATTTAGAACGGTTTTATGCTTTTCCTAGAAAATGCAAAGCCGAAATTGTCCCAAATAGACCCTTTAGCTCACGAGGCCTCACACCCACATGCAACCAATCAAGATACTCAAGACTCCCCTCTCTTTCGTGTGTAAGAGAGACGCCTCTACATCTCATTAATTAGCTGGTTTGCCTATTGCTTTAAGCGTGCATGGATGCGAGCATGTGAACCTTGAAGCAAAACCAAAACCCTTACATGTCAAGATTCAAGAACAGTGCTGCCAACCACATCACTCAAAGTATACGTTACTTCTCTCCACATTCACACCTCATCTTTAATCATATGGTAAGTTGCACCGTCACAACATAAGTATCAGAAGTGAGATTCAGACAGTGCAGATTAAGTTGATGCGTGGTAATTTCCTACCGCTTCTTGGGCCTGGCTGGCCGCGCCGCGCCTCCGCCGCCGCCGCCGCCGGAGCCCCGGAATATGGCGCAGAGGACGCAGCCGGACACCCTCGGCGACGGCGGGTCAGCGGCCGGGGCCACGTCCCTGGTCCGGAACGCCTTCTTGCCGGCCGGCATCTCCTCCTGCTCGTCGTCGCCCTTCTTCTCCCCCTGCTTCTTGCGATCCTTCTGCTTGGGCTTGATCACCTTCCTCTTCTTGTCGTCGTCGTCGTCTCCGGCTTCGTCGCGGCTGCAGCGCAGCATGCCGATGCTGCCGACGCTCCGCGAGTGCCGCAGCTCCGGCCGGGGCTGTTCTGCCCGGACCTCGCCGGGCTTCTCCTCGGCGCCACCCTCGGTGAGGAACCGTTCGTCCCAGATCAGCCCTGACGAGCCTGATCTTCTGAACGTCTGCACCGACCTCTGCAGCCCGGCCATCTCTCTCTCTTTTTCTCTCTGTAGATGGAGTACGGAGGTAAGTAATGGAGACATGGAGTGGTGCATGTGTATTGTGCGCGCTTGACAGTATATAAAGCAGAGACAGCAGGGCAGGGAAATGATGGTGTTTGCAGAAAGCAAGTAGCAGTGGCTGCCCGGAAATAACTAACCGGGACAGGACCTTGATTAGTTTAATTAAGCTTTTTTTTCAAAAAAGGATTAGTTTAATTACCTACCGTTTCTTTAATGACAACAGCGTGGGGGATCGTTGGGTTAACATCTGGTTTTACTTCGATAAGAAAACAGTGAGCAAACAGCCTTATGTGCGTTGCTTCTGCTTAATTACTGAATACTAAGTACTGAACAGTGAACAAAATTGGACTAATCATCAGGCAGCCAAGATTGAAATGTAGTAGGAAACATGCAAGTAGAACAGTAGGCACCTAGAACAGAGAAATATGCATCTCATGAATGCACATGTATCGTCTGTTTCGTGAAAAAAAAGCAGTGGTAGCTCATCATCTGGTCTGTTCTCGAAAAAACAGCTCATCATCTGGTCCCTGAAAGTCGCACGAATAATAGAGAAGAACCATGTGTTGTGCACTTGTGCTGCTGTTTACTGATCATGCTAAGTACGTACTACCTCCGTTTCATAATACTCGGCAATATTGACTTTTCGTAGTAAGGTTAAACTTTGACTCATAATTTCACTGTCCCTGTAATTAAACATTGCCAACACTGATGTGTTGTGCTGCTGTTTAGTGATGCATGCTAAGCACGTACTACGTCCGTTTCATAGTAATTGGGCAGTGTTGACTTTTCGCGGTCTCTATGGTTAAATTTTGATGGATATTTTGACACTAATACTTTTATAAAATATCGTGGAAGTATAATATTATGAAACTATTTCTTATGATAAATCTAACTATATCATTTTGATACAATGAATCTAAATATTTAGGAAATAATTATTGCTTAAAGATCACGAGGTCTGACTGCTCTAGGTCAACAGTGCCAGCTATTCTGAAACAGGAGTACTGCTTAGCGATTGGAACTCGTCGTCGGGCAGCCAAGGTTGAGATGTAGCAGAAAACATACAAGCGGAGTAGCTCATGCACTGAGGAGAAAATTGGAGCAAGCCGTCTGATTTATTGGCAGCAGTGCGCGATATTGCAGAGATGACTCTGACCAACCTACCTTGTAGTAGCCAAATTCAGTACTGCAAGTAACCCGCCATGGTTGGTTGCACAGATTAAACCATCAATGGAACGTAAATTAGCCAGCCCAAATCAGTCTCTACAGAGTGGACGTGCACGGATGAAAGTATTAGAGGGCCTACACGATTTCAGCCTTGTGCGGTCGACAGACAGGTGTGGTAGGAACGTACGCAGGTCACTAGTCACGGACTGGACTCATGGCAGGTGGTCTGTCATAGGCTAAGAGCTCGACACTGAGTCCTGTCGCGATTTGGGCTCGTGACACGTGGTCTGCCGTGGTATTTTTATCCGGTAAGAGTGTTATTTTTATTATTTCGTTCGCGCAGGGTGTCTAGATAGTTTTTGCTATTTGGTTTAAAAAATGTACCATTTTAGCCAGACTCCAAATTTATGCTGTTCTGAAGCATGGACAGACGTCTTCTTATTGAGGCACGCTCTTGTAGATATATTTGGAAAAAATAACCCTAAGGCCTTGTTTGGGAGCATAGGGAAAGGCTGGGATCCCCGCCCGATCCCCTAGAGCAAAATCCCCGTGGGAAGTTTCCCCGGCGCTGGCTAACTCGCCGTTTGGATCACTGTGAACAACGAATTCCCCGGCTCGATCCCCCTTGATTCCAGGGGGGGGGGGGGGATTATCGCGTCTAGACACGGGAATTATTCTCCTCATCCTCCCGCATCGCGAACGCCTCCCTCCCTCCGCATCGGTGACCGCGACTGCCTCCGCCTCCCTCGACAGCCTCGAGGCCGGGCTCCCCCCACAAAGTCGCGGGATCTTGAGGTGACACTACCCATTTCTTTTCCGCTTCCGGGGTTTCTCGATTTGGCGTCTCTGGTCTCCCTTTTCTCCTTTTATTTCACACCAAATCCCCTTCGATGCCTCGTCCTGATTATGCGTGCCCGCGAATGGCGTGGCCAGCCGGTCGGTTCTTGCGGCGAGGTGTGGGAGTATGTGACATGGCGGATCCCAGCTAGAATTTGGGTTTGGAAGTACCGGATCTTTAGGTAATCTGGTCAACCCTGGAGATTTGTGGTGAATGCTGCAAGTTTTTATTGAAGATCTTGCGAGTTGGGTAAATTTTTTTGGATTTTTAGATGCAGATCTCTGCTGAGTAGGAGATTTTTCCTGCCAAGATTTGCTCGTACTTGGGCTTGTTGACTTGAATATATGGAATCAATGCAAATGTGTGAACATCATGTGCTTGATTGGGAGCCCCAGGATTAATCGATTGGAGTTTGGAGTCAAGTTGGTTCTAGCTTACAGTGATTGTGTTCAAGCTTGTTTTCGTAATATTTGACGAAAATGCTTAGCGAGAACATCGTACTATTGGTGTTTGGATATGAGTAAGATCTAGCTCATTCAGTACTCAGTATAGGTTCAGTATAGGTTTGTTGACGCCTCGATGGGTTTGTTCAATCGTTTAAAGGAACATGTTTTGTCTAGAAGCTAAAATCCAAGATTATTTCGGCATGTTTTCTTTCTTTTCCTTGGAATGTAGATATGGTGACAGTCTAAACCATATAACTTGCAAAATTGCATTTTGCATTCCAAGGACGGTCGAGTCTTTTGTAGGGTTTCAACCCTTTTCTTGCATTTCATACTAGCAACACAATACGGTAGAAGAGATACGTTATGAACATAATATTCTTTCTTGATTCGTCCAACTAACCGATGCATGGATTCTTCTTTGATCTTCATTGAGCAAGTCTCCTGAGTTAAATGTGCACCATATAGAGCCTTGTCTGTGTTAATTTGCTTATGAGATCAGTAAACTGCTATGGATATATGAAGCACAGTTGAAGAAGGCCACATCGTTTCATATTGGTGAATGATCAATATTTTGCCTGTTTCAGATCTTAGTATCCCTAGAGATGGAAGGAAGAGATTTAAAAATAACACAAGTTTGCTACTAATTTTGACCTACTAATTGTTAGTTCATTGCTCAAGTTTGATGACTATAGCCCATCTTGTGTTCTTATTTGTTAGTAATTTTTTTTCGTTGGAAAATGGGTGTTGTGGCTTCCGTAATAATCTGGTAGAAACTGTAGCCATCTGTGCTGCGTGAAAGCAAGCTGTTACTTTTTTTCTGGCCCATTTTTAGCATATGTTCCGAAGGTGCTCTGGAGCTAGCATCGGCTGGTATTGGTGTGTCGATTTTTAACATTGTGTCCAAGATTTTCAATATTCCATTGTTGAGCATTGCAACCTCATTTGTGGCAGAGGACATTTCCAAGAATGCTAGCAAGCATTCTAGTTTAGGTAGCATCATCATCATATAAATACCAATTTAAGTTCTTCTATAGTTGTATATCGATTGTACACCCGCTTTATTATTCATGCAATAAAACTTGACTTCTGATAACATTGTAGGCAAATTGGAGCTGTCATTTGTGTCATCTACCTTGATCTTAGCTGCTGGAATCGATATAATTGAAGTATTGGCATTGTTCCTAGGATCAGGATTGTTTCTTTAACTAATGGGCATGTCACCTGTATGTTTATATTGTGATGACTGTTCTCATCTTTGAGTTTTGCTTTGTAGGAAGTATTAATTTTCCTTTGTTTCCCTTTTTATGCGCATTATGGTTAACAGCTCTTTAATTGGATCCAGAACAATTAATTTCCACTTGTTCTGAATTTGTGCTATTGTTTTTGAATTTTACGAATTTTTTGAATTTTTTTATGGCCGGGATTTTTATCCCTGTCGTTTCCCAAACGGCAACAGGGATGTTGTTCCCGGGCGGGAATATTTCCCCTTGGGGTTGAGGGGGATTTCATGTGCCCTCAAAATCCTCCACAGGGATTTTGTCCCCTGGTTTTCTTACCCCTTTCTTTCAAACAAGTCCTAAGGGTGTGTGCAATGCTGCAAAAAGGTAGAGGCTAAGAAATTTTTAACTCCTCCAAAACCAGTGCTAGCCATTGTAAGGGGTGAGGCTATGTGAAGAAATCGTAGAGCCGGCTAACGGCGTGTGCAACAGTGGCAGAACCAAGATTAAATTTTTGGTCGGGTGGTACCAATAGTATTATCGTATGTTTCCCTAATATGTGATACCGGTACGGTAATACGAATATGGCAATACGATGTTTCTAAAAAATAAGGGTACTTAATATGCTGATACAGTGAGTATAAATGTTTGTAAAAATAGATGAACCAATTGTAGTCCTGCCTCCTAAAGCATCAAACTAGCTTAACCAAAACCATATAGTACTCCTTTATCTCAACAATAGATAAATTTATCATAATCAAACTAGCTTAACAAAAAACCAACATAGGAGTATCACGACAAGCAACTTGAATTTGCATATATAGGACAAGAGCAATGGCGGACTCTCCCTGTAAAGCAATGGTATTCCCTAGAAACTAACATGCTAACAACAGTTTAACTCAGGCGCCGCATCTAAATCTCAAAGCACTCAATTGGGTCAAAGAGTCACGATCATCAATTTAATAATACCAATTGACAAGAGAATTAACATTAGCAAGCATCGACAGAGAAGCATCAACTACTAACCATCCCGTTGTGCGCGTCTGCCCATGTTGCAGCTGTGTTGTGCACGCTGACCGCTCGCCTTGGCCTCGGCTTGCTGGCCTGCCGACTAGCCGCCGTGTCGCGAAGTTGCATGCGATCGCTCGTGCGACACAGCCTGTGGCGGCTTAGCCCTAGCGCCGTCGAGCGCAATGCCTCATGCCTATTGGCTGCCGCTGTCACACCTCGCATGCGCCCTCTCACCTCTATGTTACAATCCCACTTGGATGAACACAACTCAATAGCTTTAGTACCAAATCCAACACAAGATTCAAAGTATTTGAGATACAAATTGGGGGAAATAGAAGCAAGGACCGGGACTATCAATCAGACTGGGAACTAGAAACAATTTAGATTGGGGGATGAGAGAAAGAACTTGAGTTGGGAGGAATGGAGTTTGGGGAGGAGGAGAGCCTAGCTTTCGCCCTTCTTCTCATCTTCGATGCCCTCTTTCCAGCGGATGGGATGTTTATATAACATTCCTCATTGCCTTGTGCTTCAATGACCTGGTTGGACCAGCCCATTGGTCCAACAGTCCACATGCAACCCATCAAACAGAACGAGCCCATGACACTCCGCTTCTCGCCGGCTCGCCGCCACCGGTGCCGACTGGCTGTGCGCCGCCGTTGCCCTCAGGCTTCGCGTTGTCGCTAGTGTTGTCGTCCTAGACTCATCGTCTAGAGAATGGGGGAGAACAAGAGAGAGCTCAGGTGACTTCTTTCATCCCTAGTGGCTGGGCCCTCGTCACTCATGTAGACCTAAAAGCTGAACCTCTCTCCCTTGCGTTGGCCCAGCGCCCCAAATCTCCTCAACCTCGCTCACGCTCATGGACACAAGACATTGAATCTTCTCCATCTCTGGAGTGGCGGTGACCACGGGGATGATAGGGGAGGGGGGTTCCCGCCGGCGAGGCCATCTAGGCTTGCCCTATTGCTTGGTCTGCCCTTATGTGCAATGCTAATGGAAAGCCAGAGCTAAGTGCTGTTGGGCCTACTTGAACTCAACTCCAACTGTTGCAAGCTAAAAAAGGTTCTTCGGACTCGAGCCATGTCCATGTTGGCCCAAACCGAAGAAAGCTCGGCAAAACCGATCAAAGACGGAGCACACACTCACGCGACGATGCTGGAAGGAAAAACTTGGTAAACAAAATAGACAAAGCTGATTTGGTGTTGCATGCACTGCATGCAGCGTTTCTCGCTTCGCTTTCTTCTATTGCTTACATTGCTTTTCAACTTCACATGTTACATTGCAGCCGGCCTTGGCTTTTATACTCATGCACACCTAGACATGGACTCCTACTCAGATTCTATCGAGGGAAACAATCTTAGATACGGCAAGCACTAAAAAGAAACTAATAAAGATTACCTCCAACATTCCCCTCTAATCTTTGTGCACTTACTTATTAAGTGTACTCGGCTGTTAGTTAGACTCGACTTCAACTTGGCTCACACACACTCGGCTGGAGACGGTGACACAACTTAAACGCGTCTTGGACTCTTACTCATTAAGGCAGTCGGTCTCAACTACGACTTGCCCAACTCGTACTCAACTCAGGACGATAAGCACATCTTCTCAACGTCCTGGATTTAACTCCACGGACTCGACTCAGAACGGCGAACACATCTCCTCAACGTCCCGAACTCAACTCTACGGACTCGACTCAGGATGACAAACATATCTCCTCAACGTCCTAGATTCAACTCCACACACACACACACATACGGCACCGCAACCGTCTAGTACCAACACAACGCTTTCACCATGGCAACATGCAACTCATCTTGCGTTCCACCGACGTGCAGGCTCCTCCTTGTCATGGAGCCGTATGTATTGTTCAGTGCTTCGGTCTCGCTGCATCGGGCCGCTCCGTGCGCCCGATATGCCCACGGGTTGTTGCGTTCTCTTCCGCTCGTGCTGCCCGCACGCTCCCGAAGCCGCGCCAGGGTCACCCATCTTTCGCCATGACTCTGATACCAATTGTTAGTCCAAACTGAAGAAAACTTAGCTCGGCAAAACTGATCAAAGACGGAGCACACACTCACGCGATGTTGCTGGAAGGAAAAACTCGGTAGACAAAATAGACAAAGCTGATTTGGTGCTGCATGCACTGCATGCAGCGTTTTTCGTTGCGCTTTCTTCTATTGCTTACATTGCTTCTCAACTTCACACGTTACATTGCAGCCGGCCTTGGCTTTTATACTCACGCACGCCTAGACATGGACTCCTACTCGGATTCTATCGAGGGAAACTGTCTCGGATACGGTAAGCACTAAAAAGAAACTAACAAAGATTACTTTCAACAGTCCAGGAATCGACTCCAGCAAATAGAAAAGAAAAAAGCTAAAAAGACGGAGAGAGAGCATGGCGTAGGGAGAGAGTTTGTGTTAGATGCATTGAGAGATTTAACATTATTATTTTAATTTATGGCGGGTCTCATTTTTAGATGTGATATAGGTGCTAAACACTGGATGAATTGGTAGCCTCAATCAATTAGTCTAGCAAATCGATTATGGAAGAGCTGCTCCTTGGATTTCAGGGAATCCCGTCTACTTAAACGCAAAGTAGAACGAGCGTAAAGAGAAAGAAAGAGAGTAACTTCTTTTAAGTAGTTTATACTGGAGAGAAAGATGGAAACTTAGCCCCTGTTTATGTGAGATGAGGGAGGAAAGTGAGGTGAGTTGGGTTTTTTTATTTTTAGTTAATTCATGGTGGGTTCCAGGAGAGAAGTAGAGGCTAAACAGCAAAATATGAAAACTTACCATACTTACGTGACAGTTAGGGATGGAAACGGATCGAATAGTCTCGAATACGAATAAGAACCCATATTTTTAAAACGAATACGAATTCGAATATTCTCGAATAAGAATCCGAATCGAATGTTGCAACAAATTCGAATCGAATGCGAATATCCTACAATTTTTGCGACAAATCTTGGTAGAACATGCAACAACCACAGATTCAGCATCGAATCAAGATCCCGTCGAAACATAAACGCTCCGGAAAAAAACAGATAATATTTGTATCCAAGAAAAAAGGATAGTATTTGTTTTCCCGGATACGAATAACACGGATACTATCCATTTTCCCGGATAGTAACCGGATACGAATAACACCGAATACGGATACTATCTATTTTTCTCGGATAGTACTCGTTTTCATTCGAATGCGAATTTTACTTACTATATTTGCATTTTCTCGAATACGAATATCAGATAAAACAGATTATCCTTTACCAATTCCTATCCCTAGTGACATGATGTTTCTTTTCTACTCTCACATTGTGCAAACCCAGAAATGGAACCCAGACCGCTGGATAGGAAGTCCCACGAGGGCGGCGACGGTTTCCGGCTTGTGCAAATCAGTGCGGCCCAAAGGTGACGCGAGCTATTTATGAACTATGAAGTGATTGACTGTCTGCATATACATCTTGGGCTGGCTGTGCCATGCAGTATCTTTGAGGGGGTGTTTTGTTTGGTTGCATGGTTCCATGTGTCATGTAGCATCATTTAGGAGGGTAGTTTGGTTGCTTGCCTCGGTTTCATGGGTGGGGCAAGCATTTTGAAGCAAAATGTAGCTGTTGAACCTGGCCCAGCCCATGGAAACACAAAATATGGTATATCTCAATCTTTCTGGTTCATTTGGGCCAGGTTGGAGCACTGAGGCCTATACTGCTGAAGTAAGCTGTGTTGTTCAAACGTATAAATTCATTTCAACTCTATTTGAACTCTACTGAGGTCTATTGATTTGTTTTCTTCTTGAAATCGAGCTACATGCTGTTTAAGTGCAGCTCCATTATGATGCTATTATACTACATTTTCATTCCTTTACCCAATCTTGTGGAATCAAGAAATGTTTCTTTAAGAAATGGTTCATGTAATGTAATAACTGCTGCAATGTCCAGAGACTGCTGTCTTGTGTGACCTTGATTGCCAATGATTTAGGTATTGTCCTAGTCCTGCCACATAGGTTTTCTCTGGTGGTTGAGCTGCAATTGCAGAGTATTGTTGGTGATCGGTGAAGAATTTTTTAAAAATAATATTATTTTAAAAGATATTTACAAAAATAAAAAGTCATTTCAAAAAATTACAAAAATATGCCACTGTCGCCAGTTGAACTGGTGACAGGAACCCTGTCGCCACCCTGTAGCCGGTTCAACTAGCTATCTCCAGTTGAACTGGCGACAGGAAGTTGCGGAGGTTCCTGTCGCCAGAGGTTCCTGTCGCCAGTTCAAACTGGCGACAGAGACCCGGCTATAAAAACCCCAAAAAATCAGTGCATAATTCATTTTAATTCCAGAAAATTACAAGAGAGAGTTCGAGAGGGAGAGAAGAAATAGTAGCGAAGCTCTGCCGGTTCGTCGCGGAGGAGAGATTGACAGAGCATCAGTTTCGAGCGATCATCTTGCAGGTAAATTTTTCTGAACTGTGTACGTTACGTCCAAACCTTGTAGGTTAGCAAACAAAAATAGCGACGTAGAATTGAGTAGATTAGATAAATGTAGTACATATTTTGAGTAGTGTAGCAACAAAGAATTGTGACAATAGCGACATAGAATTGAGTAGATTAGATAAATGTAGTACATATTTTGAGTAGTGTAGCAACAAAGAATTGTGACAATAGCGACATAGAATTGTGACAATAGCGACATAGAATTGAGTAGGCTAGATAAATGTAGTCGAACTGTGTAGTACATATTTTGAGTTGTGTAACGACATAGAATTGTGACAATAGCGACATACAATTGAGTATGGTACATTGTGAGATAAAGACGAAGTAGATGATTAGGTCGGAAGAGCAATGAGAATAAGTGTGCGCGGTTATTATTTTATTAGTGCGTCGTTATTATTGTGTTAGTGCGCGATCAATATCTTGTTAGTGCGGAAAATACCATTTAAACTAGAAAAATAGAATGACATGTATTAAATTTGTATAGAAAATTCGTAGTTGCTACATAGGCTAAGTAAAGATGCATGAGAAAAATATGGACTTTTTTTGGCTGCATTTTCAGGTATGGCAGATGCGAGTCAGTACGAGTTGCTTGACCCAGTGGTTGACACGCGTCACACCGTAGCGCCTCGATCGCGTTCTCCGAGGGCGAGGCGCCGATAGAGCTTGGGGCGTTCGCCACGCACTTCATCGGGCATGGAGGTCGCACCGAGACCGGATTCCGAGGTACGTGAAGTTGTGTTCTTCATGCACTCAATCGCGATCGATTATTTTGCGTTAACTCTGCTTGTGGTTAATCGTTTGGACGTAGGTTGAGAGCGGCAGCCTCCTTCCACTCGCGAGGATGGTGGAGGCGACGGTGGAGGACGACGACCACGCGTCTTTGGTCGTGCGTCTAGGCGCTTCGTCGACGACCGAGCCCCGCCGACGGCGGCCGTTGACCGAGGCCGAGACCCACACGCCCACCTCCCGTGTGGGAGATGACGCCGACGCCGCAGGGCGTGAGCTATCGGCCGGGTTGCCGTGCGCAGCGCTCGATGGCGGCGCACGACGCCCCGCCACGTGGCGCCGCGGACCTCCTAGCCGTGTTCGCGATGTCTTGCCGCCAGCAATGGTATGTGAGTTCAGCACCGCGAATACGCCGAAGTGGATTTATCGGCCACGTAAGTGTTTGTAACTATTGTTTTCTCGCAACAATTCGTATGTGAACCTTGCTGATGTGTACGTGTCTTCTTGCAGCCCGAGCGTATGGCGGAGAACCCAGGGGACGTCGCTGTTAGGAGGCACTTCGAGGCCTACCTGCTGTGGTTGTTCGGGTGGGTCATGTTCCTGGGCTCTCACAGCGACAGCGTCGACAAGCACTACATCTAGTACGCGCGTGAGGTGGCTGACTCACCGGTCAACAAGATCCCACAGTACGCGTGGGGTCCGGCCGTGCTGTGCGCGACGTACCGCGCACTGTGCGACGCGTGCCAGCGTGCGCACGACGGCTCCATCCTCTCGGGATGCCCGCTTCTACTGCAGCTGTGGTCGTTGGAGCATTTCCAGATCGGGCGACCACACCTGGACTTGGGAGCGTACGAGGATAGCTTGTACGTCCCGCATGACGACCGGACCGCCACCATGGGCACCGTGGTGCCGCCGACGTTAGTTTCATAGTCATATATTATTTTTGTATTGCAATCACTATTTCGTGTGCTTAGTTTGCAGTGTTCTATTGCGCAGATCAGCTTCGCGCCGATCACCTCGCAAGGCTCCTACCCGGAGTATGTTGCGATGTTCGATCAGCTGACCGATGACCGCGTCATCTGGACACCGTACAGTGACGCCAGGGTGATCGCGCGCGCCCCCAACGGACTGTCGGTGCTGTGCACGCGAGACTACCTGTACTGGTACACGCGGAGTGCCTTAGTGCATGATATCTTCGTGGAGGAGTACCAGGTACAGCGTGTCATGCGCCAGTTCGGTCTTCAACAAGAGGTCCCAGCCCCTTGGGGGGGAGGCGGGTGCCGGCGCACGTACACGCGTAAGTTCACTACTTACTTCATTCGTACAATATGTGTTACATCCGCACCAAATATTTTTCTTGCCGTCCACAGGTACACTAGGAAGGGTGTTCGTGGCACGACGTCCTGGTCGGACCGGATGGCCCCTTGGGTCGACGGTTGGAGTAGCGCGTAGGAGGACCTCGTCCAGTGCGGGCAAGATCAGTACGACCCCGAGACGTACGACCAGTACATGGAGTGGTACGCTACCCGGACGAGGCTTCGGTGCGTCCGGGTCGTGCCTGACCCTCGTCGACATGAGGCCGCGACGTCGGACACGTACCCCACTCAGCCCGACTCCGCTTTCCACCGCTGCGTATGTACTGAACGGTCCTTATTTCATATTTAATTTGACATACTTAGGTCTACAACTTGTTGATTACCTGTGCAGGTGGATCTGCACCGGGAGATTGTCGAGTTGGTAGACTCCGCGCATCACATGACAACGCTGGCGGAGACCAGAGCGCTCCTGCAGCGGATCAGGGAGGCAGGGGTACGCGGAGTGCACATCGCGACGGGTCGCACGCCGAACGACCGGGTGGACCGACTAGTCCCAGGACGAGGGGTCAGCCGAGGTGGCAGGACACAGCCTCCTGCTCCGCTCGGGGCGGGCACGTCGTCGTGGCAGGGTGGGGCGAGCACCTCGGGACATGCCGGAGGTGAGTACGACACGCTCACATCGCTTCTTCATTCCGAACCTCGGAAGTTTGTAACGACTATCTTCTGTTACAGGTCCTCAGCTCCACCCGTACGCGGGCCAGGACTATGCCGCGTCGTCCGAGCACATCTTCGGGCCAACAGGTAAGTTCTGCTTGATCGAGTAACGTCCTTTCCGCCATGGTTATGTTTGTAACATAATTATTCGCTGGAACGGCTTGGGAGGACGATACATTGTCGCCAGACAATGTATACCTATCGGCACCCATCGAAGACTTCTTCAGGGATCCGCGTGACACGCAGTTCTCCTTGGAGGCTTCTCAGCTGTACGGTGCGCCGAGTTCGTCCCAGCCGACGCAGAGTCAGCTAGCGCAGCCAACGCAGGAGCATCCCCTGACGACACCACCGCGGACTACTCGCGCGGGTCGGGTAGTCAGGCAGCCCGACCCTCTGACGTACTCGCAGCAGCGACGGGCGAGACCCGGGACGACACGCAGGGTGGCCCCTAAGAGGGGACGCCACTAGATATTGATTTCTGTTTGCAACTATTATTATTTTAGCCATGTAACTTTTATTCTTTCACAACTAGTATTATGACATTATCCAGTTTCGATATGAAAAGCTTTTGAATACCACGTGATGCGACTATCAAACTTTTGACAACGACGTGACGCGACTATGAAACTTTCGACAACGATGTGAGCAAACGACCTAGCTTTCAGGGCAATGTTGCCAGACGCGCTAGCTTTTTAGGACTATTTGACCACACGAGCTAGGTTTTCAGGACGATGTGACCAGACGAGGCAGCTTTTCAGCACGATGTGACTAGACGATGCAGCTTTCCACGACGATGTGACCGGACGAGCCAGTTTTTCAGGACGATGTGACCATACGAGCTAGCTTTTCAGGAGGATGTGACCAGACGAGACAACTTTTCAGGACGATGTGACCAGACGAGGCAGCTTTCCACGACGATGTGACCGAACGAGCTAGCTTTTCAGCACGATGTGACCATACGAGCCAACTTTTGAAGGGTTGGGTGTCCGTCCGCTCTAGCTATAAATACAGCGCAGATCGTCCAACAAGTCCACAACAGCACCACCAAGTAGAAAACATGGACAAAGAGAAGGAATGAGAGAAAATCCATAAGCTTTTGAAGGATTGGGTGTCTCCCCATGAGACCAGCGCTCGCTATCATGCCGCTAGTCAGGAACCTTTCACACACAAAACTTTTCCAGAACTAGTGGATCTGAGGAAGTTGCCTCGTAGTACGCCGAATGGTTCTGGGTCGAGCCGCGACCCCCGACCTATGCCCGCGGAACGCCCCCCGGAAGGGCCCCCGATAGGGGTGGCGCCACCCCTATGCTGGTGTCGGGACGCCTCCAAGTGCGTCAAATCAACCGATGAGTGGACCATTGGGCAGCGCTATTGGTGCTGCGCAAACTACGCCGTGGACAGCAACAACAGGCATCCGGTAATGAAACGTATTTCATGGTACAATGCTATTTTTCTTCGCTTAACGGCGTAACGAACTCTCTTTACCCACCGCAGTCTCTGCCACCCCTATGTGACTTCCGGCAGTGGATTGACGACAAGATCCACCCCTACGACATGTGGTCTTTGCTGACACGGAAGAGCTGGGCCAGGGAGAACATCGAGACTCGTGAAAGGCGCCTCAAAGAGTTGAAAGCTGAGCAGGCCGAGCAAGGTAGACGGGACAGACAGCGTGAGGAGTAGGAGCGTGAGCATGTGAGGCGACGGGAGGCCGAGAGGGAGCGGAAGAGGGCCATCGCGGCGAGAGCTAAGGCGCAAGGCGAGGAGTACAACGCCGAGCTGGGCCGCAAGGGTAAATGGCCACGTTCCACTCTGTAGTTCTACCATAGTCCTCCACAAATCCCATGTAGTTCAATTTCCCTAAAGGTATGCGTGTACCATCCTCGGTTCATTGTCCTGCGTGTCATGTAACCCCCTTGTTCCGATGAAATATCTTATTGTTATCGTTGCGTCATTTCTCCAAAGTTCTCCAACGGAGTTGTGTAGGAATTCCCGGACGCATTATAATATCACTTCGTACTTACAAATCATTAATCCCTCAATCGTCCTCGATAAAATCTTGCAACAATGCACGACACATTTTAAAAAGATATTTACAACAAGAAAAACCCACCGCAATAAGTTACAAAAATGGATCCCTGTCGCCAGTTGAACCGCTTGTCGTCGGTTCATCTATGTATCGCCAGTTCAACTGGCGACATGAAGCTATCGCCGTTTAAACTGGCGACAGGAAGCTATCGCCGTTTAAACTGGCGACAAGCCCTGACCTGTATATAACCCTCTTCGAACTCTCGAAATTCCACATAGGACTCAGTCTTACTTAGCAAAAAGAGAAGGAGAGAACAGAGAGTAGGAGAAAAGCTAGCGAAGCGCTGCTCCTCCAGTTGCCGACCTCTCGGGTAATTTTTTTAACAGAACGGATTACATGATTTTTTATGTACTGTTCTGTAGTGAAGTCCGTTTTACATACTTTTTTGTGGGCTATTTAGTTGCACATATGTAGTTCATTGTGTCAATGTTCTTCACACTGCAGTGCGTCAAATATGTCTGATGTCGTCAATTTCAAAATTTACTACGGCCGAGGGACTATTATGGAGGGTCCCGAGGGAATTGATTTGAGTTATTTCCAGTCGGCAGACGTGCCCCTAGCAAGACCTGAGCAACGTACATTCGGCGCTGTGATGCGGTGGTTGTTCCACACGTTCCAAGTGGATCGTGATGTATACGACCTGACATTGAGTTGCCTTGCCCCCCGGGCAGGACAGCCCACGTATTGGGAGTTAGTGCAACTAAAGGGAACAAATTCATGGCGGTCGTATGTACGCATGGCGAGGGAGAGGGGATGGAAATTGGTCCTTCTGGTCCAGGCGTTTGCAAAACCCACTCCTGCATCCGCGTCGAAACAAGTAGGAGTTGCGACGGACACCAATGGCGTATGGGCAAGAGGTTGGGCAAGATGTCGCCGATGTCGGCTATGCTATCGACGAGGGCACACAATTACCTCATTCGATGAGACAAGCTAGTGGCCTTGCTGACGAGGGCGAGGAGCTTGAAGACCTGGTGCAAATGATGGATCTCGAAGACCAGGACTACATGGCATTATCCGAAGATGAAGGTTCTGATGATGATGATGGTGCAGACCAGTAGGCGGTTCCATCCGAGTGGAACACATACCAGTTCGAGAACCTCGTCGTCAAGGAAGGCTCCCATGTACCGTGGGAGTACGACCAGAGCGAGGTTAGACCAGGAGCTACGTACAAATGCAAGAAGGCTGTGCAGGATGCGGTCAAATTCTGGGCACTGTCGGTGCATCACACATTCACCGTCGTCAAGTCTACCCCAAGATTCTACGACGTGAAGTGTGGCATAGAGGGATGCCCTTGACGCGTGCACGCATTTCAGCCCAAGTGGGACACCTACTGGAAGTGCTCCATAGTGGTCCATCACACATGCGTCGTTCTTTGAAGTCGCTGATCCACCGAACCTATCATCAGGCTTCATCGCCAATCTCATGTACGGTGAGATCGTGGATAACCTAGATTTTGAGCTACGATCCATCATTCGGGCCATTGAGGCAAGGTTCCAGTACACTATCAGCTATGCCAAGGCTTGGAGAGCAAAACAGAAGGCATTGGAATCAAGGTTCGGCACGTTCGAGGATTCCTACCACAACCTCCCTAGGAAACTCCGAGTCATACAAGACAGGAATCCCGGCACTCATGTGGACATTCAAGACGCCACACATCCGAAGTGACCTAATAAGATGATACTACAACGAGCATTCTTCGCCTTTGGTCCATGCATCAATGCATTCTGGCACTGTCGTCCAATCTTGTGCATCGATGACACGTTCTCGATCGAGGTACAAGGGCCGACATCGATCGCAATAGCGACGGACGGAAACAATCAAGTTCTTTCGTGGCATTCGCTTTGAAAGCGGAACACGAATAGTGGGCCGTGGTTCCCAAGAATGTGAGGATTTACATTTGCAGACCGTCCCAACGTATGCCTCATACATGACCGGCACGCAGGCCTGCTGCGTGAAATAACTCAACTACAACGAGGAGAGAACGTACCACTTCCATGGCTGGATGTACAGAGCAGGTGGTGCATGAGGCACTTGGGTGCGAACTTCTATAAACAGTTCCGCAACAAGGACTTGATGAATCTATTCAAGCGCCTATGCAACCATAACCAGCAGCGTAAGTTCGAAACACTCTGGAAGATTCTGGATGACCGGACCCAAACCTACAGAAGGGAGGCAGCGAGAAGGGCCGCCCCAAGCGCTGACCAGGCCCCCGAAGCATTACCACATCTACCCACAGACGCTCGTAGTGTCACGAGAAAGACAGGGGCACATGTCAAATGCTTCTCAGACTGGATTGAGCAGGAGCCTAAGGAGAAGTGGTCGCTGCTACATGACAGGGGTGGTGCTCGATATGGTATCATGACAACCAACCTAGCTGAGGTCTACAACTGGGTCATGCGCGGCGCCAGGTGCCTCCCTTTGGTTGGTATTGTGGAGGCAATTCTCCGCGGTACCACAAACTACTTTGTTAATAGATGCGAGAATGCGCCGCTCGCCATGGCAATGATGAGTGCTCTACTCCGCCATGATCACCGCATACATGGAGGAGAAGAGCAAGAAGGGTGAGATGCACCGGGCATTCAAGATGGGCACGAGGGAGCTTCGCTTCGAGATAATGTGCAGGGATAAAGGACGTCGCGGGACTAACCGCGAGAGGATCACCCATGAGTGCACGCCACGCGCGCGATAGTTGCGTATGCACTTGTAACAAGCCCTTCTTACGCATAGGCCCCGCTCCCATGTCATGGCGCTGTTCGACGGTGGCGCGAAGATCCCGGCAAGACTCTCTCACTATTTCACCAAGGAGGCGGTGATGCAAACATGGAGTGGAGAGATGTATGGCTACGCCGTTGTTGGCCATTTCACCGCCATCCAACACGGGAGCAACTAATGGGGCGCGGACATTGCTAGGCTCAAGGAAAGGTTGGCCGCGGCATGTGCACGCGCGCTCGAACGATATGGACGAGGCAGTCGGACGTCGCAAGAAGAAGTGCTCCATTTGCAGGGAGTCTGGACACACCTTCAAGACATGCCCCACGCGAAATACTCAGGATCAAGGAGACATCGGCCTTCCGGACGTCGCCGCGGGGACCCCATCCGGTGCCCCGACTAGAGGCAGTCCACATGGGAGACGTTGACATCGCGACCGCGGGAAAAATATTATTATAAATGTTCTGAATTATCATTTTAATTAAGTGTTATGATGTTCTGCTGCAAGTTCTGTAATATCAGTGTGCATGAATTCCCGAACGAATCGCAATATCACTTACCTTCCTCTTTACAAATCGTTCATACCTCAGACATCCTCGCTAAATTCTCCAAAAATTTATCGTAGTAGAACAACATACGACGATGATAAAATGTTATTGCGAGTCTAACAGATTTCGTACCGTTCAAAATTTATGAAAATCACAAACTGCATAAGTGGAATAGGCAAAATCCAAAATTGGCTAAGGCTGACGTATTTATCGCCGGTTCAACTGGCGACCGGAAGCTATCGCCAGTTGAACTGGCGACAGGAATCAATCGTCAGTTCAACTGGTGATAGCTTCCTGTCGCCAGTTGAACTGGCGATAAATACCTCAACTGGGGACAGAGTGGCGATGAACTGGCGATAGATTCCTGTCGCCAGTTCAACTGACGACAGTGACATATTTTTGTAATTTTTTGGGCGACTATTTATTTTTGTAAATATCTTTTAAAATAATATTATTTTTTAAAAAAATTCGACCGGTGAAGATACCAATTAGTCTTCTTTTCTAGTTGATGCATGTGCTAGTACTGCTGCGAGATTTTCTTTACAGTGTCAGTCCAGATATATGCTATCCTTTGCCTGGAAATAGTTACTATAAGTAAACATGCAAGTTTATATTGGAGTTTAAGTAACTTTTGTGTCTGGAAATGCAAAATAGTATTTACTAATCTTTAAACATGGTAGTTTATATTGGAGCTGAAGTAACTTTTGTGTCAAAAATCACTTTCTGTTGGTTTCATAACATGATCTGACATTTTACAAATTTATTTTTTGTAGGATGAGACGATGACCGAGGCTGAGATCGACTAAGGTGTGGTCATAGAGATAGCTCGTTGCTGGCAGCTGCTAGACAAGTCTTTTGTGCGGCTAAGGACCTGCTACTTACATACTTAGCACTTACTATTACTACTTGGCTATTTGTTGTGCAACTAGTGATGTACTTGGCTATGGTTATTGGCTAGTTGAATTTTTGATCATGTGACTGTGTGAGAGTTGTGACTTGCTACTTGCTAGTTAGTAGTTACTACTTGCTTAACTAGCCCCTGTCATGTACTTGCTAGTTAGTAGTTACTACTATTTGCCTAACTAGTTAACTACCCTATGTTATCGTGATGTATTTAAAATTTTCTTGTTAAACTACTAATCTAGTTGCATTTTGGATATGTAGTATGGTTGATTGATATTTATTTGTGCGACATATATAGTTTCTATTTTCGCACAATATCCGAATAAGTATTTGTGACTGAGACAATTCGTATTCGGTTTGGCATGTATTCGCTCCGTATTCGTGACCGAGACTCCGTATATCGTATTTGTAGTCGGCACTGTCCGTGTCCAATTCCGAATCCGAGAAAAAAAAGGGATACGGGATGAGCGATATCTGTCCGTATCCGCTCTGTTTGCACCCCTAACCGCAATTTTGAAGCTCATAGATTAGCGAAGCATGGTTGTTGAGCTCACCCGCTCATTGACCTGCATGTGTATAAAATTTTTGAAGCTCATAGATTAGCGAAGCATGGTTGTTGAGCTCACCAGCTCATTGACCTGCATGTATATAAATTTTTTGAAGCTCATAGATTAGCGAAGCATGGTTGTTGAGCTCACCCGCTCATTGACCTGCATGTATATATCTTCCAGTTTGAACAATGAATACAATCCTGCCATCGGCTTAGAAAAAAGAAGAAAAAACTGACTGCCGAGTCAAGCGAAACACGCAGCCTAACCTTCCGTTCGCCGCCACCGCCGTGACCTAACCATGGGGGCAGGTGACCCGTGCTTATCCTTAAACTTCTGATAGCCACCTCGCTCCGGCGCCAGTCAAGCCACTATATTTTACACTTCAGATAACACGGGACGATGCATGCCTTCGACTAGCAGGCTAGCAGCAAACAGCGGCAGCTCGATACTGTTAGAACTCTAGCTTGACTAGCTCTGATATCACTTGCTGAGGAATTTGTCTCAAGAAGCAATGGGACAAAAGAATAAAGAACATATGAGTGTAACTCTCAAACTATCGCATTACATTTCAATGATCATCGAGGTTACATTACGAAGGATGTATGCATCTCTATTTATAGTGTAATGAACTGACGTGGTACTAACCGACTCATGTACATATATAACTCCCTTTATAGCACGTGGAATCGGCGATCGCTCAGCGCGTCCACATCCCGCTTCTCGAGTTTTGCCCAATTGCTCGTAGAAGCGTCGTCGACTCGGTCGCAAGCTGTTGGATCGCGCCGCGCGGCTCACATCGCTTCAGAGGTCTCCTTCACCGAGTGCTAGTGGGAGTCGACTACTCCTACGCCGCCAGTACGCATGCGCTCGGCCGCAGAAACCACCTGGCCGTCCACGTCTCGGGCACGCGCCGAACTCGCCGCCAATGCCTCTCTGTGCACACCACCTCCCTGCGGGTTTAAAGCCGGCCTGACAACACTATCCTCTCCTTTAGTCTCACCGCATACTCACGCCCCTCTTCATCCTCTCCAACTCCGGTAGCGCGTCCCCAATCGCCGTCGTACCCGACGAGGTTCCGATAAGCCCCTTCCTCGATTTGCCGCCTCCATCCGCATTCTCGCCCCACCAAACACACCGTTAGCTTCGCCTTGAGCTCGCGAACCCATCCCCTAGCTTCAAGCCTAACTCTGCCGCCCTTACCTCGGCAGTGCCACCCACATTTACCGTCACCAGCTCGCCTTGGAACCCCCTAAGCTCTACCGTCACCACCAACGAGATACACTCACCCCATTGATGCTCACAGGCCAGCCAATTTGGCCAGAGCATCGCCGGAAGCCCCCCGCGCCATTGCTTTGTTTTGACCATGCGTCACCACCGCTGTGAGCCCATCCCGAGCCAACCCTAGCCACACCTGAGCACAAAAATAGAACCCCCATACTCCAAGCTTGCTCCTGGCACCACCTGGTGTCGGCACTAACCCTCACCGCCGGTGAAATTGTAGTCGTCGCCTTTTTCCCTACTTGACTGCCATGGAACAAGCTCCAGTTCGGTTGAGACAGGGGTGGGCCACGTGGCTTGTTGGGCTGCTGAAACGGGCTGGCACAGCCAGCCCAAAAGGCTTTCGGGCCTACCAAAGCTAGGTGGGCCAGCCTGACACTATTTGCCATTTTTCGGCCTTGCACTATACAAAACCCAACTCGAGAATCTAATGACTGCTACACCATTAACACCTGGCCTGACCCGTTACTACACATAGAACCCAACCTGTTAGTATTCCACTGAAACCCGTTAGTTAATAGTTTGTGCCCTGATACTGTTTGCACGAATCCATTATTGTTCACCTCATACCCAAAAGGACATAATCTATCCATTTCGACCGTTTTGAACCCGTAAAACCCATTTTCAACTTAGTTTAACCTAACCAGGCACCCAATAAAGCCTAACCACCCACACCACCTCTCTTTGCAATTATTTTTGAATTTCTTTAATTCATTTTGTTCCCAGCTTGCTCATTGTTGAGGCTGGACTGATTTATTTGATTTTCTTCAATGTAATAACCTAGTTTTGCTTATATGGCTACTGAAGAAATTGATCAAAACACATAAGTAAATCCATTCAAAGACTGTGAATGAGGAGCCAAGTTGCATTCTTTGATCATGTTGAGCACAAATTTCAATTCTTTATTATTGTTACTTTCATTTACAACATTTATGCCAATTACTTCTTTAAAGAAATAATACTTTATAATGTCATAACGAGTAGTTAGTCCGTATCACCCCACATACAAACCCACCTATTCTATTGTAGGTCATATTTACTTTGATAGGTGGCAAATATAGAGTATGATCGATTTACTGTACTGGATAAGAAATTTATTGTCTTGTTGCGTATTCAAATACAAACTAACAAATATGAAGTGTCCTCTACCCTCGAAACACGCTGTGAACATCGGCACAACGAAGAGCGCACTTTCATCCTAGTGGTCCTTTATAGCTCAAGTTTAGCTATAAGCAACTTACTCATTTCCAGTAAACAAACAACTAAGCTACATACACTACTACAGAAAAAGGTCATCACAGGCGATTCAAAAACGTCATCACAGACGGTTTCGTGAGCTGTCTAAGTTTATCGGTCGGTAATGACATGATGTCATCTCAGACGGTTTTTGAACCGTCTGTGATGCAGACTATCACAGACGGTTATTAATTCAGAACCGTCTGTAATAGTTAACTATCACAAATAGTTTGTAGATGAAACCGTCCGTGATAGCTGATGTATAATAGACGGGTTGTAGATGAAACCGTCTGTGATAGCTGATGTATCACAAACGATTTGTAGATAAAATCGTCTGTGATAGCTGATGTATGACAGACAATTTTTCCTAAGGAACCTTATGTGATATTCTTTTGTATTGCTAAATCTATTTCTATTTATTGGCTAGCCTCAGGAAATGCTAGTCATACCCTCTGAAACAAGCAGAAACACAATAAGTACATGTATATATCCATTTCACATTCATTTTAGAAACAAGCACATCCATTTCACAAATCAATTAACTCAAATAAACTAAAATTAATCATCCATGAACAAATACACAAATATACCATTAAGTTCAATCTTATCCCAATTAAATTCAATCTACATTGTAGAACTCCCCTTTTGGATTTATGACATCATGCAATAAGAAGTACGCAAACTGTCCTCGAATGTATTTGAGCTCGGTCTGTTCCAACACAGTTGTAGCGATGGTTGCAACCTGTCGCTAGGAAGATTAAAGTCGTGCATATATATAAATTGATAAGTATGAAATAATTATTGCAAGATTGACAAACCTGAGGATCATTGGTCATAGCAGAACTGAGGAGTAGTTGCATGTTGTGGCACACATAGTATCCACAGGTGTTGCCCGGTGGCTGTTGGTTGCACTGCAAAAATAGAATTGGTTAGTTCGAGAGGCATTACTACGAAGTGTTATATATGATTAATGTGTACTAGCGAATACCAGAAAATCTAGATCGTGTCGCAGAGCGCTAATCCCTCCCTTGGATCTCCCTCCAGTAGCAACGTATGCGGCGAACGACCTACGTGATTCCAAAAAGTTAGTCTTAGCCGTTGCAAAGGAAGGAAAGACTACAATAGAGTTATCTATGGAGGAAATATGTTTACCTGTTGATTAATCGTCAGACAACTGTGAAGTTGTGTTTGGCCCTCTTTATCAAGGTATATTACCTTGTTCCATTTTGGTATAATTACAATTAGAATCCAGTGGAACCTACACAGGTATATCGCCTTGGTTATTAAATCTAAGTTCGTGTTGCTTATAAAGTACAAATCAATAAGTATAGCCACTAGTGCAGCACTTACCCCTGGTTGTAGGGCAAAAAATATGAATTTCTTGTTGCGGTGAGCTAGCAATGACGTCATCATGTAAGCCTCGACGAAGGATGCATCCTCTTGGAAGCTTTGAATGGAGAACAAGTGTAGGTCGAGGAAACCTACTGGTGATTTCCTTGATCTGGTCTTAGAGATCATGTGTGTGTATATATATATATACACACACACACACAAAAGCAAGGAGTTATATATGACATTTATCGGTATTACATGAATGTAGACAGTAATTGTGCATACTTACAGTGTCAGCATCACATGATTGAGACGTTGAAGGTGTCGAGGTTGAAGAGTAAGAACAAGTTATCAAAGGTCACCGTGAAGACACAGTCTTGAACCTCATGGTTAACATGATGCGGCTGAACTTGATGTTGACACTCGTGTGCCCTTGTCCATCCGTCTTGTTGGCCTGTTCCATGTACCATGCATGCAACCTCTCGCAAGCAAATCCTAGGGTTTGGAGGCGCCCCACCGGTTCGACCAATGGCCCACGTAGCACAAATTTTTGGGCCAACGACAAGAAGGGGATATCATCGGGACTTCTTCGATTTGCCCTTGCTGCCTCACTTTTGAGAGGTCGACTTCATGAGAGTCGACCGTGCACGAGGTGTAGATGCGTCTGATGCATCGGGCCCTTGGCCCCTTGCCGAATTAGTGTAGGTAACTCTGCTGCAGGTAGCTCCAGTGCAGATTGCTCCCGTGGACTTGGCACCGTTGTAGGACTTTCCCGTGAAGTTGACACTGGTGCAAGTAGCTCCAAGCAGATGACGTCCTTCTTGGGCCACTGGATGAATGTTCCAATGGCCTGCCCTAGAGTCATGACCTTGTCGTTTAGGGGCATCTGCAGTGGGACAACCTTGAAATTGGCATGAACACCATCCACATTAACTTTGGCGAAACCTTACGCTAAATTTACACCGTGCACCAAGGCCCCAGCACCAGATGGATACGCCTGGCCCCAAGCAGCCTCTAGGGCAACGGAGACATATCTCACTTGGAGCTTGCACTTCGTAGCCACCTACATAACGATATAAAATTAGCTACTCCAATAGGCCTATCAATGGATCGAGCATTTCAGAGATAATAATTATTACCATGATGTCATCGACAGGAAATCCGTTGTCGCTTTTTGAGGTAGGGTTGGATGCGCAACTACTCCGACGGTTGGGGGGGCTGGCTAGCACAGTAGCGGTGAGGGCTTGTAACTAATTTCCCCTAAGCCTTTTCTCAACGCTCTCTATCTATCGTTGCATCTCATCTCTGACGGCATTAGTGATCTCCTCTCTGAGGGATTCATGAATCTCCTCTCATAGCCGTGCATCGCGCTCGGCTTTGGCTCTCTTTCTACTCTGGTACGCTTTGGAGTCCTCCAAGAATCCCTGTTTCCATAGAACATAAAAACCAAAGCCTCCCGTACGACCCGAGTGTTCCTTATGTCCTAGGGCCACGGAGAGTTTATCTCTCTCCCTGACTTCCTGGAATGAGCCTTGGGAAGATTCTGCACTCAGCGTTTTCTGTAAGAGTCCAACATGTTATTTCACTTCCTATGCGAACACCGCTGTTCTGGTTAGTGCTTTTTATATCCTGAGCCAACGTATAGAACGTGTACCTATTTATATCGTATCCTTGTCATGTCACAACTCTAAATGTTGGCCTTTTTGCCAACCATGTCAGCATATCACTTGGCGAGCTCCTAGCGAGTCGCCCCTTCAACCATTGGTTGAACCGACTGTTGTGCTGTTTTATGATCCAAATATCTGGCCGCTCTGAATTCTGTTGCTGAAACATGTCCTTGTGCTGGTCGATATACATGGACACTTCAATCATGTGTTGCAAGAACGTGAAATGGGCTTGAGCATACGCATCCATATCTAGAGTGATTGCTTTCCTTCCGATGGTCCCGATACTCTCGAGCCTCCCCTCATGGCGAGATCAAGGCACACCTATCAGTTCGACCCGAGCCATGTAATCGACGCAGAACTCAATGAACTCTTCGATTGCGTAACCTTCAACGATGCTGCCCTCCGGCCGAGATTGATTCCGTATATAGGACTTGAGAATTCTTACGAACCTCTCGAACGGGTACATGCTACGTAGGAACATGGGCCCGCACATCTTTATCTCCCGCACAATGTAAACAATGGGATGGACTATGACATCGAAAAATGATAGAGGGAAATATATCTCAAGATGATGTAGAGTCGTCACTACCTCGTCCTGCAAAGCATCTAGTCATTCGGGATCGATGACCTTCTGAGCAATTGTGTTAAAAAATAATATAGTCTCATGATTGTCTCTCAGTCTTTGATCGGTAAAATACTTCTACCAATTAACTTCAGATTTTCCATCGAAACAAGTTTTTTCATGTTGGCGGAGTAACTGGACGGAACTTTCACACCATGCAAGCGCTGACACAGTTTAGTTCTCTCGTCCTTGGACAGAGTGTAACAAGCAGGGGGGAGGTACGTTCGTCCTTTATCGGTCTTTGTCGGTGCTAACTCAGGTCTGATGTCCGTATCAACCAAGTCAAGCTGTGCATTGACACCATCATTTGTTTTATCACAAATATCCAGTAAGAGACCAATCAAGCTGTCACATACATTCTTCTCTACGTGCATGACGTCTATACAATGACGAACTTCTAGGTGTTCTCAATAAGGTAAGTCCCAAAATATTGATCTCTTCTTTCAGATGTTCTTCTCACGGGTCCTCGATTTATGTTCATTTCCGAGCACAACATCTAAATACTTAACCATATCATAGACCTCTTTTTCTGCTTAAATGTCTTGGAGCTGAACTGTCCTCCTTTTCTCTGTTGAATTATTTTTTTCATCTAGTGGTATGGGTGAGCCCTCCGAAGGAACCTACGATAATGCATGTACACGGTTTTATGCAAGTGCTTGACCACACACTCTCGGTATCATCTAAGCAGTGAGTACATGCTTTGGCCCTTTTTGTACTTTGGCCCGATAGGTTAGCAAAGACATAATAATCATTTATGGTGCAGAACAACAAGGAGCATAAAGTGAAGTTCTCTTGTTTGTACGCATCCCATACTTGTACCCCTTCGATCCATAGTATTTTTAGATCTTCCATCAATGATGCTAGGTACACATCAATATTATTCTCAAGTTGCTTTGGCCCTTAGATAAGTATCGACAATAAAATATACTTCCGCTTCATACACAACCAAGGAGAAAGGTTGTAGACACAGAAAGTCACGGGCCAAGTGCTGTGTCGGCTGCTTATCTTATCGAAAGGATTCATTCCATCTGTACTCAGTCCAAACCTTATATTCCTCGGTTGCGCACTGAAGTCTGCAAACCTCCTATTTATGTTTCTCTACTGGGTGGAATCAGCAAGGTGTCTTAGCTTTCCATCCTTCTTATGCTCCTCCGAGTGCCAACGCAGCAGTTTTGCCTCCTTTGGGTTCGCAAAAAATCGCTTCAATCGGGGAATTACAGGAAGATACCACACCACCTTAGCAGGAGGTCATTTCTTCACCTCGATTCTTTCGCCGTCATCTGATAGATTCTTACACTTGTATCGGAATGCGTTGCACATCGGACATACATGCATGTTTGCATACTCTTTATAGTAGCGGATACAGTCGTTCGGATATACATGTATTCTTTCTACTTCCATTCCCAATGAACAAAGAACCTTCTTGGCTTTGTAGGTGGTTTTGGGCATCTCGTTTCCCTCCGGAAGCATGTCCGCTAAGAGACCTAACAGCGCCGTGAAACTCTTATCGGATCAACCGTTGCTTGCCTTCAATTTCAGTAGTTCAAGTACGGATGACAACTTTGTGTACTTCAACTTGCAGCATGTGAACAAAGGTTCCTCCGAGTTCTCCATCAAACCACATAATTTAACATACTATCTCTCATTACAGTTCTCTTCTGCATCGCGAAGCATCTAATCCAGATTGTCATCGTGCAGCCTATCCGAATCGGAACCACAATCGATATTATCCGGCAGCATATCGTTGACTTCGTCGGTGATGTTGTTATTACTATATCTTCATGTATAATATACTCTTTACCGTGACCAGTCCAACGTGTATACCTTTGCTGAAACCCCTTCGAATCAAGTGTGCTTCAATCTGTGCTCGGTTCTTAAACATCTTCAGATTCTCGAAGTCAATGCATGGACAATACATATATTCCACCCCCTTATTCAATATATCCTCCTCAGCTGCTCTTGTAAAAGCAGATACGCCATTAATGTACTATTCACTCACACGTTTCTCAGCGTACATCCTGCTTTGGTCCAATTACGCTACGCATATAACAATTTAGTGTTAAATATTGAATTAATTAATTAGTATACTATACATGATCTAAAGTAGCTATATGTAGAAAGAATTAATTAAATTGAATTAAGTAGATCAATAGACTATGAATTGGCTAAACCCTAGACCCTAAATCATGCTAGATGTAAATAATCTTCTCTCCACATCAAGCTAGATTTAAACTATCTCCAATTCTCTCTTTACCAAGCTAGATCTATAATATAATGCAATTAGGAACAAATTACTAACCATAGATAGTCAAGAATAAATGGATCTACAATCATTCTTCCCAAATCTGCGGTCTCCTTTCACCAAATGGCCTCAAAGCCCTACCTCCTCAGAGCAGCAGCCAGTGAGAACAAATCTGGAATTTAAGACAGATCTGTGAGAGTCAGGTCTAATATAAGTTAGATTATCACAGACAGTTTTTAATACAAACTATCTGTGATGAGAATGGGAAGTATCACAGATGGTTTTAAGAAAAAATCATATGCAATATTACTAGTATCACAGACAATTTTTAACATGAACCATCTGTGATATTATCTCTTCACAAACGGTTTTTAGCACAACCAGTAACACGGATGGTCGCTAAATCAAAACGGTATGTGATTGTATTTAATACTAACGGTTTTGGTCAACCGTCTGTGATGAGTCGATTAGTATTAGCCTTTTTGTAGTAGTGACGGTACTCAAATCCAAATTTTCTTTTGCTCTTTCTTTACTGCCATTCACTTGGCCTTTTTATAGCTCGTGTTAAATAACCTTCCAGCGCGTAGCTTTATCGCCATTGCACTTTCTTGACAGCTCAAGATGAAGAAACATCCTGTAGCAAAACGGTTTTACTAGTTTTAAGTTGCCTGAAATTTTCTTAAGTTTAAATCACTTGTTGTGACCATTGAATTTGTGTAGAGATTGGTGTGTCGTATGATTGGATGTTGATCCAATGGATATTATATGATTGAATATTGATCCAATAGTCACAACAAGTGACTTAAACTTAAGAAAGTTTTAGACAACTTATAAATAGACAGTCTGTAGTAAAATTGGTTTTGGTTGGCATCTTACCTGCTGACTTTGTCATGCATGAAGCTATCTCACACTTGTCTAATTGCATTTAGCTTTCCCTCTCAAGAAAATAAATGAACTAATCTCCAACAGATACTACAAGTAGGTTAAGGCAAGAAAGACTCCGGCCACCATGGCGCCGCAGCACTTCTTGGTCGTCGCGTTCCCCGCCCAAGGCCACATCAACCCGGCGCGCGCCCTGGCGGAGCGCCTCGCGCGGGCCACCGGCGCGCGGGTCACGCTATCCACTGCCGTGTCCACGCACCGGCTCATGTTCCCCTCGCTTGCGGCCCCCGACGAGGAGGTCAACGACGGCGTCATCTCCTACGCCCCGTACTCCGACGGCTACGACGACGGCTTCAGCTTGTTCGCAGGCGGGGGCGACGAGGCGTGGAAGCATTTGGAGTCCTTCGGGCGCGTCGGCCGCGAGACCTTCTCGGCCATCCTGGACCGCCTCGCCGCGCGGGGCCGGCCCGTGACGTGCGTCGTGTACGCCATGCTGATGTGGTGGGCCGCCGAGGTCGCACGGGAGCGCGGCGTCCCCCGCGTGCTTTACTGGATCCAGCCGGCCACGTTGCTGGCCGTGTACTACCACTACTTCCACGGGTACGAGCGGCTCGTCACGGAGCACGCCGCCGAGCCGGGGTTCCCGGTGGCCATGCCGGGCCTCCCGCCGATGGCGATCGGCGAACTCCCGAGCTTCTTCACCAACGTCACGGACAGAAGGATCTCCGCGGCGTTCGACTTCATCCGGAGGACGTTCCAGCAGCTGGACATCGAAAGAAACAGCGGCGGCAGTACTGCTGGAGGGAAGCCCATGGTGCTCGTGAACACCGTCGAGGCGTTGGAGGCCGGTGCTCTCGCCTCCATCCCTAAACTGGACGTCATCACCATCGGTCCGGCAGTCGTGTCACTCGTTGGCGACGGAGACGGCGGCACGAGGAGTGCCACTGCCGCCGTACGGGATCTATACAAACATGACGAGAAGGCTTACGTGGAGTGGCTCGACACGAAGCCGGCGCGGTCGGTGGTGTACATTTCGTTCGGGAGCATGTCGGCTGTGAGCAAGCGGCAGGAGGAGGAGATGAAGGGAGGCCTCACCGCGAGCGGCCGGCCGTACCTGTGGGTGGTGCGCAAGAACAGCAGAGACGACGGGGTGCCCGCGCACGACGACGAGCTCGCCGAGCAGGGCATGGTCGTGGAGTGGTGCGACCAGGTGCGTGTGCTTTCGCACCCGGCCGTCGGGTGCTTCGTGACACACTGCGGGTGGAACTCGACGCTGGAGAGCGTGGCATGTGGCACTCCGGTGATCGCCGTGCCGCAGTGGTCTGACCAGGACACAAACGCGCGCCTCGTTGTAGAGTGGGGCATCGGTATGCGCGCTAAGGTCGATGCCAATAGGGTTCTGGAAGGAGAGGAGCTCACCAGGTGCTTAGAGATGGTCATGGGGGACGCGGAGACCGGCGCTGCCATACGGACGAGCTCGGCGGCGTGGAAGGCAAAGGTGCAGGAGGCTATCGCGGTAGGCGGCCCGTCGGATCATAATTTGAAGACCTTCTTGGACCAAATTGCAAAATGATGCTTAAAATTGTCTATACTTGGACATTATCTCGTCTCTCGAAGGCTTACAGGACTGTGCGACGATTATTGCTGAATAATCAGTTGTTTGGAGTGACGATGTGTATTCTATTTGTATGTTCTGCTGAAAAGTATCCCCTTGATTTCAAGTGGAAAATGCTCATTTTGTCCTTGTTTTATGTAAACAAAAAACAAAACACATCGGATCCATGTGTTTTGAGAATCTTTCGGTTTGACCCAAGTAATTACGTGGCTACTCTAGCAAATACATGGAACTTACGTAACACAAATTAACATTGTATGAAAGAAAAGATGGCCGTCTATGAATTCACAAGCCGGCCTCATGGCAACACTGTTACACTAACCTAGTGATGCTACACAACCTTTCAAAGGTCACGAGCCAAAAACTGTCCCATTCTGACGGTCCGTGGGCCCACACTTGTATACGGATGTCATATTGTAGGTGTTAGATTTAAGGGCTCTTTTGGAATTTCTAAATTTTGATTTTGTAAATTCAGAAGAAAATAGAGGATAAGGATAGGAAATGGAGGATAAGGATGAGAGATAGTCTCCTGTTGGACCATCTTGTCGTAGAGAGGAGGAGATAAAATCGTTACTCTCAAGATGTAGACTTGTGCGCCACTCTCTTCTGTAGTTTGTTGCCTCTCGTCGCAGCGGAGGAAGGACACTGTATCTCCGAGAATCATGCTGACAGCGGCATCGATAGGTTTTTTTTGGCACAGCGTGTCGACGTGCCTTGTCTTGTCGTCTCGGTAGTTTTGAGTGGCATTGGTACAGTGAGCACATTCAGCTTCTGAATATATATTTTGAATTTTTTTAAAATAATATTATTTTAAAAGAAATCGCGACGGAGAAAGGCACTGTATCTCTTAGAATCACGTTGTCGATAGGTTTTCTGGGACTACGTCGTCGACGTGCCTTGTCTTGTCGTCTCGACGGCTTTGAGTGTCATCGGTATAGTGAGTACATTCGGCTTCTGTATGTACTAGTAGGATGCCTGTGCGTTGTAACAAAACTCAAAAGAGAGTAATACATGTCAACAGATGGGGTCCTAAACCGCATAATAAATATTAATTTTATTTCACACACATACAAACAGAAACATTAACTCCTCGTTGTGTAGAGGAAACATATCAGCAGGCGACGCAGGGTACGTGGGATTAGGATGAAGAGGATGCAATGTAGTGAACTCGAGACGACACCACGGTAAGGGAAGGACGGATTCGTCTCTGCCTCTTCCTCGTGAGCTGTCGCTGCCTCCCCCCTTCCCAAACGCTGCCACTTTTCTTCCAAGGTGACACTATCTCTTCTCCTCTGTTCCCTTCTGGTGCCTTCTTCCGTCCCCGAAGTCACCTTATCGCACCACCGCCTCCCCTCCCTGCTACTGAGCGAGTCACATCGCGAGGGGATAGGGAGCGAGACAAGAAGGAGTAGGGCGGCGATGAATTTTGATTTGTGCATGTGAAGAAATAGGGCAAATGTGGTTTGGGTGGTTGTGGAAGAAGTGGGGAGCATGGACGTCCTCATGATTCGCGGGGGGTGGAGTGGGATGATTTCTTGTTGATTTGCTATCTGTCACCACTCCAAATGGCTACTGAGATATTTAACATTGTTTGGCTAGCGACAGGATCCTATCGTCAGTCTAAATGGTGACATAAGCCTATTTTTACAATTTTATTAAATGAGTATTTGTTTCTGTAATTATATTTTAAAAAGAAAAAAAAATCCTATGTCGTCTCCTTTGTGCTAGGCTACACGCCTACACTGTTCTATTATTTTCTCTGCTCCCTTAGGCTTTTCCCTATCACCATAAAGTTTTCTGCTATTCTACTCTACGTGGTCCATGGACATGCGAGTGCAGCTCCAAAGGAATCTTTCAAGGGTTGTCAGGTGACTAAGGCCTATGTTAGGTTATGCAGCATGCTTGACCGTTCAAACCTTGCCAGTTAATTCTTGCAGCATCCACAGCAGGATAGGCATATACAAGGGCTAAAATCTAATTGTATAGTCCATTGAATTCTAATTAATGGCCAGTGAGATGGTTAGAGGCAGCATAAACAAATGGAGGTTGGTTTAAGCTTGATACAACAAAGCCTAGGTTTAGAGCCATGGCCCATGAGCTCCAGCACATGGAGCCGCTCAATGGACAAAGGTAATTGAGATGCCTTCCAAGGATCCTTGTTCTAATCCCGGAGGGTACATCTGCCGGGTCAATGCCGGAGTTGGATTTTTCCCAGAATACTCATGAGGGGATAATGAGAGATAACAGAATCCTAAGTGCAAAACGTGCTTACTAACCTAGAACAAACTGGGCTTGAGTAGGATGGGTCCAAATCCTTTGGAACAACGGTAAGATTATATGGTACTAAAAATTGACAGTAGCAGGTGAAGGCTAGTCGCAATTGTTTAGATGCAAAAGATGCCGAGAGACAAAAACGCAAGCCTTTTATCAGTCACCTGCAAAGGGAAAAGATTTGATTAGTTTGCATAAAGGACTTCCAGGAACAACATGCATCAACAATAGAATCATCAACATCACAGGCCACAAAGGTGCAACTCAATTGAAAATTGTGAGGCTACAACTTACATACAACTCAGCCAAAAATTATAGCAATTTTGTGGAGCCAGCCAGCAGTATGTGATGCATAGTACACACTAATCAACATTGATGGATCTAGATTCTAGAGGGGCAATGTTAGGCAATTGCAGATTTAGATAACAATTAAGTGGGCAAGAAGATATATGGTTGATCCTAACAGGATGGATGTGTAGTTGAGATGATACTCTGCCAGCAGCTCTGCAGGTCAGATATGTCTCTTTCCTTTTCTCTCTCTTTTTAATCATCTCTATAGACTGATACACATCACATGGTGCTGACAAGGTTGCTACTTGCAACTCAGATTTTCTGCCTACTTTTGGGGCGTCGGGGAAGACAACAACTTGATTTGTTGATAACCGGAAAAGAAATTTTCATTTAGGCAAGTCTTTTACAGGGGAAGTAAAGGCTAAAGTGGCTAACCCTAGATCCATTTGGACCCTAACAGTTGGGCGAACAAGTTATATATGCAGAAACTTGGCTCTTTGGATTGCTCCTCTTGGTAATATAGTTAGGACAACTTGGTTATCCTGAATAGTTCTGCAAAAGTTTGTTCCCGTACAAGAAAAAACATCCCCCACCTTGGGCTCTGGCGACTCTCTAGGAGCCCAGCACCCCCACCCCGGGCTCCCAGCCGGTGCCACTTCAGCGTCGGTGGCCACACCTCCCTTCCCCTTTGTCCCTCAGTGGTCTCTTCCCATGAGCCCCCTCCTCCCCACAGCTGAGCCGCCCCTTCCCCCACCTCCCGCCCGCCCGAGTCTCAGTTGCCTCCATCACCCCGTTCCCACGGCCCTTCTCGCCGGCAGCCGCCGCGGGCTACCCCAGCACCTCCCTCCTCCGCCCTCTTTGCCTCCACCCTTCCCACCCCCGTAGCCCAAACCTCTCGCTCCCCACCCAAAACCCCTGCCAGGGCTAGATCTAGATCTAATCTGGTCCGCACCGCCGACCTGTCGTAGCCCCGCCTTGGCTTCACCGCCAGCCCCCTGCGGCTCAGAAGCGCGCTCTGAGGTGGCCGCCCTGCTTCGCTCCTCTTTGGCAAGCTCGGCTTCGGCAGTAGCGGATCCTCGTCTTCGACGTTCCGTACCAGGCAACCGACATTGAAGGCCCCTACTTTTGTGAAGATCCTCCAGTGCCAGGTCCGCGATTGTATTTTGCAATCCGCGAATGATTGCGATGACACTGAACAAATTTACCCTTATTTTAATATATGGTGGGTCCTATTTCCAGATATGATATAGGTGCTAAACACTGGAAATAAAGTTGCAAACTTAGGCTGTTTATGCGAGAGAGATATGGGAGAAAAGTTTCTAGCTCATTTGGTTTCTTTTAGAAACGCAATAGCAAATCTAGTCATTTGTAAAGAAAATTGCAAAAATAGCATCTTTACCGTGTGAAAATGCCACGACAAACCACCAACCACGTCCTATGCACACCGGAAAAACAACCGTGATAATAAATCTAGTCTCCTCATATTCAAAATAATAAAAATTACATCATGATACACTACGACACACGTCTTGATTCTTGGAGTTTTGGACACTATTAGCCTCCTAGACCACCGTAATTCCAAATCTAGCCCTTTTACCTTCGAAATTCCAAAACTAGCCCCCCGGACCGCAGGAACACGCCTGCTGCGCCGCCGTACCGCAACAGCAAGATGCTGCCGTCCAGTACCGCAGCATGTCGGACACTGTAGCACTGTGGCAATTTTTCCCCCAAAAATCCATTTAGATATATTTTTGCAGGAATTTCTAAATATAGAATATGAGCTCAAAAAATGATGAAATTTTTTGTGGAGACTCCTGGCACAGTGTACTTAATTGTGTAATTTTTTCCGAATTTTATCAGTTATGATTTGTTCTTTAAAATTCCTACAAACAATATAATTAAATGAATTTTAGAGAACAAATCATAACTGATAAAATTCTGAAAAAATTACACAATCAAGTACACTGTGCCAGGAGGCTTCACAAAAAATTTCATCATTTTTTGAGCTCATATTCTATATTTAGAAATTCCTGCAAAAATATATCTAAATAGATTTTTTGGGGGAAAATGCTACAGTGCTACAGTCTCCGACATGCTGCGGTACTGGATGGCAGCATCTTGCTGCTGTGGTACGGCGGCGCAGCAGGCGCGTTCCTACGGTCCGGGAGCGCAGCACGCGGGTTCGAGGGGCTAGATTTGGAATTTCGGAGGTAAAGGGGCTAGATTTGGAATTACGGTGGTCTAAGAGGCTAATAGTGTCCGCAATTCTGATTCTTGCTCCCGACCACAGCAACTTGTCGCGGGCGGGAACCGCTGCAGAACCCGCAGCAGCCACCAGACGCGCTGCAGTGAGATATGCAACTGCTCGGCTATCAAATCAGGATCGAATCCAGTCACGCAACTTTTCAATTTAACGTGTCCTGAGCTGGCCACTTTGACCGGAGCTCATCTCACCTCACCATTTGGGCCCAACTACCAAGGACTCCTGCTCCTTTGTCGGTCACAGTCCCGACCACGCGTGCGTGACATTAGAGCATATACAATGAGTTTATGTCAACCGTCTATAGCATCTGTTACATAGGATTTTTGTTAACGTGGATGATAGAGAATAAAGAGAGAGAATATTGCTGTCTACAATCCTGTAGCCGACTATAGCACCAGAATCAAGAAAAGCATTAAGTGTTATCTACAATCATATAGCCGACTGTATCACCACGACCCATTGTATGAGCTGTCTTTAGTGCTGTCTATAAGTGACATGAAGAGTTGTTATAGATAACAGCTGTCTGTACCATTGTACATGCCCTTAGAAACCCGGCTTTCATTGTTGCTCAATAATCAGTTGTCGGAGTGACAATGTGTAATCTATTGGTATGTTCTGCTGAAAAGTATCCCCTTGATTTCAAGTGGAAAATGCTCTTTTTATCTTGTTTTATGTAAACGAAAAAAGCACACACATCGGATCCATGTGTTTTGAGAATCTAGCGGTTTGACCCACGTAATTACATGTCTAGTTTTACCAAATACATGGAACTTACGTAACACAAATTATCATTGTAATAGCATGACCTACCGTATGGAAGAAAAGAAGGCCGGCTGGCCTCATGGCAACACTATTACACTAACCTAATGATGCTACACAACCTTTTTTTTTTCTCTCGACAAGTCACCGGGGAAGAGGATCCCATCTGAAACCTAATAATGCTACACAACCTTTTTTTTCTCGAAAAGTCACCGGGGAAGAGGATTCCATCTGAATTGTATTGACTTTTACAAAGTTTTTCAGTGAATTATACGAAGGGATGGAGAGAAGAGAGATTTCCACGTAGAGATCACATGCCGATCTCTAGGTAGTATTTTTTCTGCCCACAGTGTTATATCTTCAATGCATGATTTATATCTTCAATGCATGATTTTAGCAGACAATGGAGCGAGGCCTCACACACCCTGAAAACGATATCATGTTGATGATTCCAAATATACCACATACATAGCAGTAGGAAGGTGTTGCAGTTGGTCTCCGGAATACACGAGGGGCGCGGGAGGTGGGGCAGAGCCGTAACGCAAGGGTATTGAAGGAGAAGCCTAGGGTGCGCCAGAAGGAGCGCGCGAAGGAGCAACCGAAGAAGAGATGGTTGGCATCATCTATGCTGGTAGCGCAGACCACGCAGGTAGCATTGTCAACCAATGTTTTATGGAGCAAGCTGGCTTTCGTGTGCAGCCTATCATTAACGAGGAGTCATGCGAAGAACTTGATGTGGTGTGGCGTTGCGTTGTGTTGCGAAACCATGCTGTAACATCCTAATTTTTGGAGTCTTCTTGAAGTTTTAAAAATTAAAATGAACCATTTGAATTTTATTGAATTAACTAAAGCTTAAGTTGAAATTTCAGAAAATGAAAACATTTTAAATGAATAAATCAAACTTCAATTAAATTCAAAATTATTTTATTCGAATTCCTCAGGTTCTAAGGATTTTTATGGTATTTCCTTGAATTTTTCTGAATTTGATTTATTTTTGGATTTTCCCTTTTCTTGTTCTCTTTTTCCCCCTTTCCCCTTTTCCCTTTCCTCCTTTCTTTTCCTTTCTTGGCCTATGCTTTGGTTACAGTCGGTACCGACAACCCACGCGCTGATGCCCTGGCCGTCGCACAACCCGGCGTGCTGTAACATCCCAAAAATTTGGTCTGTTTTGAAGTTTTAAAAGAAAATTAACCATTTGGATTTTTCTGCTAAAGTTAAAAGCTTAATATGAATTTTTAGAGTTCAAAAATAATTTAATATGATTAATTCCAACATCAACTATATCAAAAATTATTTTATTTGGGTTTTATGAGCTTGGATATATTTTCTAGATTTTTCTAGAATTTTTCCGAGTGCAATTGCTATTTTCTAAGTCTTATTTGGAGTTTCATATTTTCTAAAAGAAAAAGCTATTAGAATCTCAGATTAATCCTTGGCGCAAATTCTTTTCTTCACTGCTTCTATTCTCTTTACTTGACCCGCCTTGGCCTTTTCTTTCCCACTTTGCGCGCCGTGTTCCTCCTCGGCCCAGCGACCTTGGCCCAGCCGTCATTTCTTTGTGCCTCTGCCGCGTGGACCCCGCCTTTGCCACCTCATCGTCTTGTTCCTCTGGACTCTAGAGTCCGAGTTCCTCCCGTGTCGCAGTCGAGCCGGCCTCCTCTTGGAGTCATCCCATCCAGTGCTATATAAACCAATCCGTTTGTGTCCTTTTGTTCGCATCGTCGACCTCTTCCAAAACCTAAAGCGCGCCCGACCTCGCTATCGCCGCGCCACAATCCGCCGAAGAACCGAGCCGGCCACCGAAGCCTTTGCCGCCGGAATTCGCCACCGTTGGTCCATCCCTGCCCAAGCCGCCACCGCCGAAGGGTTCGCATCATCGTGGTCTACACCGTGATGCGGTCTTCATCGCTCGCGGACCACTCCATCGCCGTTTTCGGTTTCGTCATCAAAACCCGCCGCCGCCGTTTGTCGATCTGCGCCGCTGAGTGCTCCGAGTCGTCCAAGTACGTCATCATGCGCCCAACCTTATTCCCATCAAATCCCCACCTCTAATTGGGTTTCTTTGCCACCGAGCATTGCCGTGCTCCTTCATCTTCTCCGGCCGTCCTCGGTTGCCGTTTGCTCGGTCATCTTACGTGCCGTTCGAACCTCCCCGTGATCCTTGTGACACCACCGCACCGTGCTCCTCTTGATTTTCATCGCGCCACTCCTTCACCACCCTCGTGAGCCCGTGAGCACCCCGCCACCTCATTGCCGGCCGAACCGCCGCCGCTACTGGTCCACCCGCCATCTCCAGAGCACCGCTTTGTCTTGGGCATCTCGTTTGCCACTTCATCCGCCATCGCCTCGGTTGCCTTCGCCTCCGTCACCTTGTCGCCGACCATGGCCTCTGTCTCTCCCTCTCTCGGGTTCTCTCTCTGCTGATGTGGTAGCCATGTCACCCTTCCACCTTTGCGCCACCTCAGCTCCGTAGCCCATGTGGCATCCAAGTCACCCCTTGGTGAGCTGCCATGTGGCGTATCCAAAATCCCACCCGAGCCAAACATCCTTGAACTAAGTCCACCGTGAGCCTAGTCAACGTCCAATGGGTCCCACTGTCGAGTTGACTTAGCCCATCCAACGTCCTCGCTGACGTCAGCCGTGCGTCATAATCCAGAATTTCCAGTAGGAAAATAATTCGGATAATTCCAGAAAACCAAATTAGGGTAGTTCTTTATATTTCAATCTTCCAAAGCTCATATCTTTTGCATCCGAACTCCGATTTAGTCCATTCAAATTCCTAAATTTATCTAAATTCGAGATATATTTATCTGAGATTTTTATTTAATTTTTGGAGTTCATTTGCTATCTGTTATTTATTTATTTGGTTTATTTGCTTGTTTACGAGTAGACATCGATACTTCGGGAAGCTTCGAGCAAGGAGTAGCATACCAGATCAAGATCAATCACTGGATTTATTCCCAGGCAAGTCGTGGTCCTTTGATCATATTGAACTTATGATTCAAAAAGTATATTATTTTATACAATTGCATGCTATCTCTGTGTAAACTGCTTTGGGTATAGTTATTACCTGTTGTCATTATGCCTCCATTGATTATTTGAATGCCATGAATCCTTTGTCACCACAGCAGGGGTAATTTTAGTTGGACATATTCATATCGCCAACATGGGTATCGATACATATGCTTAGTTCAAATTAGTTACTGATGGGTTTGTCATCACCGTATCTTAATGAATAATCTTGACTTAATGAAATATGGAACCATGGTGGTGAGCCACTCTTGTTAAAACTTGTGTACCATGAAGGGGTTAGTCATGGGTCTTGGTTAAACAAAATGGTTTTCCCCCGGGCGAGTGGTCGGTGGATAGTGGGGATGTGGATTGAACATGTTGTGGGTTCGTGGTAGTCTCGCCTGAGTAACTTGTCAAGGACTTAATCTTGTGCGCCATTGAACTGGGCCTTAACCGTACAACGACATGTCTGGTATGGGACGGACCTGGATGACTAATTAGCAATGTTTTAATTTCGGTTTTATCGTGCGAAGCGTGGTTACGGGGAATGCATCCTCACGGTGGCGCAAGAGGGGGGCCCTGTCTGGTCGAAAAGACATTCAGTGTTGAAACCTTAACGGGCAGAACTGGGTTAAGAAGGAGCTTTGTAAAAGCCTTGTGATGATCACTTATTCGCACGCCTACGGAAGCGTGAAATGCCTGACATTATAAGTTGATCTATCTCTTGTGGGTCAAGCTGTACAACCTCTGCAGAGTGTAAAACTATTCGAATAGCCGTGTCCGCGGTTATGGACGTGCTCGGGGATTTCACACGGGAGATAGAGTTTCTTCAAAAATGTGTCGGAGTGTGGATGGGAAGTTCACTTGATGAATATAATGTTCGTTTGGTGAATAGGTCATTCACTTGGTGGTTTGTGTCGATTGGTGAATGGGGAATTCACTTATCGTTGGTTTGGTTGGGAAGTGAATGGGAAGTTCACTGGTTGTTTCAAAGGAATTGTTTACTTACTTATTATTGTTTCCAATTATGCATTTCAATCTATTTATTGTATTTATTGTAAATGCTGCTTTATGCAAAAGAGCCATACAGCTAATCTTTGTTCAAGCCCTGCATGAATACTATTTGCATACATTTCCCCACGGCTTGCTGAGTACATTCAAAGTACTCATGGCTTTATGCCCTCTGTTTGATCAAAGAGAGGAGAATATCAAGCTGCCAAAGAGTTCTACCAGGAAGACCATGAAGGTTTTGCGGATTAGGATGCGTTTCTCCACTCGATTGCCTGTGGGCATGTTGATTGGCCAATTGAAGAGTTTCGTTTCGCTGCAAGAGTTTATTTGTTTCTTTAGCCCTGCGTGGCAAGTTAAGTAAACGTTGACCATAAGGTCCAGTTATTAATTATTATTTGCTACTTTGAGATCTTTTTAGTTAAATCAAATAAATGGATGGTATTTCATCACTGTTTCCCTGTGTGAGCTAGCTACTGATCTGGGACTAGTTCAGAATACACAGAGGGTTCCTGGAATGTATTTTCGGGTCCCGACAGAGGTGGTATCAGAGCCATATCGACTGTAGAACGCAACCTTAGTTAGCATAGTCGTTTTAGCTAAAAGCTTCAAAAGTTATTTTCTAAATCAAATCAACTTAACTTGACTTGAGTAGTTGTTCTTTTCTCATCTACTCTATTCTCTTCTCATCCCAGTCTATCCTATTCTTATCCTATTCAATTCTTTTCTCGTCTTTGCTGAACTTTGTTTTATAATCTTAAATTGACTTTCTCACCTTGTTAATTCCTACCAGTCCTGAAGGAAGAAGTCAAATCATCGGCAATCGTCAAGAGTATCTTCGTCGCTTCGTTCCAGTTGGTTTTAAAGAGTCTTCATCCTCCAGTTCAGATTAGGAGCCATCCTATCAGAGTTTAGTAGCGCTTTTAGATCGTTTTTGCATTAGGTCTTTATTTGTGTTGTGTGTAAATGGGAGCTGCAGTTTTGCTGTCAAGCATTATGTTGCAGTCACACTAAGGCTTTAATTCGAAGAGTTTAATTGTGCTTTCATAGCGTTTCAGCTATGTCTTCTTGTCTTTCTTGCCTTTGGGTATAATCTGTTCCCCTAATTAGGCTATTTCTATCTACTCTATCTTGTCTATCTCATCTATGGTGCTATTCCCCCTCATCTACATTGCTTTTCTATCTTACCTATTAAACCTGTGGAAGATTACCGCAGATGGTTGATACTCGCAATACTTCGAGCTGTACTCAGTCAGAGGATGTCAATGCTAATGCCAATGCCAATGTCAATACAAGCAGCCCCTGGAGCCGCAGAGCCCAACATGGCACAACTTCTAGCAGCTCAAACGCAATTCATGAGTGCAATGATGCAGGACATGAACGCCATGATAACGCAGCAAAGTCAGACCGCCGCTACAATAGTCAACTTATTGAACCAAAACAGTCAGAATGGTCAGAATAATCAAGCAGCAGCTGCTCCGCCGCCAGTTCATCATCATTCCAAGCTATCAAAGTTTATGAGGACTCGTCCACCTACGTTTTCTCATTCGTCAGAACCTTTGGACGCAGAAGATTGGCTTCGTTCAGTGGAAAAAAAGCTCGCCATTGCTCAATGCAATGATCGTGAGAAAGTTCTTTATGCTTCACATCAATTAGAAGGTACAGCCGCAGAATGGTGGGAGAACTACACCGCAACTCATGGGAATTCTCACGCTATCACCTGGGAGGAATTTTCAACAACTTTTCGTCAAGCTCATGTCCCTAATGGTATAGTGGAAATGAAGAAGAATGAATTTCGTGAACTCCAGCAAGGAAACATGTCTTTGGGTGAATATCCCAACAAGTTTACTCAACTTTCTAGCTATGCTCCGTAAGATGTTGCTACGAGATAATGCATGTCAAAGCGATTCAGCGTGGGCTCAATCCCGGCTTGAAGGTGCAAGTTGTTGGAAATGATTATGTGGATTTTCAGCATATGGTGGATAAAGCTGTACTCATAGAAGATTCTCGTCGTGAGTTGGATGAATCTCGCAAAAGGAAGATGATACAACATGGAGTTCATCAAAATCAACTACAGAGAGCCAGAACCAATGCTCAGCAGCCTTTTTGTCCCAATAATTCATCTGTTGGATTCAGAACCCCAGTACCAGTGTCTCATGCAGGAAACACAGGGATTCCCAATATCAACAACAGCAACAATAATCAACCTCAGGGGAACCCCAACCATGGCGCAGGAGTTACTTGTTACAACTGCCGTCAGACAGGTCACTATGCTAACAAGTGTCCGCAGAAACAAGGGCTGACACCAATTCCTTTCAATTTGGGACCAACACCAACCAGGACTTCTTTGCCAGGAGCAGGAAGAGGAGTGCCTCATACTCCAAATCAAGCTATCAGGACTCCATCAACTGCCTCAAGAGGAAGACTGAACCATGTCACTGCAGAAGAAGCACAAGCAGTTCAGAACGTCGCCTCTGGTAAGTCTTCAGGTTATACCTACGTCAGAACCTATTCTTTAGTCAGCCCGAATCTCGGGGACGAGATTCCCTTTTAAGGGGGGTAGGTTTGTAATATCCCATAAATTTGGTCTGTTTTAAAGTTTTAAAAGAAAATTAACCATTTGGATTTTTCTGCTAAAGTTAAAAGCTTAATATGAATTTTCAGAGTTCAAAAACAATTTAATATGATTAATTCCAACATCAACTATATCAAAAATTATTTTATTTGGGTTCTATGTGCTTGGATATATTTTCTAGATTTTTCTAGAATTTTTCCGAGTGCAATTGCTATTTTCTAAGTCTTATTTGGAGTTTCGCTATTTTCTAAAAAGAAAAGCTATTAGAATCTCAGATTAATCCTTGGCTCAAATTCTTTTCTTCACTGCTTCTATTCTCTTTCACCCACCCGCCTTGGCCTTTTCTTTCCCACTTTGCGCCGGCCGTGTTCCTCCTCGGCCAACGACCTTGGCCACTGGCCATTTCTTTGTGCCTCTCCCGCGTGGACCCCGCCTTTGCCACCTCATCGTCTTGTTCCTCTGGACTCTAGAGTCCGAGTTCCTCCCGTGTCGCAGTCGAGCCGGCCTCCTCTTGGAGTCATCCCATCCAGTGCTATATAAACCAATCCGTTTGTGTCCTTTTGTTCGCATCGTCGACCTCTTCCAAAACCCTAAGGCGCCGCCCCGACCTCGTCATCATTGCGCCACAATCCGCCGAAGAACCGAGCCGCCACCGAAGCCTTTGCCGCGGAATTCGCCACCGCTGGTCCATCCTCGCCTGCCGCCACCGCCGGCGGTTCGCATCATCGTGGTCTACACCGTGATGCGGTCTTCATCGCTCGCGGACCACTCCATCGCCGTTTTCGGTTTCGTCATCAAAACCCGGCCGTGCCGCCGTTGTCGATCTGCACGTCAGTGAGTGCTCCGAGTCGTCCAAGTGCGTCATCATGCGCCCAACCTTATTCCCATCAAATCCCCACCTCTAATTGGGTTTCTTTGCCACCGAAAGCGCCATTGTGCTCCTTCATCTTCTCCGGTCGTCCTCAGTTGCCGCTGCTCGGTCATCTTACGCCTGTTCGAACCTCCCCCTGTGATCCTTGTGACACCACCGCACCCGTGCTCCTCTTGATTTTCATCGGGCGCCACTCCTTCACCAATTCCTACGTGAGCCGTGAGCACCCCGCCACCTGTCGCCGCTGCCGAACGAACGCCCGCCGCCTGGTCCACCGCCATCTCGATGAGCACCGCTTGTCTTGGGCATCTCGTTTGCCACTTCATCCGCCATCGCCTCGGTTGCCTTCGCCTCCGTCACCTTGTCGCCGACCATGGCCTCTGTCTCTCCCTCTCTCGGGTTCTCTCTCTGCTGATGTGGTAGCCATGTCACCCTTCCACCTTTGCGCCACCTCAGCTCCGTAGCCCATGTGGCATCCAAGTCACCCCTTGGTGAGCTGCCATGTGGCGTATCCAAAATCCCACCCGAGCCAAACATCCTTGAACCAAGTCCACCGTGAGCCTAGTCAACGTCCAATGGTCCCACTGTCGGGTTGACTTAGCCCGATCGAACGTCCTCTGGCGTCGGCAAGGCGTCATAATCCGGAATTTCGATAGGAAAATAATTCGGATAATTCGAAAAACCAAATTAGGTAGTTCTTTATATTTCAATCTTCCAAAGCTCATATCTTTTGCATCGAACTCGATTTAGTCCATTCAAATTCCTAAATTTATCTAAATTCGAGATATATTTATCTGAGATTTTTATTTAATTTTTGGAGTTCATTTGCTATCTGTTATTTATTTATTTGGTTTATTTGCTTGTTTACAGTAGACATCGATACTTGGGAAGCTTCGAGCAAGGAGTAGCATACGGATCAAGATCAATCACTGGATTTATTCCCGGGCAAGTCGTGGTCCTTTGATCATATTGAACTTATGATTCAAAAAGTATATTATTTTATACAATTGCATGCTATCTCTGTGTAAACTGCTTTGGGTATAGTTATTACCTGTTGTCATTATGCCTCCATTGATTATTTGAATGCCATGAATCCTTTGTCACCACAGCAGGGGTAATTTTAGTTGGACATATTCATATCGCCAACATGGGTATCGTACATATGCTTAGTTCAGCTTAGTTACGATGGGTTTGTCATCACCTGTATCTTAATGAATAATCTTGACTTAATGAAATATGGAACCATGGTGGTGAGCCACTCTTGTTAAAACTTGTGTACCATGAAGGGGTTAGTCATGGGTCTTGGTTAAACAAAATGGTTTTCCCCCGGGCGAGTGGTCGGTGGATAGTGGGGATGTGGATTGAACATGTTGTGGGTTCGTGGTAGTCTCGCCTGAGTAACTTGTCAAGGACTTAATCTTGTGCGCCATTGAACTGGGCCTTAACCGTACAACGACATGTCTGGTATGGGACGGACCTGGATGACTAATTAGCAATGTTTTAATTTCGGTTTTATCGTGCGAAGCGTGGTTACGGGGAATGCATCCTCACGGTGGCGCAAGAGGGGCCTGTGCAGTGAAAAGACATTCGGTGTTGAAACCTTAACGGCGAGCAGGTTAAGAAGGAGCTTTGTAAAAGCCTTGTGATGATCACTTATTCGCACGCCTACGGGCGTGAAATGCGACATTATAAGTTGATCTATCTCTTGTGGGTCAAAATGTACAACCTCTGCGAGTGTAAAACTATTCGAATAGCCGTGTCCGCGGTTATGGGCGTGCTCGGGGATTTCACACGGAGATAGAGTTTCTTCAAAAATGTGTCTGAGTGTGGATGGGAAGTTCACTTGATGAATATAATGTTCGTTTGGTGAATAGGTCATTCACTTGGTGGTTTGTGTCGATTGGTGAATGGGAATTCACTTATCGTTGGTTTAGTTGGGAAGTGAATGGGAAGTTCACCGGTTGTTTCAAAGGAATTGTTTACTTACTTATTATTGTTTCCAATTATGCATTTCAATCTATTTATTGTATTTATTGTAAATGTCGCTTTATAAAAGAGCCATCTGACTAATCTTTGTTCAAGCTCTGCATGAATACTATTTGCATACATTTCCCACGGCTTCTTGAGTACATTCAAAGTACTCATGGCTTTATGCCCTCTGTTTGATCAGTGATGAGGAGAATATCAAGTCGCCAAAGAGTTCTACCGGGAAGACCATGAAGGTTTTATGGATTAGGATGCGTTCTCCACTCGATTGCTGTGGGCATGTTGATTGGCCAATTGAAGAGTTTCGTTTATTTGCAAGAGTTTATTTGTTTCTTTAGCCTGCGTATAAGTTAAATGCGTTGACCATAAGGTCCAGCTTATTAATTATTATTTGCTACTTTGAGATCTTTTAGTTAAATCAAATAAATGGATGGTATTTCATCACTGTTTCCTGTGTGAGCTAGCTCACGATCCGGGACTAGTTCGAGAATACAGAGGTTCTGGAATGTATTTTCGGGTCCCGACAGAGGTGGTATCAGAGCCATATCGACTGTAGAACGCAACCTTAGTTAGCATAGTCGTTTTAGCTAAAAACTTCAAAAGTTATTTTCTAAATCAAATAAACTTAACTTGACTTGAGTAGTTGTTCTTTTCTCATCTACTCTATTCTCTTCTCATCCCAGTCTATCCTATTCTTATCCTATTCAATTCTTTTCTCGTCTTTGCTGAACTTTGTTTTATAATCTTAAATTGACTTTCTCACCTTGTTAATTCCTACCAGTCGTGAAGGAAGAAGTCAAATCATCGGCAATCGTCAAGAGTATCTTCGTCGCTTCGTTCCAGTTGGTTTTAAAGAGTCTTCATCCTCCAGTTCAGATTAGGAGCCATCCTATCAGAGTTTAGTAGCGCTTTTAGATCGTTTTTGCATTAGGTCTTTATTTGTGTTGTGTGTAAATGAGAGCTGCAGTTTTGCTATCAAGCATTATGTTGCAGTCACACTAAGGCTTTAATTCGAAGAGTTTAATTGTGCTTTCATAGCGTTTCAGCTATGTCTTCTTGTCGTTCTTGCCTTTGGGTATAATCTGTTCCCCTAATTAGGCTATTTCTATCTACTCTATCTTGTCTATCTCATCTATGGTGCTATTCCCCCTCATCTACATTGCTTTTCTATCTTACCTATTAAACCTGTGGAAGATTACCGCAGATGGTTGATACTCGCAATACCAATTGTACTCGATCGGAGGATGTCAATGCTAATGCCAATGCCAATGTCAATACAAGCGACCCACAGACCGCAGAGCCCAACATGGCACAACTTCTAGCACTCAAGCGCAATTCATGAGTGCAATGATGCGACATGAGCGCCATGATAACGCAAAAAAGTCGGACCGCTTGTTGCAATAGTCAACTTATTGAACCAAAACAGTCAGAATGGTCAGAATAATCAAGCAGCATCTGCTCGCCGCCAGTTCATCATCATTCCAAGCTATCAAAGTTTATGAGGACTCGTCCACCTACGTTTTCTCATTCGTCAGAACCTTTGGACGCAGAAGATTGGCTTCGTTCAGTGGAAAAAAAGCTCGCCATTGCTCAATGCAATGATCGTGAGAAAGTTCTTTATGCTTCACATCAATTGGAAGGTACAGCCGCAGAATGGTGGGAGAACTACACCGCAACTCATGGGAATTCTCACGCTATCACCTGGGAGGAATTTTCAATAACTTTTCGTCAAGCTCATGTCCCTAATGGTATAGTGGAAATGAAGAAGAATGAATTTCGTGAACTCCAGCAAGGAAACATGTCTTTGGGTGAATATCCCAACAAGTTTACTCAAGTTTCTAGCTATGCTCCAGAAGATGTTGCTACAGATAATGCATGTCAAAAGCGATTCAAGCGTGGGCTCAATCCCAGTTTGAAGGTGCAAGTTGTTGGAAATGATTATGTGGATTTTCAGCATATGGTGGATAAAGCTGTACTCATAGAAGATTCTCGTCGTGAGTTGGATGAATCTCGCAAAAGGAAGATGATACAACATGGAGTTCATCAAAATCAACTACAGAGAGCCAGAACCAATGCTCAGCAGCCTTTTTGTCCCAATAATTCATCTGTTGGATTCAGAACCCCAGTACCAGTGTCTCATGCAGGAAACACAGGGATTCCCAATATCAACAACAGCAACAATAATCAACCTCAGGGGAACCCCAACCATGGCGCAGGAGTTACTTGTTACAACTGCCGTCAGACAGGTCACTATGCTAACAAGTGTCCGCAGAAACAAGGGCTGACACCAATTCCTTTCAATTTGGGACCAACACCAACCAGGACTTCTTTGCCAGGAGCAGGAAGAGGAGTGCCTCATACTCCAAATCAAGCTATCAGGACTCCATCAACTGCCTCAAGAGGAAGAGGCCGAACCATGTCATCGCAGAAGAAGCACAGCGATTGAGCGTCGCCTCTGGTAAGTCTTGAGTTATACCTACGTCGAAACCTATTCTTTAGTCGGCCGAATCTCGGGGCGAGATTCCTTTTAAGGGGGTAGGTTTGTAATATCCATAAATTTGGTCTGTTTTAAAGTTTTAAAGAAAATTAACCATTTGGATTTTTACGCTAAAGTTAAAAGCTTAATATGAATTTTGAGTTCAAAAACAATTTAATATGATTAATTCCAACATCAACTATATCAAAAATTATTTTATTTGGGTTCTATGTGCTTGGATATATTTTCTAGATTTTCTAGAATTTTTAAGTGCAATTGCTATTTTCTAAGTCTTATTTGGAGTTTCTGCTATTTTCTAAAAGAAAACGCTATTAGAATCTCAGATTAATCCTTGGCTCAAATTCTTTTCTTGACTGCTTCTATTCTCTTTATTGACCATGTGGCCTTTTCTTTCCCACTTTGCGCCGGCCCGTGTTCCTCCTCGGCCCAGCGACCTTGGCCCAGCCGCCATTTCTTTGTGCCTCTGCCGCGTGGACCCCGCCTTTGCCACCTCATCGTCTTGTTCCTCTGGACTCTAGAGTCCGAGTTCCTCCCGTGTCGCAGCCGAGCCGGCCTCCTCTTGGAGTCATCCCATCCAGTGCTATATAAACCAATCTGTTTGTGTCCTTTTGTTCGCATCGTCGACCTCTTCCAAAACACTAAGGCGCCACCCCGACCTCGTCATCGCTGCACCGCAATCCGCCGAAGAACCGAGCCGGCCACCGAAGCCTTTGCCGCCGGAATTCGCCACCGTTGGTCCATCCCTGCCCAAGCCGCCACCGCCGAAGGGTTCGCATCATCGTGGTCTACACCATGACGCGGTCTTCATCGCTCGCGGATCACTCCATCGCTGTTTTCGGTTTCGTCATCAAAACCCGGCCGTGCCGCCGTTGTCGATCTACACGTCGGTGAGTGCTCCCAGCCATCCAAGTGCGTCATCATGCGCCCAACCTTATTCCCATCAAATCCCCACCTCTAATTGGGTTTCTTTGCCACCGAGCCGCTGCCGCTGTGCTCCTTCATCTTCTCCGGTCGTCCTCAGATTGCCGCTGCTCCGGTCATCTTACAGCCGTTCCGAACCTCCCCCTGTGATCCTTGTGACACCGCCGCACCCGTGCTCCTCTTGATTTTCATCGGGCGCCACTCCTTCACCAATTCCTACGTGAGCCCGTGAGCACCCCGCCACCCAAGTCGCTGCCGCCGACGAACCGCCGCCGCCCTGGTCCAGCCGCCATCTCCAGTAGCACCGCCTTGTCTTGGGCATCTCGTTTTGCCACTTCATCCAGTTTTCATCGCCTCCGGTTGCCTTCGCCTCCGTCACCTTGTCGCCGACCATGGCCTCTGTCTCTCCCTCTCTCGGGTTCTCTCTCTGCTGATGTGGTAGCCATGTCACCCTTCCACCTTTGCGCCACCTCATCTCCGTAACCCATGTGGCGTCCTAGTCACCCCTTGGTCAGCTGCCATGTGGCGTATCCAAAATCCCACCCGAGCCAAACATCCTTGAACCAAGTCCACCGTGAGCCTAGTCAATGTCCGACGGGTCCCACCTGTCAGGTTGACTTAGCCCAGTCCGAACGTCCTCGCTAACGTCAGCCGTGCGTCATAATCCGGAATTTCCAGTAGGAAAATAATTCGGATAATTCTAGAAAACCAAATTAGGGTATTTCTTTAGATTTCAATCTTCCAAAGCTCATATCTTTTGCATCCGAACTCCGATTTAGTCCATTCAAATTCCTAAATTTATCTAAATTCAAGATATATTTATCTGAGATTTTTATTTAATTTTTAGAGTTCATTTGCTCTCTGTTATTTATTTATTTGGTTTATTTGCTTGTTTGCGAGTAGACATCGATACTTCGGGAAGCTTCGAGCAAGGAGTAGCAAACCAAGATCAAGATCAATCACTGAATTTATTCCCAGGCAAGTCGTGGTCCTTTGATCATATTGAACCTATGATTCCAAAAGTATATTATTTTATACAATTGCATGCTATCTCTGTGTAAACTGCTTTGGGTATAGTTATTACCTGTTGTCATTATGCCTCCATTGATTATTTGAATGCCATGAATCCTTTGTCACAACAGCAGGGGTAATTTTAGTTGGACATATTCATATCGCCAACATGGGTATCGTACATATGCTTAGTTCAGCTTAGTTACGATGGGTTTGTCATCACCTGTATCTTAATGAATAATCTTGACTTAATGAAATATGGAACCATGGTGGTGAGCCACTCTTGTTAAAACTTGTGTACCATGAAGGGGTTAGTCATGGGTCTTGGTTAAACAAAATGGTTTTCCCCCGGGCGAGTGGTCGGTGGATAGTGGGGATGTGGATTGAACATGTTGTGGGTTCGTGGTAGTCTCGCCTGAGTAACTTGTCAAGGACTTAATCTTGTGCGCCATTGAACTGGGCCTTAACCGTACAACCACATGTCTGGTATGGGACGGACTGGATGACTAATTAGCAATGTTTTAATTTCGGTTTTATCGTGCGGCGTGGTTACGGGAATGCATCCTCACGGTGGCGCAGAGAGGGCCCATGCAGTCGAAAAGACATTGATGTTGAAACCTTAGCGCGCGGGCGGGTTAAGAAGGAGCTTTGTAAAAGCCTTGTGATGATCACTTATTCGCACGCCTACGGAGCGTGAAATGCGACATTATAAGTTGATCTATCTCTTGTGGGTCAAGTGTACAACCTCTGCAGAGTGTAAAACTATTCGAATAGCCGTGTCATGGTTATGGGCGTGCTCGAGGATTTCACGGGAGATAGAGTTTCTTCAAAAATGTGTCGGAGTGTGGATGGGAAGTTCACTTGATGAATATAATGTTCGTTTGGTGAATAGGTCATTCACTTGGTGGTTTGTGTCGATTGGTGAATGGGAATTCACTTATCGTTGGTTTGGTTGGGAAGTGAATGGGAAGTTCACCGGTTGTTTCAAAGGAATTGTTTACTTACTTATTATTGTTTCCAATTATGCATTTCAATCTATTTATTGTATTTATTGTAAATCTTGCTTTACAAAAGAGCCATCTGCTAATCTTTGTTCAAGCCCTGCATGAATACTATTTGCATACATTTCCCACGCTTCTTGAGTACATTCAAAGTACTCATGGCTTTATGCCCTCTGTTTGATCAGCGATGAGAGGAGAATATCAAGTGCCAAAGAGTTCTACCAGAAGACCATGAAGGTTTTGCGGATTAGGATCGTTTCTCCACTCGATTGCTGTGGGCATGTTGATTGGCCAATTGAAGAGTTTCGTTTCGCTGCAAGAGTTTATTTGTTTCTTTAGCCCTGCGTGGCAAGTTAAGTAAACATTGACCATAAGGTCCAGTTATTAATTATTATTTGCTACTTTGAGATCTTTTAGTTAAATCAAATAAATGGATGGTATTTCATCATTTGTTTCCTGTGTGAGCTAGCTCTTTGATCGGGACTAGTTCGAGAATATCTGAGAGGTTCTGGGATGTATTTTCGGATCCCGACACGTGCCTAGTGCCGCTACCCTCGCTCCCGACACGAGCCCATGCCGGGCCACCGCGTGGCTGGCACCTGCCCGCTCTGGCGCCCATGCCTGCGCCGCCGGCTGGCCACTGCGCCAGCCACTGCTCCTCCCCCTTCTCCCTCTATTTAAGGCGGCCTCCCCTCCCCTCCCCTCCTCCCCTCCCCTCCCCCTCCTCCTCCTCGAAGCTCACCGCTGCTGCTTCTTCCTTTTTCTTCCTCAAGTCCAGCCACGCTACTCCTTCCTCAGTCTCCCTCTCCGGCCAACCTTTTGCCAAGCCAAGTGCGTCACCACATGTTCCTGATACTCCTCTTCCCGCCCTTGACCTCGGTTCATCTGATTCATCGCCGAGAAGCCCCACAGCCACGAGCTCACCTTCCTCGCTACCGACAGCCGTGGCCGCACCTCCACAGCCACCCTTTGGCCTCCCCGACCCCATCTACACCATCCCCTTGCTGAGGCGTAGCTAGTGCTCATGCTGGTCTCCTCTCCCCTTCACTAGAGCACCGCCACCCGTGCGTCGTTTTGGCTGCCGCTGCTGGCCATCTCCCGTCGTGCCGCCACCTCCCTTGCCTTCCTTGGGTTGCTGGTGATCCATTTTGCCTCTTGGCTAGCTGCCCCGCCCCTCCCCTTGACGGCGACGCCGCCATGCCTGAGCTGCCATGGAGATCCCCTCTTTTGGCTCTGTGTTTGTTCTCTGTTGGTGTGCTTGACTCAATGACTAGCTAGTCCCACCTGTCATTAGCTATCTCTTTTCTTCTTTCTCTCTTGGCCTCACTTGCAGGTGGGCCCTTTATGTCATGCTCTTATTTCCTTGCTTTGTGAAAAGAAAATTCGGCACAGTAAACTCCATGAATTATTCCCTCCTTTTCAGCATTTTCTATCATTTTATGTGATAATCAACCTTCCGGATGCTCGTTTTCCTTCATATAAACTCTGATTCCGTCGATTCTAGTTTCTAAATTCATATAAATTTAGTACTTTTTTATTCTAATCTGATAATTTTTGGATTTTATTTGGAATTATTGCATTTATTTGTCGCGTTTTATGCATATAGATTGTGGTGTTTCTGAAGCTTTCCTAGACCTGTCTGCTGAAGCATCTCAAACCTTCAACGAAGGCTAGTCGTAGACGTTTGACCATGTTGTACCTATTTTTATAAAATTATATTGTTTGTATCAACGTGCATTGCTAATTTTATAATAACTATTTTTGGGAATAGTTAAAATCCTATGCGACTTTATGTCACCTTGAATATTTCCGATTGTCATGTACCCTTAGACACCATAGGTTGGGTTAATCTTAGTTAGATAATTATCAACATGGGTATCGTTTTATGCTTAGTCATGCTTAGTCGCGATAGGATTCATGATCACATGTTCAAAAATAGAAATATTGATTTGATGATATATGGAATGGTGGCGGGTAGCCACTGTTGTAAAATTTGATGTGCTGTGGCAAGGGATGCCATTGGGCTTGGTTAAACCAAAAATGATTTCGTACTCAAGCGGTTGATTGTGTAGTAAAGAGAGTGCAGTGAGCACATTTAGGATGAGAATGTTTCGCCTGAGTAATCACTAAGGACTTAACTTTGTACGCCATTGATCTAGGTCATACCGTACAACCACATGTCCAGGATGGGGTGGACCTGGCAAATTAATTAGTAATATTTTGATTTAGTTCTGTTTGGGTTGATGGTTTGGCGCAAGAGGGGGCCAGATATAGGCGAAACCTTAGTGAGCTGAACTGAGTCAAAACAAAGGTTTGTAAAAGCTTTGTGATAATCGTTTAGTCGCACACCTTCGAAAGTGTGTCAGACGGACATTATAAACTAATTATCTCTTGTGGTCAAACTGTACAACCTCTGCAGAGTGTAAAACTATTTGAATAGCCATGTCCCTAGTTATGGATAATACCCGATGATTTCACACGAGGGGTAGAGTTTTCTCTAAAATGTTTGGATGGTTGTTGGATGAGAAGTGAACATGTAGTTCACTGGTTGTTGATTGGGAAGTGAATGGGTAGTTCACTAGTTGTTTCAAAAAACTTTTCTACTTGTGTATTTAATATTTTAAATTGTGCCTTTTCAATCTATTTAATATATTTATTATCAATACTGCTTTCTGCAAAATAGCCATAAAGCTACTCTTGTTCAAGCCTTGTATGAATACTATTTACATATATTTCCCTAAGACTTGTTGAGTACTTTATGTATTCACGACTTTGCGCCATTATTGATCAGTCACTGAGAAAGACCCAGAGAACACAGAGTTCTACGAGAAGGAGTACCTTAAAAATTGTGCGAACTAGGATGCGTTCTCCACTTGATTGTCTGTGGGCATGTCGGATGGCTACCACGAGTTATCTTCTTCTGCTGCAATTTTATCTTTTTATTGTTAAGCCTTCATGGAAATTTTTTTAAACCTTGACAATAAGGTCTGTTGCTTCTATTATTAATATGTTGCTTACGTCTTAATTGTTTCATTGTATGGATATGATTTCATCAATGTTATCACGGTTAGAACTAGCTACTGATCATGAGACTAGTTCAGAATACAAAGAGGGTCCGGATTTGCATGTTTCGGTCCCAACACATGCCCAATGGTGGTATGGAGTCGGTACAATGCAGATATGCTCCACTTCGAAGAGGAGCTTGGTCAGGAGGGCACGAAGCGTGTATCTGCAATGGTAGAGAGCATGACTAGCTGTATCATGTCATCGAGCGTCGTATGCTCGGACATCGCCATGGTAGACAGCTGCGGCACCAAGCCAGAAGGAGGAATGAAAGTGGCTACATCCATCACAGACTCGGTAGCCAAGTAAGAGCAGTTGCAAGGTAGACCGGTGGCTCCCCAATTGCAGTTGAGCATCGAGTCCATTGTCGGCATATTGCTCCCACAAATATCTCGCCTAGGCCGGCTGTAGGGGGTGGTGAAGCTTATGAAGTAGCTTGAGGAGAAGGCACCCATTTTGCACTGCAATGTCTTTGTCACCAAGGCCACCTTCTTGTGTAGATATCATGGGGATATACTCATGATCTTAGGATGATGATACAATTGGCAATGGCGTTGAAGGTTTGTCGAAACACTCGATTTCGGCGAAGTTCAAGTTCTGTCAGGCTGTAGCTGTCAGATCGGCTAGGACGGCGATCAGACGGCCTGTGTGGCAGTTTGACTAGTCACCTCTGGAGGTCAGATCGACCAGGTCATTGGCCAAGAGGCTGGCTGTTGGACCAGCCAATGGGCGACGGTCTGATTGACCATAAAGGGTCTTTCGAGTTTTGAGCTGGGCCAAAAATAGAGGGTGTAGGCAAGAGAGGGGATTCTTCTACACTTGTCTTATAATTTTCATAGAGGTTTCGATTTTCCAGGGAGGAATTTTGGCTAATTCCCTAGGCTGGGTGGTCAGATCAGCCAGGGGCGGTCAGACTGGCCATGGGTGGTGGTCTGACCGGTTTTAACTTGGTTCGCTGGCCAACCTGGCGGCGATGTTTGCTTAGGTCAAGTTCATGGGTTTCAGTGGATATGTGTTTCATGATGTATGTTTTGACTAATGTTGGTCAAGTTGCGAAGAACTTGTTCCCGAAATCGATTTCTTTGTCTATTGTTGTGCAGGAAGCTTGAAGGTCAACGACGGTCAACAGCGAGGATGATCGGGACTAGGCTTGGAGAGCTGAGGTTCAGAACAATCGAGGATGCTGGGTGAGGTTAATGGATTCAAGCATGGCGCAAAATGGACAAAGATGACCGAATGGGCAGTTCGGTGTGACAGGTTGGATCAAGCGGCGCGGTGGTCGGTGCAAGTGTCATGGTGGTTTCGGTGGGAGCCAGATGGGAGAGACTTGTCGACATGAAGAGAGCCGTTGATCAACCTACACGTGGCGAAGCATGGAAGTGCTCCATGAAGATTGGACTCGGTCTTTAGAAAATGATCGAGAAGGGGTATTTTGGTAATTTCACCTAAATACTGCCTTCGTGACCTTTTGTTAACCCATGGCGCAAGGAGAAGCGGATTAGGTCAAGAGGAGATGAAGACGTCGCTTTAAAATACGTGCGTAAGTGAAACCCGTTTGTACGTGGGCTTAACGGGTGCCCATTAGGGTTTACTCTTCTAGAAGCTAGCGTCCACTATAAATAGAGGAGGGTGCTGGCCAGCACCTTCTAAACCCTTTACTTTGAGAAACCCTAGTTTGTTTTTATGGTTTGGAGAGATTAGTTGGAGGTTAGAGTTCTAGAGAGTTGGATTTGATTTCGTGCTCATGTGTTGAGTCTTTTCCCTCCTGGATGGAGTGGCTGTAAACCAACAACCTATCAAATCAATCTAAGAAAAGATTTCATAAGATGAGTCTCTTTGTGTTCTTGCTCTCTATTTCGTGATTTTGGGGCTTTCTTTGATCCGCGGGTTTTCCTTTGGTTTTTGGCCTAGATTTAGCTTGCTGTGATATGTGGGAATACATCTAGAATCATTTTGATCATCAACCACCCACGAGCAAGTTTCTAGATCATATTTTGGTTTTGACTCGGTTTTGAAGAAACCTTCACTCAAACGGAAAAAGGTCAGAACTTTGGCAATGATCTTCACGATTGTTGATTTGAATAGGTTCCTGACATCCTAAAGAAGGTATGTCTCAAGTTTGGTAAGGTTTGGAGTTGCGAATCAAAAGTTAGACCATTTTGTGATTTTGAGTTCAGGTTGATTTTACTGTTCGTTGGCCTGGAGGTCAGACCGCCATTAAGAGAGAGGTTAGACCGCCCATGTAGAGGTCTGACCGCCAACTACAAGGAGGTCTGACCGCCCAACTCATTTGGATTTGAGTTCTTGGTGTTTTTGGTCTATTTACATCGGGGTTTTGATTGGATTGAATATAAGTCTTCCGCTGTTCTTGTACATTGATCTTCATAGCTTTCATAGCTATTGGAGTGAAAAACATATTGAATCCAATCAAAGTAAAAAGATATCGTGCTCCTATTCACCCCCCTCTAGTCTCCGTTTCGGTCCAACATCTTGTTTGCTCTAGCAGACTCTATCCCATGCGATGAGGCAACGTGTGCCACTGCATTTGTCCTCCCCGGTCGAGAGGAAAGCACGGCGGTGTTTGTCCAATGCTTGGACAACACCATGGGGCAGGACTAGCGTGGCCATGACATAGGTAGGAAGGTCGTCCAGCACTGAATTGAGAAGAATGATGCGCTCACCGAGAGAGAGTAACAGCGCTTGCCGACCGGCAAGGTATTTGTCAGTCTTGGATATGAGTGATGCAAAGGCAGGTAGGTTGAGCTTAACGTTGGACAGGGGAAGTCCGAGATAGGTTTGCAGGAAACCTTCAAGCTTTCATCCTGTAGCTCACGCTATCGGCCAGTGGACTAACTCTGGTGCCACATTCATTAGCATAATGGTGCTTTTGTTATAATTGATGTGTAATCTTGTGGCAGTAGAGAGTTCATCGAGGAGCTTCTTCAGGTCAGTGATGTTGGATCGCACCGCCTTTAGATGATCATAGTATCATCTACATATTGGAGAATGGTACATGGTTGGTAGGCATTCAGAGGATGCCGAACTTTGTTGTGAGATTTGATAAGTCATTGAAGTACGCCGGCAACCAAGATGAAGAGGTAAGGGAACAGGGGGTTGCTGTGTCATAACCCTTGTTTGCAAGTCATCCATCACCCTGAGATTCCGTTGAGCATAATCGTTCTCTTGGAGGAATGGAATAAATCATCCATACAACGACACCATAAATTAGGTTAGCCTTGAGCACGGAGGATGTATAGGAGGCTATTCCAATTGACAGAGTCAAAAGCTTTGGCAAAATCGAGTTTGAGCACAATGGTAGGTACCTTGTGTTTGTGACATCACTTGATCAAATTCTGTGGCATAGACGAAGTTTTCTGATATGCTTCTGTCCCTGAGAAAATCGGTCTGGTCGACATCCATTAGGTCAGAGATTTGTCGTTATAGTCGAGCAGTGAGTGTCTTGGTAATCCCCTTAATAGAACAATTTTGCTGATATTGGTCAAAAACCTTCTGGAGTATTTGTTTTGCCGGGTTTAGGGAGTAGCACAACAAATGCTCGGTTAATCCTTCCAAATTGGACTGACTGAGAGTGGACAGCCTGAAGGAGAGCTAGTAGACTTGGACCGGTGATTACCCACACCGCTTAGAAGAAGCTGGGTACAAAGTCATCCAGGCCAAGGGCGCTGTGTCAGTTCATGTGGCAGATAGCATGGTGTATTTCTTTAGTGGTGAACCCCGAGATATACTCAGCACCTCGTGCTTTGGGTTGGTCGGTGTAGAATGCTTCTAGGTCAAAATTCCAAGTGTAGGTTGTGGTACCACCAGTGATCATGAGAAGGAGTACAGAGTAGCCGCCTTGGCATCGTGCTATAGGACTTGCACACCTTCGACGTCAGCGCTCTGAGGTTGTTGCGATGCATCTTCTGGGAGGCGTGGGCATGAAAGAACTTGGTGTTTTCATCGCCAGCACGCACACCCTTGATGTAGTGCGTGTGTTTTTGTGCCTTACCTTGGCGCGGCGGCGGGTTACCAGGCATGGAGAACTAAGGGAAGGAAGGAGGGATTAAGAAACCAAGCATTCTCAAAACGGAAGAGATTGCCTTTTGGGATCGTGGAGGTTGCTATAACGTGAAGGGGAACATGGTCAAAGGTGGAGCGGGTGAGAGAGGAAAGGTTGGATTTGGTTAGGGAAATATTCTAGGCTTGGTTGAAGAAAGCTTGGTCGATTTGCGAGAGAGTGGGGTTCTCTCTTTTGTTAGACCAAGTGTAAAGCCTATCAAGGGGGGGGGGGAGTTCAAAGAGGCACATGTCGTAATGGGCTTCATTGAAATCGACTGTGAGAGAAGAGTTAAAGTTTGAGTTTTTTTTTTGTCTTTAGGGTGGCGAGTGAGGTTGAAGTCCTCGAGGAGCATCCAAGGGCCTTGAATGAGAATGGGGAGGGAGCAAAGTTCATCGAGGAATTCTTGTTTGTGAAAATTGTTGGAGGGGGCGTAGATGTTGGTATTGGAGAAGGAGAAGTTGCAAGAGGTGGAGAGGAAGACAAAGTCAGAGAGTGTTTGTGGGAAAGGTATTTTCTTTTGGAAAATAGAGTTGGATCCCAGGTAGCAAGGATTCCTCCCCTAGTGCTGTATGATTCTATGAATTCCATGGCAGAGAGGTGACGAGGAAGGAAAGAGGAGAGCTTTTGGGAGGTGAAAGTGTTAAGTTTTGTTTCCTGGAGATAAGAGATGGTAGGTCTAGAAGGTATCGAGAATAGCGGCGCACTTATTAGCGTTGCCAAGTCCACTAACATTCCAAGATGTAAGACTGATGTTGCAGTAGCTAGCAACCAAATAGACAGTGATAGCACCGAGTAGAACTAGCTAAGAAACTAGGAGTACAAATGTATATTACAGGGGCAACGATAGGTAAGAGCGCCTGGGTAAAGATACAGGGAGGATTAAGCAAAACAGAGCTGACATACCAAACTAGGAGCATCTGGGTTGTAATCAAAATGTGTCGCACATTGCACCCCCACAAGGACACAGCTGAATGGTGAGAAGTCATTCTGCAAGTTGTAGCACCACTTGTAGTTGCCCCACGGCGATGGGGGGGAGCTTGTTACAGACTGCCATGCCCAAGATGGCATCGGACGAGGTGACGATCAGCAATCCATGAGCAACGAGACCATGTTTGTAGGCGACATTCTTCTTGGCAGTGGAGCATGTGTCTAGTTTCTCTTCGAGCTTCTTCAAGTTTATTGCACGTGTGGTCATGTCCTAGAACATGGCGGGATCATTTTCGGCAAGGGAAGAGCTACTTCTTATCTTGAAGCCCTTGTTAACCATGCACTTGGTGCGGCCTCGGCGCTTGCACACAGAGTTCTCATGGAGTGGATCGGGTTCCTCTGGCGTAGCCAAGAAGTCAAGCGTAGAGCCAAACGCACAAACACGTGGATCATGAGCCGCGTCAGGCAGGTGAGACTCGGAGGAGGTGTCGAACCAAGGAAGAGCAAGGTGAGCAACTATGATTGGTGATGAGGGCGGGGCTGGAGGCTGGATATCAATGACGAGAGGGGGCAAGCAGGGGTGGCAATGGGTAAGCCTGATTGTAGCCGTAGAAGAAAGTGTTGTATTCTGGTGGAGTGCCATACCCATCCTCTTGGTGCGGTAGATTGGGTAGAGGCAGCGGTGGGGGTGGTGGTGGGAGTGCGATGGTGGCGATGGTGGAGGGGATAAGGTGGGTATCGGGGATGTAGTTACCAAAGGCATCAAAGGAGTCGGTAGAAGTCCAAACCTGAACGACTTCAATGTTGGAAATTTGTTGTCATTATCTTGGATAATCATGTTACTTGCCATATGTTGTATGTTGTTTCATCACTTCTGTTAGAGCAATTACTTTTGTGAAATCGAATTGCTAGCTGTCAATTTTTTTGGGTAAGTAGTGGAGCTCAAAACCTACCATATTTCTAAGGAATTGTCACACATAATCTGTGATCAAACCAGGCCATTAGTGGCGAGGAGGCCTAGCTTCATGCTTGAGCAGCCAAATATCTGAGAGCAAATGTTTAACATCAACTTGAGCTTGTTGCTTTAGCCTATTGCCTTTTTCAGTAAAGCATGATTTCCTATTCAAATGACTTGAGTAGTATTTCTGTGTTAAGAGACATCTATTTAATGCTCACATCATTTTATTGTTGCTGGAATTATGCTTTATTGTTTATAATAGTTTTTTATTAGTTAGCCGGGCCAACACGAGCCCATGCTGGGCCAGGTTGGGCCGCCCATTTGGACAAGTGCTGACCAAAGCACCACGGTCGGGCCGTGCTGTCTCCGGACCGAGCCAACTGTCCTCTGCTTCGAACCAGCCTAGCTAGCATAGCCCATTTGTAGAGCTCTACTAGGCACCGTCCGTGTGCGCACGCCACTCGAGCGGGGAACTACATGCCCAAACACAAGTTGGTGGGTTTGGACCTTCCTTCGAGCCTAGGCAGTTGCTACGTGTGGCACTCAAACCAATCAAATCTCCCATGGCAAAGCAGTCATGCCTTCCAAATGCGGGCTCGACTGCTTTGCCGTGGGAGATTTGAGGAAGAAACAAGCGAGAGCACAAAATGGTATGTTTTGTTGCGCATGATATACAGGACATAAACACATTCCATGGAATGTATTTTTGCATCTATTGAAAATGCATGAGCCACAACTACAGTGCAGATACAGTGGACATATATTTATACCACAGTGCACAAAGAATGTCTGCAAGATATATGAAACCAATCACGGCCGTTGCAGTATCATCTTCGATAAATTAATTAGGTCATGAAAAACCAGGGGCAGATTGGGCCACGAGCTGGGTAGGCTATAGCCAAAGCCTCAGAAAAATTAAGATTTTTTTTTCAAAATAATACATTTTAATAGAATTACATAAATAAATAATTGATCGTTTAATAAAATTACAAAAATAAGCTTATGTCGCCATTTGAAATAGCGAAATGACCTTATTGCTATTTGGATTGACGACAAGATCCTTGTCGCCAACCAAACAGTATTAAATGTCTATGTAGCCATTTGGAATGACGACAGAGACGTAAGTCCCTATTTGAATTGGTAACATGTTCCTGTCAATGTGACAGTACCTTTTTTTTGCACAAAAAAATGAAATTAGCAGTAAACAGAAATAGAAAATTAAGTGCTTACATTATTCACAATAAGAAAAAAATAGAAAGAAATAAGAAACAATATTAAGCATAGTGCAAACAAACTTTGTAATTAGCGATAGGATATAGGTTGCATGGAATTATTTGACACATAACATAACATCAGTACATTGGACAATATAAATAAAAGGACATATGTCATCACATAATTGTTCAACAAATCACAATGATAGTAAGTAAAATATTCATCACAACATATTTCAATAAGGTAAACCATTCCTGTGGCTGCCACCTCCACGTCCGCCATTTCAACCTTCACGGTGCCTGCCTTGAGTGAGAAGGTCGGGTGAGGTCCCTGCGGGGCGCCATCCGGATTTCCGACCTCTCCTTCATGCTATTCATTTCTCGCATGGAAATACTTGAATGTATACCCATACTCCTTGTAAATAGAGCACTTCTTTATACGATGACCAGCTTCTAATTCGTCCATGTCGTTCCTAATATGTCGTCTTTATCATCGGCCAACCGTTCCCTTCAATCTATCAATGTTTGCAGCCCATATCTGCTACTCCACGGTAGGATGGCGGGGAAATGGTCAACAACGTTATAACTATACATCTTTGCACTCTAGGTTAGCATCGCCTCTTCCTTGGTGAAATATTCATAAAGGTATTAGCCAGGATGCCGCGCCAACGTCGAACATACAGCCATCACATGTGAGCATGGCCTGTGCTGAAGAAGTGGCTTGTTGCAAGTTGTCGATGGTTTAGTATCGATCTTACAAATGAATGCTGGGGACTTTATCTGAATTAGATCTACACAGATGTTGGGACCCGGATTTACACATCTGAAATCCTCTATGCATTCTGAACTAGTCCCAGATCAATAGTTAGTTCACACAGGAAACATCGATGAAATACCATCTACTTATCGATTTAACTAAAAAGATCTCAGAATAATAAATAGTAATAATAACTGGACCTTATGGTCAATGTTTACTTAACTTACCACGCAGGGCTAAAGAAACAAATAAACTCTTGCAGCAGAATGAAAAAACTTGGAAATACCAATTAACATGCCCACATGCAATCGAGTAGAGAACGCATCCTAATCCGTAAAGCCTTCATAGTACTCCTTCTCAAAGAATTTTTGAGCAGCTTGATATTCTTCAACCGAGCAACAAAGTTTGAATTCATGAGCACATAAAGTATTCAACAAATCGTAGGAAAATAGTATGCAATTAATATTCATACAAGGCTAGAACAAAGGATTACTGTATGGTTCTTTTACGGAAAGCAGCATTGAAGTTACGGTAAATAGATTGAAATACGTAATTGAAAAAGAATAAAAAATAAATAAACAATTACTTTAAAATAATCAGTGAACTTCCCATTCAATTCCCAACCAAACCACCATGTGAATTCCCCATTCACAAATCGACACAAATCACCAAGTGAATTACCCATTCACCAAACAAACATTATATTCATCAAGTGAACTTTCCATTCACACTCCAACACATTTTATAAAGAAACTCTATCTCTCGTGTGAAATCCCCGGACATATCTATGACCGTGGATCTGACTATTCGAATAGATTAATTATCACTCTGCAGATGTTGTACACTTTACCCACAAAATATAACCAGTGTAGCTAGCACAAATCATAACAAAACCTTTCAAATGTTCAATCTCAACAATTGACTCTCCCGATGTTCATAAAGCCGACCCCAACCTCATCGTTGGTTCAACGCACATCGTTGGACCTGGAGACGGTAAACCCCGCCCATAGACGTGACTACTGCTTATTCCACATCTCCACCCATTACTAACCTACCTGAGTAGTCAATATCGAGACTCCACAACTTACTCGATTAGGCCTATCCCATACCAAGCATGTGATTGTATGATAAGGCCCAATTCAATGGCGTACAAGATTAAGTCCTTGACAAGTTATTCAAGCGAGTCTACCACAAATCAACAACGTGCTAACCCGCACCCCCACTTCACAATCGCTCACCCAAGCGAACATTATTTTTGTTCAACCAAGACCAATGACATACCTGTCATGGTATACAAATTTTAACAATAGTGGCTACTTGCCAAAATTTCATATCTTATTAAGTCAAATTTAACATTATTGTACATGTGATCATGAGCCCATCGTAACTAAGCATGGCTAAGCATCTGTACCATACCCATGTTGGTGATACAATTATGTCCAACTAATATTAACCATCCTATGGTGACAAGTGATTTCAGGTATTCAAAAGTTCAATGGAGGCATAATGACAAATAGGTGATTAACTACTCTCAAAAGCAGTTGATATAAAGATAGCATGTAGTATAATTTTGAAATCATAAGTTCAATATGATCAAAGGACTACAACTTGCCTTGGCTTGGGCGTTGCTCAGTTATCACACTTGGATCTTCAAAGTTTGCTTCTACTCCTGCTCCGTGAAACCGATCGTCTAACGAGAGAGAAAACAACAGACAAAGCATAAATAAATTAAAAAGAAATTCAAATAAAATCCAAAAATGGTAAAACCAACTCTAAAATAAAGAGCTCAATTTTAGATGAATTTAGGAATTTGAATGGACTGAATAGGAGTTCAAATGAAGGATAACAGACTCTCAAAAGATTTGTCGGAAAGGAAAAAAGAGAGAAAAGACTATTAAGAGAATATTCCTTCGGCTGAAAAAAATACTGGAACATACAAGTGGGGTCCACCTGCAAGTGAGAGAGAGATGAAATCAGAGAATGATATGTGGGGCTGGTTTGACAGAGAGAGAAAGAAAGAGGATGACAAGAGGGCCCACATGTAAGAGAGAGACATGTTTAACATAGAGAAGAAGAAGCAAAGGAGGGTTGCTGGTGGCTATGGCGCACAGTAGCGACAATGACGGGTGGTGAGATAGGTCCAAACAAAGGCAAAAGCGACACCCCACGAGCAAGACGGTTCTTTGGGTGGCGGTGGCACGCAAAGGTAGCGACTAGGTGATGGCGACGACGGCTTTGGCGGTGGGGAGGTTCATAGGTGCGGCAGCGATGACAAAACAATGGCGCCCGATGGAGATGGAGGTGAGCACCAGCTCTGTGACAGCGAAGGGAACATGAGGAACTTCTTGGAGCGGCCAAAACATGCTCGGAGCGATGGCAAATCAATGGTGGCCAGAGAGAAGAAAGAAGGACAACGGCGACACTCCGGTGACAAAGAGAGAGCAAAAAGGGATAGGATTGGAAGAGAAAGGAGATAGAACGAAGGAGGGGTAGTGCGGCCAGTTTTGGAGAAGATGAAGGCGATGACGCTCAGTGATTCTCCAGAGATGATGGTGGAAGCAAGATGTAGAATGTTCCAAAGTAAACTCAATGGTAAAGATGACACGACCAGAGGAGCAGTGACGGTGATGAATTCCAACGAAGAAGGTGGCGGCTCGGTTCTTCGGCGAATTACGATGAAACAAGAGCAAAATCGGTGGGGATGACTTAGGGCTTTGGGAGAGGAACTCGGGCAAGAAAATCGACATGATGACCGCACTTAAATAGGGTCGAAGGGAGGATCCGGGTTGCAGCCGGCGACGAGATGAACACAGAAACGACGCAAAGAATTCAGGGCGGGAAGGACGAAGACACTGGTGGTGTGGCTCCCTGACAAGGCAGACCCACCTGGCTGTGAAAGAAAAAGAAAGGAAAGGAAGAGCTTCGGCTGGGCTAAGCGCAAGAAGAAAGAAGGAAAGCGGGCCGGGCCGAGGGAAAAGAATGGCCCGAGAAAAGAGAATGAGGCTGGGCCAAAAGAAAAGGAAATGGCCCAAAAGAAAAGAATGGTGGCCCAAAGAAAGATTTTTGAATTTAAAAAGAGATTAAAGTGAATCAAGCTAAAATAAATAGCAAATAAACTCCAAAAATTCATAGAAAATTCCAGAAAATTCTTTGGAACTCAAGGAACCCAAATAAAACAACTTTTAATTGAATGAAAGTTTAAATTGATCACATTAAATTGTTTTAATTTCTAAAAATTCAAATTAAACTTTGACTTAAACAAGAAAATTCAAATGGATATTTTTATTTTTAAAACTTCAAAAACAAACCAAGACTTGGGATGTTACAATAGAAAAATACACAAGGAATTTATATAGATTCGGGCCTTCTCATGAGAGAATAATAACCGACTCCTGTGTTGCTGTATTGACTATACTTTACAACAGGGAAGAGACCACCAGAACTTAGACTTAATGACTCCTATCTGTTGATTGTATCTCTGATCGATTCACTTATCTCTCTCGTCCACCAACATTGCCCCTTATATAGTGCATGAAGGGGTGGCAGTTATTCACGCCAAGAGGCACCTTATCGTTTGATGTAATGTGCACGTTTAAGGGTAGTTATTGTCAGAGACAGAGGTTTAATACGTGCAGTTATCCTGAGAATAACAGCACATATTAACTACTGTGTATTTTAAACACAGCGCATAAGTATCCCTAGTCGATTGTGCCCACATGTCTGTAGGCTTTGTTGACTATATGGCAGTCGTAGCTATCATGGTCATAGTAAGACTTACGATCATGAGGTGGTTATAGAAAGGCTTACAACCATGAGGTGTTCGTAGGAAATCTTACTACTACCAGATAGTCGTAGAAGTACTTGTAATACCCCAAAAGTATTTGAAATGATTATCGAGAGAGAATTAAGTTATTTAAAGAGGAGGACTATTTAGAAATTGAATTGAGGGAAGGACCAATTAGAAAATAGTTATTTAAGCAGTTAAAGAGGGGGTGTACAGCGAAATTTGGAGAACCTGGGCCGTGGGCTTTAGGCCCATGTTGTTTGGCCCAAGGGGAAGCTGATTTAAGAAGGGCAACCAAAACCCAAAACACTTTTTACTGTAGTGTGGTTACTGTAGCACCGCCGCACTGTAGCGTGTGGTACTATAGCGCCTCCTCCCTCCTCGGTGAGACCTTTCGCGGGCAAGGATCAACCTTGGTGCTGCCCGACCACGCGAAGGAAGAAGGAGGAGATCATCTTCACGGGGAAAGTTCTTCGTCTTCCTGCGATTCTTCAAGGGTAACGAAGAGATTTCATCGCTGTATGATTGGTATTAGATGTGTTTACAATTTCATTTAGTAGATCGAATTAAATTGCTGCTAGATCACGTTCTATACAGAAATTGATACGGCTGTTTTCATGTTCTTAGAAGCCGATTTTGGGATTCCCATCTCCTAGAGATATTTAGGAATTGTTCTTAGCTTTCGGTGGCCGCCGAGTTCACCTGATTCTGATGTACAGATCAAAAGTTATGATTTGTTTAGTGTCGCTGTCCTGCTAATCTATCAGCATCCAGACAGTTTGTAGAAAACTGGGTTAAGCCATTAGTTAAAGAGAAAATCAGAGGATCTCGATATAACAAAACATGTAGGTAATTTCCATACCTTTTCATAGAGCTAAAGAATGCAAGATTTGGACTTTCGTAGCAAACGTTATGGTGGTTTTAGTGTAGTAGGGGTATTAGATGGCCGATTTAGAAGGGCCCCTCAACTAGGTTTAGTTGGGGAATTTAATTACCTTTCCAGAAAGTTGTAGAACACCTTATTTGGACCCCCTGTAGTGAAAGTTATGAATTTTAGAAGTTGACTATCCACAGAGGAGACAGGTCGATCGTTAGAAGTGGATAGTGGGAAGGCGTTTGAGAGTTTGGCATTTTATCGTTTGAGCAATTTGTCGACGATCAAGACGTCGATCTTACGAAAAGAAAAGGAGAAAGTGACGTGAGAAATCTATGGTAATAATGGGACTGCTCTTTTATTAGTATGAACTGGGTTTTACAGGATATGCCCTCTCACTAGATGATGAACTACTCCTGTATGCACTGAGAACACTACTTGTTCCTTTACAATGTCAGACTTGCAACACGAATCTAAGACTTGTGCTTTAGTCTGATGGCTCTATCTTGTTTGTTTCTATCTCTCCTTTGCTCCGTCCAGGCTCCATCTTTAAATAGCCCTCGAAGAGGTGGCAGTTATTTCCGGAGAAGACGTCTGATGTGAAGCGTTGCGACTAGTCGGAGTCAGGTGACGGTTGATAAAGAATCAACCGTTCGGCGGTTATATGTCTATGAGACATATAACCGCATGGTGGTTATTCATCAGTGCTTCTGGATAAGAAACATCGTATGGTATGGAATATGCACATGTTCCATTCATCACATGAGAGTGAATATACCGAATCGCCCAAGTATCGTTCATACCTTTACAGCGCTTCTCACGGTCGTAAGCTTGGCTTAGGCCTTCTTCCGACCAGGGTACCCATTATGTAACCTCTGGAATCTCTACGACCAGTGAGGTCGTGCACCTCAGGGGTTACGACCATGAAGACGTATGATCTATTATGTATTAAAAATAATACATAGAGGTTTTAATCCTCGTCAGCTAGCCCCCGAACTTTAAATGAATTGGTCGTGTGCACACCTTTCTTCCGATGAAGTCGTATCGGGCTGACACTCATTAAATGCAATGACATTTGAAGCGGTTTGTATTCACTTTAAAGTTGAGAACTTGCTTTGGGAATTGAAGAGTTTTTGTGTCTGTTGGACTAAAAGATTTCTGTCCGTTGGACTTTTTTGGGTAACTCCTTATTGCAGTTGGAATTTACGAAGCTTATAAAAACCCCTTCATGGACTTAGGGTTTTTTCACTTCCTCCTTTCCTTCTTCATCTCCCGAGTAAAAATTGCATCCGACCTCCTTTTCTTTCCCCACCCGAAAGCAATCTGAACATGTCGGACCAAATCACCAATTGGTCGGTTTCCGACTTGGGTGAGAAGAAGCTAGAGAGCTTGGAGAGGATCGTGATGCTTCCCAGCAAGGATATGATTTCTTGGAGATCCGCGGCTGGAGAACATTCCCCGAGTAATGAAGATGGAGAAATCCCAGTTTTTCTTACATATATTGAATGCGGATTTAGGCTGCCAATTCACTCCTTCCTTCCTAAAGTTTTGGAGTATTATGGAGTTGAATTGGTGAATCTTGCTCCCAATGCTATCGCCAATCTCAACATCTTTATTTATCTCTGCGAAGCATACTTGGGGATTCCAGCAGATCTGGATCTGTTCAAGTACTACTACAGGATGTCAAAGTCTGGGAAGACAATTGGGACGCCTGAAAAGTGCACCTGGCGCCTCCATGACGGAAAAGCTGATGAGTACATATTTATGTACTCAAAATCTTCGTGGTCGTCGTGGAAGAAGAGCTGGTTCTATATGAAGATCACGAAGAAAGACAACCTTTATTATTCTGGTAAGAAGGCGGTTGAGAATCCGAATTGGCGCTCCTCTACAGAAAAAGAGGGAAAATAAAGAGGTGGGCCGAAGCAATTAAGCTTCTCAGTGTCAAGGGTCTAACATCTTGGCACGTAGTGATGGATTTTTCCACGCGCCAGGTTAGTCCTTTGAAGGCCCGAGCACACCGGATGCTCTGGTATATTGGTCGTGACGATACGACCAAAGATTCCAAAGAGAGTAAGCCATGAATGATTCCGACCGGTTTACCTATATTAGTTGATTATTTCTGTATCCTTAAATCTTTTATTTTACCTTTACAGCTCTATCTTCTGATGAGATTAGAAGTTTAATCAAAATGATTCATACGAGAGCTCAAGCGACAAGGCTAGTTTCCCTCGAATCTTAGTGGCTGTTTCCGATGAAGAGAGGATTGAAAGACTTAAGGTAAGACTATCAACCATGCCTTCTTCTTTTTGGTTTTCTTGCCTGTACATATTATTTCTGGTCGGTATACCATAAATCCTCTTTGATGTGTAGTCGGTAGGGTTGAAGATCAATGAGGTCACTGAAAGATGTGAGCCAATTGATGATCCGACCATCCCTACGACCATACAGGATGTCAACCTTCTAGAGGTAGGTGACCGAACATAAATGATGTTTAGATAAATGATTTTCATCGCCTAATTATCTTTAATAATGTGTCTTAGGCGGTTGTCGTACCTTCCAACAAGGTCGCTGAAGACCCACCAATGCCTACTGAGGCTACTATTTTGGAGGTCGACGAATCTACACCTACTGATCTGGCGATCAGGGACCTTATCCTTGACCAACTGGTCGCGGATATCGTTTCTAATTTCCGATCGGTGGATGTGCAAGATCTAGCCAACCCTACCGGTTTAGAACCAGTGAAATCGGTTGAGAAGAAGAGGAAGGCCAGCGCAACGGACTTTGCTTCGATGCGTTACAAGGTTAAACTCAGAAAATCGACCAGGTATATATTAAATGAAGAGGTAGTATATATACATACCTTGGATATTTTCGATGTATTAAAACCTTGATCTTCCTTACCTTCGTTTTCATAGATCTTCTGGTATTCCTGTCGTTTCCGACCAGAATGCCCCTCAGGAAAATGTTCTTGGGGAAGAGGTGGTCGTGGAGGTTCCAGAGCAGGATATCCTTCCAGAAAAGACTGAGAGTACAGAGTGGCTGCAGAAGCCCCCGAGCAGGTTTCAGTTCCGACATCTGCTCAAGATCCTTTAGTAATCCTTACTCCTTCTCCGAAGGTAGTCATCTCCAGAGATCCGCAACAGGTTCCACTTCCTCCTAGAAATACGTTTCAGGTTAACAAGTTTCCTTCCCCCCCTCCTGATTTATTGAGGATAAAGAACTTGACGAGGCCTGGGGAAAGATATCGGACCGTCAAGCTGAGATAGGTCCAGATATGATTTTTACCGAATATAATGACATGGCAATTCGGGTAAGCGTTCTACGACCATCCTTACAACTCTTTTCTTTGAAGTTTCTTTGGAAACTTACCAAAGAAAGGGATTTTATTTTTGTAGCACATGGTTGAGAAATATACTGTGGTCGGAGGACTGACCTAGCGAATAAAATCTTTGGAGCAAAAACACTCCAATCTGAGAAGTAAGAACATTTCTCTTTTAGTTTGACTTCCTAAATTTTATCATCTTGTTTCTCTTTTATAACCTAACATTCTCTTCCTATCATATTTGATAGATTTAGAGAAAATTAAAGAAGAGATCGTGGCTAAGGAAGCCATAATATAAAACTCGGGAAGAAAATCAAGGTAAAGACCGGTCGATCGCGCATGTGATGACTAGGCAAAAGGAGGTTTTCGACTCTTGTGAGAAGAAAATCAAAGATAACTGGTCGTAGACTTAACCAGTACTCCATGACTCCAATTTTAAAGAGTATGTTAATTTCTTTTTATCCACCCGTGCAGAAAAAACCCAAGCACTTGAACGAGCGGAGAAGACCCTTGAGTTTGAGCATGGCCAAAAGGCAGCCCTTATATTTGGCCTTTATGAAACAATCTTGGCTCTTAACAAAATGATCTTTGATATAGGATCAGGATCAAGCTTGCCTTACTTAGGAGATTCAGCGGAAAAGATAAACTATTTTGGCCAACTTCTGGAAGATCTCAAAGGCCTGCTCAAAACTATGAGGGAAAACCATACCCAGACGATGAAGGAAGCTATTGCCAATGGAGTTAGTGTTGTTTTAGCAAAACTGAAGGCTTCTGACCCCTCTGTTAGTCTTAGAGCTGTTGAAGAAGACTTGATTGCTCTGAAAATGAAGCAACAACACTTCTCAAGGAAGTAGACCTCTCGGAGAGAAAGTTGCTGAGGAAATGGAAGTCGGATCTCCATCACGCAGCGACCAGTCTGGTGGTCCCAACAAGTAAATGGATGTAATATTTAGACTGTGTAAAATGAAACTTACCTTTTATCATCAATGAAGTTCTTGTTTTGTCTTATTGATGTTATTAAATACTCTTGTATCTCCTAGCCCCCGACTGCTTGTTTTAGTAGATGAACTTTACAAAAGACGCAGTAGACTAAGAAACTGAGTAATAACAATGACCATGATATAAGTGGTGATAATGTTTGTAACAAAGATCTAATGAACACTAGGAAATCATGTGGTCGGAACCGGCTGATGATTTCGACTAGTTTAGATCTTGTCCATTATCGAAACACTGTGAGAAACCACATATAGTCGGAAGTCATAACAAAACTAGCTTTAATGATAAGAAAATATGCAAAAAATGTATGCAAAAAAGGAAAAGATAAGTACCTTTGTTTATAAATTACGAATCTAGTCGTAACGAATCCCAAGAATTGAAGATTTGTAAAATATCTCGCGAAACGTGTTCATGCTCAAATCCGACTGGCAGCGAGGATCGTAGGAAAAGGACCATCACTAGGAAGCTCCTTCCAATGGGTATGACCACGTGCAGATAGGAGAGACTTCGACCAGGAGGCTTTCCTGTCCCGACCAGTAGCCAAACTCGAGTAGAACAGAATGTTGAAATAAAATAACAGTCTTCAAATTTGAGAAATAATGAAAACCATATAAATTGTCTGAGTTGGTACTCCTTATACTCGTATATTTCTTTAAAAAGAGTATTTGGTTGTGCGTGTGTATCATTGAAGCAATGATCACGACTAAAACCGGTGTGGTATGTGACATTTAAGTCAACACCCATGAGTAATGGAGATCCATTCGAAAGGAATATCAGAGAGAATTAGTGTCTTCTCCGACCAACCAACAACAATAAAGGTATATGACCAGATGCGACGAATAATAAGTATAAACAACCATACTTATCGTTGAAAAAAGGAAATGCATCTTTATTGAAATATGAAATGAAATAAATACATGAAATTAAATAAAGAACTTACACAATTGATCAATATTCCAAGAATTAGACAAAACTTGCCCATCCGACATAGATAATCGTACCGATTCTGGTCGGGTGACTTCAACCACAGTGTATGGACCTTCCCATTTAGGTGAAAGTTTGTTGCGACCCGCTTGGTTCTGGATTTTTATAAGAACCAAATCACCTACAGCTAGGCTGCGAGGTTGCACCATACGACTGTGGTACCGACGCATGGCTTGCTGGTAGATTGCTGATCGTAGCAAAGCTTGATTTCGTCGTTCTTCAAGGAAATTGATGTCATCAAGTCGTCGTTCACACTGATCACTTTCAGAAAAGCAATCTGTTCGAGCAGAACCAATTTTGAGTTCTGGAGGAAGCATGGCCTCAGCCCCATAAACCATAACGAATGATGTTTCACCGGTCGCACGACTAGTTGTGGTACGAACGGCCCATAATACAGAAGGAAGTTCTTAAACCCAAGCCCTGACCGTTGAAGTAACTGGTCAAAAACTCATCGTTTGATTCCTTGCATTATGATACCATTGGCTCGCTTCAATCGCTCCATTGCTCTGCGGATGAGCAATGTGCGAAATGTATCTTGATACCTAGATCCTCGCTGCAATTCACGAAAATTGCCGCCGAAACTGGTACCATTATCGCGATTATACGATTGGGTACACCAAATCGTGTGATCACGCTTTTTGTGAGAAACCTCTTGGCGGCTTCAGTTGTAATTTTTACAACCGGCTCGGCTTCGATCCATTTGGTGAACGTGTCAATCATGACGAAAAAGATCTCAAAGCCCTCGGGGTGCTCTTGGGAAAGGTCCCAGAATGTCTAGTCCCCAGGTTGCAAAAGGCCAAGAAAGAGGAATTGTTTGCAAAGCTTGAGACGGCTGATGTACTTGTCGGCTATGAAATTGACATTGTACGCACTTAGTCACGAGCTCTTTTGCATCATAAAGGGCAGTTGGCCAGTAGTATCCTTGCCTAAAGGCTTTACCAACCAACGTTCTGTAGGAATGATGAGCTCCACAGACTCCTCCATGAATTTCGGTTAGCAATTTAATGTCATCCGAGTGAGATATGCATCTCATCAACACTCTATGGGATCCTCGTTTGTACAAGGTATGTTCAATTAGAGTGTATGATTTGGCTTTTCGTGCTATACGATCGGCTTCTACATCATCTTCTGGAATTAGGTCATGTTAAAGATAATTGTAGATCGATGTCATCCAATCTCTACCATGATCTTGATGGCGCCAACCATCATCGACCTATGGAGCATCCATGTTTGCAGAATCAAGGTGTGCAACCTCCTTGCGAACATCTATGTCCTCGGAAGGCTCGACTACGAGGGTAAATCGAAGCTCGTGAAAACTCCGCGGACGGATGTCCTTGTAGAAGCCATCCGAGCAACCGGTCCGCGAAAAGTTTTCCTTTCTAGGAATGTGTTGGATCCAAAACCAAGAAATGATTTTCAAGTTTCCGTACTTCCGCCAGATATGATGACATCTTGGTACTAGAGCATTGATACTCTTTCCATACTTGATTCGCTACTAGTTGAGAATCGCCTTTCACTAGCAATCTCCGAATCCCGAGCGAACGAGTTGCTCGAAGTCCTACTAACAAACCTTCGTATTCTGCCACATTGTTAGTAGCAGGAAAGTTTAACTAAATGGCGTACTTTATTTGTTCGCCAGTAGGGGAAATCAAGACGACCCCAGCCCCCGAGCCGTGTAGCATCAAGGAACCGTCGAAATACATTGTCCACTCATCGTGGTGTTCGTACTCGGGCCCTTGGGTGGGTTCGGGATTTGTCCATTCAGCAATGAACTCTGCTATTGCTTGGGACTTGATTGCTGTTCGTGGTATGAAATGGAGGTCAAACGCCCCAAACTCAACCGCCTATTTTGCTATTCGTCCTGACGACTCCCTGTTTCCTAGGACTTGACCAAGAGGATATCCAATGGGTACGACCACTTTGTGGGCCTCAAAATAATGCCTTAGTTTCCTTGAAGCCATAAGGAGACCATAGAGCAACTTTTGTACCTACGGATACCTTTCTTTTGGTCCATGCAAGACTTCGCTTACGTAATATATCGGTCGTTGAACATGGTCTCGTTCTACGACCAGTACACCACTAACCGTTTGTGGCGTTGCAGTCACGTAAATTAGCAATGTTTCTCCCAATCTCGGAGAGACTAAGATTGGGGGACTCGTAAGGTACCGTTTTAGTTCTTCGAAGGCGCTGCTTGCCTCTTTAGTCCATTCGAAACTTCCATGTTTCCAGAGAAGTTTAAAGAAAGGAAGTCCTTTTCGCCTAACCGTGCTATGAAACGAGTTAGTGCTGCCATACAACCAGTTAGTTTCTGAACTTCCTTCTTTGTGGTCGGAGCGCGCATCTGATCGATAGCGGCGATTTTACTGGTTTGCTTCGATGCCTCTAGCGAAACTAGAATCCGAGAAGCTTTCCGACTAAACTCCGAACACACATTTCTGGATTTAACTTAAGGTTATGACGCCTTAAGTTATTGAAAGTCTCTGTAGATCTAAAATATGATCGATGCTCTTACGACTGCATCATCGACGAGGCTTCAAGATTTCGACCTATCGTGGACTAAAGGTCTTTTGCATCAACCTTTGGAATGTTGCACCAAAGATTTTTGAGACCAAATGGCATCTTTACATAGCAGAAAGTACCATATGGGGTGATGAAGGAAGTTTTCTCTTCATCTTCTTTATTCATATTAATCTGGTGATACCCTGAGTAAGCAACTAAAAAACTTAATAACTCACACCGAAGTAGAGTTTACAAGTTGATCAATGCGAGGAAGGGGAAAGTCATCCTTCGGACAAGCTTTATTAAGATCTGTAAAGTCAATACACATTCGCCATTTCCCATTGACTTTTCTAACCATTACAAGATTGGCGAGCCACTCTGGGTGGTCAACCTCACGAATGAAACCAGCTTTGAGAAGCTTGTTAATCTCTGACTGGATTGCTTCTTTCCGATCAGATGTGAAACGCCTTAGTTTCTACTTGACCGGTTTTTTGTTAGGCTGCAAAGCTAGCCTATGCTCGATCACCTCCCTGGGAACTCTGGGCATATCGAACGCTTTCCAGGTGAATACGTCCTGGTTAGCTCGGAGGAAGGAGACGGGCGACTCTTCTTATTTAGGGTCGAGTCCTGCTCCGACCAGTATCTTGGCACCCTCTGGAGAAGCACTTCCGCCAAGTTGTACCTCTTTTAGCTGGTCGGAAGGTTTTGGTGTCATCTTTGGTCTCGAGTGCTTGATCTGCATGTTAGTGGTGTTAGTTCCCCTGGTCAGAAGTTCATCGACCAGTTCTAAACATTTCCGATCGCATGTGTAGGCTATTTTCTGATCGCCTCAGACCGTGATTACACCCTTTGGTCCCGGCATTTTCAAACTCTGATAACCGTAATGCGTGGCTATCAGGAATTTTGCTAAAGCTGAACGACCAAGGATTGCATTGCATGAAGTTTCGAAATTTACCACATCAAATGAATTTTTTCTGTCCGGAAGTTGTCGGGCTTTCCGAACGTAACCAGTAGGGACAAGTGCCGTATTGGCTTAGCGGTAGATCCAGGAACTATGCCATAGAAGGCATATTTCACAGGTTTTACCTTAGATTTGGGAATCTGCATGTCTTCTAAAGAACTTGCAAATAAAATATTTAGAGAACTACCCACATCTATCAAGACCCGATTAACCCTGCAGTTATTAATAGTAGGCTCAGCAACAATTGGAAACCTACCTGGTCGAGTCGAAGGGATGGGGCAATCTTCGTTGCTGAAGGAGATTATCGTCTCCGACCACCTTGAAGGTTTAACATTGATCGAAGGTTCGGTAAGGTTGACTTCTCGCTCCATAGCTTTAAGGTGACGTCTGGACTCATACGAAGACGATCCACCGAAGATCACATTGACAGTGTGCTGAGGCTCTTGGTACTCCATTTCTTCGTCACCATCTTTGTCCTTCTTGGAGCTTGTTTCCCCGAGCTCTTGTATCGACGAGAGTGGACCTTTACTTGCATAATAATCTTCCAGCTTCTTTTGCCAAGCACGACAATTGCGCAGGTCGTGTCCTGCTTGCTGGTGGAGAGGACACCACTTTTTATTTTTCTTGTAATCATTGGTCGGAGCCTTAGCCTTGTCATGACCAGAATAATCCTTTCTTCCTTTGGTAAATTTTTCAGGAACAGCAAGAACCTCCTTGTCGTTAGTTCTGCCATGCTTCTTTTTCTTGAGTCTTTTTTTGCTTCTTTTCTGTCCTATCTAAGCCAGATTGGGGAATTTTATCTTTTCGATCAATGGCCTCGTTCCACTTGACCGCTTCACTGGCCGTCGCGAACTTGTCAGCCAAGTCGAAGAGCTCGATGGTTGTTCGTGGGGGATGCATAGCTAAATCCTCCGTAAACCTTCGATTTCTTAATCCTACTTTGAAGGCTTGGATAACAGAAGATTTTGCAACCTCCGGTATTGAGTTACGAACCTGGCTAAATCTTTTGATGTATTGCCGGAGAGTCTCGTTAGATTTTTGCCGTATTCTATGGAGATCATCTTCCTTTCCAGGGCGATCGTACGTACCCTGGAAATTTGCAATTAAAAGGTCGCAGAGTTGCTCCCAAGTATACACGGACCTGACCGTAAGGTTAAGCAACCACGATCGGGCTGATCCTTCTAATACCGTAGGAAGATAGTTTGCCATTACATTTTCATCACTACCAGCGGCTCTAATAGCGGTGGTATATATCTGGAGAAATTCCAAAGGATTTTGGGTCCCATTGAATTTATCCAGATTGGCCGGTCAGAACCTATTTGGCCAACGCACAGCCTGGAGTCCTGCTGAGAAGGCTCGACAGCCTGTGATAGTTTCGTGGCGCATTCTTTGAAAAGGTGTCGGATTATAATCGGTTGGAGATCGATTTCTAGGACCAGATTTTCGGTGCTCTAGTGTCCCGATTCGGTCGTGGACGTTATTGGAACGCCTCCGACCGCTTGCCTGGTTTAGGTGATGTCGAAGATCACCAGGTCCAAGCGATTGTTCCTCTCGACGGCGAGGTGAGGATTCTGAAATACCGCTCCCCTCATGACTTGTTGGTCGGAATCGTCGAGGTGGTCGTAGTGTCAACTGATCTTCAACGCGACCATGCAGGCCCCTGCTTCGGGAAGAATGCTGAGACTAAGTCATGGTCTGACTTTGTGAGTACCTTCATTCCCGATATGCTTATGTACGCTGCATTGTCTGTTGGATAATCTCTGATACTTGACCTACAAGTTGGGCAAAACCTGGAGTCTCTGCCAAAGCAGGGTCAGAAGTATGTAACATATCTCTAACTCGCTGCAGGTTTTGTATTGTTACCAAGGTCTCGGCGATTTCGCGGAGGAAGGTGTCTGATGGCTTGAATCCCCCGATCTCCTGGTCGGTCTTGCTTGGTCCCTTACATTAGTTGGGGGAGGATCAGCGAATTAATTGATGGACGTCCACCAGTTCCGTTACCTCCGACATTTGGTGCTTGACCGCCCGTACCATCTCCATTATTACGTGGTGGCGAGGCAACATATGGAGGACCGTACACGGCATTTTGATCTGTATCTCCGATCGCATTGATCTCGTGCTTCCAGCAGTGATCCTCCGATGAGCTTCCGTCGTAATCGATGGAGAGCCTTTCAGAGCTTCTGCGAGAAGCTTCCACGACGGAGAGCAGTAGGTGATCAGCACTTCCTGAGGTTTTTGGAAGGGTCTCAACCTGATCCGACGAATTGCCGATTGAATGCTGAGCCTTATCATCCCCACTTGGTTTATGACCAATGGAGGTTTCATTGATACTGTCACCAGGTGTCGGTTGGATCCTGGAATTGCTAGAAGCCATCGGTGAGTACCTATCAACCATGATCGCATCAAAGGTATATTGAACCTCGAGTTGCGGTGTTAAATTTTTGTCACCTTTTTTGCCGGTAGAAAGGCCCAAGCTTGCTGAGGCTTTAGGGTGTTCTGAACTGGTCGGAAGCACTTCCTCTGAAACCGCCACTGATCGTAGCGGTGTATCCTCATCCATCCGATCGACTTCGCCGATTTTTGCGATGGGCGAACCGGCGGAGGAGGATGATGAAGAGATTTCGTTTTCCTCCATGGCGCGCATGCATGCGTCCATGTCGAGGTTGGCGTAGTCCGCCAGGTCGAACCAGTTTTCTTCATCCCAACTTCCCGCCATAACCGCATCAGCGATCACAAACGGGGAATGGACAAAGATTTGATGAGCAGAGAAATTCTTCCAATATTCCACGCCGCGATCCCCACGGACGGCGCCAGCTGTCGACGATCAAGACGTCGATCTTACGAAAAGAAAAGGAGAAAGTGACGTGGAAATCTAGGTAATAATGGATCGCTTTTTATTAGTATGAACTGGTTTTACAGATATGCCCTCTCACTAGATGATGAACTACTCTCGTATGCACCGAGAACACTACTTGTTCTTTACAATGTCGACTTGCAACACTAATCTAAGACTTGTGCTTTAGTCTGATGGCTCTATCTTGTTTGTTTCTATCTCTCCTTTGCTCCGTCCAAGCTCCATCTTTAAATAGCCCTCGAAGAGGTGGCAGTTATTTTCGGAGAAGACGTCTGATGTGAAGCGCTATGATCGGTCGAGTCGGTGACGGTTGATAAAGAATCAACCGTTCGGCGGTTATATGTCTATGAGACATATAACCGCATGGTGGTTATTCATCAGTGCTTCTGGATAAGAAACATCGTATGGTATGGAATATGCACATGTTCCATTCATCACACGGTAGTGAATATACCTGGAATCAATTCCAAGTATCAGTTCATACCTTTTACGTGCAGTTCTCCTGGTCGTAAGCTTGGCTTAGGCCTTCTTCCGACCAGGGTACCCATTATGTAACCTCTGGAATCTCTACGACCAGTGAGGTCGTGCACCTCAGGGGTTACGACCATGAAGACGTATGGTCTATTATGTATTAAAAATAATACATAGAGGTTTTAATCCTCTTCACTATTAAATTATGTCTTGGATTCAGTATGATTGTCTTAGCTTGGTTCATAATTATATTCAGGTGGGGGTTTGGTCTCAGAGGCGGCACCTTCTGCACGTCCCTCGCTCTCTCGCGGTTAAGGCAAGTATAATGATGGATTTTATAGATATCTTTAAATGGCAATGTTTGATAAATACTAGGAGTATTTGTGTTATCCATGATTGTTATGCTGGTATGTTTGGTAATGTTCATGGTTTCTAGTGAAATGAGTAAAGTGTTATTCTTGGATGCTTGAAGGTTATGAAGTCTTGATTATGAGCATTTGTAGTATGAATAGATTATTCATATGCAATGTTGCTGCGGATGCATGTTTATATTAATTTATGATTTCATACATATGCATCATGATGGCTTATTGAAGTCTTGGTCATGTGATGACCAAGCAATTGTTGAGGTCCCCGCATGTTTATGACGGGCTAAAGGTCCACATGCTTGTAGAGCATGGGCTTAGGTCCCCATACTTTCGGAGTATGGGCAATGATCCCTGTGCCAGATGGCACAGGCATGGATGTGCATCGACGGATGCACACTTTGCATTACCGGTAAAATGCAAAAGAGAAAGAGAAAGATAAAGAGCATGTTGAGCATATTGCATAGCATGTGTATGTAAAGTAATTGGTGTGTGGTTTGTGTAATATAGTTGATAAGATTACATGCATGTATGCTGTTTATGCCATTTATTATATTTGCTGAGTCTTTGGACTCACCTCTTGTTGTTTGTTGTGTTTTAGGTACTACTTGCAAGAACGACATGCATGGGAGGGAGTAGGGTTGCTTGGATGCACTTACTACCACACACTTTAAATGTTGATTTATATTTGGATCATACTCTAATAATAGCAAACTGTTGAGGATTAATTCATGACTATGGTTGAATTTTTTGGATTAATTGTAATAATGAGAGTAGTAAATTTTGATTATGCTTAATAATGCTCTAGCTGAATAGATTATCTTGGATGCTTGAATGAATTTTGAATGATGATATAGTGATTAGAATATATGAAATGGTTGGAATATTCGGTATACTTAGTTATACAAAGGAGGTTTTGTCAAAATTTAGAACTATGCCTTGTGTTTAAATTGTTAGTATATTTAGTTAGTAGCATTCCAAGCTCTAGTTGGGCTGGGGTGTTACAGTACTTACAACCATATATGGTAGTCGTAATATGGTTTATGACCATTCGGCTAAACTTCTCTCTTATTAATGATAAGGGGTATCCTGACGAATAACATGAAGATATTGCTATCTATAATAACAATTACAGATAAATAATTTAATTAATTGAGGATTATTAGATCCTCATCACAAGTGCATATACAACGAGCACGACCAAGTGTGCACTCATGCATGATCCTCTCACGGATTGTCCCACGATGTCCTTTCTCCCTGCAAAGTACCTCAAAATGAAGCTCTCTTGTGCTCATCTTGAATGACCTGTGCATCCCACCCTTCTTACTCTTCTCCACCATGTACTTGGTGATCATGGTGAAGCACAATACTCTGTCATTTGCCATGGAGAGCGATGCGATGATGCTTCAGTCAACAAAGTATTTTGTGGTACCACACAAAACTGCCTCCACAATACCAACCAAAAGGAGGCATCTCGTGCCTCGCATGATCCAATTATACACTTTAGCTAGATTCGTTGTCATAACACCATATCGAGCACCATCCTTATCATGTAGTAAAGACCACTTCACCTTAGGCTCGTACTCAATCCAGTCCGAAAAGCATTTCACCTGTCTACCGGTCTTTCTCGTCACACTGGGACCATCTGTGGGTAACTGGAGCAATGACTCGGGGAGATTTTCAATGATTGTGGTGGGCTTCTTCTGTACCTCCCTTCTGTGCGTCCTCATTTGCTCATCAAGAGTTTTTCAGAGTGCATCAATTTTTCTCTTTTGGTTCTGGTTGCACAACCACTTGAAAAGTTTTATCAAGTCCTTGTGAAATTCATTGTAAAAGCTTGCACTTATGTGTCTCATGCACCACCTACTATACAGATCCACCCATGGAAGTGGCTTGTATTCCGCTTACTACAGCTGAGTTATTACACTCAACAGAAACCTTCACATTCATTAGAAACTACAACCAATTGTCCATATTATCGCTTTCAACTAATGCAAACGCTATGGGAAGAACATGGTTGTTCTCGTCGGTCGCAATTGTAGAAAGTATCTGCTTCTTGTACTTCCCAGTCAAGAACGTGTCATCCACGCATAATATCGGACGGCAATGCCTAAATGCATTGATGTATGCACCAAAGGTAAAGAATGCTCGCTTCAGTACCCTCTTCCTGTCGAACTGCTGATGCACGAAATCTTGAATGTCGATATGAGTACCGAGATTCATGTCCTGTATGACTCGAAGTTGATTGGGCTGGTTGTGGTAGAATCCTCAAACATATTGAACATTGTTTGCATTGTCTTCTGCTTTGCCCTCGCGCCTTAGCATAACTGATTGTGTATTGCAACCTTGACTCTATTGACTAATGATGGATCATGGCTCGAAATCCAGGTTATGCACGATCCCGCCATATATGACATTCGCAATGAAGCCTGGTGATAGGTTCTTGTGGGATTGCATTGATTCAAAGATGACACATGTGTGAGGGATTACTATAGAGTATTTCCAATAGGTGTCCCCACTTAGGCTGGGATGTGTCCACTTGCCAAGGGCATCCTGCTATCTCGCACTTCATGTTGTAGCACCTGGGGTTCGACTTCACTACTGTGAATGTCTGTCGCAGCGACAAGGTCCAGAATTTCACGGCTTCTTGCACCGTCTCCTTGCAGTTGTACATGGCTCCTTACCTCACCTTGTTCTGGTAGTACTCTCACGGTACACGGGATCCATCATCCACGACAAGGTTGTCGAATTGGTATGTGTTCCACTCTGATCGAATCGTCTGTTGTTCCCCCACCATCCTCGTCATCCGAACATCTTCCAACAATGCCTCATAATCCATGTGGTTTCCCGGACCAAAGGAGCTTCTTCGACCCCATCTTCATCGGTGACATCAGCAACTCCTTGACCTTCAACCACTCTTTGTCGCGCTATGGCCGGAGTCCTCAATTGCTTCAGCATTACCACCTACTACGCCTTGTTCAGCCTCATATGCAGGCGAAGCTTTAACATATGCCTGGGTTAAAAGGATAAAATCCCACACGTGCTCCCTCGCCATGCTTAGGTATGATTGCCATGACTTCATTCCCTTCAGCTGCACTAACTCCCAATATGTGTCATGTGGTGCCCGGGTGGCAACATAGCTCAATTTTAGATCGTGTAGAGTATGTTCTAACTCGAAGGTGTAATACAACCACCACATCACAGCGTCCCATGTACGCTACTCTGGTCTTGTTAGGCTGACGGTCGCCGATTGGAAATTACGCAAATCAACCCTCTGGACCCTCCAGAATAGTCTCTTGACCACAATAAATTTTGAAATTGATTGCGTCCAACATATCTACTTACTGGACCATAAATAAAAGATATATGATTAATAACATATCTAAAACTAGACTGTACACACCTAAAAGGATGTACTACATAACCATACATCGAAAACTATTTAATCCATTCACTCACAAAAAAAAATTACCTGCAAGGTGGGTGACCGACGGATAGCACTTTGCTAGGTAGTACAAACTTTAGTATCTAGTTTTTTTTTTGTTACTGACTTACTGTAGTACAAACTTTAGTATCTAGTTTTTTTTTGTTACTGACTTACTGTTGTACAAACTTTAGTATCATATAGATGTTTTCAAGGGTTTTACTTGAAATCTTACTATGAAGATGGTTCAGACCGACAGACACACAGTTTTCTCATTAGTATATCGTCTCATTGAGTTGACTTTGATTTTGCCAGTGGCAACAACAACCATAGAAGGAGCCTTCTCAGCTATGAATATTATTAAGACTGATTTGCAAAATAAGATGAATGATGAATGGATGAATCATAGCATGGTATGCTACATTGAGCGAGACATATTTGTAAGTATTAAAGATGGTAAGATTTTAAAACATTTTCAATGGATAAGGTCACGTAAGAAACTTCATGCATGGCATTTGTATTTAATCATACCTTTGTTTGATTTACTTTTTTATATTGTTTTTGTAAGTTTTGCTTTTTGTCCGACTATTGATGAAGAAATGGTGGGCTAGGATATAGATGAAATATTCATTATTTAGGTACTCAAATTGTATCAAATTGTTTATGCAAAGGGTGCATGGGACCTGGAGTGTTGATTCATTTGTTCCCTGGATTTATGTTTGTTATGTTTTTCTTATTATATTTTATGTTGAAATAATGAGTTAAAATTTCATGTCAACGATGCATTTGTGACTCTTTTTTTATGTCGTGATGTGGGTATAAATTAACGTTAGTTCTAGAATATTAATCTATTAGAATTTAGCTGAAGGCGTGGTAAAATCCTAGATCTGCCACTGCGAAATTGTATACTGAATCTTCTTCAGCTGTCATTTGGTTTGGTTTTGTTTACAGTTTCTTCGAATGCCATGACCAAAATCCAACCCGGACGTACGCCAACGTCCGAGACCAAAATATCAAGAATTATCCATCCATCCCTTGTAAAGCAAAACATGTGAAAAGAACTATTGGTATTGAGTTATTGACGAGTAATTCTCTGAATCTGCAATTGACAGTTTGGCACCATCAGAATCTTTATATGTTTCAACTGCTGAAAAAACGCTACTTTTTTCTCCTGCTACTGCTGGCTCCTTTTGTGCCTTCAGAAATGCAGGCCTCCACAGAGGCAACTAGACTTGCCTCCAGCTTATGCCCTCTCACTGCTGATCTCACTTTCCTCAAAATATGTTGCTTCATCACTGTTCTCTCGGCAGACTGGACGTTCTTGCACATGTTCAATCCCTGGATGTATCTTGACACTGCTCCGCTGAAAGACCCACCGGCTTTCTCGAGGATAACAAGCTTCTCGATGATTTGGGAAGAGAGCATGCTTTCAATGCAGGGTTTGGTTCCGACCACCGCAATGTCCACCAGAAGTTGCATCGCAAGATCCTTAGTCTTCGCATACTTGCGGTCGAGCAAGTTCACCAGTTTTTCTATAGTTCCTAGTTGTAGAAACCTCTTCAAGACCAATGATCCTCCCTTTGCATAAACAATCTGATGGAGGGCATGGTACGCTGAATCCTGGAGCTCATCAATGGTGCATTGCATCATCTCAATGAGCTCGTGAACAATATTAAGCTCCAAGAACCTACGGACGTATGGCTCTCCTCCAGTGCAGGCCAATTTCATCACCAGAAAGGCAGTCTGAGATCTCACTTGGTTGCTTTCAATTTCTCTGCGTTGCAGCAGCAATGCCAACCTATCAGACAGATTGCTTCCTAAAAGGAGATCTTGCACCCTCGAATCGTTAGCCCTCTCGGCAAGAGGTAATAAACCTTGGATAGCTTCAATGATATCTTTGCTGTCTCTTTGTAGGATCTTGTGAAGAGCCACCTCAAAAGATTGTTGAGGCTTTGGTGATGGTGGTACATTTTGATCAAATAAAACAAATCTCTCCAAGCTGAGACGAGCATGCCAGGGCAAATGAATCAACACTCCAGGTCCCATGCACCCTTCAAGTGGCACACCAAGCTCACAGAAAGTTTTTAGCATGCTAATTGCATGATGCTGTGAGATCTCAGAACCACTGCCTACAATTACAAGAAGCTTCTTGTCAATTCCCGATTTGATCATTGTCTCAACAGCCTTTAACTTTCCCACTTTTACCAAAGATGCTAGAGTTGTAAACACAATTTCATGACACTCCTCATTTTCTGGAGACAGTAGTTCTGCAATTCGATCCATGGGAATGCTTGCCAAAATTTCATCAGCAATTGGGGCACCGACATGCTCAGATATCTTCGCAAGAACAGTAGAAACGTTGGCTAGAGTTGACGAATCTTCACAGCCACAAAGAACATAAATTAATTTATCCACAGAACCTGCTGTTTCAAGAGACTGCGCGAGATTTGCATAGTCCCCTGGGAAAAAGATGACAGTAATAGCTTTGGTGACAGCAACAATAAGAGCTTGTGACCCAACAGAAATTAGCTCCGCTATTCGAGGGCTAAGTATTTTGCTGAAGCCAAGACTGCTAGCCTCAAATTCCGATAACGACTTGCATGCCATGAGGGCTTGGGTGGTGCTTCCCAGTAAGATCTCAATCTCCATGAACTCTAGCAGAGAAAAGAATGTTATCATCTTCTGCTCAGCTGGCCCTTTCACACTATCTTTGCCAAAAATAAAAAGCCAAGGAGCCACCAATGCAGCATATTCAGGAAATGAATCAGACAAAAGAGTGTGAACAGCATCATTTGTTTTGTTCTCGAGGTAAAGCGAAACCATGTCGTGCATATGATACATCGATTGGTCTTCCAGTTTGATGATGAGTGAGCCTTCTACTAGTTTTGAAACCACAATAGAGAACAAACTATCCTGCATAAGTGCTGTCCAAATGGATTCGAGGCAGGTCTCTGGAACAGGTTCTTCCCATGAGATAGATGCGAGAACCATAAAAAACTTTCGTGAATTTTCTGGCATTGCTTCTAAGCTGAACTCAAAAGATCCAAAGATGGTCAATGTGGTCTCCACTTCTTTCTCGTTCACATATGAAACTGGCCCTGGTGCACAAGTTGCATATGCAGAAAGGTTGGATATTGCTTTCTCCCATTTTCCCACTCTGGTCTCCTTTCTGAGAGCCTTGCCCATGACAGCAACTGTAAGGGGATGGTGTCCACTACGGTCCAGCAAGTCGTCTGCAACAGGCTGTAACATATAGCAAAGTTAACCATCCTGGTCTGTAGTAATTCTAATTTCTAGAGTGAACATATCTTCCATGGAAAATATAAGAACAGCCAATCACTTAAGTAGATTCGCATGAATGAAAGTATTTGCATGAACTATGTTGTGCACAGCTTTCATGTTTGACATGATGTTGATACAATGAAACCAATTTTGAAAATTGAAAGGTAAACATATGTACAATTACATGAAGATGAGATCTTGACTACAGGATGCCCGCATGAAAGAAAGAGATGAGCATATGTAAACTAAATTTATTAAGAGAAAACTAAGATGCATGGTAATACAGCTGAATTTAGTAAAGCATCAGAAGGCAAATAATAAAGCATACCGGAAGCTCCTCGACACTAAGAAGACTATGATAGAGAAGAATGCTCTTGCTGATTTCCTTGATGTCATCTTTGGATATTTCTACCTTTTCAGCTTCTGCTATATCATAAATCGCTTCATCCCTTGTTGTCACAAGATACCGGCAATCATTATCATATAGTCTCGTGAAGCGATCAACTATGTCTTGTTCCCAGACATCATCAAGTAGGATCAATATGCTCCTTCCGACCAACGCAGTCTGAAGCAAGCAACAGACATCTTCAAGATCTTTGCCCATTTCCTCATTTACAGCCATGGAACCAATCTGCACTAGGAATTTACATATTTTCCTAACAAGACGCTTATGATATTGGCTCCTGCTTCCATTACATGCTGCTCTACTGCACCACCGCCCAAAACTAATCTCAATTGCACCATCCGCAAAATTACCAGGCGGAACAAAAGCTATTTGTCGAGCGAGACACGACTTCCCAATACCAGATAGCCCGACGATCAGTACAACTCGATGACCACCATCCCTCTCCAGTAGCTTCCTGACATAGCTGCACTTGTTTGGCATTGGATAGCCATGCTCAGACTTGACTCTCACCAACGATGGCGTACTCTTTGCAGTAGATGCTATGACACGGTCGACACCCTCTGTCAGCTTCTGCAGTTCCAGCCACCAGTTGAGATCATCCCTGATCAGCTGAACATACTTCATGAGCGGGTCTCCCACCACCGAGCTCAGCACCACCCTGGCCAAGCCCTTGCCTTTGCCCTTCTTCAAGACCCTCCTTGCCTTCGTGATGTTGACATGGAGCTGGTCCATGAGCCTGCTCAAGCTCTGTAACTGACGCTCCAGCTGCGGGCCATGCATCTTGTGCGCGTGCTTCTGCTTGGCCTGCTGCATCAGCACCCCGAGGTCGGACACGAAATCCTCGAGCACCTGGAGCCTCCTCGGGGCCTCAGCGAAGTCCGAGGCCGCCTGCTCCAGCGCCCCGACCGCGGACACCATTGCGGACACCAGCTGCGTCGCCGAGGCGAGAGCTTGCACGACGTCCATGGCTTCGCTTCAAGAAGGCGGCAACAACAACTCCGCCTGAAATCACAGCACCAACGCAGCTTTTTCTTGCAAGAATTGAAGAATCAGCGTTGGTTGCCGCAATTCCGCAAACACATTGGCGTGCACGCCCCTGGTAGCTGCTACAAGCAGCAGAATTCTCCCTCTCCGTCAGCTTGGAATTTATCATCCCACCGATCATTCACCTCAACACATAAAGATCCATCCAATCTTCTAGTACCCACCCGAAATTTCCCAAGATCACACAGGCATCAAACCGTAGCTCGTATCCAATCATGGCACTACACCACACGCAACCAACAGCAAGCAATCAAAAGAACTGGGGACTCGTATCAACTTACGACTGACGAATTGATGCCTGGAAAATGGGCACTGGAGGAAAGGTGCAGGCTACAAAAGAGATCAAAAGGCTTTCGGGCCTAGCAGCCATGGTGGAACGGGATGGATTCGGTGGTCTCGGAAGCTGCTGTGAAGGAGGCGTCCCGTGCCGCGTGCCCCGTGCTGCCCCTTTGCTCAAAGAGTCAACACTCAACAGGTTAAGTAAAACACAAGAGTTGTTTTGTTTGCTGATGCCAACGCCGGCGCATCATTTTCCACGGATACTTTCCAAACTTTGGCGTGGGACAGCCAGGACGGCCCTCAAATTATTTTTTTCAAAAATTAATGGGGAGTTGGATCCTACTGAATAACGTCGTCGCAGATAAAATAAATCAATCACTAATGAAAAATAATAGATAGAGATACGCTTTCGGATTCTCTTGACTTCTCCACCCACTTCTTTGGTTCGGCCGGAGAAGAAACCGAGAGGAGCACCAGAGAATCAACCAAGGCAGGAGCTGCTATCCTCCTCCTTCGGCCGGACTACGCGCCGTTTCCCCCGGTCGCCCGCTCGCGCCTCCGGCCATCTCCTCCTGTGCCGCCTCCCTCCTCTAACTCTGCAACAAATTAAAGCATTGAGGTGGCTAGCGCGAGGTGGTTGAGGCAAGGTGTCCTCCTGCTTCTCGGGCTTGCTGTGGAGAAGGACCAGGTCCATATGTAGCAAAACCGACAACGGAAAAGGAGCAACTCAGAACAAAGAGGATGTCGTGGCCGGACGCCGGCTAGCCGGGGAAGTGGTCTATCACCATGGGAAGCTGGGTATGCAAGGGGACAACATTGCTTCGACGTTCTCCAGTAATCGTTGGCGACGACGATGATGCTGCCCAGCTAAGTTCACCACCCATCTCCTTAATGTTAGGGTTCAGAGGTTAATTCAGTTTGTCGTTGGGTCGTTTTTAGCAGTGTTTTCTCCAGGTCTGCCTTGTGGGTCTCTTTAATTGCAGCGTTTTGTGGTTGATCTCTTGTTGGTGTGTTGATTTGTTTCGCTTTAGCTTCTGTATTTGCTTTGCATATTACGTTTAAACCTTGATCATCTCTCCTTGCATTTCAACCTTGCTTTCAATGGATTCTTCACTTCTGAAAGGGAGTCCCACAATCCGTGGTACCTCTTTCGAATCTTTGATGCTCTCAAAATACTATTCTGCAACCTGTGATCCAATTAACCCAAAAGGGTGTCAGCCAGCTTTCCTTCTTGCATCGATTATCTCTCCTGGTATTCTCATCTCGCCGGAGAGATTGGCAACTCTCCTAGTCTCACAGTTTGGTGGCTCACCTACTGGCTTTGCAATTAGACAACTTGGAGCGAGATCATTTGAATTCAAAGTAGCCTCGGCTGAAGTAGCATATGAGATTGCTTTACGAGGTTGGATCAAGTCAGGTTGTATTCTGATTGCACTCAGTATAAAGCTGCGCAACAGAAAAGCCTTTCCGGCGCATTATACGCGTGAGACAATGTGTACAAGTAAAAGTCCCAAGCAAGTGTGACAAAACAGCCTCACCAACTCAGACACGAGGGCTCAGGACATCTCAAATCGCAAGCAGCTAGGTGAGACAACGTAGCTGACAGCCTTGTCTAGTTACCTTCCCAATTCGGCAAAGCCTGCAGGTGGATTTGGAGACAATCGCCAACGGCCTCCAGTCCGGGTTATGCTTGGAAAGTACTAGTCTGATTTGACAGGGGCTGTATGCGGATATGGAACCAACCACCATAAGACTACAGATTGCATTCAGCTTGGAAAGCAATTTTGGTCAGCAATATTCCCGCAAAAACCCTGCTCTCCACCAAACCTCTGCCAGGATTCAGAGTCCCGTTGGAACAAAACCTTGCAGCAGCAACAGGCAAATCCTGGAAACATTGACAAAACCTTGCAGCGGCATCTTGCAAATCCTAAAAACATCCTTCCCTCTTGCAGCGGGGCCTCGCTAAAAACTGATCCAGCTCCCTATAAAGAAGCTCTTCTATCTAAGACCTCTAATCCTCCAAGACCAAAACTCTCACACCGTGTCTTCCCGAATAGACCCAAGGACCTTCATAAATGATGCTTTAGATGTCTCTCCTTCTCCCATTTCATAGCTTCTTGTAGGGACCCAGTGGTGTGCTGGTTCTATAGGAGTAGTGGACACTTCAAAAGATCTTGCCCCTTTGTCGATCGTTTCGACAAGCACTACAAAGCCCCTCCAAAACCAGTCTTCCCCATGGAGCCCACCATCTTAGGTCGTCCTACTTCCGTTGACATTCATTGCTCGCCAGCTAGTGACCTCAATTCCCTTGTTTCGGCGGTCACTGTTGAGCCTGCCACTCCATCCTTTGTCCCCTGGCTACGGTGAGTCTTCCACGCTCGCTTGGGTAGTCCGCAAGTGCGTTTTGCTGCTAGAGGGTAGGGCACATCTCTGCTGTTTTCCTCGGACCTGAGGACCAAGAGTGAGCCCTTTGGAGCAGTCCTCTCTTGGTAGAAGGTCGTAGGATCTCGATCTTCTGGCATGATCAGGGGGAAAATTCCTTCTCTTTCTTCTACTGCTACATTGTCTGTATCACGCTAGAGAAGGTACCTCTTGAGCTTTGGGACCGGCGAGGGGTGGCTGCAAGTTTCTCAGGCTTCGCAAGCCTAGTAAACATCGATCATGCTTGCCTCTGGGGTCATGATTTCGCAGCCATCTTTGCCATGGTCAAAGTAGAATCACTAGATCACATTCCCCATCATCTAGCTTTCCATAGAACAGATGAGACTAGAGCATATGCAGACGTGTACATCAATGAAATTTGGGATGTCGACAGCCCTTCCTTCACCTCGCCACCGCCACCTACTCGCCCCAGACACCCACCGATCTGTTTTAGCAACCGTCACAGTAGCAGACCACCTTTTGGGCCAAGCTTTGCCACAGGCAACAACGTCTCTGGACAAGCAAACAACCTCAGCTACTCTTCAAACTCAAACTCCTCCAGAACTGTCTCTGATTCCACCGCCTCTCTTTTCCTCATGGGCAACTGGGCTAGACGCATCCTACAACAAAATGCAAACCCCAACCTGTTTGATCTTATAGCCTTCCTTGCCCAAATAGCCAAGCTCGAGCTAGAGGGTTATCTTAGCCATACACCACATGCCTCAGTCAATTTCGAGGGAGGTGCTTATCATGTCAAGCTTGAGCTTAGCCCTTGTAGGATTGTAGAAGCTTGGATCCTAGTAGCTTAAGTAGACCGAATAGATGAGCCCACATTCCCTTGTTATAACATTCAAACAGACTCCATCTCTAGAGAAGGATATCGGTTACTCTTGTTCAGCTTACTTCCAAGCAATGAAGATGGGCCAGTACTCCCACTACTGCCGGAAGTGGATTGTCGTTACAAGATAAAACCAGTGACACAATTGAAGCCTATTGCCGCTGAAGTCTCTCCACTCTCGCTTGCACCGTTGTCCCAGCAACCGGCCATTCTGCCGAAAAGCTCTTTCCAGTTACTGATTAGCCAGCAAACTTCGGTGGTAATGCCATCACCTCCCATTTGCACCATGCCACCTTTCTTAATGCCACCAGTGGATAATCGGTTGTCAATTCCTCCTAAGCGAAGCCCGGTGGTGCTAGTGCCCCTGGGACCTTCACAGTGTGTGCGGATGGGAGTTATAGTGTCACAGCCTTCAGATGGAATAGAGAATGATAGCAGCAAGGGAGATGAAAGAACCATTGCTAGTGAGCCGGCAATCACAGATGCTTCGGCCCCAAAGCTGTTGCAGCTCCTACCACTAAAGACAAGATCTGAAGATGTCATCCCAAACCTCAACGACGCCATCCCCGATCTCAATGTCACCCCTATGGTTGAGGATATATGCGATATATGCAGCAACGGGATAGACATACAGGTTTAGGTCCGGAGGAGCCTGAGACTACAAAAGATATATGACGGAGACCGGGTTACACCGGTGGAGCGAGCCAGTCGACGTGTAGTAGCGGCATCATCAAACTTCTTAGCAGGTTCGCAACCACCTGCTGGGGACAGTCGAAGAACAAGGTCCAGAACAAGGAAGATCGGGGACATAATCCAGCTGCCGCTCAAAACCAAGCCAAAGCCGACCTCAAAGGCTATGATAAGAGAGTTAGCAGACTTATGCGGTTTAAAAGCAAAAGAGACAATCAATGAAGCATCAGGAATAGACAAGGCAACATCAGGTGGCCAAGACCTCAGCAATGCCTAAGTCGACGTTGCCCGACCAGTGGGAGTGGATGCTGCCGACCACGTCCCTTGTATATGCATCCATTTTGTTTTTGGCAGCTGTGGTGCACTTCGTCTGCTTGAACAACTCCTACCATTTGCATCATGTCTTTTTATCTCCTGCATCCTTTTATGTATCCTTAATTGTTTCAGCGGCGGAGCTGTGCCTGGTTTATCAGTTGTTAACTCTAGAATGGTTCCTTGCATTCTTTGTTGTTGTTGTATGCTTTGCTTACTCGTGGCCGACGCTAAAAACTGGTTCTTATCGGGGTACTGCTTCAGCCTTCTTTCGGTTCGTTTCTTCCCGCGTTTCTGTTCAGTTTGTTTTTCAATCTTTAGAGTTAGCAGGCGCTGTAGTTTGGTTCCGTTTGGCTTCAGTACTTCACGCCCGCTATGTTTCTGTCTGGCCCTTTTCGTTTTGGCAAAATGAAAACCTGGCTGGCCTTTCTCTCGTTGGGATGATGGGGAGTGATAGCAAATTGGGAAGGGAAGTGCAGCAAGTCGCTGAGAATGAGAGCTTGGTACTCAGCCAGCCTGACAAGGTGATACAGTTGGCCGAGTGCATAGCTACAGATTCACTTGAACCACAGTCAGCACACACTAGAGTTTTAGAAATAACATAGGGAGATAGTCAGAGACAAGAATGAAGATTCTAACTTGGAACGTTAGAGGTTTAGGAGATGCTAAGAAAAGAGCCTTAGTTTACCAGACTTTGAAAGATGTAAAACCAGATATCATTTGCCTTCAAGAGACTAAACTGGCAACCATTGATAATTTCAAAGCCAGAAGTTTTCTTCGCCCGCAATTAAGACATTACCAATATCATCCATCTATCCAGATCTCAGGGGGCACACTTACGGCTTGGTGCAACACTACTTTGGAGGCGTCACTAATCCATGCAGATGCTTGGTCATTAACAATGGCCTTCCAATAAAAAACGGACAGAAATCGATTCAACATCACAAATGTTTATGCACCTTTTGAAGACAGCTCTCGTCAACCTTTCTTTGACAACCTCGTAGATATTCGGCAAAACTTAAATGGACCATGGATGGTCATTGGAGACTTCAACATATATAGATATGCATATGAGAAAAGCAATGATAACATAAACTGGACTGGCATGTCTATATTCAATGCTTGGATACAAAACCAAGGATTGCTGGATGTGGATGTTCCGAACAAGAAATTTACTTGGACAAACAAGAGGAGAATTCCAACATTGGCCAAACTAGATAGGATTTTGGTTGATACAGAGTGGATTCAAACTTTCTTAAGCAACTCAGCAAAATCACTAATAGCAGCAACTTCATACCATAATCCCATTATGGCTGATGTCAAAACAGATTTACAACTGTCAAAGATCTTCAGACTAGAAAATTACTGGCTTCATTTGACAGAGTTTGTAGACCTAGTGACACAAAACTGGACGCGAGGAACTAGAAATTTGGCTAGTATCTCTGTTGCAAACCTCAAGCTCAGACGGCTTCGGGCAAAAATAAGAGCATGGCCGAAAAGGAACCGTAGCCTACCATCTCAACTTGCAAACTCAAGAACCACATTAGAATTCTTGGACAGTGTGGAGGAATGGAGACCATTAACAGCCCTAGAGTTTACTTTCAGGAAAAATGTCAGAACACATTTACAGGAGCTCAATTGATTTTAGACACTTAAATGGAAACGTCGAGCAAAGATTAAGTGGTGCAAATTGGGAGATGAAAATACACATTTATTTCATATCACATCATCTATAAGAAACCAACAGAATAATATCAAAATGCTCACTAAGGATGGAATTGAATACTATGACAATGTCTCTAAATTACAAATCGCAACTGACTACTTCAGGGATCTATTCAGTTTAGACACCCCATGGTCTCCAACAATAAACCTTGCATGTCTCTATCAACAAGATCAAAACGTACAGGTTCAATCAAACAACTTCACTTGGGAAGAGATAGCAAATGCAATTTTGCGCTCCCCGAACAACAAAAGCCCACGACCAGATGGAATTACAAATGAGTTTTACAAAAAGTTCTTAAGCATTCTAAAGCCTGATTTATTACAAGTGTTTGCGGGTCTACATGCCAATATTGCAGACTTGTCAGGGGTAAACAAATCTTATGTCACTTTGATTCCAAAGATTGACACGCCGACACAAATCAAGGACTTCTGGACCATCTCGTTACTGCATAGCATTCCCAAACTCATTAGCAAAGTCTTGGCAAATAGACTGCAACCAAGAATACCCGATCTTATTAGTCATATGCAGTATGGCTTCATCACAAGAAGATCAATTGCAGAAAACATCACTCTAGCTTCAGAGCTAGTCCAATGTGCACTGAAGAGGAAGAAACCGATGTTAGTTCTCAAATTAGACTTCTACAAAGCTTTTGACACAGTTAATTGGGAATGTATTATGCTGACATTGCAACAAAGAGGATTTGACAGCAAATGGGTAAGCTGGATACATACTATTCTCTCTTTAGGAACAACACATATTCTTGTCAATGGGGTTGCAGGAGACCAAATTAAATACAAACACGGGGTATGATAGGGAGACCCGCTTTCTCCATTTCTTTTCATCCTGGTAGCAGATGTCCTTCAAAAAGTTCTACAGCATGCCCAATACTAATGGACTGATTCTTCACCCTTTGGATATTTAAGAGACCACACCAATTCTACAATACGCAGATGACACATTAATCTTACTCAAAGGGACAACCCAACAAGCCATGGCTTTTAATCGTTTGCAATCTTTTTAGGATTGAAGATAAACTACCATAAGAGTACATTATTACCTATCCACATGTCTCAACAAGATGCTACCTTAGCAGCCACCGTCCTTCAATGCCCGCTCAGCTCACTTCCTTGCAATTATTTAGGGTTGCCTTTATCCACTAACAAAATACCTCACAGTTTACTGCAACCTATTATTGACAAGATAGACAGAAGGCTGGCAGGTTGGATACCTGGATTGCTATCCTGGGGGGGGGAGAGTTTTAATGATCAACTCAGTTCTATCAGCAATACCTACATATTACATGAGTTGCATAAAGTGGCCTTAGCGCAGCATAAACGCAATTGACAAAATCAGAAGAGCTTTCTTTGGAAGGGAGTTAAGGAGATTCAAGGTGGACACTGTCTGGTTGCTTGGAACACAGTTATACTACCCAAAGAGCAAGGATGTTTGGGGATACGTGATCTTTGGATTCATAACAAAGCTTTAATCATGAAAGGCATTGCTAAGCTACTATCAGATTCGACTGAACCTTGCTTCAATTGGTTAAGAGGACAATACATTCAAAACCAAATACCGTTACAATCTAGACAGAGAGACACAACAATATGGAAAACTTTATTAACATCCATTGAGACAACTATGCAGATGTCTAAGGTAATCATTGGGGATGGACGAACTACTGCGTTCTGGAAGGATTATTGGACGAACAAAGGAAGGTTATATCTTTGCTTTCCTACTCTATTCACATTTTCCATCAATCAGAATTGCACAGTCAGCTCGCAGTTAGTGGATAACAACTGGGTGATTGAGCTTCATCCGGTTCTGTCTCAGCAAGTGGCTATAGAGCACCAGGCTTTACTACAAATTCTGTCTGAGCAGCATCTCACGCAGGGAACCCTGGATAGACGTGTCCTAGCTTTGACCATGGCTGACGTAACTACATCAGGAATTTACAAAATATTATCGACTCACGGCCTGAAATGGAAGGCGGCTGATTTTACCTGGCTAAAATCAATCCCTCATAGGTACAGAATTTTCTTATGGCTAGCTTTCAAAGGAAAACTGAACACTAAGGATAATATGACAGTTAAGAAATGGACGACAAATCCTCACTGTGATATTTGCCCAGCTTTCGAAACAATTGATCACATCATACTGAGCTGTAAAGCTGCAGACTATCTATGGACAAAAATAGGGTTAACGTCAGAAGCCACTTCCTCCAAGGACATGATAGAATTTGTGGAAAAAGTATCAGCACAATCAGTGAGCCACCATAATGTTTGGCCTATCTGTTTCGCAGCCTGCACTCATACACTATGGACCATGAGAAATAAAAGGATATTAAAAAATACTGAAAGTGGAAACACTACAATGCAACGCCAGATTCGTGAGTACATCAATCTTTTGTCCTTCAGGTCTAAACCCGAACAGCAGGATTCCCTAAGACAGTGGTGTCAACTCCTTATGTAAATAACTTTTTAAAATTTGTTTCTTCTTCTTTTCTTTCCCTTTTGTTTTCGGTTTTTCTTTTTTTTTTCTACTTTACTTGTAATACTTTGGCAACCATTATAATGCAATGGTCATAAGGTAGAGAATTCTCTACCTTTATGTCAAAAAAACAGATAGAGATACAATATGGGAAAATCTATTTTATTAATTGGTCTTTTTTTGTGTACGAGGGAGATTTTATTGATTTTTTTAAAAAATAATATTTAATTTAAAAGATAATTACAAAAAATAGTCAAAAATATTACAAAAATATATGCTCCTCTCGACATTCCAATTGGTGGCAGTATCTCTATCACTAATTGGAACAGTGCGGAGAGATTCCTGTTGCCAATTGAATTAGCGACAGGAAAATTTTGCCAATTCAATTGGCGACAGGACCCTGGCGCCGGTTCAACTGGCGATAGGGATATTTATTTTTTAAAATTTATGTCACGATGTTTTTGGGTAATCTGCGTAGTTCATAATTTGAAATTGAAGAAGATAACGAAATGTGAAGTGTGGAATGCGAGATCGGCGAGGTAATTTGGAACACGAGTTCGGCGGCGCAATAACACAAATAGCCCCCTTCAAAGTTGGTCTGTTTTGGAGTTTTAAAAGAAAAAGAACCATTTGGATTTTTCTGCTAAAGTTAAAAGCTTAATATGAATTTTCAGAGTTCAAAAACAATTTAACATGATTAATGTCAACATAAACTATTATCAAAATTATTTTATTTGGGTTCCATGTGCTTGGATGTATTTTCTAGATTTTTCTAGAATTTTTCCGAGTGCATTTGCTATTTTCTAATTGCCTTTTGGGTTTTCTGCTATTTTCTAAAAAGAAAAAGTATTTAAAATCTCAGATCCTTCTTGGGCCGAATCCCCGTCCGCCCATCTCTCTCGCTTAGCCCGGCCCGCTCGGCCTCTTCTCAGTATGACTGCTCCATCTCCTCCGCGCAGCCCAGCGCCTCTGCTCTCTCTTGCTCGCCGCGCGTGGGACCGCATGTCGGGCCACGTCAGCGTCTTCCTCGTCTTGCTCATGGACTCCTGTCAGTGTTCTTTCAGCTTGCCGTGCTACCTTGGACTCCCTCTCGGTTCCTATTTAAAGGCCGCCACCGCGTCAATATTTTCGCCCAAGTCTCCTCTCTCAAAACCCTAAGGCGCCGCCTCCAAGTTGCTCTTCGTTTTGCCGGATTTCGCCCGAGTGCCGCCGCTGTTGAAGTTTCGTCTTCGCCGGAGTTCATCGCTCACAGTCCACCTCCGCCCGTGATTCCACCGCTGTTGGATTCGCAATACCGTGGGCTTCACCGTGCTCCCTCCATCTTCGGCCGAGAGTCATCGGAGCACCGTTGTCGTCTTCGTCATCAAAACCGGCCGCCGCCTCTCTTGTCGATCTACTACTCCGGTGAGCTTCTTTGATTTCTGAGCGCGTCATCATGTGCGCAAGGTTATGCTCTTCTGAAACCCTCTTTTGTCTCCCTCTCCCGGCCATCGAGTTGTTGTCACCGGTCATCTTCTTGCTCTCCGGCCACCTTGTGATTGCCGCCGCTCCGGTCACCTTCTAGCTACTCCAAGCCGACCTCCGTGATCCTTGCTTCCCCGCCGACGTGGTGCTCATCTCCAACTCCTTGAGCGCCACTCCTTGCCGTTTTGTCATCACCGTGAGCTCCTTCACCGCCAAGGTCGTCGCCGCCGCCGTCTCGTCGCGGAGTTCTTTGCGCCTCGCCTCCCGAGCCGCGCCTTCCGGGTCCGTTTAGCCACTTCTCCGGAGCTCCCTCGCCGCCGTTCGCCGTCGACGTCGTCAACTTCATCGCCGGCCATGGCCGCACCTTTCCTCTGTTTTTCCTGCCCTTGCCACCTCACGTGCCAAATCGGCGGCCACGTCAGCTTGTTGCTTAGGTGGTAGCCCATGTGGCGTTCGTGTGTCATCCTCGTCAGCGGCCACATGGCACTCCAAGTCTCCACCGAAAACCAAGGTCCATGGAACCAGTCCACCGTGCACCTACTCTCTGCCAAGTGGGACCCAGCTGTCAGAAGAGTTTTCATCCTGTCCGAACCGCTCTGCTGACGTCAGCTGACGTCATAATCTTCTTTTCCTTCAGAAAAATAATTCAGTAAATCCATAAATTCTGATTTTCAGTATTTTATGTGATTTCAATCTTCCAGAGCTCATATCTTTTGCATCCGAACTCCGATTGAGTCCATTCAAATTCCTAAATTTATCTAAATTCAAGATCTATTTATCTGAGATTTTTATTTAATTTTTGGAGTTTGTTTTCTCTATGTTATTTATTTATTTGTCTTATTTGCTTGTTTTGCGAATAGACGTCGATACTTCGGGAAGCTTCGAGCAAGGAGTAGCATACCAAGATCAAGATCAATCACTGGATTTATTCCCAGGCAAGTCGTGGACCTTTGATCATATTGAACCCATGATTTCAAAAGTATATTGTTTTATACAATTGCATGCTATATTTATATAAATTGCTTTGGGAATAGTTATTACCTATTGTCATTATGCCTCCATTGATTATTTGAATGCCATGAATCCTTTGTCACCTTAGCATGGGTAATTTTAGTTGGACATATTTGTATTGCCAACATGGGTATCGTACATATGCTTAGTCTTGCTTAGTTACGATGGGTTTGTCATCACATGTGTCATAATGGTTAATTTTGACTTAATGATTTATGGAATCGTGGTGGTGAGCCACTCTTGTTAAAACTTGTGTACCATGATGGGGTTAGTCATGGGTGTTGGTTAAACAAAATGGTTTTGCTCAGGCAGTGGTTGGTGGATAGGAGGATGTGGATGGAACATGTTGTGGGTTTGTGGTAGTCTCTTTGAGTAACTTGTCAAGGACTTAATCTTGTGCGCCATTGAACGGGCCTTAACCGTACAACCACATGTGCGGTATGGGACGGACTGGCCGATTAATTAGCAATGTCTTAATTTCGGTTCTGTCATGTGAAGCGTGGTTACGGGAAACGTATTCTCACGGTGGCGCAAGAGGGGGGCCCTGTCTGGTCGGAAAGACATTCAGTGTTGAAACCTTAGCGGGCAGAACTGGGTTAAGAAGGAGCTTTGTAAAAGCCTTGTGATGATCACTTAGTCACACGCCTACGGAAGCGTGAAATGCCTGACATTATAAGTTGATCTATCTCTTGTGGGTCAAGCTGTACAACCTCTGCAGAGTGTAAAACTATTCGAATAGCCGTGTCCGCGGTTATGGACGTGCTCGGGGATTTCACACGGGAGATAGAGTTTCTTTAAAAATGTGTCGGAGTGTGGATGGGAAGTTCACTTGATGAATATAATGTTCGTTTGGTGAATAGGACATTCACTTGGTGGTTTGTGTCGATTGGTGAATGGGGAATTCACTTATCGTTGGTTTGGTTGGGAGTGAATGGGAAGTTCACTGGTTCTTTCAAAACAATTGTTTAATTACTTATTATTGTTTTCAATTACGCATTTCAATCTATTTATTGTATTTATCGTAAATGCTGTTTTATGCAAAAGAGCCATACAGCTAATCTTTGTTCAAGCCTGCATGAATACTATTTGCATACATTTCCCCATGGCTTCTTGAGTACATTCAAAGTACTCATGGCTTTGCGCCCTCTGTTTGATCGTGATGAGGAAGAATACCAAGTCGCCAAAGAGTTCTTCGCCCAGGAAGACCATGAAGGTTTTGCGGATTAGGATGCGTTTCTCCACTCGATTGCCTGTGGGCATGTTGATTGGCCATTTGAAGAATTTCGTTCCGCTGCAAGAGTTCATTTGTTTCTTTAGCCCTGCGTGGCGAGTTAAGTAAACGTTGACCATAAGGTCCAGTTATTATTATTATTTGTTACTCTGAGATCTTTTTAGTTAAATTAAATAAATGGATGGTATTTCATCACTGTTTCCCTGTGTGAGCTAGCTACTGATCTGGGACTAGTTCAGAATACACAGAGGGTTCCTGAGATGTATTTTCGGGTCCCGACATCAGCTCACATCGCATGTTTCAACATGTACTTCTACTCGATGAACATCCTATCATACATGTCCAGGCCATCGATCCATTGAAAGAAGTTGCATCGTATCTTTGGTTGCCAGTATACGTGGATGTAGTTAGGGATTTGTGGAATAGAACATAAGATGTAAAAAATCTATGCGTGTGCAAGATTCTCCCACGAGGACGTTCCTGCACGTGTAGTACGCCTGGGCGGCTGTCCCCGGGTGTGTGGACTGGATGATCTTTGCTGGTTCTTCGCACACACATTGTGAGCATGGAAACTCCGGTGGTACCGACGCATCCTTCATAGAACAATTCGGATAGGGTTTAGCCCTCTCGGTAAGCCACTTGTGCTTCTGCAGGATTTTCACGTAGAAGTTCACCGACGAGTCCGACATCTCCTTCCTCTTCATTGAGTAACTAAGCTTTGGTGAAGTGTTGGGTGTGGTGGTGTAGTATTCTCCTCCAGCTCTCTTCTCTAGTTCTCTTCTCCCTCCTTTTATAATGGGTCGTTTCGGTCTAAGAAGGTGGCATAGCGGAGTGTGGTATTTTCGGTTGCAAAGGTAGCATTGTAGTGTGTTTTCATCTCAGTCTGTAAAAGTGACAATTTGTGGTGTGTTGTGGTGCATTCTTTTCGGTCTAAAAAGGTGGCCAGGCAGACTGTGGCCTTTTCGATCTGAAAAGGTAGTGTCGCAGTGTGTTGTCAACTCGATCTACAAAGGTGACAACGTGTGGCATGACAAAGTGCAGTCTTTTCGGTCTGAAAAGGGGGTGTGGCGGAGAGTGGTATTTTCGATGTGGAAAGGTAGCATCGAAGTGTGTTGTCATCTCAGTCTGCAAAAATGGTAGTGTATGGCGTGACCAGGTGCGGTCTTTTCGGTTCAAAAAGGGGTATGGCAGAGTGTGGTCTTCTCGGTGCGAAAAGATATCATCGAAGTGTGTTGTCATCTTGGTCTACAAAAGTGGTAGCGTGTGGCGTACCCCGGTGAGGTCTGAAAAGGTGGGGTGTCTTGATGCTGACTCCCTCATGTGGTTAAACATAGATACAAGAACAAACAGTATCAAAACACGATACTAGCATAAGGTAAGTTTTAAGGAAATTTATATTTACATGACATGACTGATATTTACAACAACAAATATTTACTCGTCGGCCCTCTTGGAGTGTACCCCACATGTGGCTCCTAGCCTCGTTCGGGGTAGCTGCGGGTGCTGGTACGAGTAGGTCAAAGGCTCAGGCGTCTGAGGCACCCTACCGGCATGAGGGTGCTACATCGGCTGGTTCGCTCCGGGCGCACCGCGCAGCTGTGAAGCCCCCACGGAGACCCGGTTGCTCTCGCAGTGCGAAGGCCCACTACCACTCTGATCGAAATCAAAGTCCCCGGAGTGTGACTCCTCATGCGACACCAGCTCCTCCTCCCAAAGGGGTGTACGAGCTATGAAACAGTACGTTATGCATGTAAACATGGCAAAAATGATGAAATAGTACGTTGTGCATGCAAATAAGATAGACATACCTCATCACACAAAGGTAGCGGACTGCTCCGTGTAGTCATGTCGTGTGTACAGGTGGAACTCAGGACCTGTTAGAGAAAATTGTCAATAGTAACTAGTGGAGTTCGAAATAAACAACCATACGTGAGTGCTTCATGCTGACCTGCGAACTGTGTCGGGGTACTCCCAGCACGGTGCCACGAGGACCCGTTCACCACATCTGGGTGAGGAGCCGTGGGGCATGACTCACCGTGGCTCACTCCCTGATGAGGACATCAACCCTAAGAATGCAACCCCTACTTCGACTCGTTGCACTGCATCCTCTACTTCAACCACATCTTCTCCAAAAAGACTTTCAGCTACTGCACTGCCATATTCTCTGGTTGGACCGCCGAGCTTCGTCTACATGCCATGGTGCTACGTCTACATACCATGGTGCTGCGTCTATATGCCTTGGTGCTGCGTCACCAATTGTTGGCCCATGGGCTTTGTAATGAATGGGCTGATTTGGCCCATATGGCCTGCCACCTAGGGTTTTTGGTACTATTCATATGGTACTATTCATGCATGAACAGTACACACGGCCGCCCTTCCTTCTCCTATACTTAGTGGCCGCTATCCCCTTTAGTTCTTCGGGTTTTATTAGATTAAAGTTTAGCATTTGCTACTTTATACTTTGTCATCTTGTTCAGCGAGATCAACAATGATATTGTTCTTTAGAACCCCACTTATCAATACATTAATTCCTATTCGCAATTTCAGATTACTATTTATCTTGTTCTTGCATGCTTCTTCGGTGTATGTAGGAATTGATCTTCATGATCAGGTCATCCAGGTATTCATGCACGGTTGATAATGACTTATCGAGCAGTTCAACGATTGCATGGTTTCGAGCCTTGCGAGTTCGTAGCCAAGCTCGTGAGAGTTGAGCGACTACTATCGAACTTACCTTCTCATCAAAAAATCGGGCCAGAACTGGACCTTCGTGGTTCATCAAGTGGTATCAGAGCTAGAGTTATTTGGTGAGAATTTTTTTCCTACAGTCCACAAAACCACAAAAATCACAAAAAATAGGTTTAGTTCATTGTCCAAACCAACTTGTGCCTCGCATTGTTCTTTTCAGTTTTTGCATCCTTGAATTGTGGATTACATCGTCATGTCTAGTTGTTGGTCTTAGTGTCTAGATCGGTTCTAGTTTTTAGTTTTGCTCAAGTTGGTATGTTCTAGGGTTTCTGTCGCCGCCTTGTTCATCCGTCTGCTGCATCAATCTCGACTACTTTGCTCCTGTCGCGTCCACCTCGTCCTAGTTGGCCATAAGAATTTTCGATCAGTTCCACCACCTAGCAAATCGGTTTGGTTGTTGCAGTTTAAATCAAAAATATATATATATTCGGACATGACACAGAGTTCTAGTTGGTCGTGGCAACGAGTCCAAGTCCACCTCTTCGGCGTGGAATAGTTTTCAGTTTCGCACATTGTTTGGTAAAACAACCATAACTTTTGCATACGAACTCGGATTGCGACGTTCTTTGGCTCATTTGAAAGCTAACAAAAATTGCATCCAAAAATCCATAGTCAATCTATGATTGATTTAGATAGGAAATTTGCACAAGGTCAAAAGTTGCAAATCTAGAAAAGTGAAAATCCAAAAAAAAAAGGTCATTCAGGACCTCAAAACAGCCTCCAAAGTTTCAGCACCCGTTTTCATCGTTCGTTCGCCATCCCGTTTGAGTTTTCTTTCATTCCAAATTGTGTAATCTTTATTTGCTAGTCATATTTTGTTTAGTTCTAATATACGTGCAACTGTGCTCTGAATTGAAAAAAAAAGAAAAAGGAAAGTGCAAAAAAAGAGGAGCTGCACAAGTAAAAAAGAAAAGAAAGTTGCACATGAAAAAGTGTCTTGTTCCTTTCAGAATTGCATCTTTCTTTTGGTGCTTCGGTGTCTTGGTAGTTCCTTGTGACCCTAGTGCTTTCTTTCTCAGCTTGCTTTAGCTAGTTTCCGGTTTAGTCTAGGCCAGCAAACTGTGACTAGTACTTTGAACTACTTTTCAACTTTGCATACTGATTTGAACAATTGCTACTCCTTTACTACATACTAGCCTTCCGAGCTCCACTTCCTACTAACTCAGCCGGTACTGTTCCCGTTCCATCGCAATCGTTGGGCTATTCACAAGTGAGAGTATCAAGAACCAGCCACTAGTTCTACTACTTCCTTGCTACATTGGTAAGAGCTTGTAAGAACTTGTAAAAGCTTGAGTGTGAGAGACTGTTGAAAACTACAGAACCTAATAGTTCATAGGGACATATACACTGTGATTTATTCTTTGTTTCTACTAATGATGGCAGGGTCACACGGATCTACACATGGTGGAAACAACAATGACCACTCTTTGGAGCATGCGGGTGAGGGATCTTTCACACCTCGCACGAGAGAGCTCGTGTAACACATTGAGCATGAGCTCGGTGAGAGCGTTTGCAATGCCTTAGATAAGATCAATGACAACCTTGCGGTGCTACACATACGCGTTGCACTCCTCGAACGTCAGGCACGTGCTGAAACCAGTACCCATGATCATGAGCTAAGAGTGGAGGACCCTCCCGCTCGCTGCACACCACCTGTGCTCACCGCACACCACCTGCTGCTCGCTCTTGGGCAGATGAGGTGGAAGAAAAAGAAATGAATAACTACACTGCTGATACAGAAACCGATGGATTCAATGTTCACAATGATCGCAACCATCGTCGGCTTCATCACAATCGTCAAGGTATGGGAAGAAATCAACGTGAGGTACGTGACCATAATGATGCATTTGGTAAAATTAAATTAACTATGCCTCCTTAAACTGAAAAATATGATCCTAATATTTATCTCACATGGGAGCTTACCATAGAACAAAATTTTGTTTATCATGAATTCCCAGAAGATAAGAAAGTTAGGGCTCCTACTCGTGAGTTTTCTGATTTTGCATCTATTTGGTGGAGTGAATATGGTCGTACTCATCAGGATATACCTAGAACATGGAATGCTTTGAAGAGAGCAATGAGACATAGATTTATACCTTCATATTATTCTCGTGATTTGCTTAATAAATTGCAATGCTTAAAACAAGATAGTAGTTTTGTAGAGGATTATTATCAAGAATTGCAAACTGATTTATTACGTTGTGGTTTAGATGAAATTGAAGATACTAAGATGGCTAGATTTTTGAGATGTTTGGATCGTGAAATTCAAGACATACTTGATTATAAAGAATACAACTCTATCACTCGACTGTTCTATCTTACTTGCAAAGCTGAAAGAGAAGTGCGGGGTGGACAATCTCGCTCTAGGGGCAATTTTGGAGGATCTTTTGCAGGTCGACCAAGTCAGCAACAACACGTGGCACCATCCTCAAGCCATGTGCCCTTGCTACTCCTTCCACTCCTACGCATGTCCCTGATGCAAGCAAATCAGCAAAGGTACAAGTCCCTACAAAAAGGGTTTCTTCCATTGCTTCTACATGGCGATCTCGACATGTACAATGTCACCGTTGCAAAGAATTTGGGCACTTGATGCGTGATTGTCCAAGTCAGCGAGCTTTGCTTATCAAGGACAATGGTGAGTATACTTCAGTTAGCGATATTGAGGAAGAACATGTTTTGGTAGCAACTAACACTACAGGTGATGAAATTGAGGAAGAATATATAATCCATGAGGCATCGGACAAGTACTAAAGCCTAGTTGTCCAGCATGTGCTAAGTGCTCAAATGGAGCTTGCTGAGCAAAATCAACGCTGCACTTTGTTTCAATCCAAGTTTGTCATCAAGGAACGTTCATGTAGAGTCATCCTTGATGGTGGAAGTTGCAATAATCTTGCTAGCATAGATATAGTCGAGAAGCTTGGCTTGGCCACCACTCAACGCCCTCACCCTTACTACATTCAATGGCTGAATTCTTGTGGTAAGTTGAAGATGACTAAACTTGCGTGCGTACATTTTTCTATTGGATCATATCATGACTATGTTGATTGCGATGTTGTACCTATGCAAGCATGCTCATTATTATTAGGTAGACCTTGGTAATATGATAGATATACTGAACATCATGGTAGATCTAGTCATTATACTTTCACATATAAAGAAAATAAAATCATTTTGCTTCCAGTATCTCCTGCTGCCATATTAAAGGATAAATTAGAAAGAACTGAGAGAATATGTTAGGAGAAGACAAAAGTTGATCATAAGATTATAGCTCCAAGCGAAACTAAATTGAAAGGTCCTATTATGTTAGCTACAAAATCTGATAGCATTGACCTAAAAAAACATGAATCTGAATGCTATACTATGATTTGCAAAAAATCTTTATGTCCATTAGAAGAACTACGTGTTTTCTTGCCTCTTGTTGCTACTAACTTTTTGTAGGAAAGTAAGGACTTGAAGAATACAATTGAGTCGAGGACGACTCAAATTCAAGAAAGGAAAGATGATGAGGACATCAACCCTAAGGATGCAACCCCTACTTCAACTCATTGCACTACATCCTCTACTTCAACCACATCCGAAAGGACTTTCGGCTACTGCACTGCCATATTCTCTGGTTGGACCGCCGAGCTTTGTCTACATGCCATAGTGCTATGTTTATATGCCATGGAGCTGCATCTACATGCCTTGGTGCTGCGTCACCAATTGTTGGCCCACGGGCTTTGTAATGAATGGGCTGATTTGGCCCATATGTGTAGTACCCCGAATATCGATTAGAGAGAATTTAATCGGCAGAGGGAAATTAATTAAAATTTTAGCCCAAGCTAATGCATCTTGATGGCCGGCCAAGGGTGGGCCATTAAGGGGGGAAAACGCCCCAAGGGGCCCAAAGCCCATGCCGCCCTTTCCCCCATAACCCTAGGCCGAACCCCACCTTTTCTCCTTTCCCTCCCCAAGCCGCCTCCCCTCCTGCCCCTTGCCGCCCCTCCCTGCTGATCTTGGCACCTCCCTCCTATCATTGGAGCCGCCATCTTCCTCCTGGAGCCGTCCCTCCCTTGTTCTTCGCGAGGGAAGGAGAAGGGAGTGCGGGCTGTTTGGTCGAAAGGAAGGGAGAACAAGGGAGAGGTAGGAGATCTTCTCCTTGGGATTGGTTCAACGACTTCCTGTGGTACTACAAGGGTAATGATGGTTTCCCCTCGCTGTTTAGGTTGTATTAGATGCGAATTCGATTACGTTTAGTAGATCGGTTCCCTGCTGCAATTAGATCAATTCTGTTCAGTACCTTACGCGATGATTTTTATGTGTTTAGGTTACGAATTTGAAGATCCCCATCTTCTAGATATATGTGGGGTTCGTTCTTAGCTTTCAGTGGACGCAAAGATCACTAAATTTTGATTTACGGTTCAAAAGTTATGAGAGATTCTTTCCCACTGTCCTGAAATTTGACGAGAATTATCAGTAAAGATGTTTATTAAAATATGATTTGGTTAGGATCAAATTTAGACTTGCTGCCCAAAAATATTTCTGTAGATAATTTTATCATCTTTCCATATTGATAAAGAACATTCTACTTGGATTTGTAGAACAAAAGATATGATCATTTCTTTCTTTGCTTGTCTATTTACATTGGCGATTCCATAATAGAGTTTCATCTAATTGTTATCCTAATATTTTGGCCGATTTAGAGAATTCACCCAACTAATTTAATGTGAATATTTTCGTTATATTTCCGTAGGATCTGAGCTTACTCCGTTTTGAGTCTCAGATCAAAAGTTATGGTGTCTTTTGTTCTGTTGTCCCGTTTATCGTCCTACTAGACTGTTGGTTTAATTGGGTAGATTGACTTTGTGAACCTTGGGGTTAGGATGCTGCGATTAAGCATTTCGAGTGACATCCTATTCACGTGGTTCCTTATTCAAGTAATTCAATTGTGTAGGAGGAGAGGGTTCGAGATTAGTGGCTTCGTCCTTGCCTCCTAATGCATCGCAGTTCGAAAGGCAAGTACAATTGATTTGTCTTGATTGCTATTTATTCCACATGATTGACAAATGTGCAATGAATATTTCTGGTATTTCTTGTTTTCCCTTCACAATTGATATACCATGATTATTCGGTAATATGTTTACGTTCGATATATTCATTCATTCCTTCTTTCTTATACACCCACGGGAGTGGGTAGTGAAGTCCCATTATTCCAATATGGGCAAGTAGCTTGTGATTCTTAATGTTGGTGAATACTGAGTGCTTGTTGTTCATACTGTTATTTCTATGATCCATGAGTAGATTCAATGCTTCATGTTCTTTTCACGTTCGTTAATCCATGCTTAATGAGATGTTGTCTTTCATTGTTCATAATTCACTCCATTCATTCATTGTTCATATTTCATCCACGGGAGTGGAATGTAAAGACCCATCAATTCCAGTATGGACACGTAAGACTCACCATTCCAATGTGGGCAGATTTGGATCCCCGTATGAAACGTTTTTCATACGGGCCTTCGATCCCCGTATTTTATTAAATGCGGGCCTAAGTGAACACCGACGGGTGTGTCACTAGCTATACCGGTATAAGCAGAAGAGGAGTTCATGCATTTCATTCATTCATATGATTGCTGTTATTCTAAATTCATATTCTATAATATGACTGAAATGTTCCTATTCGTTCATTCTACATTAGAATACTATTATGTGATGATATGTTCATATTCGTTCATTCTACATTCGAATTCTATTATGTGATGTTATGTTCTTACTCATTCATTCTATTATGTTCTTATTCAGTATGGTTCATATTGTTCTGTTGTACTTGCTGAGTCGTGGACTCATTCTTGCCATGTTTACTTGTTTTAGGTAAACATCAAAGATGGCATGCTTGGAAGGGAATAGTCACGATTCATTCATTCACTTCACATTATTCACTTGTTAATTAGATGAACCTGTTATTACCTTTCTTTCGATAATCTTTGGATTGTAATAACTAGAATATGACGATTGATGTTATCCTTTCTTTTGATATGATTATCTTAGACGATTCTTCATGATTAGGTAAATAGAGTCTGATATATTGTTAAATTATGTTTCAATTCTTATGTTCATTCTATTAATTGCTGATTCTTACTGGTTATTAGTTGATAGATGAATGAAAGTATTTTGTGTTGTTGTTGTATGTTAGTCTTTTAAGTAATATCTTGACTTCTGCATAGCTAGGGTGTTACAATATGGCCCATATGGTCGGCCACCTAGGGTTTGTGGTACTATTCATATGGCACTATTCATATGTGGACAGTACCCAAGGCCACCCTTCCTTCTTCTATTTATAGTGGCCGCCATTCCTTTAGTTCTTCGAGTTTTGTTATATTAAAGTTTAGCCTTTGCTACTTTATACTTTGTCGTCTTGTTCGACGAGATCAACTGCGATATTGTTCTTTGGAACCCCACTTATCAATACATTAATTCCTATTCGCAATTTCAGATTGCTATTTATCTTGTTCTTGCATGCTTCTTCAGTGTATGCAGGAATTGATCTTCGTGATCAAGTCATCCGGGTATTCATGCATGGTTGATAACGATTTATCAAGTAGTTCAGCGATTACGTGGTTTCGAGCCTTGCGAGTTCATAGCCAAGATCGTGAGAGTTGAGTGACTACTATCGAACTTACCTTCTCATCGAAAGATCGGGCCAGAACAGGACCTTCATGGTTCATCACTCCCCGTCCACGCACAAGTGGGTCCACCTCCTCCCTCGGCCTACGGCAGGACGCTAGCTCGATGCCTCGCTTCGTCTTCTCGACGAACTGGTCCATGACCCCTCTGATCTCCTGCGACGTCATGCTGAAGTGCTCCTCGAGTGCCATACGAACGTCGTACAAATGGAAAAAAAATTAGGTTCGCAATATTTTAATTCAGCTTTACATACCCTATGTACTTACTCTGGATTTCTTAGAGAATTTTTACAGGTGTATTGCTATTTTTCTAATTTAAAAAGTATTTTTTGGCATTAACACAATATTTAACGTGCACAAATGTAAACCAAAATTAAGTTAGAATTATTTTGATTAAGCTCTACATATCCTATATAGCTACTCTGCTATTTTTATATATTTTTTATAGCTAACTTGCTACTTTCCTTGTTTCCAAAGTGTCTCCAGTATTTAGAAAATATTTACTGTGTACAAATAGAAACAAAAAATAAGTTCACAATATTTTAATTTAGCTATACATATCCTATGTACCTACTCTGAATTTCTTAGATAATTTTTAGAGATGTCTTGCAATTTTCCTAGTTTAAAAGTATTTTTGGCATTAATAGAATATTTACCATGCATAAATGAAAACCAAAATTAAGTTAGGATTATTTTGATTAAGCTCTACATTCCATATTTAACTACTCTACAATTTTTACATATCTTTAATAGGTATCTTATGAATTTTTTTGAATAATCTATTGGTTATTCAGAATTACAGAAATAATACTACTTAATTTTTTTTACAGAAATAATCATAAGTCATTGTACCGTTGGGCAACTTATACCTAGTCGCCCAATGGTTGGGTGACTGGCCATAATCGCCCAACAGTACAACACCAAGCGTTGGAGTCACCCAGTAGTTGAGCGACTTGACTAAGTCGCCCAACAACTAGGCGATTTCAAGTGGCAGCTCTACTGTGTAACAAATCCTATTAGAATAATTGTGTGGGAATAAATGTTACATTTTGTAGGTATTACATTTAGAAAATCCTGTGGCAGGATGTTATTGTTTTGGAAATAATAGGGTGGTGACAAGGTTGGTTGGTCTGTTTGTGAATTTCGTAGAATCTCAAGGGTACGAAATTTGTCAGACTCGCAATAACATTTTGTGATCATCGTATGTTGTTGTAGTGCACTAAATTTCTAAAGAATTTTGTGAGAACGATAGAGATAGAAATGATTCGTAAGTACGAAGGTAAGTGATATTGCGATGCGCCAGGAAATTCATACACGTTGGAGAACCTTGGAGAAATGATGCAACGATAACAACACGACCGTTGATCCGACAAGGGGTTACATGGCAAGTAGGCTAACGAACTAAGTACGGTACATGCATGCCTTTAGGGAATTAGAAATACATCGGACATATGGGCGAAGAGGGTCGGATTACTGCGTGGACCGGGGCTATTTGCCCTTCCTTGCGAGCTCGACATTGTACTCCTCGCCGACCGCGTTGGCCTCGGTCTCCATTTCTATTTTTTTTCTCGCGCTCCCTGCCCCTGCACACCTCGAGATGATCTTTCGTCTCCCGACGTATACGCTCATTTTGCTCGTCGTTGGGACCTACCCCAACTATTCCCTCCTTCAGATGTCGAAGGAACCACAACCACCTGTCGAAATTCTCACTTTCGACGAAAGCGATGGCTAAAGGCAGAATCTGATTGTTGCCATCAATGCCAAGTGCTGTCACGACCATCCACTCGACCTACACACAAACGAATAATTAGTAAGCTCGTATGGCTAGGATAGTGCATCGCCAAACATCGAAAATAGGTAGCATATGCACCTAGAACTACGAAAGCCACTGTAGGGGCGGGCCAAGCCGCTATCGCTCCGAGAAGTCGAAGTATGGTGGTGCGGCCTTCGCCGCAAGAACCCCCTGAAACCTGCCCAGCAGGGCGTCGCGCCAGTTGACAGGCGCGTCTGGCGGGAATGCAAGGGCTCCCGCAATAGGTAGGCCGAGCATTATCGTGACATCCTGCAAAGTAGGGGTCATCTCCCCGAATGGGAGGTGGTAGGTGTGCGTCTCGGGCCGCCGCCGGTCCACCAGGGCTGTCAGGAGCGACCGGTCAAACGAGAACCATCGTGGCCGCTCTGGACCGGCCTGGACCTCCCTGTCGTCATTTACCGGAGCACCATCCTCTTCGGTGGCCTCCACCATTCGTGCAAGAGGTAGAAGATCGGCATGGCTCAGCCTGCAAAGCACGAAGAAGTGAGTACGTAGTGGGCATATGACACAAAAGAAGTGGCAAAGCATGTGGACAAACCTATGTACCCAGCGTGGCTCCAGTCTCTAAGCCCATCGGGGTGTCCGCGTACGAACCACCCCCAAGTCAGCCGCGTCGTCCCCACGAACCGGATGCGGGACCTGACGGATCGCGTGGTGCTGCGCATCCACCAGCTGGTCCAGCAGGCCGAAATACCAGTCCAACCCACCAGGGTCGTGAGCCATACCTAGAAATTATGACACAATTAGTGGGTTCAATTACTTATAGCGTAGCACCGAAAATTCTGCAAATTAAGTTGTATTCTTACACAAGTCTACTGATTTTTTGATCATAACCTACCATGCTTTCGAAAGTAACCTACCATGATTTCATATGCAAACCTAAGACTACGCTATTTACAACTATTAACAATATGCATGGACCCTATCAATTATAAAATAAACGAGGTATTACATAGGTTTGTCAATTATAAAATAAATATCAGAGAAATTAAAAGGCATTAATGTTAATTGAGCTTTTAAATTATATTCCAATGACGAATAAATCATATTTGGTATGTTCTTAGTGGCACCAAAACACTTTGCTCGAAAACAGGTCCTAATTAAACGAGATATTACATAGGTTTGTTAGTTATAAAATAAATAACAAAGAAATTAAAAGCAATAATGTTAAATGAGGACCAAAATTATATTCTAGTGATAAATAAATCATATTTGGTATGTTCTTAGTGGCACCAAAACACTTTGCTCAAACACAGTGGTAATAAATATACAATTTCATAAAACCCAAGTGGTAAGCACACAATTTTCCCTACAAAAGGCTATATTACGTAAACATCTATATAGGCTGCTATGAATTGCAAAATACTTAAAACATCATTGTTACTAGGCATATTTATAATGGGTGAAGCTTTTAGGGGAAAAAAAAAATCAAAATTTCACATGTTTTGGAATCCTATGGGTTTGGAACCATGTATCTTCGATTTCTGTCTTAGTATTTTATAAACCTTAATCCAACCAAAACTATAAATAAAATGTTATCAATTATTTATTATGCAAATAAATACATGTATTTAACATTCTATAAACTAGCATTTGCGAATGCACGGGTTATCTACATGTTTACATAATAGAAATGTAACATATTATCATTCATCAAGCCCGAGCGCAATTAGCGTAGCACGCGAAATAGTACAACTGAATTAATTTTAACCGACAATTTTTTCCTCCATATGAACTTCCAAACTAATTGTATTAATCATGCTATCTCCAAACTAATATTATTTAAATTAACCTACTATTATTTCATTTGCTAACAATATGTCAATACACATGATCTTGCTTGCTAACCTACCATGGTTTCAAAAATACACGCATACAAAATAAACCTAGAGACGCACCGTCGTCGTCGTCGATGCGAAGAAACTTTCTTTCCTCCTCCACTCTCTTTCCCTCTCTCCCTCTCCTCTCTTTCCCTTCTTTCTTCTGCTCGGCCGACTGAAACCAAATGGCAATTGTTCTCACGGCCGGCCGCACATGCGCGCATTGTAAGCACCCCTAGTCCCCCAACCGTAGGGCGATTAGGGTCTAGCTCTGAGCAACAGCTGTCATAGCCGCTCCACCGTACGGCGACTTGGAGGCCAAAGGTCGAGTCACCCCACGGTTTAGCAACTTGGACATCTGTCTCTCACCCGTTGGGCGACTAGCCTAAGTCACCCAACCGTGGAGCGATTCGAGATTATTTCTGTCAAAAAAATTAAGTAGTATTATTTCTGCAATTTCTAATAAAAATAGATTATTTTTTTAAAAAAAATCTATCTTGTTATTTTTATATGTGTCTTCCTATTTTCCTGGTTTAAAAAGTATTTTCAGCATTAACAAAATATTTACCGTGTAAAAATAAAAACCTACAAAGTTTTCTGAGTATTTTTGCGAATTTGTTCTAAATTGTACTAGTACTGCAACATAAATAATATTTATACAATGAACTAAACTATACACAACTAAATTGATGTACTACATCAAACAACAATATAACTAAAATTATCTAATCTACAGAACCTACAAAGGTTCCTATCGCCATTTCAATAGGCGATTTGCACACTCTTCAATGCAAATCACTAGTTCAAATGGCGACAAGCAGTTGGAACGGTGACCGGCAATAAATAGGTGTCTGTCGCTAGTTGGAATGGCAACAGGCACCTATTTTGTGAAAAAAAAATCGACTTTTTGTAATTGTTTTTAAAATTAATATTATTTTTTTAAAAAAAAATTAGGTTCTATTTATAGACTAAACCACCAGGGGTACTGTCGGGACCACCTCGGGATGTACTAAGAGGATCTCCCAGGACCTCTTAGGGAGGTCCGACAAGACCACCCAGAGGTCTTGTAGGCCCTCCAAGAACACCCTCGGAGGAGGTCCTCCAGGACCTCCCAGGAGATCTCAAAGACCTCCCGGAGGTCTTGGCTCTGTGCACTGAGTTAGTCTGAGTAGCCGAAGCTAACTCGCACAAAACAGCGTAGGTGAAATCACCACCACATAGTCCAACAACTGGAACAACAGATAAAGTACAACTTATAATAAGCAAGGGCCTTATGGCCAAAGTTGTTTACAGCGGTTGCCAGCCAGGACTTACAAAAACCAACAATAAAATCTCACAGCGAAACCACCAAAAGCGTGAAGCCATCCGGCAAGCCCACTGGATGTCGAGTGGAGGACGTCCCCTAGAAGGTCGGGTCATCAAAGAACTCCTCCTCGAAGAGGTCTGAGCCACCTTGACCTGGATCATCTTCGGCCACTGCTCAAACAGAGAGCTTAAAGCCATGTGTACGTTGAATGTACTCAGCAAATCGCAGGGAGCAAGTATGCAAGTAGTATTTATGCATTGGCTTAACAAAGGAGAGCTACAGGGTTAGTTTACAGAAAGCAAAGTTTAACTGGAAAATAACATATATAGATTGCAAGACAAAGTTTTAAAAAAACAACAACACAAGTACAAAGGTGAAAAGGAGGTCGTGAGCACCAACTCACTCCCAAGACCACTCGTGGGAGGTCCTAGCCGCACCCACGTCCAGGACCACCTCCACGACCACCCTGGAGCACCAACTCGAGAGCTCTCAAAGACCACCCTAAAGCTCCAAGACCTCCCTAAACACCAACTCAGGAGCACCTTGGACCACCCTAGGGTGCACAAGACCTCTTTTGGAAAGCTACCCTTCGCGTAAAATCACCAGGCAATGCCCATGACCAATGACTTGGCTATTCTAATAGATTTTTATACTCTGCAGAGGTGTACAACTTTACCCACAATTCACAACCTCTCTAGCGGGGCGGGTTCCCATCGAAAACCTTGCTCATTTCCAAAGATGAGCAGTCTAGATAGCGCGATAAGGCCATTACAAAGCTTGGAACTCACTCAGAGCTGCCCGCTGAGGTTTCGCTTCTAACAGGCCTCACACCATGTCAGATTCATGCCCCCTCTTGCACCAGCGAATCACACGCTCCACCACAACAGAACCGAGCCAGCTCCTTGCTAATTATTTGGCCCAGACCACCCCCATAAAATGGTATTGTGGTTGCACGAAAAACCCGGATCAAAGAACACAAAGTTAAGTCCTTAGGTGCTGCTCAAGCGAGACCATCCACATCCCAAGTGCACACATCACCCATTACTCACTCCCAACCTTCTCGCCCGAGCATAAAACAGTTTTGGGTTCAACCAAGCCAAAGGACCACCAAGTCCTAGCACACAAGTTTTAACAAAGGTGGCATCACACCACAATTGATACAACTGTGGCATCCCACCATAACTGCACAACAGTGGCCTCACACCACAGGTTCCATAGTTCATTAGTCAAGATTATTAAAAAAAAGGAAAACAAGATTATCCACACCCGCAGTTCTAAGCAAAGCTAAGCATAACTACGATCCTAAGTTGGCAAAACCAAAGAGTGCCAACAAAAACTGCCCAACTAAGGTGTCCGAGGGAAACCATATCAACATGACGAGTACAAATATCCAAGGAGGTATAGTGTCAAGTAGGTAAAGCTACTGCCCAAAACCTTTACTATAAAAGTAGCTATGCATGATAGAGTAAAACGACATATATTTAAAATGCTAGGTTCAACATGATCAAAAACCTACGACTTGCCTTCGTTGAGAAATGAGGAGGCTTCGGCAGAAGCTGCTGGATCCAAGAACTCCTCTTCAAACTCGAGACCTACACGATCGCAAAGAATCAAATAAACAAGGTAGCTCGGGGCAAAAGAACTTAAAAGAATTAAAAGGACTTAAACAAATCCAACTTAAAAACTAGAAGAATGGGAGGTCCTGGTGAGAGGAGAGGTCCAACTCAAGGGAGAGTGAAACTCCAGACACAAGCACGGTGTCGGGACCCAAAATTACGATTCTGGAACCCTCTGTGTATACTGCACTAGTCCAGGATCACGCTAGTGCACACGGTGTTAACATAGGTAAATATCGATCCACACAAACGATAAATAAAGTAAACGATTAGTTTGAATAACAAATAAGGGTTTTGACCTTATGGTCGAGTTTACACTTATTAAGCTACGCAGGGCTAACAGAGAATTAAACAGGGTTAATCCCGGGTCCTGACACTCCTCCTCTTCTGTAGGGGTCCGGACACTCCTCCTCTTCTGTAGGTTTGGGCGCAAGTTTTACAACAAGCGTGAGTACACAACCGTACTCGCAAATCATACCACATAATGCAATTTATAGATGCAGGCTTATTACAAAGAAAAAGACTCCTGTGGTTCTTTTGCATAAAAGCAACATTTGCAATTGAATATGAATAATAGATTGAAAGCATAATTTAAACAAATAAACACTAATAATTTAACAATTTTTTCCACCAAGACACAAAGCTAAACAGATTATTTCACATAGCCATATGATTGAGGTCACACAGCTCCCATCCCAACATTTTATGAAAACTAACCCTCGTGTGAAATCCCCGAGCATGTCCATGACCGCGGACGCGGCTATTCGAATAGATTGATTTAACACTCTGCAGAGGTTGTACACTTTACCCACACGATACAACTAGTGTAGCAAGCACTAATCATAACAAAACGGTTCAGAAACTTCATCTCAACATTGACACTCCCGATGTGCTTACAAACCGCTATGCCAACCCAAACGGCGCTTTGGCATAACACACACACGATGGGGACACGGCGAACCGCCCGTGATCGACTACCTTGTAGTACACACCTCCACCCATAGCCTAACCTACCACCGAGTAATCAATGCCAAGAATCCATAACTTACTAAGTTAGGCCCGTCCCATACCGGCATGTGGTCGTGCAAGAAGAAGCTCGATTCAATGGCGCACAAAGTTAAGTCCTTAATTGACCAAGGCAAGACTTCCATGTTCTAACTAAGTCACAAAGATTATCAAACCCATGCACACAAACTTCCACCATATCACACGCCTTCCACCACTTGCCTCGGTCTAAATCCTTTACCACCCAGTTGGTTTTAGTGCAACACATGCCATCACGAAGTAATAACACATAGCACACAGTTTTACACAAAGTTCCATAGTCACTTAGTCACATTTAATAATTGCAACTTACATGTGATGTGAGACTCGTAGCCTGGCTAAGCAATTGTACTCGCATCTAACCAACCCACATTGGTGCAATAATATTACCAACTAATAACCAATCTAGGGTGACAAGGAATTATGGCATACAAGGTCAAGGGGGTGATAACAATTTGGATAGTAACTATACCCAAAATATTTAAATAAATAATTAAAGTAGAATGCAATACTTTAACACAAAGTAATTTGAAAACTGGGTTCAAGATGATCAAAGGTATGACTTACCTTGGAAAAGGTCTATGTACTGGTCTTGATCTTGGGGTGCTCCTTCTTCTCCAAAATTCCCCGACGAATCGACGTCTACTCGCAAACGAGACACAAATAAACAAAATAAATAAATAACAGAGACAAAACAAACTCCAAAAATTAAATAAAAATCTCAGATAAATAGAGCTCGAATTTAGATAAATTTAGAAATTTGAATGGGCTCAATCGGAGTTAGGATGCAAAAGTTATGAGCTCTGGAAGTTTGAAAATCTAAAAGAAACCCTAATTTAGATTTTCTGGAATTTTCTGAATTATTTCTTAACAGAAAAATCGGATTATTGCGCAAGCACAACATCAGCGAAGGAATTTCGGAAATAAAAGAAATAAAAAGAATTTACTAACATGTGGGACCCACATGTCAGTCTCAAGGCTCACGGTAGACTAGATCTACCGAGCCGATTAGATCTGAGGCCGGTGGACTGCCCACACACGCGTACACGTGGACGCTGACTGGACACCACGCACGCGACACGTTGGCGAGGGTGCTGACATGGCGCCGAGGTGGCGCTGACGCGGCGGTTAAACGGCGACGGAGGTTAAATGACAACGGCGAACGGCGGCGATTCGCCGGCGGTGAGTGGTACCGGCGTGTAGCTGAGGTTATTGCGAACCTGTTGAACCAACTCCGGGTGGTCAAGGTCGACGGAGATGGCCGGCGGTGAGGTTTATGCGGCAGAGTGGCTCGGGTTTTGTCGGACGGAAGTTCCAGCGAGGTGCAGGCAACGGCGAGGGCTCCGGGAGGTAGAGGACGCGACGGGGGACCCGGTGGTGCGGACCACGAGGGCAGGGCGACGTCGACGCAAGACGAAGAAAACGCCGGCGGTGACAAAAACCTAAAACTCCGATTGCGGCGGCGCTAGGGCTCAAGTTGCGCAATAGGTTGAGGGGTTCTAGTGTGGACATCGATGCGATCCCAGGGGACCTATTTATAGGGTCCGGGAGGCTAGGGAGGCGTGCAGCGACGGAAACCCTAAAAAGAGTCCGAGTTGACCTCGCGGGGAAAACAGAGATAGAAACGGAATCGGGATATGATTTTTATCCCAAAAGATGCGGAGAAGATAGAGATTGAGTTTGGTATAAAAATCTAGAAGGTTTTGGTTAGGAAGTCCCATTGTCGTACGAGCTTCTATAAGGCAGCAATGGCGGACGGAGGCGGCGCGTCGCGAGATTTAAGACGTGGGCCCACCTGGCAGTGGAAGCCCACACACGTGCACGATCGGGACGGAGAGTTACCGTCCAAATCTGATCGGACGGCTCACAATCAATGGGACGTTCGGGCAGCTAGGAAGGCACAACGCCATCGGGCTCACGATCAATGGGCCGTTCAGGATGCCCCGAAAGGCACAATGCCATCGCACCGTTCAAAGAAAATCGGACAGTCGAGGTTCAACGCACCCACGCGAAGAGAGAGAGGCTGACACGCGGGGACCACCTGTCAGCAAGAGGCGGCTCGCGGCGCGGGAGCTGGGCCTCGCGCGGGACTGGGCCGAAAGGAGAGAGAACGGGCTGGGGTTTTGGATTTCGGCCCGAAGCAATTTCTGAGAATTTAATAGCTTTTCTATTTTAGAAAATATCAGAAATTCAAATAAGCAATAGAAAATAGCAAGCGAACTCAGAAAAATTCTAGAAAAATCTAGAAAATATATCCGAGCACAGAGAACCTAAATAAAATAGTTTTGGCTATTGTTCATGTTGGAATTATTCACATTAAATGTTTTTTATTGCAAAGTTCAATATTAAGCTTTTGAATTAAATTTGAATAAATCCAAATGGTGAATTTTCCCCTACTAACTATTTAAAGGATTTTTAAACTCAGAAAATTGGGATATTACAAACCTCCCTCCTTAAAGGAATCTCGACCCCGAGATTCAGGATAGCTAGAGAAAAGGCTAGGAAACTCGGCTTTCAGCTCTTCTTCACGTTCCCACATTGCTTCTCCTTCTGAGTGGTTGCTCCACTGAACCTTACAAAAACGAACAGTCTTGCTTCTGGTGTGGCGCTCTGCGACATCCAAAATCTTAACTGGCTCCTCCTTGTAGGTGAGATCCTCCTTCAAGTAAATTGATTCCAGCGGGGCTTGCTCTTCTGGCACACGAAGACACTTCTTCAATTGCGAAACATGAAAGGCATCATGCACTCCTGCTAACGACTGCGGTAGCTCCAACTGATAAGCAACTTCTCCATGGCGTTCCAAAATCTTGAACGGACCAACATACCTCGGGGCAAACTTCCCTTTGGCGTGAAACCTTTTGACACCTCTGAGCGGAGTAACTCGAAGATAAAAAAATCTTCGAGTTCAAAACTGAGATCTTGACGACGATTATCAGCGTAGCTCTTCTGCCTGGACTGAGCTATCTTCAATCTTTCTCTGATCATGGCCACTTGCTCTTTTGCTTCTTGGATGATGTCTGGACCGAATACTGAACGTTTAGCTGTTTCTGACCAATTCAACGGGGTTCGACAGGCACGACCATACAAGGCTTCAAATGGTGACATTTGCAGACTGGCTTGATAACTGTTGTTGTATGAAAATTCTGCATATGGCAAACTTTTATCCCATCGGCAAGACTAGCTAGAGCACAAGCTCTCAAAGATATCCTCCAATATCGATTAACTCTTTCACCGTCTATTTGTGCATGGATGATACGCAGATCTTGAAATTCGATGGTACCCAACGCTTCATGCAAACTCTGCCAAAAATGAGAGGTGAACTGAGATCCTCGATCTAATACTATCTTCTTGGGCACACCATGCAAACTAACAATTCTGGCCATGTACAACTCCGCAAGGCGATCTCCTGAGTATGTGGTTTTGACTGGCAGGAAATGGGCGACCTTGGTCAAACGATCGACTATTACCCAGATCAAATCGTAACCCGACCTTGGCCCTGGGAAACAAGGAACACCCGGGTTGCACGCGAGGTCTTGGGGTTACCGTACCATGGAGTCATGGATTCGCAGACGACTACTGCACGTACAGGAGTAGGAAGAGATCTAAGGCCGAGCGTGAGGACCGGTTGGTACAGATGATTACTGAAAAGTTTGAAGGAAAGCTGGCAGCATTGCATGATCAAATGAATCAACTCCTCGGCCCGATCGCGATGCAAGCCGCCTGTTAATTTGGGAGCCACCCGCCGACATCGGAGTAGCGTCGCGTCCACGCATAATTCTGGACAGGACGATGTCCAATTACCAATAGACGAGATCAAGGTAATGTACATCTATGGAAAGCAGCAAAGATAGACCTATAGGACACCTTAGCTAATTGCGTATCGTTTTGTAGGAGCCGACGGCCTGCAAGCTCGTAGTGAGGTTAGTTGGGTCCATTTCTATTGAGGCCGCGCGGGGGATGGTGCATCCATACCAGGAAGGGGCAGTGCAGCACGGTGTCCAGGTGGCGTAGGGTTACGCCAGGGTGGAGGTGGACATGGTACATGAACATTTCATGGCCGTCCTACCGAGATTCGCCCAACGAAGAGATCACAACACTAGGGGATGCCGTGCGCTTTATCCAAAGGGCCCAAGAAGGACATCGCCCCGACCAGCGATGGCCGCGATCTCAACACGACCATTCCTCTCCAACGGGACCTCCATGACTCCACCTCATATTTCGCCTCGAAGGCCACCTTTTCGGTTCCCTTGGAGAAGACATCGAAGGAACAAGAAAAGCGTGTCATCAGACGGGTCCCGAGTCGCTCGCAAGAAGACGCCGCCAATGCTTAAGACCAAATTGAAATCGATGAAGGCGCCTCAAGTCCGGCAAGTCGGGAATATCCGCAAGTACATCCTCGAAAAACCGCTGTGCTCCCACGCAGATTAGGGCGTGGCTTTGATATGCTTGTCGCTTTGCATGCTCGGTACTTGGATAGGACCCAAAAGGAGGGTGCGACATCGAATCACCGTCCGATACGAGGATAAGCATTTCTTCAACGGACGAACCACTTCGTCGTGGGCTTCAACGACCTATATGACCTATTCAACCTCGTTGGCCTTGACGCCGCTTCTCGATGTTGGACACTGTAAGTGCATACAATCAAGTTCTACATTCACGTAATACCGATAAATATCACAACTCATTTCTTATGTACGATACATGATGAAAATGTCCGGTCGAAAGAACCGGTGGGTTTCTCGACCCACATGTGGTATCATTGCAAACCATCCAAATGACTCGCCCTTCGTCGAAATACATAACACGTGCATTGCTTCGTCGCAGAACACGAAGTACATCGTGGTGCCCTACAACCGGGGGTAAGTGTCACTACTTGCTCTACTTTATACACAAAGACGGACTCGGGTTTAATGACTATAGTGACATACATGAGTAGGTACCACTGGATCCTTTTAGTCATCATACCAAAGAGGAACCATGTGATATACCTTGATTCCCTAATCCGTAACAACCACGACTTGAAAGATTCTAGGAGGAATACTCGATGTATGCTCATTTCCTTCATACATAACTCTATTTTAGTCTTCATTAGTTTGAAATGGTCGAGGATAAATTTTTGGAATCATGTAGGTCGCTCATCGACTATGTTGCCAACAAAGGAATATACGATGGAAAGAGTGCCCAACTAACACACAGACAAAATTTCCAGACGCGCTATAATACGATAATCCTATATCATACTTCATAATAACGATCTCGAATCGATATATGTAATTCTATTTTTGTAGTGCCAAAGAAAAATGATGAGTTATGTGCAATCTACGTTTGCCATCATATGGAGCAAATCATTAGAGCTAGGAAGAAGGATCCTAGGTTTGTGAATCTTCAAATAATGATTTTCTAATTATAAAATTAAATATATATGCATAACACTTTACTCTTGCTAACGCATGGGCTTGAATATAGAATTAGATGGACTCCTTGATAATGAGATCAAGGACATTCGAGGAAGCTCATGCGGCTTTATCATATCGTAGATAATTAAGGACACTGGAGAATTTCACTCCACGCCGATCGAGCGCATCATCCTGCCAAGCACTTCTCAACCACACGCAAACAATTGACTCAATTGTAATCCAATTTATTTTGTAACAATACTTGAACAAATGTGATCTTTTGTAATTTATTTTGAGTAATGATCAGATTCAGTTTGTCGACAATTGATTATCTGTGATGTATCTGTTTTTTTGCATGTTTGTTTCAGAGGGCATGGCTAGCAATTCTTGAGGCTAGCCAAAAATCAGGAAAAATGTAGTTAGTTTAATGAACTATCACGAGCGGTTTTTACAAAAACGATGCAAGACAGAGTATCACAGACGGTTCTAAGTAAAAAATGTTTGTGAACTCAGAGTATCACAGATGGTTTTTACAAAGAACCGTCTGTGATAATCTGACTTCATAGACGTTTCGTGTAAGAATCGTCGGAAGACAGTATCGCGCAGCGGTTTTACATCGAACCGCTCGTGATATTCGACTTCCGCACGTTTTTATCCGTAACCGCTCGTGATACTCTGTCTTCACAGACGGTTGTTGATAAAAACCGTCTGTGATATTCATATCACAGACGGTTTACTGACCGTCTGTGATAACCACCGCTATCGAGACCCATTTTTGCGCGGTTGCTCAAAATCGCTCGTGATGACGGTTCCGAACCGTCTGTGATGGCTTTTCCTGTAGTAGTGTCATCCTTCTTCAGATCAATAATGCCTTCTGGTACATGATACTGGCGAAATGCTGCAGAAAATTCCTCCTATGTGATATCCTGTGGCGTCTCATGCGCGGCACAGAAGTTCTCCCACCATTCGGCGGCTATGCCCTCCATCTGGTGAGTAGCATACAAAACCTTCTCACGATCGCTGCACTGGGTGATCAGCAGCTTTCTTTCAATAACCCTGAGCCAATCATCTGCTTCCACTGGGGAGACGTGTCCAGAAAATATTGGTGAACGGGTTCTCATAAACTCTGCGAGTTTAGACGGTCCATGGTGACCATGAGCAGCTGGGGCTCCATGCTGTTGATGGTTGTTGTGGTTCTAATTGCTCATAGCTTGCATCTGATTCATCATGGTATTCATCAGCTGAGTCTGTGCTGCCATGAAAGCTCCAAAGTTTTGCAAGTCAATAGGGGGTGCTTGTGGCGGAACTGCTCCTGCGGCTGGTTGCTCATTGCTTCTCGGTGCTAGGGTACCGGAACCACTTGCAGCAGTCTGACGAGTTTGAACCATCTGGTGAAGCTCCATGGGTTAGATAAGGTAGCAAGCATAAGATGAGTTAAGAACTAAGCAGGGGGGTAGGTTAAACCCAACAAAACAGAGCTCGGGAAACTCAAACGAAACACCTTTATTAATAAGGGTCTTAGCATGGCTGCAACAAATGCCTAAAGGCCTTTGCAGCTCATACTCGCACACAAAAAGGAAATAACGACCTAAGCACACAAAACTACCGCCTAAAGGGCGACTTACTAAACTGAAACTGGCTAAGCCTGAAAAACTGAGACTTAGGACAACTACTCGAGAAAGCCTCCACAATCGCGGCGGCGCTCCCGACGGCCAGACTCGGAAGTGAGCGGCATCTTGGCAAACCGATCCGATGCCACGAACTGATACAGCGAGAACAGGCGTCCCGGCAACCGGTTCACCGGCTCCTCGCTCTGCATCTTCTTCGCTCAACCGGGCCTTCCTCGGATCTTCTTCAGATCCTCCTCGGGTCTTCTTCTACTTCGTCATCCTGGTCGTAGAGAATCTCTTGCAGCGTAGCGACCTTTTCTTCAGCTCTCTGCAATGCTTCATAGACATGATCCAGCTCTGTGATAGTCCTCTCCAATGCTTCCTCCTGAGCAGCTGCAAACTGGGCGAGATGCACGACCGTAGCATTGCTCTCTTCTGCTATGGACGGGTAGCGTGCTGGCAGATCCACGGCTACAGCTCTAGGGTGGTAACGGAAGACGGTGTCTTGAAGCTCCCATGCGTAGATGTTGCAGATACGAAGCATGGCCAAGCGCGATGACACCTGGATACCTTCCAGCCAGGTGATCTTCCTCACAGAGATGTGCGAAGGTCGGCTTGTTTTGTCGTTCCTCCTGGCGTAGATCGTCAAGCGACAGATCACTCCACGGTTTTGCCCATTCACCATCCAGTTGTTGCCGACGTACAGCGGACGATCAAAGCCTCCAAGAACTTGCAACAGCTTCCAAAGCTCAGCGGCGTATCCTCCTGTGCGCTCACCATAGCTCTGGAGACGAGGCATCTGTCAAGACAGACGAAGAGGGTAAGGGCAACTTTAAAACAGCGGAAAGAGAAGATCATAGCAAAAGTTGAGTCGAGAGAGATATGAGGAGAGTTAAGCCATTAATTAACCTTGAAGTTAATTTTTCTTTTAGAAAATAGTTTGGACACTCTAAAGACGGCCAATCTAACTAAGGTCAAGACCTACAGTCAGTATGGCTCTGATACCACCTCTGTCGGGAACCAAAATTACGATTCCGGAACCCTCTGTGTATACTGCACTAGTCCAGGATCACGCTAGTGCACACAGTGTTAACATAGGTAAATATCGATCCACACAAGCGATAAATAAAGTAAACGATTAGTTTGAATAACAAATAAGGGTTTTGACCTTACGGTCGAGTTTACACTTATTAAGCCACGCAGGGCTAACAGAGAATAAAACAAAGAATGAATGTAAATAACTCCAAACAGAGATTCCACCAATTCACCACAGGCAACCGACTGGGATCCAGACCTTAACGATCCTCAACCTTCGGCGAACTCCTCCTCGAAAGCAGGCGTAGACTCTTTGTAACATCCGGAGGTTATGTTACCAAAATTAAAATAAAATAGAATCATTATTTTATTGAATTTTCTGAAATTTGATAGAGTTTCATTGCTTTATTTGAATTTCTGAAGTTTTAAAAGTCAAAATTTAAACTTTATTTGAAGTTCTTGAAGTTTTATTTGATTTAATCTGAAAAATAAAATTTTACTTAATTTCTAGGATTTTTTGGAAATTTAAAAGCTTTTTCCTAAGTATTTTTAAAGCCAAAATATTTTATTTACAAAATTAATAGCCAAATATAAGTTGGAAATAATTTTATTAAGTCCAAAATAACTCCAGGAATTTCTGTGAATTTTTTCACAATTCTTTGATTTACTTTGCTATTTTCTAAAGCCTAAATGATTTAACTGAGTTAATAAAAATGCTAAATCATTTAAAAATCCGGAAAATCTATTGGGCTGAAACCCCTCCGGCCCACTTTTCCCACCGCGCCCCGGCCCGTTCGGCCCATCTACCCCGCACCGCTTCCCTCTCTCTTCCTCCACCGTCCGATTAAATCGGAAGGCCATCCATCTCCCCACGCCACACCCCCGCCTCCGCACCGTCAGATCAAATCCGACGGCCTACACCCTATCTTCCTCCTCCCCTTTCTTCCCCACTCAACCGCACGCGCCTCCGCCATTACCGCGTCATGGAGCTCCGAGTTCACCGCGTCTCCCTCCCTCTCTCCTCGCGTGGCCGCACACAACCACTTCCGTACCTCAAGCCGCCCCCACTCCTCCCTCGATATCCTCTATTCGCGCACGATCTCGCCGCAACCGCCGCCATGCCGCAACCGCCGCCCCAAGCACGATCTCCTCGCCCCGACCTCCCCATGTGAAAGATCTAGACCTGCCATTATGTGGTAATGGAGTTTTGGTGATTAATGATAAATCTAATTGGGAGACTAACACTTTTATTGATATACATATTGTGTAGTCTTATTTGGATATAAAGGTGAAAATCATGAAGGCATGCAAGTGATTAAGTTATTAATGACAAATGCACTTGTGAGACTAACACTCCTATTGTTATATCAAGTTTAGTCTCACTTGGATATAAAAGCAAAATCCAAACAGTATGTATTCATTAATGACAAATCTATTTGTGAGACTAACAATTCTATTGATTATCTATTGCTTAGTCTCGTTTGGATATAAAGATGAAAATACAAGAGGTATGCATTCTACTTCTTATTATTATATCTTGTTGCATTCCTCGGATCCAAAATATAGGTTAAACTCCACCAAAAAGGTTAACTTGGATATGTGCATATGTTTCCATTACACATTTGTGTATGCACACATTTAGGGGGAGTTCATTCTATATTTTGTGGTTTCATTAGTATTGATCCATATTCCTTTGTCCACACATATTAAGGATCTTTACCTTGAAATATATCCTTGAATATATTTAACTTGTGTAGTTAATATATTCATATGAGTATATACAACTTGTGTAGTTTGTATACACTCATTTTGGTATATATAACTTGCATAGTTCATATATACTCATGACCTTGTTGTTTCATTAGTATTGATCTTTGTGATCTACTTTGAAACATAACTCTTGAGTATATATATATATAACTTATGTAGTTTATATGTACTCATACCAATTACATTCAATTATCTGTAATTGTGTTGGTTATCATAAATTACCAAAGAGGGAAAGATTTTGGTATCTTGTCCCAACCATTATGAGTTAATGGTATGTTGTGGTAATTAATGATAATCACATTATGGAACTAACATTTCTCCTTGAGTTGGATGAATAGGTTATGTTCTAGGTGTCTGAAGACTTTGGATGACATCATATGTTGATTGTCATCAAGTCGTGATTCTTGAAGAAGAAGAAATCATCATGTGTTGATGATGTTCAAGAAAAGGATGATCATCATGCGTTGATGATATTGAAGTGAAGAGCTTGAAGTAAAGGATGCATCATGAGTTGATGCGTGTCAAGTTCAAGAAGATGAGATGATCATTGGTTGATCATCAAGACAAGAGAAGGTGTCATCATGTGTTGATGGACATCAAGTCGAAATCATGAAGCAAAGGAAATCATCATGCGTTGATGATTGTCAAGCTTCAAGAGATGTGCAAGGCTAAGGTATGACTAGCTAGGGCTAAGGATTTGTTCCTAGTCTTTTACCGATCTCGGTGTTTGGTTGAGAGATCGGATTGCTAGAATAGGTTGTCGTACTATTAAGAGGGGTCTTAATTAGTAACTTGAGTTAGTCATGTGTTGATGGCTCATTGTGTTTGCTCTAGCTCAACTTAACATGTTGCCTATATTTGCGAATGCGTTTTGCAAATAGTTGTGGCTCATGGTTAATCCTTGTAGCATGTGACTTTAGTTTGCGAATTCGTTTTGCAAACAATTTAAGTCCATGTACCTTATTCCTTGTGGCGTTGATTCTAAAAGTTGGCAAATGTGTTTTGCAACTTGTTGAGAATTTCGCTTTTATCGTTGTTTGCATCGCTTGTCAATTGTGCAAATGTGTTTTGCAAATTGAGTTGAAGCGAAGTGCAATTTGTGGTGTGATTCTAAAAGTTGGCAAATGTGTTTTGCAACTTGTTGAGAATCTCATTTTGAACCCTTGCTTGCATCACATATCATTTGTCAAATGTGTTTTGCAATTGGATTTGTTTTGGATGCAAACTGCTGCTCTCTCAGGAAATAAGGTTGCTGGTGCCATATACTTTCTATTGAACTAAGAGCAAGCCTCTCATACTCTAGTGTGCATGTGTTTCACTTAGTGAGTGATTGAGAGCAAACCCTAAGTGCATGTGTTGCATTAGGTTGTGGATTGCTTATCTATAGAGCTTTGGCACTTGATTGGTTCAAGTGAAAGTTGAGTCTTGTTACTCTTGGTGTTTGCCGACACCTAGACGGCGTGGAGGCGTTGTACGTCGGTGATCTTCTCAAGTGAAGCTTGTGAGAAGACCCGGACGATTTGTGAGTGGCTTGGTGCTCGCCATCTCCGGAGCGGAGTGAGAGCAACCCTAGTGGATTGGGGTGATAAGTTCAAGTTGGAGTCGGTTCAAGCGGTTGAACTCACTTAGAGGTGTTGGTTCGGTTGGAACCGGTCCAAGTGGTTTGGACTTACCTCGGAGGTGTTGCCTCGCGTTTTGGAGCCGATCCAAAAGGTTGAACTTACCTCAACGTGGATTATGGGAGACCGGCAAGTCTCCGACCACCACGGTAAAACATCGTTGTGTCACGTGTGCTTCTTGTGATTAGCTTTCATATGCTTTACATTGTGCAATTTACATCTATTGTATAATTGCTTATTCATTTTATGATTGCTATCTTGTATGTGCTTGATTGATCATATCATTAGTTGATAGCTTACAAGTCGTTGCTAATTTGCTCTATTTATTATTGACTTGTATTGTTGGTGCACCTACTTGTTTTAGGCGTTAATTGTGCTAAACCGAATTGATATTTAGCTTCCGCATTTGAAATCGGTTTTAACGCATAGAAGTTTTAAAACGCCTATTCACCCCCCTCTAGTCGGCCTACTCGATCTTACACCATGGCCTATAAAAGGGAGCACGGTGAGCCCCCTTCCCTCCTCGTTCCAACCTCACCACTCACGCCTCCTCCCTCACGCCCACCTCGCCGGAAATTGAGATTTGGTCACCGCCGGCCGCAAGTACGCCGCCGCCTCTAGCGCCGCCACCATCGACGCTCTCGCCTCTCCGACACCACCATCGGCATCGCCGCCCCGTCGCCGTACCGATGCGCACCTCTACATCAACGGAGAGCCGCCGTAACCCCTGTGCCGCCGTGAGCCAGTTCGCGCCGCCGCTAAACCTCTCGTCGCCGGCGATCTTTTCGCGCCCTTGCGCCACCGAGGTGAGCCTCATGGTCCCCTCGCTCTCCTCTCTCCGATGAGCACCTCGCCGGAGCTCGCCGCGGCACGTAGCGCCAGCGAGCTCACGGCCGAGCCGCCGCCGTGGTTAGGTGACGTGGCACCGCCACGTGGGTGCCACCTCATGGCCACGCATGCGCCACCTCACCTCCCTCACTGACGTGGCGCTAGTCATCGCCGGTCGCCCACGTCGCGCACGCGCCACCACCTCCCCACGCACATCGCTCCCATACACCGGGTTCACCGTGGTCCGTTGACCTCCGTGGACTAGGTCCATTGACCCAGTGGGGCCCCCTGTCATGGACTCTGGGATTTTCCGATTAAAAATAAATCGGCTGGAAAATCAAAATCCCGGGCGCTGACGTCACCTTGCGCAATAAATGGATTTTCCTTTAGAAAAATAAATCAGGAAAATCTAATAAATTCAAAATTTAGGTTTTAAATAGATTTAAACTTCTAAAATTCATATCTTTTGCATCTGAACTCCAAATTGGGTGATTCAAGTTGCAAAATTTGTATAAAATTCATATTTCAATTTGGAGTTTATTTGAACTGTCTTTTTGAATATATTTGATTTTGAATTGATTTTGTCGTATTTTCGCGTATAGATTTCGACGACTTCGGAGAGTCAGATTCCGACGCCATTTGAAGAGCACATAAGAGGATTGATTTTGACTGTATGATCATCGTGATTGTACACATAGACTACCTGGAGAAAGTACTTGTGAGTACTAGGTGACCTGTTAAGAAAAACAACATCACCTCAGTATCAGTTGATCTGTTCACCTCAAGCGAGGCAAGTTACATTCTTGACCATATTTGCACCCATTATTTAAAATTATTTAAATTCTGTTTCAAATTATTATTGCATGCTTATTTATATTCAATTATTTAAAATCCTGTTTTTAAATTTATAGTTATGCCTAAAATCCTTTGTATGGCCAATTTTGGTAATTGAAGTAAGCATATTGTCACCCTAGATAAAACCTAGTTGATACAATAGTATGGACTAGGATCATTTGGAAAATATTGTGCTTAGCCATGCTTATTGTAACATCCCAATTTTGGGCTTGTGTTTCAAATGTAAGAAAATGAGTAGAAATTAAAACTTTTTCTTACATCTTGTATTTCCTGTTTGCACTGAACATTTATTGTACAAGAAGTTATGGAAATACAAAGTCACAAGTCTTTTGACCCGAATCTTGAGCTTTCAAAAACAATCTTGTCAAACCTCTTGATCATCTCCTGGAAATATTTTTTCCTGAATTCTTGGGATGGTATGTGACCCCTCTGAAAAATTTCACAATTTTTAGAAACTGTTTGAATATTTTTGGAGGTCAGTCAAACCTATTCAAACTCTGGTCAAACTGTGGGCCAGCACCTTGTGGAATTTTTGGAGGAAAAAGTATAGCACAAAAACCTCTGCAAAATTTATACAATGTCACTAGCTCAGCTAGCAAGCTCCTGTAAAAATTTCATAATTTTTGGAGTAAGTTTGCTACCTCAATTAAATTCCCAAACTTCAGGTCAGTTAAAACTCAAGGTTACGTGCAGTCGACTCGGACTCAGTCGACTCCCGATAACCGCTCGGTCGAGCCAAGTTCAGCCGAGCTAGGGCTCGGTCTCGTGCGCGCTTATTCAGGGCTGTCGGATTGAAATCGTGGGGCTCTCAACCTCCCCGAGCTCCTCTTCTGTTCTTCTTCCTCCTCCCCGCGTGCGCGTGCGTAGGTGAGCAGTGCAGGCTCCAGTCACCTCGTGGAGCCCTGCAACGGCTCAGAGCTTTTTTTTGTCAACTGTGTCACCTTTGCCCTGACCTTACCTGCCTCCTCGCCTCGTTTTCTCGCGCAGCAACCTACCTTTTGTCCCGTCGCCATTAAACCAGCGTCCTCGTGCTCAGTAGGCCTCCGGACTACATGAGCGCTCCTCCGAGGTCCTCCTTTGAACCCTTCCTTCCACTCTCACCGCCTCCCACTCACTTCCTGTGTGTGGAACTCAAAGCTCCTGAGATTCCCAAATCCACCATTTTTCCCGGGGAGCTCCGCCGGTGGTCTTGGAGCTCCAGTGGTTTTAATTGCAACTTGGAATGCCAGCTTGTTCAATTAACTACCCGGAGCCTTTTTCCTTACTCATTTTGGTTGATTTCACAGAGGAAGTCCCTGGGGAGAACTGTTCTTCGAGGCTTCTTCTGTCTTCTTCCTCTACTCCGGCGAACTGCTCCACCGCTGGGTCTCCTCCGCCTTCCTCTGGACCTTCCCTACACTCGGGTGAGTTCATTTTAGTCCCTTAGAGCTCTAGGTCTAAGTAGTTAGCTGGCTGCGCTCGTTTTCTTTGTTTTCGGTTTTTGCCGAAAACTTGCCCTCCGCCATTCTCCAGCTCGCCGGCGTTCTAGGCCTGCTCCGCCATCGAGGATACCTCCGTTAGGTTCGCATTAATATTGCGCTCGTTCGGTACCTTTAGTTAGCTTCGCCATGGCCGTGGTCGTCGGCGGCGTGCCGGCGAGCAAATCGCGGTGCTCTGGACTTTGTTGGATTTTCGACAAATCCTCGGACCTCCTCGGGTTGTTCTTGGCCGTCAAAGACCACCCCAGGATTAGATCTAAGCCTTAGGATTCTTCTTGAAAAGCCTAAGCCTTAGGACCTCCTCCTCGAGTATCTCCACCGTTTAGGACCACCCCGGGTTCAATCTGAGACGTGGGCTCGTTTCTGTAAAACGTTATGTCTTCGGGACCTCCTCGTGCAATTTGAGCCGTTGAGGACCTCTTCGAGGGTAAATCTTGACCGTAGGTCTCTGTTCGTAGAAACCTTAAGCGCTAGGACCTCCCCTGGTTAGATCCTAGCCGCCCATGACCTCTTTAAACTCAATCTAAGCCGCTAGGACCACTCCTGCGCAAAAAGACCTCCCCTTGGTCATTTTGCAAAGACCACCCTAGACCACCCTCGGGGTCCTCTTGGTAAAAAGCCACCCCTGGTCTTTTACAAAGAAAACCCCGCTCAAGACCTCTTAGGCTCAATCCTAGCCGTTCACGACCTCCCCGGATTTAGATCTGAGCGTTAGATCTCCTTTATAAAATCCTTAGTCTCAGGACCTCCCTCCGCGTCGATCTGGACCGATCAGGACCTCCCTAGGCCTAATCTGAGCCGTCCAGATCTCCTCCTGTTAAAACCCTATCGCTTAGGACCTCCCCGAGTAGATCTTGGCCATCCAAGACCTCCTCGTGTAAATCCCAGCTGATCAAGACCTCCCCCTGGAGATCTTGACCGTCTAGGACCTCCTCCTTTAGATCCATAGCTTTAGGACCTCCTCCTCAGGTCTCAACCGTTAGATTTAGATCTAACGGGCTGGACCTCCCTCACTTGACTGTGACCGTTAAAGACCTCCCTCTGGAGATCTAGACCGTTGAAGACCTCCTCCGTGAGATCTTAGCCGTCCAGACCTCCCTCTGTAGGTTTAGCCTTAGGACCTCCCCTAGTGCTCGGGACCACCAGATCTCGATCTGACGGTCACGACCTCCGTTAGGCGCGAGGACCTCCTTTGCGTGCGCTGTGCATACACTGGTCATGGCCGTTGGACCCAATCTCAACGGCCCAGACCTCCCCAGTGCGGGAGGACGTCTTCTCGTGCGCTGTGCTTCGAGGTCTGTGGCCCTGCGATGCAAGATCAACGGCCCACGACCTCTCCTTTTTTCCTTCAGTTCATTTGGATCTCCCGAGAGCTCAATTTTTCTAAGTCTTTTGGCGTTTCAAATTTCAAAAGTGCATAACTTTGTCATTTTAGCTCCTTTTTGAATGATTCCAGTTGTTGTAGCTCTGTTATAGTATGAACTTTAATCTGAGAATGAATTTAGGCACTGTTATGTAGCAGAAAGTGATATAAACTGTAAGAACTTGTTTAATATGAAATGGTTGTTTAGAAATGATCTCAAATTTGTAAAATACATAACTTTTTCTCTGTAAATCCTAACTGAGCAAACTCAACTTGGTAAAATTTATCTGTAGACATATTTTAATATGAACTAGGCCTTGTCTTTACTCGTGTTCTTGAAAAGTGTTATGTGCTAGTATTGGAACTTAGGAAATTCATAACTAATTCATTATAACTCCAAATGTTATGAACTCAGTTTTGCTGTTGTTAGGATAACCATATCTACCTACCATAAAAATTTCAAGTTCCAGATCATTCTAGAAATTTTTGCCATGAACAGTAACCGAAATTAATTTAATTAGGATTTTTCAGGCTGAGAAAAATTGTTTAGGGCATAACTTTTTCATACTAAGTCCAAATAAAGGCATTCTTGTTTCTAAAATTGTCTAAAATCAACCTCTAGTTGCTGTAGAAATTTCATGGGATTTGGATGTTCTTTGCTGTTGAGTTCCTTTTGGTGTTCTTCGTTCTTATCGGGTTTTATCGCCTTTTCGCGTTAGGTTCCGAAGAATTTATTGAACCTGAGCACTCCCCTCTGCAGCAAGACCAATCCCAGCAAGGCAAGCAGTTTGATCATGTTAATCCCAGTATTTTAAGTATTTATGTTGATTACAAATTCTATGTATGCATTGCTACTTTGTGTTAAACTATTGTCGTTAATTGGCCTAGTAGATGCATTTCCTTAGCAAATGATTATTCTCTACTACCGTGAGCCTAGGTTATTGCTGTAATTAGGGCTCGTGGATGAGCTCTTGTCACTTAATAGTTGCGAATAAATTGCTTAGCCATGCTTAGCTTCCGGTAGAAATGGGCGGTTATCGACTTGTCGATAACCTTGATCACATAAAACTTATTATGATTTATGATTTCAGCCTTGTGTCATGCCTACTTATGAAAACTAAAACTGAAAACAAAATGATTTAGACTTGGGCACAATGGTATGATTGGTGTGATTTTGGGTGTGACTGGAATGGTGCCCGAGTCAACAAGGATCGAACATCTTGTTACACTAAACCAAGCATTCTAGCGTGCTAACCACACTAGAGGGTATTGGACCTCTCTTGACTTAGTACTTTGGCGTGTATTGGCTTCGGGTCACAGGGAGTCGCAGGAGGGATGGTGTTAGGAGCATTGTAGTGTCCGAAAGACTTCACTCGTGATGGGATTTGTTGTCTTTCGGCTTGCAATGTAAGCACATGGGTTTCTATCCATACGAGCGGCTCGTAGTCAATGCACAATATTGGAAAGCGTCTCGTAGGACTTAGCCGTGCCGGCATACCTTCGGAAGTGTGCTTTGTGGCTTAAAGGCGGTCTGAAGTGTGGGTACAGTGGTACACCCCTGCAGGGTTAAAACTATTCGAATAGCCTCGTCCTAGGTTATGGACACGCTTGGCAAGGTCTTTCAAGAGTTAGACTACAACCTTTTAATTAAAACTTGATGGGTGGTACGAATCGGGGATTCGTGCTAAGTTGTGGTGGCTATTGGGATAGTCACTTCCAGGTGGTTACTTGTATGTATCTTTATTTCACTGTTATATTCAACATCAAAATAGATTTACAAATTTGCTTTTAAATGTATTACATTATTGCAAATAAAGTTGGCTTTGTGCAAAATGAGACATATGACCTCCACTTAAATAAGCCTGCATGTAGCATATGAATAGATCTGCTATTCCACACGTCAGTCTTGCGAGTACCTTTGTGTACTCAGTTATCTTGCTTGAATGTATTTGTTGCAGAGGAAGAAGGTGAGCTGGAGGGGCCTCACTTCTGTGAGTTGTGCTGTCGTAGCCTTAGAGGCGTCTAGCTGGGCGGCCCGGTCGGTTGCCTTGTGGGTTGTGTGGCTAACCGGTCGACTTTTGTTCTAGCCATCTTATGGCTCTTTTGCTTCCGCTGTCATTCTTGTATATTGTTCTTTTTGGCCGGTCGGCTCTCTTTTGTAATAACTTACTTTATCTATGTCCTTTACTAGACTTGTTAATGTATGTTGTATGGAAATGGTGTATAATTTTGTGATGATGTGCATGTGCTGCAATTCTGGGAAGCATATGCCCATCGAGGCTTAGAATGTTTAATTAGTAATGCTAGAACCATTTGGAGGTTAAGTGTTACTAGTTAAATATTTCGGGTCCTCACAAAGTTGGTATCAGAGCCATACTGACCGTAGAAACCCTTAGCTTGGTCGCCTTTAGGATATTTTGAAAACTTACTTTCAAACAGTTCATGAAAATTTAAGTAAGTTCTCATATTTTACTCCTTACCTATCTTAGTTTGCTCATCTCACCTTACTCTCACTTAAGTTTTGAAAAAGTTGTTGCTCTCTTCCTTTCAAAAATTAGCCTCTATCGATTAAATTGGTTTTGAGAGAACCATGAGAGCTTAGAGAAAGAAATTTGGACAGCTAGCTAGTGGTTAGTGAATAAGGTAGGAAATGAGAGGTTAATTCAACTAAAACTTGTGGGAATAAAAGGGTAAGAAGTGATATGAAATTAGCTAAATGCCTAGACTCTATTAGGTGGTTATACCTTGATTTTCGGGCGGTTTAGAGCTAGAATTTAGTTCTGAAATTTTGGTCTTCTCAAGCGATTACTCGTTCTTTCCATACGGGTTAGTCGTTTCGGGAAGTTAATTTGGTGACTTATGGTCTTATGCTCTTTTGTGGTTATTCTTGAGCCCTTCTAATTGAGTTTGGATTTCCTTGCCTTTTGATCTCGAGTTGTAGCTAACTTGTCTTAGTGAAACAGGATGGCAGGAGGAACACGTAGTGGTCGGAATCAGCCGGGTAGTCCCGATGAGGAGCTTCCCTCTCCTCCGACCATGGCTGAAGTCCTCATGCAGATCGAACGCAATCGTTCGGAGGACCGCAGGGTGTTGGAGGTTATCGCGAGGAACACCTCCACTCCTTCTGGTGCCTCCGGATCTGGAGGTGGTGGACATCAGGCGCGTGGGGGGCTTGCGGAGTTCCTCCGTACTCAGCCTCCTACCTTCTCCCGGTCCGAGGACCCCTTGGACGCGGACAACTGGCTGCGTCTGGTTGAGCGGAAGCTCAACGTTGCTCAGTGCCAGGAGCAGGAGCGGGCACTTTTCGCATCCCATCAGTTGGAGGGTGCGGCGCTCTCATGGTGGGAGAACTTCCTCGCCATGCAGCCCGCGGGACACGTGGTCTCGTGGGAGGAGTTCAGTCGACTTTCCGTCGGGCCCATGTTCCCGCCGGCCGATGAAGTCAAGAAGAAGGAGTTCCTTGCGCTCAAGCGAGCGCAAATCGTGACCGAGTACCTCCATGAGTTCAACCATCGGCGAGGTGCGCTCTGCCGAGGTGGCCACCGATGAGGCCAAGCGAGAAGTTCATGGAGGGCTTGTCCGGGAGCTTGGGACAAGCTCTCTATTGTGGACTTCGACTTCCGGACCTTGGTGGACAAGGCCATCATCGCCGAGCACAAGGCGAGAGCGCTGGGCGAGTCCCGCAAGCGCAAGTGGGAGGCCCAGCGGTCTGCACATGCCGGCCTCGTTCGTCCCCGAGTTGGGCCTGCACCGGTGGCCCGTTCTTTGGCTTCACCACCGCCGAGGCCTTTGGCACCAGCTCCACGTCCTCCGCAGGCCGTGACTCACTCACGTGCGCCTGCGATCCAGCAACAGGTTGCTCCCCGCAACCCCGCGGCCGACGTCACCTGCTTCTATTGCCACAACAAGGGCCACTACGCGAGTAGTTGCCCTAAGAAGACTGGAGCGGCCCCTCGTCCTAATGGAGGACGCGGGCAAGGGAGTGGTCACCCACCTGACCAGAAGACCCCGGGCTTGGGGAGCGGCCGAGTCAACCATATCTCGGCTGAGGAGCCACAGGAGGCGCCCGACGTGGTGTTGGGTACGCTTCTTGTCAATTTACGTCCTGCTACAGTTTTATTTGACTCTGGAGCTTCGCATTCTTTCATTTCGAGGTTGCTTGCTGTTGTTAGTGGTCTCCACTGTGTTCCTTTGGTGGTTCCACTACTTATTCGCTCTCCGAGTTCAGAAATGAGAGCTGACCAAGTGTGCCGGGACATTCCTATCCACATTGAAGGAGTGGGATTCTTGGCGAATCTTATCCTACTCGACTCGGCGCGCCTGGATGTGATTCTTGGCATGGATTGGTTGTCCCAACACTTGGGGCAAATCGATTGTACCAGGAGGATTGTCTTTCTCACCAGCTCCACAGGTGAACAGGTTGGGTTTTCACCACAACTGCAAGGGCCACATCTTTATGCCCTTGAAGCAAAGCCAGCCTTGGAGATCCAGGATGTTCCCACAGTATGTGATTTTGTGGATGTTTTTCCCGAAGATTTTCCTGGGATGCCTCCCGTTCGAGACCTGGAGTTCGTTATAGAGTTGCTGTTCGGTACCGCCCCTATTTCAAAGAGGTCGTATCGCATGCCTCCTAATGAGTTGGAGGAGCTGAAGAAGCAACTAGGTGAGCTGCAAGAAAAAAGGGTTTTATCCATCCTAGTTCATCTCCTTGGGGCTGTCCAGTTATCTTCGTGAGAAAGAAGGACAAGACCTTGCGCATGTGTGTTGATTACCGTCCGCTTAATGAGGTGACGGTAAAGAACAAGTATCCTTTGCCCCGTATTGATGATCTTTTCGATCAGTTGACCGGAGCACGAGTCTTCTCCAAGATTGACTTGAGATTGGTCTATCATCAAGTCAGGATCAGGACCGAGGATATTCCAAAGACGGCTTTTGCTACTCGTTATGGTCTTTACGAGTACACCGTTATGTTTTTGGTTTGACCAATGCTCCTGCTTTATTTATGAACCTTATGAACTCGGTATTCATGGAATATTTGGATAGGTTCGTGGTGGTCTTCATTGATTATATCCTTATCTACTCCAAGAGTGAAGAAGAGCATGCTGAACATCTCAAGCTTGTGTTGGGCAAGCTGCGCGAGCACCAGCTGTATGCAAAATTCAGCAAGTGTGAGTTCTGGTTGCAGAAAGTGGCATTCTTGGGCCATGTTCTTTCAGCAGGAGGTGTGGCTGTGGATCCTAGCAAGGTTAGTGATGTGCTATCACGGGTCACCAAGTCACCACCGATGTGCGGAGTTTTCTTGGTTTGGCTGGCTACTATCGCCGCTTTATCGAGAATTTCTCCAAGATTGTGAAACCTATGACTAAACTACTCAAGAAAGATAAGAAGTTTGAGTGGTCCACTGCTTGTGATGTGAGTTTTCAGGAACTCAAGAAGCGGTTGACCTCAGCCCCAGTGCTTGTTCTCCCTGATATTCACAAGAGCTTTGATATCTATCGTGATGCTTCTCGTCAGGGCCTTGGTTGTGTTCTTATGCAGGGAGGCAAGGTTGTGGCCTATGCATCGCGGCAGTTGAGGCCTCATGAACTCAACTATCCTACTCATGATTTGGAGTTAGCTGCTGTGGTTCATGCACTCAAGATTTGGCGGCATTATCTGATTGGTAACCGTTGTGAGGTGTATTCTGACCACAAGAGCTTGAAGTACTTGTTCACCAGCCAGATCTGAACCTCAGGCAAAGAATATGGTTGGAATTGATCAAGGACTATGATATGGGCATTCAGTATCATCCGGGCAAGGCCAATGTCGTTGCGGATGCACTCAGTCGAAAGGTGTATTGCAACATGTTAATGCTCCAAGACCAGCAGCCTACCCTCATTTCAGAATTTCAGCGCCTCAATTTGGGTTTGATCGAGCACGGTTCTCTTGCTACCTTCGTTGTGCAACCAACCTTGGTGGACCAAATCAAGGCTACTCAGCAGACAGATGTTGGTGTGAGCCAAATCAAGAAGAACATCAAGGATGGGGCAGCCAAGTGCTTTTCAGAGGATGAGCATGGAGTTGTATGGTTTGGGCAGCGTCTGGTGGTTCCGAAGGTCATGGAATTGCGGGATTTGATTCTCCGCGAAGCCCATGACTCTCCTTTGTCTATCCACCCCGGGGCTACCAAGATGTATCATGACCTTCGTCAGAGATTCTGGTGGACCCGTATGAAGCGCGAGATTGCCAAGTCCGCTGTCGAGAGCGCGGCGTGTCTTTGTCGTGTGAAGGCCGAGCATCAGCGTCCAGCAGGCCTTCTTCAGCCCTTGCCAGTGCCAGAGTGGAAGTGGGATTCCGTTGGCATGGACTTCATCACCGGGTTGTCCCGCTCGTCCAAGGGGAATGATGCTATTTGGGTCGTGATTGACAGGTTAACTAAAGTGGCACATTTCCTTCCTGTCAAGACTCAGCTTCGTGTGGGGCCTTTGGCCGAACTTTATGTCTCGAGGATTGTGAGTCTTCACGGTGTACCGAAGACGATTATTTCCGATCGTGGTGCTCTTTTTACCTCTCGGTTTTGGCATAGTCTGCAAGAGGCTATGTGGACCCGCCTTCATTTCAGTACAGCTTTTCATCCCCAAACTGATGGTCAGACGGAGCGAGTCAACCAAGTGTTGGAAGATATGCTCCGTGCTAGTGTTCTTTCCTATGGGAAGAAGTGGGAGAAGTGTCTACCATTTACTGAGTTCTCCTACAACAACAGCTATCAGGCCAGTCTTGGCATGGCACCATTTGAGGCCTTGTATGGGAGGAGATGTAGAACCCCATTGAACTGGTCAGAGACTGGTGAGTGGCAGTTTTTCGGCCCAGAGTCGATTAATGAGGCCGAAAGCCAGGTCCAGTTGATTCGCGAGTATCTGCGCACGGCCTAGTCCAGGCAGAAGAGCTATGCAGATCGCCGTCGCCGTGAGTTGAGCTTTGAGCCCAATGACTTTGTGTATCTCAAAGTCTCACCCTTGAAGGGCCATCAGCGTTTTGGCGTCAAGGGCAAGTTGGCTCCTCGCTATGTTGGGCCTTATCGCATCATCGAGAAAGTTGGGGCTGTGGCATATAGATTGGAGCTGCCAGCTACACTTGAGGGTGTGCATGTGAGGACCCGGAATATTTACCTAGTAACACTTAACCTCCAAATGGTTCTAGCATTACTAATTAAACATTCTAAGCCTCGATGGATATATGCTTCCCAGGATTGCAGCACATGCACATCATCACAAAATTACACATCATTTCCATACAACATTTATCACTAAGTTCAACAATGACATACATAAAGTAGAGTTATTACAAAAGAGCCGACCGGCCAAATAGAACAATATACAAGAAAGACAGCGGAAGCAAAAGGTGTCATAAGATGGCTAGAACAAAAGTCGACCGGTTAGCCACACAACCCACAAGGCAACCGACCGGGCCGCCAAGCTAGACGCCTCTCAGGCTACCACAGCACAACTCACAGAAGTGAGGCCCCTCAAGCTCACCTTCTTCCTCTGCAACAAATACATTTAAGCAAGACAACTGAGTACACAAAGGTACTCGCAAGACTGACGTGTAGACTAGCAGACCTATTCATAAACTACATGCAAGCTTATTTAGGTGGAGGTTGTATGTCTTATTTTGCACAAAGTCAACTTTATTTGCAATAATGTAATACATTTAAAAGCAAGTTTGCAAATTTGTTTTCTTGTCAAGATAACAGCGAAATAAAGATACATACAAGTAACCACCTGGAAGTGACTATCCCAATAGCCACCACAACATAGCACGAATCTCCGATTCGTACCACCCATCAAGTTTTAGTTTAAAATGGTTGTAGTCTAACTCTTGAAAGACCTTGCCAAGCGTGTCCATAACCTAGGACGAGGCTATTCGAATAGTTTTAACCCTGCAGGGGTGTACCAATGTACCCACACTTCAGACCGCCTTTAAGCCAAAAGCACACTTCCGAAGGTATGCCGGCACGGCTAAGTCCTCTGAGACGCTTTCCAATATTGTGCATTGACCACGAGCCGCTCGTATGGATCGGAATCCATACGCTTACATTGCAAGCCGAAAGACAACCAGCCATCACGGGGGAAGCCTTTCGGACACTACAATGCTCCCAGCACCATCCCTCCTGCGGCTCCCTGCGACCCAGAGCCAATACACGCCAAAGTACTAAGTCAAGAGAGGTCCCATACCCTCTAGTGTGGTTAGCACGCTAAAATACTTGGTTTAGTGTACCAAGATGTTCGGTCCTTGTTGACTCGGGCACCATTCCAGTCACACCCAGAAGCACACCAATCATACCATTGTGCCCAAGTCTAAATCATTTTGTTTTCAGTTTTAGTTTTCATAAGTAGACATGGCACAAGGCTGAAATCATAAATCATAATAAGTTTTATGTGATCAAGGTTATCGACAAGTCGATAACCGCCCATTTCTACCGGAAGCTAAGCATGGCTAAGCAATCAATTCGCAAACTACTAAGTGACAAGAGCTCATCCACGAACTCTAAATCACAGCAATAACCTAGGCTCATGGTAGTAGATGATAATCATTTGCCTAAGGAAATGCATCTACTAGGTAAACTAACGACAAAAGTTTAACACAAAGTAGCAATGCATACATAGAATTTGTAAGCAACATAAATACTTAAAATACTGGGATTAACATGATCAAATTGCTTGCCTTGTTGGATTTGTCCTTGTTGCAGAGGAGGATTCTCAGGTTCAATAATATCTTCGGAACGTAATGCGAAAATGCGATAAAACCAAATAAGAACGAAGAACACCAAACAAAACTCAATAGCAAAAGACATCCAAATCCCATGAAATTTACACAGCAGCTAGAGGTTGATTTTAGACAATTTTAGAAACAAGAATTACTTCATTTGGACTTATCATGAAAAAGTTATGGTTAAAACTAGTTCTCTCAGCCTATAAATTCCCTAAATTATTTATTGGTACTGTTCATGGCAAAAATTTCTGGAATGATCTAAGCTCTGAAATTTTTATAGCAAGTAGATTATGACATCCTTATGACAGCAAAATTGAGTTTACTAAATTTGGAGTTATAATGATTTACTTATGATTTTTCTAAGTTGCAAAACTAGCACATTACATTTTCCAGAAACATACATATGTGCAAAACCTATTACATATTAAAGTATGCTAACAGAGGGATTTTCTAGCATCAATTTCATATTTTTAGGATTTACAGGGAATTACTTGTGTCTTTTAAATGAATTTTTAATTGTTACTAAAAAGGTTAAATTTATTAACATATTTTTTTGGTGCTGATTTAGGCCTACCACCATTTTTAGATTAAAGTTTAGTTAATAAAAAATTTATCAAAGTTAAAATAATTCAATTTGCAGATATACAGAAAAAGATATGCATTTTCTAAGTTTTAATCCAATTCTGGAATATATAAAAAATGGCAGAAAACAAGCTATCAAGGATTAAAGAATTTTCTACCACAGAAGCATATCCAAAAGCATTTTTATATTAAACTTTAGTGAAATACAAATTTATTACGGTTGGTTTCATGTAAAAAGGATCTATTTTGAATTAGATATGAATTTCTAAAGTTTTTATACAATTTTCAGTTGCTAAATAAATACTTACAGAAATAAACAACACTTAACAGAAAAGAATCGACGTGGACAATTATGGGCCCTTGATTTGAAATCCAACGGCGCGCGCGAAGGGTGCGCGAGAGTGACCCGAACGGCCCAACCCGTCGCGACCGATGATCAAAGATCTGATGGCCAAGAACGAGGGAGGTTCGGACCTCGCGAACGGCACACGAATCAGGACCGCAGATCAACAAATGAACGGTCCACGACGAATGGGAGGATCGGGTGACCCGATCAGCCCAATTGATCTGGACCACAGATCGCGAAATGGACGCGCCATAGATCGAAGTGCAAAAATAGAGCGCCGACATGTGGGTGCATGTCGGTGATGCGAGTCACAAACACGAGCTTTAACACACGCACAAAGGCACGGACCCACATGGCGATGACTCGAGAGAATCTTTAGGACAGCTAAAGTTACTAATGACCAATGATTAGTGACGATTAGCAATTAATGTGTCCTAAAGCTTTTTAGCAGAGGTGATCAAGGACTGAGGGCCCACACATCAGTGACCCAAAAGGTAATTTCGAACACATTAGTGTGAAGACAGGATTTAATGACAATCATTAGCATTAATGATGTCCGAAAGCACTAGGTTAAAATCAGCGGGTGATTTCAGAGGATTTGGCCCACATGCCAGCGAGACATTAGGCTTGATTAGGACATAATTAATACACTCAATGATTAACAATGATTAGGCACTAATTATGTCCTAAATAACTGAAGAAAACGGGAGTTCCCTCCCGGCAAAATCCCGAGTGGCTTCCACGGCTTGTCGCCGGCGACTCCGGTCGCGGCGGCGCCAACCAAAAACCAAAATGGGTTCGCAATAGCGATGCGAACCCAATGGTGATGACCTCGCCGGCGGTGGAGGTCTAGAACGCCGGCGAGCCGGAAAACAAAGATGGTGCCTTTTCGGCAAAACAAGAAAACGCAAAGATGCTCCGCTGCAGTCCACGAAAGCGAGTGCCAACACCTCTAGGGACTAAATAGAAGCTACCTTAACCAAGGTGAGCCTCAAAAGTGGCCGGAGAAGCTTGAACACGATGGAGATCACCGGAGCCGAGGAAGATGAAGTGGAAAACGACAATCTGAGCAAAATGAACACCAATGGGTGATCAAAATAGCTTCATCATGGTTCCCACAAGCTCCATAAGTAAGCAATTGCAAAAAGAACCACTTACCGGAGTTGGAGAAGAAAGGGGGTGAAATCAGCCGAAAATCTCCAAACTTAAAATTGAGTGATTCCTGTGAATGCAATCCCAAAATTAAGTTAGGGGAAATATAAAGGAAGTTGAGGAGCTCAAAAGGGTGCAAGAAATGTTGAAGATGAACCACTGGACACCAAGATCCACAATGGAGCTTCTCGGGTCAACAATGGTGCATTGCTGGTTTTGAGGAGTTAAGCTCTAAATTTGAAATTGGAGCTTAAGGGTGGTCTAAAGGAATACCAAGAGGTGTTGAGGGTTCTTATAAGGCCTTGGAAGCTTTAGGGTTTTGACCAAGAGCCTCTCGGGCGGCAAGGCACAAAGCACAAGAAGTGGCCGACAACGAAAAGGTGGTAGATGATGCATTAGGGTATGGCACGGTCGAGAGTGTCTCCCATACCCCTAAATGTCGGCTAGGACGACTGTAGGGCGCAAGATTTGACACGGCCATACCTCCCCTACTGTTCACACGCGTTCATAGGTTGAAGATGACCAAAGACATGCTCGAGCAATGCTGGGCCGTTGGATTGAAAATGAATGGCTCAGATCTTAGGGTTCTGGTGCCTTTTTAAAAAAAAACAACAGAGAGGATCGTGGCCTTTAGATCAAAATTGAACGGCCCCGATTTAAAATGCGTTGTAGTGACCCGAACGGCACATCCAGTATGCACCGTTGGATCAATCAAGGACGGCCGAGATTACATGTGCCCTTCGGGTGACCCGAACGGCACACTCGGTATGAGCCGCGATTTAAATCCTACTACCGATATCAACCGCTGTTTAAAAAGGAGCCCGGCAGCTAGGTGGTTCGATCGAAACGATTGACTCGAGCCCGAGTCCGACTTGAACCCGAGTAACGATGGAACTGCACTTAGGTTTTAATTTAGAACAGAGACTTTTGAGGAATCATTTGAGGTAGCAAATTAACTCCAAAAATTCTGAAAATTTTACAGGAGCTTGCTGATTCAAATATTGACCTTGTGTAAAATTTTCAGAGGTTTTTATGCAGTGCATTTTTCTCCAAAAATTTGGCAAGGTTCTGATTTAGGGTTTGACTGAAAGTCAAACAGGTTTGACTGCCTTTTAACTTATTCCCACAATTTCTAAAATTGTGAAATTTTTCAAAGGGGTCACATACCATCCATATAACTTAGGAAAAATATTTCCAGAGGATGATCACAATAATTGACATGACTTTATTTTTGGAAGGTCAAAATTTGAATCAAAAGGACTTGTGACTTTGCATTTCCATAATTCCTTGTACAAGAATTGTTTGGTACTACAGGAATTACATGATGTAAGAAATTTTTTTAATTTCTACTCATTTTCTTACATTTGAAACACAAGTCTAAAATTGGGATGTTACAGTGCATGATGTGTTCCATGTGTCATACCTGAAGAAGTGCCTCCGTGTCCCCACTGAGGAAACTCCGTTGGAAGTTCTCGATGTGCAAGAGAATTTGACCTACCGCGAGCATCCTGTTCGTATTCTCGAGGAAGCTGAACGAAGGACAAGGAACCAGGTCATCAAGTTCCTTAAGGTTCAGTGGTCAAACCATTCTGAAGATGAAGCAACTTGGGAGCGTGAGGATCGCCTTCGTGCAGATTATCCATCCTTCTTCTCCGAGTAAACGGAATCTCGGGTCGAGATTCTTGTAAGGGGGGAGAGTTGTAACATCCCAATTTTGGGCTTGTGTTTCAAATGTAAGAAAATGAGTAGAAATTAAAACTTTTTCTTACATCTTGTATTTCCTGTTTGCACTGAACATTTATTGTACAAGAAGTTATGGAAATACAAAGTCACAAGTCTTTTGACCCGAATCTTGAGCTTTCAAAAACAATCTTGTCAAACCACTTGATCATCTCCTGGAAATATTTTTCCTGAATTCTTGGGATGGTATGTGACCCCTCTGAAAAATTTCACAATTTTTAGAAACTGTTTGAATATTTTTGGAGGTCAGTCAAACCTATTCAAACTCTGGTCAAACTGTGGGCCAGCACCTTGTGGAATTTTTGGAGGAAAAAGTATAGCACAAAAACCTCTGTAAAATTTATACAAGGTCATTAACTCAGCTAGCAAGCTCTTGTAAAAATTTCATAATTTTTGGAGTAAGTTTGCTATCTCAATTAAATTCCCAAACTTCAGGTCAGTTAAAACTCAAGGTTCTTGTCTAAGTCTGACTCGGACTCGAGTCAGACCCAGCCAACTGGCTCGGTCGAGCCAAGTTCAGCCGAGTTGTCTCGTGCGCGCTTATTCAGGGCCGTCGGATTGAAATCGTGGGGCTCTCAACCTCCCCGAGCTCCTCTTCTGTTCTTCTTCCTCCTCCCCGCGTGCGTGTCGTGAGTGGCGATGCGAGCTCCACCACCTCGTGGGGCCCTGCAACGGCTCGGAGCCTTTTTTTGTCAATTGTGTCAGCTTTGCCCTGACCTTACCTGCCTCCTCGCCTCGTTTTCTCGCGCAGCAACCTCCCTTTTGTCCCGTCGCCATTAAACCAGCGTCCTTGTGCTCAGTAGGCCTCCGGACTACATGAGCGCTCCTCCGAGGTCCTCCTTTGAACCCTTCCCTTCCACTCTCAGCAGCCCTCCCAGTTCACTTCCTGTGTGTGGAACTCAAAGCTCCTGAGATTCCCAAATCCACCATTTTTGCCGGGGAGCTCCGCTGGTGGTCTTGGAGCTCCAATGGTTTTAATTGCAACTTGGAATGCCAGCTTGTTCAATTAACTACCCGGAGCCTTTTTCCTAACTCATTTTGGTTGATTTCACAGAGGAAGTCCCTGGGGACAACTGTTCTTCGAGGCTTCTTCTGTCTTCTTCCTCGACTCCAGCGAACTGCTCCACCGTTGGGTCTCCTCCGCCTTCCTCTGGACCTTCCCTACACTCGGGTGAGTTCATTTTAGTCCCTTAGAGCTCTAGGTCTAAGTAGTTAGCTGGCTGCGCTCGTTTTCTTTGTTTTCGGTTTTTGCCGAAAACTTGCCCTCCGCCATTCTCCGGCTCGCCGGCGTTCTAGGCCTACTCCGCCGTCGAGGATACCTCCGTTAGGTTCGCATTAATATTGCGCTCGTTTGGTACCTTTAGTTAGCTTCGCCATGGCCGTGGTCGCTTGCGCGCGTTTGCGAGCAAATCGCGGTGCTCTAGACTTTGTCGGATTTTCGACAAATCCTCGGACCTCCTCGGGTTGTTCTTGGCCGTCAAAGACCACCCCAGGATTAGATCTGTAGACATACTTTAATATGAACTAGGCCTTGTCTTTACTCATGTTCTTGAAAAGTGTTATGTGCTAGTATTGGAACTTAGGAAATTCATAACTAATTCATTATAACTCCAAATGTTATGAACTCAGTTTTGCTGTTGTTAGGATAACCATATCTACCTACCATAAAAATTTCAAGTTCCAAATCATTCTAGAAATTTTCGCTATGAACAGTAATCGAAATTAATTTCGGTAGGATTTTTCAGGCTGAGAGAAATTGTTTAGGGCATAACTTTTTCATACTAAGTCCAAATAAAGGGATTCTTGTTTCTAAAATTGTCTAAAATCAACCTCTAGTTGCTGTAGAAATTTCATGGGATTTGGATGTTCTTTGCTGTTGAGTTCCTTTTGGTGTTCTTCATTCTTATCGGGTTTTATCGTCTTTTCGCGTTAGGTTCCGAAGAATTTATTGAACCTGAGCACTCCCCTCTGCAGCAAGACCAATACCAGGAAGGCAAGCAGTTTGATCATGTTAATCCCAGTATTTTAAGTATTTATGTTGATTACAAATTCTATGTATGCATTGCTACTTTGTGTTAAACTATTGTCGTTAATTGGCCTAGTAGATGCATTTCCTTAGCAAATGATTATTCTCTACTACCATGAGCCTAGGTTATTGCTGTGATTAGGGCTTGTGGATAGGCTCTTGTCACTTAGTAGTTGCGAATAAATTGCTTAGCCATGCTTAGCTTCCGGTAGAAATGGGCGATTATCGACTTGTCGATAACCTTGATCATATAAAACTTATTATGATTTATGATTTCAGCCTTGTGTCATGCCTACTTATGAAAACTAAAACTTAAAAAAAATGATTTAGACTTGGCCACAATGGTATGATTGGTGTGATTTTGGGTGTTACTGGAATGGTGCCCGAGTCAACAAGGACCGAACATCTTGTTACACTAAATCAAGCATTCTAGCGTGCTAACCACACTAGAGGGTATGGGACCTCTCTTGACTTAGTACTTTGGCATGTATTGGCTTCGGGTCGCAGGGAGTCGCGGGAGGGATGGTGTTGGGAGCATTGTAGTGTCCGAAAGACTTCACCCGTGATGGAATTTGTTGTCTTTCGGCTTGCAATGTAAGCGCATGGGTTTCTATCCATACGAGCGGCTCGTAGTCAATGCACAATATTGGAAAGCGTCTCGTAGGACTTAGCCGTGCCGGCATACCTTCGGAAGTGTGCTTTGTGGCTTAAAGGCGGTCTGAAGTGTGGGTACAGTGGTACACCCCTGCAGGGTTAAAACTATTCGAATAGCCTCGTCCTAGGTTATGGACACGCTTGGCAAGGTCTTTCAAGAGTTAGACTACAACCTTTTAATTAAAACTTGATGGGTGGTACGAATCGGGGATTCGTGCTAAGTTGTGGTGGCTATTGGGATAGTCACTTCCAGGTGGTTACTTGTATGTATCTTTATTTCACTGTTATATTCAACATCAAAATAGATTTGCAAACTTGTTTTTAAATGTATTACATTATTGCAAATAAAGTTGGCTTTATGCAAAATGAGACATATGACCTCCACTTAAATAAGCCTTCATGTAGCATATGAATAGGTCTGCTATTCCACACGTCAGTCTTGCGAGTACCTTTGTGTACTCAGTTATCTTGCTTAAATGTATTTGTTGCAGAGGAAGAAGGTGAGCTGGAGGGGCCTCACTTCTGTGAGTTGTGCTATGGTAGCCTTAGAGGCGTCTAGTTGGGCGGCCCGGTCGGTTGCCTTGTGGGTTGTGTGGCTAACCGGTCGACTTTTGTTCTAGCCATCTTATGGCGCTTTTGCTTCCGCTGTCATTCTTGTATATTGTTCTTTTTGGCCGGTCGGCTCTCTTTTGTAAGAACTTACTTTATCTATGTCCTTTACTAGACTTGTTAATGTATGTTGTATGGAAATGGTGTGTTATTTTGTGATGATGTGCATGTGCTGCAATTCTGGGAAGCATATGCCCATCGAGGCTTAGAATGTTTAATTAGTAATGCTAGAACCATCTGGAGGTTAAGTGTTACTAGTTAAATATTCCGGGTCCTCACACTTATAGACCAAATATGTTTGATTTGGGAGATTTCAGCCAAAGATCAATTGATGTTTAATTTGTACCCTTGGCATTGGTGTGTCATGGGAGTTTTATAAATGACTTTAGAAAATAAATAAAATGATGGTTTGGACATGGGCAAAATGGTTGTCTGGTGGGTGCAGCTTTATGCACGGGCTCAACTGGGTAGGTTGAGGCCCAGGGTTCTGTTCGTTGTCGCCCAGGTCAGTTAAGGACTAGTCTTTGAGCCGCATCTTGGTAAGCCACATCGTACTACCACATGTCCTCAGTATGGGGAGTAGGACCTGGCTGACTAATTTGCAAAGTTCCATCGCGATCGATCCAACTGTTTCGGTGGATTGTCTTTCATGACTATGTTGTTCCACCTGGCTCAAGAGGGGGCCCCTAAGCCCGGCGGATTTCCATCCAAAAGGGGAGGCGAAACCTTAGAGAGGATGGACTACGGTGGAATGACGCATTGTAAAGGCCTTGACACGTGCTCTAGACTGCTTACCTAAGGTAGTGAGTAGTGGTATCGACGGATGCCAAACAAACTAGAGAATTCATGTCTTGTTGGTAAAGTTGTACAACCTCTGCAGAGTGTAAAACTATTCAAATAGCCGTGTCCACGGTCATGGACATGCTGGCAAAGCCACTCAAAGTTAGACTTCGATTTCAAAATATTTTTGTAAAACAGTTTGACATGGATGGGTGTCCATGAGAAAAGTTATGGGTTGGTGCCTGTGTATATGTTGGTGTTAGGTTGGTGCCTACACTATCTTTATCAATTCAAAATCAATTTTAGATTTTATAAAACTTGAGCTTTTGAACTTAGTATGGTATTTAATGTCAAATGTTGTTTTTGCACAAATAACCCTATAAGCCTTTCTATTGTTACATCCATTTATGCATGTCATTCTGTTATTTGACGGGTGTAACTTGCGAGCACGGAAGTTGTGCTCATACTTGCTTAATGCAAACAAATTTCAGAGGAGAAGAACTTCGCTTCAAGTGTGGATCATGACGACTAGGCCGCTACCCCAGTCGATTGCCTGTGGCAGATTGCTGGACCCTACTACTTCTTCATCGTCTTCCGCTGTGTTTATTTAATGTTGCCCTGTAAGGCTATCTTGTAATCAACTCTGTTGTTATTTAATAACTTTTAACGTTTATGGTTGTGTTATCACATTTGTTTACTGTGTGAGCTAGCCACTGATCATGGGACTAGTTCAGTTATGCACAGAAGATCTGGGATGTTAATCCCGGGTCCTGACACTCCTCCTCTTCTGTAGGTTTGGGCGCAAGTTTTACAACAAGCGTGAGTACACAACCGTACTCGCAAATCATACCACATATTGCAATTTATAGATGTAGGCTTATTACAAAGAAAAAGACTTCTGTGGTTCTTTTGCATAAAAGCAACATTTGCAATTGAATATGAATAATAGATTGAAAGCATAATTTAAACAAATAGACACTAATAATTTAACAATTGTTTCCACCAAGACACAAAGCTAAACAGATTATTTCACATAGCCATATGATTGAGGTCACACAGCTCCCATCCCAACATTTTATGAAAACTACCCCTCATGTGAAATCCCCGAGCATGTCCATGGCCGCAGACGCGGCTATTCGAATAGATTGATTTAACACTCTACAGAGGTTGTACACTTTACCCACACGATACAACTAGTGTAGCAAGCACTAATCATAACAAAACGGTTCAGAAACTTCATCTCAACATTGACACTCCCGATGTGCTTACAAACCGTTATGCCAACCCAAACGAAGCGCTTTGGCATAACACACACCGCCGATGTGACACGGCGAACCGCCCCGTGATGCGACTACCTTGTAGTACACACCTCCACCCATAGCCTAACCTACCACCTGAGTAATCAATGCCAAGAATTCATAACTTACTAAGTTAGGCCCGTCCCATACCAGGCATGTGGTCGTACAGTAAGACTCAGTTCAATGACGCACAAAGTTAAGTCCTTAATTGACCAAGGCAAGACTTCCATGTTCTAACTAAGTCACAAAGATTACCAAACCCATGCACACAACTTCCACCATATCACACAACTTCCACCACTTGCCTCAGTCTAAATCCTTTACCACCCAGTTGGTTTTAGTGCAACACATGCCATCACGAAGTAATAGCACATAGCACACAGTTTTACACAAAGTTCCATAGTCACTTAGTCACATTTAATAATTGCAACTTACATGTGATGTGAGACTCGTAGCCTGGCTAAGCAATTGTACTCGCATCTAACCAACCCACGTTGGTGCAATAATATTACCAACTAATAACCAATCTAGGGTGAAAAGGAGTTATGGCATACAAGGTCAAGGGGGTGATAACAATTTGGATAGTAACTATACCCAAAATATTTAAATAATTGATTAAAATAGAATGCAATACTTTAACACAAAGTAATTTGAAAACTGGGTTCAAGATGATCAAAGGTATGACTTGCCTTGAAAAAGGTCTATGTACTGGTCTTGATCTTGGGGTGCTCCTTCTTCTCCAAAATTCCCCGACGAATCGACGTCTACTCGCAAACGAGACACAAATAAACAAAACAAATAAATAACAGAGGCAAAACAAGCTCCAAAAATTAAATAAAAATCTCAGATAAATAGAGCTCAAATTTAGATAAATTTAGAAATTTGAATGGACTCAATCAGAGTTAGGATGCAAAAGTTATGAGCTCTCGAAGTTTGAAAATCTAAAAGAAACCCTAATTTAGATTTTCTGGAATTTTCTGAATTATGTCTTAACAGAAAAATCGGATTATTGTGTAAGCACAACATCAGCGAAGGAATTTCAAAAATAAAAGAAATAAAAAGAATTTACTGACATGTGGGACCCACATGTCAGTCTCAAGGCTCACGGTAGACTAGATCTACCGAGCCGACAATCTGGCGGTGGATCGCCCACACAGCGTGCATCGTGGACGCCGATCGACACCACGCACGCGACACGTCGGCGAGGGTGCTGACATGGCGCCGAGGTGGCGCTGACGCGGCGGTTAAACGGCGACGGAGGCTCGGGAACCAATGACAACGGCGAACGGCGGCGATTCGCCGACGGTGAGTGGTACCGGCGTGTAGCTGAGGTTATTGCGAACCTGTTGAACCAAATCCGGGTGGTCAAGGTCGACGGAGATGGCCGGCGGTGAGGTTTATGCGGCGGAGTGGCTCGGGTTTTGTCGGACGGAAGTTCCAGCAAGGTGCAGGCGACGGCGAGGGCTCCGGGAGGTAGAGGGCGCGACGGAGGACCCGGTGGTGCGGACCACGAGGGCAGGGCGACGTCGACGACAGCGCAAGACGAAGAAAACGTCGGTGGTGACAAAAACCTAAAACTCCGATTGCGGCGGCGCTAGGGCTCAAGTTGCGCAATAGGTTGAGTGGTTCTGGTGTGGACGTCGATGCGATCCCATGGGACCTATTTATAGGGTCCGGGAGGCTAGGGAGGCGTGCGGCGGCGGAAACCCTAAAAAGAGTCCGAGTTGACCTCGCGGGGAAAACAGAGATAGAAACGGAATCGGGATATGATTTTTATCCCAAAAGATGCGGAGAAGATAGAGATTGAGTTTGGTATAAAAATCTAGAAGGTTTTGGTTAGGAAGTCCTGTTGTCGTACGAGCTTCTATAAGGCGGCAATGGCGGACGGAGGCGGGCGCGTCGCGAGATTTAAGACGGCGGCCCACTCGGCGATGGAAGCCCACACACGCACGACGGACGGAGAGTTACCATCCAGATGTGATCAGACGGCTCACAATCAATGGGACGTTCGGGCAGCTAGGAAGGCACAACGCCATCGGGCCATCCAATTTTGATCGATCGGCTCACGATCAATGGGCCGTTCGGGATGCCCCGAAGGGCACAACGCCGTCGCACCGTTCAAAGAAAATCGGACGGTCGAGGTTCAACGCACCCACGCGAAGAGAGAGAGAGAGAGGCTGACACGCGGGGACCACCTATCAGCGAGAGGCGGCTCGCGCGCGCGGGAGCTGGGCCTCGCGCGGGACTGGGCCAGAAGGAGAGAGAATGGGCTGGGGTTTTGGATTTCGACCCGAAGCAATTTCTGAGATTTTAATAGCTTTTCTATTTTAGAAAATACCAGAAATTCAAATAAGCAATAGAAAATAGCAAGCGAACTCAGAAAAATTCTAGAAAAATCTAGAAAATATATCCGAGCACAGAGAACCCAAATAAAATAGTTTTGGCTATTTTTCATGTTGGGATTATTCACGTTAAATGTTTTTGATTGCAAAGTTCAATATTAAGCTTTTGAATTAAATTCAAATAAATCCAAATGGTGAATTTTCCCCTACTAACTATTTAAAGGATTTTTAAACTCAGAAAATTAGGGTGTTACACACGGAGAGAGAGAGCTAGGTGGGAGCAAGGGAGTTGGAAATGAGGAAAAAGGTGAAGAAGGGAGGCACTCTTGGGCTACAAATAGCTAGAGAGGGTGGAGAAAACCCTGGGCTCAGGGCAACGTGTCAAGGGTAGATGAAAAACAGGACAAGGATAAGATAAGGCATGCTATCAAAAAGAGGGAACAAGGTACCTCAGATGTGACCACATTTAATGCGCCGCATCGACATTAAATGTTCAGATATTTTCTGCTGCAAGTGTGCAAAAAGGAGAAAGGGGACAGGGCTGGCTCAAACAAAGAGCTTGGTCAAAACAACAGGAGAAAGTCCAACTACGGGGTGGTCCTAGGGGGAGGTCCTGAGAAGGCTCCGTAGAAGGCAAAGGATGTTCTGTTCCACCAGGGTGGTCTTTGCAAAATACTAGAGGTCATGATCACATAGGGTGATCGTGACAAAGAGAGTGGTCTTTACAAAAAAGACTAGAGGTCATGACCACATAAGGTGATCGTGACACAAGAGAGTGGTCTTTGTAAAAAGACCAGAGGTCATGACCACATAAGGTGGTCGTGACACAAGAGGGTGGTCTTTACAAAAAGACCACTGGGAGGTCCTAAGGACAAGGGGTCCTGAGGAAAAGGGGGAGGTCCAAAGGATAAAGGAAAAGGCGCAACAAACCAAGGCCACACAATCAAGATCTAACGGCCCTAGGGAGGGAAAGGTGCGCACAGGGTCGAGATTCAAAGGAGGTCCAGACAAGGGAGAGCTTCAATGGTTAAGTTACTAAAAGGGGAAAAGATCTAACGAAGAAGATCCAAGGAAAAGATCCAGGGAGGTCCTAACTGTCAGGATAGAACCAAAGGAGGTTCTGACGGTTAAGATCTAACAAGAGGAGGTCTCAACGGCCAAGATCTAACAAGAGGAGGTCCTAGCGGTCAAGATCTGACAAGGGAAGGTCCAAAAGAAGTAGAAGGGGAGGAGGTCAAGCGAGAGGGAGATCCAGGAAGGGGAAACTTACTTCAAAATCGAATTTTAGGAACCGAAGGGATTTAAAACACAAACCTGAGCTTAGAACAGCTTGAGGCTGGTTGCGACCTAGAGCAGGTTGGTACCCAGGGGAGGTCCTAACAAGGAAGAGGTCCAAACTCAAAGGAGGTATAAACCAAAGAGAAGAGGTCTGAACCTTAAGAGAGGTCCTAACCGAGGGGGAGGTCAGGACCAAAAGGGGGAGGTCCAAGGAGAGGAAAAACTAGGCTAAGGGGCACACCAGGCAAACAAAGAAAGGGGGCCAAAAGCCAAAGAACACCAGAGAACTCCAACAACAAACAAAAAGCTAGTTGACATTAGTTGAAGTTAGGTTAGTTCAAGTTAAACCTTCAATATTTTCAAAGTTCCAAGTTAAGCTTGAGCAAACCAGTAAACCGAATGGTTCCTTTTTTGTTTTAAAAATCTAGCAAGAACTCTAAGACAAATGGGACGTTACAGGTACTTTCGGTATTACGCCCATCAACCACTTGATATAGGGTTTCTCAACACTCCCCCTTGGGCGAATATCGCGTCATGCACATGCCACATTAAAAACTTCTCAAAAAAACCCAGTAGGAAAAAGGGATTAGAGAAAATAGTATATTGCATCTGCAAGTTGTATTGCATTATTGCCTCATTAAAACCTTTATGTGAGAAATCTTCAGGAAAAATTCACTAAGGGAAACTAGTACAAACTCTATACCTTCTAGGTTAATCTTCAGGATCAAGGTAAACTTTAGGACCTTAAGTGGATTATGATACTGGGGTTTCTCCCCCTGATCCTTGCAACTCTCTAAGCCACTTCATTCCAATACCACGAACGTATCGTTGGAAACTGGACGTAGGCAGAGACTTAGTGAATAAATCAGCTAAATTTTCATAAGATCTAGTTTGCATAATCTTCACCTCATCGTTCTTCTAGAGTTCATGAGGATAGAAGAATTTGGGAGCAATATGCTTTGTGGTATTACTTTTAACAAAACTCATTTGCATTTGTGCAACACAAGTAGCATTATCTTCATATATAATTGTGGGGATATCGACGGTGTTAATGCCAAGTGACTTCTGGATATGACTAATCACATGTATAAGCCAAACATATATATTCACACAAGGCTTCATATAATGTAATAATTTCTGAGTGGTTGGTAGAAGTAGCTACCAAGGTCTGCTTAAATAACCGCAGTCTGAGATTTGGCACTGTAGGGATCAGACAGATAGCCAACATCTGTATATCCCGCCATGGTCAATTATTGGTTCTTTCAGTAAAATAAGCCAAGATCTTATGTACCTTGGAGGTATCTGAGAAGAGTCTTAACGCCAACCCAATGCCTTCTGGTTAGAGCTGCACTGTGTCTAGCCAATAAGTTGATTGTGAATGCAATATCAGGCTTGGTGCAGTTTGTAAGGTACATCAGTGCTCCTATGGCCCTTAAGCGCGAAACTTATGGTCATAAAACTTCTTCATTTTCCATCCTCAGTCTGAATGAGTCTTTATCCACATCTAGGGATCTTACTACCATAGGGGTCTTTAAATGATGAGATGTATCCATGTTAAATTTCTCCAATACCTTCTTGGTATATGTAGACTGGTGTACTAGGATTCCTTCAGAGAATTGCTCTAGCTACAGGCCTAAGCAATACTTGGTTTTACCCAAGTCTTTCATCTCAAACTCTGTCACAAGGTAGGAACTTGCTTCCTTTATGTCTTCCGCGGTTCCGATGATATTAAGATCATCGACATAAACTGAGATAATACAAAATCCATTCTGTGACTTCTTTATAAACACGCAGGGACAATCATCACTATTTGAGTAACCTTTCTTCGAGAGAAAGTCACTTAGTCGGTTGTACCATATTCTTCCCGACTGTTTTAATCCGTACAACAACCTCCGCAGTTTGACGCTATACATATTGCGATTAATTTTATTAGGATCTATAATTTTGACTCCTTCAGGGGCTATATATCCATATTTAATGACTCATATAAATACGCAGTCACTACATCTATCATCTGCATTGTTAAATTCATACAAGCTGCCATTGATATTAAGTATCGAAACGTGGTTCCACTCATCACGGGAGAGTAGGTTTCATCGTAATCAATGTCGGGTCTCTATGTAAACCCTTGTGCTACAAGTCTCGCTTTGTATCTTACCACTTGGTTGCTCTCATTTCTCTTTCGGATGAAAACCTATTTGAATTCTACAGGGAACACTTCAGGATAGAATAATTTCCTTTTATTAAGCGAGTACATTTCTACCTCAATTGCTTGTTTCCATTTGACCCAATATGAGCGCTTCTAGAACTCTGCCATGGACTTAAGTTATGGATCCAGTTCAAGAGTTTTAGCAATTCTAGAGGCAAAATATATGTTGACAACTGTGATCTTTCTTTTATATGACTCTCCTAAGTACACATAATTTGTAGAAATTTCTTCATTTATTTCTTCCAACTCCACGTGATTTCCCACAACAATGGAGTTTGGGTGTTCCGATTTCCCAGTGTCGGATTGTGCGCACAAAGTTTTGCTATGGTTACTATCTCGGGATGGATCACTTCAGGGATTTTCTCAACATCAAGTTGAGTTCCTTCGACTATCTTATGGAGTGATTTGTCTTTTTTTGGTTCTTTGTTTCTATGGACGTCTCCACGGAATTAAGTCCAGTGCACCCAAAGGTCTCCCCCCTCTTCTTTGCATGAGGGGTATTAGTGGATTCAGTATCCATCTGGGTACGTCCACTCTCTCTGATGTATTTATTGTAGGTATTTATGATTTTGTTACTCCCTTAAGATTAGTGAAGGCATCTGGCATAATATTAGCTATTTGTTGCAAATCTATTATTCTCTGAACTTCCAGTTCTGAGTCTTTAGTGTGTGGGTCTAAGGATTGAATGCCAGTGACATTCCAATCTATTTCTCAGCATTCTTTAGAGTGGTACCTTCCTCCCTCTAATGCCAGGAAATTGTCCTCATAAAAAATACAATCAGTCTACCGAGCCATGTGCAATCCCCTATCATAGGCTCTAGGTATTTAATAATTGACGAAGATTCAAAACCTACATAGGTCCCCAACTTCTGGTTATGGCCCATGGTTGCACACTGCGGTGGTGAAATCGGCACACGTATACAGCACAACCAAATTTTCGTAGATGGGAAATACTTGGTTCTTTTCCATGCACTAACTACAAGGGGGAAATTGGGCAATATGCAGCTGGTCTGAGTTGGATTAATGCAGCAGCATACAGCACTACATGGCCCCAACAGTTGGTGGGTAGCCTACAATTCTGTAAGAGTGACCTAGCAATAAGTTTTATTATTTTAATTAATGACTATGCGAGGCCATTTTGGGTGCGGACATGTGGTACTGAGTGCTCTACTTTAATGCCCACAGCCATACAATAACCATTGAATGTCTTTGCGGTAAACTCGCTAGCATTGTCCATTCTAATAGACTTAATTTGTTCATCTGGAAAATTGGCTCTTAATCAGATTATTTGGGTAATTAACTTTGCAAAAGCATGGTTCCTCGTAGACAGTTGGCAAACATAGGACTATCTAATAGAGGCATCTAACAATACCATAAAATATCTAAAGAGGCCCGACAAAGGGTTGGATAGGTCCACCAATATCACCTTGAATTTTCTCTAGGAAGCTAGGTGATTCATCTCTTAGTTTCAAATAAGAGGATCGAGTAATTAACCTTCCTTTGGCACAAGCGGGGCACATGAAGTCTACAAGTCTGGGAAAGTCTGTGGTTTTTATGTTATGGCCAACAGAATTATTAATAACTTTTCACATCATACCCAAACCAGGATGACCGAGACTATCATGCTAGATCTTAAATATTTCTGGGTGTTTAAGAATTGTTTTCATCGCAACATAAACTTCAGGTTTTATATATACGTAGGACAATCTTGATGAGAAAAAGGGAGTTTTTCGACCACTTACTTCTGACAACCGTTAAACTTAATCATGAGTAGGTATTATGTATCATTCTCATTATTAGTTTTTACATGAAATCCGTTCAGACAAATGTCATAACAACTAAGGAGGGTACTTTAGGTTCGGGATACATAAAAGCATCCTCTACTATTATACGGGTACCCATATGGAGAATTGTGATGGTCCTTTCAGTGCCGACTATGAGAGCATCGCTTCTGACGATGGTCATAGTATTCCCAGTTTTTTAGTTAAGGTTTAGAAATATTTAGTTTTCCCAAAAATTGAATTAGTGGTGTAACTATCTATAAGACAGATTTCCTCTTCAACCATTGGATCGTACCGAGTTGTTCTATATTTAAAACATGATTTATTATCAAACAACTATTCATCAGGAAACATAGCTCGAAATGTAGAACAAGCATAAACCAATAAAATGATGAATTGAATAATCTAAAAAAATGACAATGCCAAGAGTTCAGCCTAAGCAAACAACGAAAGATAAATGCTCGACATGAGCATGAATAAACCAATGTTCATCAAGAACTAAAAACTAAATTGATAAGCAAAATGTGACATCAGCGAGGTACTAAAAGTTTAGCTAAGAGACTACTTTAGGTCTCCATATAGGTCCTGGTTATCCTTATGGAGGTCTAGGAGCTCCAACCCAAGAAGATCATCATGGTCCATGGAGGTGTCCTCTCCCTGGGTCACATCATCAAGAATCATATAATCATTCTTCTCGATGTCCTGGCTAGGAGACGGTCCAGTCACAATGGGCTGAGCGGCGAAGTGTGCCTCGACTTTGTTCCCATTAGTCTTATTGACTCTACCAGTGGATTGCATGTAAATATTCACTAAGTGTTGCGGGGTGCGACAAGTGCGCGACCAATGGCCAGTGCAACCATATCAGAAACAAGTCTATGGAGGATGAGCAGTCTTGCTGCCTAAGTCTTGTTTCTGGGACTTCCCTTTGACTTTACCTCTACCATGGGGCTTACCCTTGCTCCCCTGCATTCTGACCTTCTTCCATTTACCCCCATTTGGTTTTGGACCTTTTTCGTGGTCCTGGCTCTTGCTAGCCTATTGAGCATTAGCGTGTGCTTTAGGAACAACCATTGTCCTAGGGGGACGTATCTGATGGTTTTCCATCAGGAGTTCTACATGTTTCTCTGCCTCTAAGAGAGTGTACATCAGCTTAGAGTACTTCAAGTACTTCGCATTATGGCACTGTTGCTGCAGTACCCTCATGTTGGGGTGGAAAGTGTACAAAGTCTTTTCTATTGTATCAACTTCTGTGAAGATCTGGTTACAAAACCTCAATTTAGAGATAAATTTGTGCATGGCAGAGTTATATATGTTGCCATGGTCTTAAAATCCTAATAGCGTAGGTGGGTCCATTCTCGTTGTGCTTCTGGGAGTAGCACAGATCTTTGCTGGTTATAGTGTTCCCTCAGGGAATTTCATAGTGCCAGTGGATCCTTCTCCATTAAGTATTCAGACTTCAGGTTTGCATGGAGATGGTGCCTCAAAAAGTGTAGGGTCACAAACTTAGCAACCTCAGGAATAGCAGGGGTGTCAGCTTCTGACTCAATGAAGGTGGCTCCAAGAGATCGAGACTTCAGAATGATCTTTGCATCCATCGACTAAATGAGGTAGTTGTTGCTATTCAGGGCAAGCACAGCAAATTCTTTATCAACGATGTTTGACATCTCCTACATTACATTCATGCAATGTTCAGTTTTACCACAGGTAAAAATAGAATCTAAAGCATAAACATTGTGAATTAAGTAAATATTGGTTTGCATCTATTCAGCAAATATTTTTATAAATTTTCTAGAATTGTTCTAGCAATTATCATGATTTTCTGCTAATTATTTAGGTATATGGATAATTTTCAGAATTACCAACATGAAAAAATCAATTTCAGCAAATAAAGTTAAGAAAAAGAAAAATAAAACATATGGGTGTGAAGCTTCCATGGTGTGCTAAAGATTCACAATTTTATGGAAGCTTATATGCCTAAAAACCATGTTTCTAGAATTATATAAGGTAATTGCATAAAAATAAATAATATTAAAGCAAATAACTATAAGTCGAGGGTCTAGATTATAAAAATAACTATAGAACATACTGATCTCTAGATTATAAAAATAACTATAGAACATACTGATCTGTCGCAAAAATCATATTCTCGAAGGGTTATTCTGTAAGAATATACGAAAATCTAAAATCCATCGTAATTTCCCAAAACTCCAGGGGATCTTCTGCAAAATTTTATTATCTGCAAACTTTCCTCGTGATTTTCATAATTTTCGAGGGCCCTTTTGCAAAATTTCTAGGATTTTTTCTTTTCCCCAAAATCACACGTGGATCGGGTCAGCCCAAATTGTCGCCCGACCTGCTTGGGGTTGAATAAAAAGGGGAGCAGGGTGCGCCCCACGTGTCAGGCGCGCTCGGCGGAAGGTGCACGGGCACAGAGGCGTGGCGTGGTGGCGTTTGGCGGGAGCGAACACGGGCACGGAGGCGCGGCATGAAGGCGCACAGTGCATTCGCTTCAGCGGCACGCTTCGTCGCTGAGGTCGGAGCTCCCAAAAGGCTCAGCGACCGGAGCCCCAATGCACCTAGGCTTGGCGAAGATGACCGTGCCGGCGACTCACAGTGCCGGGATTTGAGAGTTTGGACTAGAAAGGGTGGACTCAATCCATCTACATTTCCTCTCGGATTTCTTCTCTAAAGCACAGACACTTCGAAAAACTGATGTATCCGTGTCAAACATCGTGTTCGACACGGACATGTGTCGGCAGCGTATCAGATTTTTTTTAAATTCAATTTTAATTACAAAAAATCCCAACATGTGTCAGACACGACGTGACCGCATGTCCGACACGGCCCAGGACACAACCCGCCCCAGCCCCGAATGCCCTAGCGCTCATCCCAAATCCCACGCTCCAACCGAAGGCTGAAGCATACTGCCTCCCTTTCTTGAGCTCGTCCCTCGCGCCCGCCTCGACGCGCCGCTGACTCGCCGCACTGCCGGATCGAGCTCCCTCCTCCCTCGCTGCGCCTCCAGATCGAGCGCCCTCGTCCGGTCCTCCCTCGCTACGTCGCCGGCCCCAGATCCTCCTCCCTCGCGTCGCGGCTCCAGCTCCTCCTCCAGTCCACCCTCGCTGCGTCGTCGGCCCTAGATCCTCCTCCCTTGCGCCACGACTCTAGCTCCTCCTCCCTGGCTCCCTCTCGTCGCCAGCTCACTGTGCCTCGTCGGACCTCCCTCGTGCCTCCAAACTGTCCTACGTAAGTCCCCAACTCCCCCTCTTATCTTCTTCACTTGTCTTCTTGAATCTTGATGCCGTCTGGTTGATGCCACTGCCACCGCAGAAGTACTGGAGTGGAGTAGCGTTCGGCTGTTCTCGATCTCCCAATCGAAGTCGTAGCTATAGTTCTAAAATAATTCATGTGTTGTTCTTATTATATGAATTGCTAGGCTAAATTCCAGAACTGAGAATTAGTTAATCCTAATATGATCTGTTCACGAAGTTCTGATAGTAAGGACTATGTGTAATTAAGAAGGAAATTATGATGTGGAGAGTTTTGAAATGCTTGCCTTGTTAATTTCATGGTGAGAGCCAGATATCCGGAAATTGTTAGGGTGTCTGCTAGTTACTGATGTTAGCAAGTCAATTTGAGTTTGTGTTTGTGTTATTGGTGACTAGTGAGTTATCATGTTAACTAGATTTGGGTGATTTTGGATGAGTTTTGTTAGGTATGATATTTCAGTCCACAATTCTTAATATGTTAGGCTGTTGGCTAGTGGTACCTTGCTTTTAATTGAACCCTGCATAAGTTTCTATGTCTGAACTTGGCTACTTGTTAATTTTTATTTCTTATCAATTATCAATTGTTGTTGCTCTATTGCTTTGAGCCTTTGATTGTTCAAGAATCAAGTATTCAAGTATATATGTTATCTTTATAGTCTTGCAACTCTTGCTGATCATGTTACTTCTTTTCCTAGGTCTATGGAATTATGATTTCTGAAAATGGTATTCATATGAACAATTGAACATATCATTATTCATGATTCATGAATTGTCTATAAGAAGAATGAAGAGACAAGGGTCATCTTTGAGAGGTACATATTACGAGTTTACTTTATACTTTACAATATTTCAGTTCGACAAGCATGAAGAAACATAAAAACGATGCATATATGTAATTTATTCTTATTATTTAAATATATATAGTCGTGTTGTCGTATCAGTATTTTTAGGAAAATGACGAATTCTCGTATCGGTGTCGTGTCAACATATTTCTGTTCGTGCATCATAGGATTTCTTCCCCAGGACCGTTGCCTGTAAATCTAGGTTTGGGGAGGAGGCCATTGAGGGTGGGTGTGCGCCGTCGCCGGGGCAGCAGGCGGCACAAGGGTAGTGGTAGGGTGCTAGGGGGAAACGACGCGATGGAGGGGCCACCGAGCGGCGCGGGGGGACACGAAGCAAAGCAGGCAGGTCAAGTATGAGCGGAGCCCTCGGTACATAGAGTTATGAGTTTCATCAAGTTTCAGATAAAACGCAAGTTTCAACTAAGTTTCAAGTGTTCCAAAACGCTAGTTTCACGTGTGTTTCAAGTGGTTTCAGCTTCCGAAACGTACGTTTCATGTGAGTTTCAAAAGGTTTTAGTTTCCAAAATGAAAGTTTCAATACGGTTTCAAAAAAGTTTTATGGTTTCAAACAAAAAAATCCTCACTGTTTCAACAAGTTCCATTGGATCTCAACAAAGTTTTAAAAGAAAAGGAAATTATATAAAAAAATCCAGCTTGATTTTGGACAGTTTCAGAGAAAAGCAGCAAAGTTTCGGAAATATTTTAGCAAGTTTCAAACTTAAACTTTGGCTTTTGCTATCCATGGGGCAGATCGAGGTAGCGCTCACCGCACCTGCTACATTGCCAAGCAGTCCATGACACCTCCACCCCGCGGTCCTTGACGCCGCCGATTCCGCGCTCCCGCTCATTGATCATTGCTCCCGCGTGAGCACCAGCTGTATGCGAAATTCAGCAAATGCGAGTTCTGGTTGAAGGAAGTGGCATTCTTGAGCCATGTTCTTTCAGCGGGAGGCGTAGCTGTGGATCCCAGCAAGGTCGGCGATGTTCTATCTTGGGGTCACCGTCGATCCATCGATGTGCGGAGTTTTCTCGGTTTAGCGGGCTACTACCGCCGCTTTATCGAGAACTTCTCCAAGATCGCAAAGCCGGTGACTGAATTGCTCAAGAAGGACAAAAAGTTTGTGTGATCCTCTGCTTGTGATGAGAGCTTTCAGGAGCTCAAACAGAGATTGACTTCAGCTCCAGTTCTTACTCTTCCCGATGTCCACAAGAGCTTCGATATCTATTGTGATGCCTCTCGTCAGGGACTCGGGTGTGTTCTTATGCAAGAAGGCAAGACAGTTGCCTATGCATCCAGGCAGTTGAGGCCTCATGAGCTCAATTATCCCACCCATGATTTAGAGCTTGCTGCTGTGGTTCATGCACTCAAGATTTGGCGGCATTATCGATCGGTAATCACGTGAGGTGTATTCGATCACAAGAGCTTGAAATATTTGTTCACCCAACAGATCGAACCTCAAGCGAGAGGAGATGGTTGGAATTGATCAAATATTATGACATGGGTATTCGATATCATCCCGGCAAAGCTAATGTGGTTGCTGATGCACTTAGCCGAAAGGTGTATTGCAATACTTTGATGATCCAAGAGCAGCAACCTGGCACTTCTTGCGAATTTCAGCGTCTCAACTTGGGATTGGTTGAGCATGGTTTCCTTCTTTCTTTGCTCGGTTGTGCAAACGACCTTGGTGGATCAAATCAAGCGCAAAGACAATCGGATGATGGTGTGGGTAAAATCAAGCGAAACATCAAAAATGGATCACCAAGTGTTTCACGAGAAGATGAGCGCGGTGTCGTGTGGTTTGGACAGCGGCTTGTCGTTCCTAAGGTCGTGGAATTGCGGGATTTGATTCTCCATGAGGCCCATGATTCGCCTTTGTCCATCCATCCCGGGGCCACCAAAATGTACCAAGACTTGCGTCAGAGATTCTGGTGGACTCGCATGAAGCGCGAGATTGCCAGGTTCGTTGCGGATCGACGTATGTTATCGTGTCAAGGCGAGCATCGGTGTCCAAGAGTTTTCTTGACCTTTGCGCTGCGAGTGAAAGTGGGATTCCGTGGGCATGGACTTCATCACCGGATTGCCCCGCTCATCCAAGGGAAATGACGCCATTTGGGTTGTCATTGACAGGCTAACTAAAGTGGCGCATTTCCTTCCGGTCAAGACTCAGCTCCGTGTGGAACCTCTAGCCGAGCTCTATGTATCAAGGATTGTGAGCTTGCATGGTGTGCCCAAGACGATTGTGTCGGCCAGTGGGGCCTTGTTTACCTCTCGGTTTTGGCATAGTCTGCAGGAGGCCATGGGAACTCGTCTTACCTTCAGCACGGCCTATCATCCTCAGACTGATGGTCAGACGGAGCGCGTCAACCAGGTGCTTGAAGATATGCTCCGTGCTTGTGTTCTTTCCTATGGGAAGAATTGGGAGAAATGCCTACCGCTCGCCGAGTTGTCCTACAACAACAGCTTCCAGGCTAGTCTCGGTATGGCACCGTTTGAGGCCTTGTATGGGAGGAGGTGTAGAACCCCATTGAACTGGTCAGAAACTGGGGAGAGACAGTTCTTTGGCCCTGATTCGATCAATGAAGCTGAAAGCCAAGTGCAGTTGATTCGTGAGCATTTGCGCGTAGCTCAGTCCAGGCAGAAGAGCTATGCAGATCGGCGTCGCTGTGAGCTGAGTTTCCAGCCCAATGACTTTGTGTATCTCAAAGTCTCACCTTTGAAGGGTCATCGTCGTTTCGGTGTCAAGGGCAAACTGGCTCCTCGATATGTCGGGCCGTATCGCATCGTCAAGAAAGTGGGAGCTGTTGCATACAAGTTAGATTTGCCAGCTACACTCGAAGGAGTGCATGATGTTTTTCATGTATCACAATTGAAGAAGTGCCTCCGTGTTCCAGTTGAGGAAACGCCATTGGAAAATATCGATGTGCAAGAAGATCTGTCCTATCGTGAGCACCCCGTTCGTATCCTCGAAGAAGCTGAACGCAGAACGAGGAACCGTGTGATCAAGTTCCTTAAGGTTCAGTGGTCGAACCACTCCGAGGATGAAGCCACTTGGGAGCGGGAAGATCGTCTCGTGCGGACTACCCGCCTTTTCCAGTTGATCGAATCTCGGGGCGAGATTCCTGTAAGGGGGGAGATTTGTAACAGCCCTAAGTTAGGGTTTGTGTTTCAAATGTAAAATTTTGTGGAGAAATAAAAACTTTTGATCATTTGAAAGTTTCCTACATTTTTCCCTAGCAATTATCCTTTCTTTAGTCATGTTCTTGTGAATGATAGTTGTTGTCAACAAAATTATCAACCTCAAACTTGTGATCATCTTCTGCAAATATTTTTCCTATCATCTTGACCATCCTAGTTACCTCCCTGAAAAATTTCATAATTTTTAGATTTTGTTTGCTATTTCAAATGGCCAAGTCAAACTAGTGGGAAAGTCTGGTCAACCCTTGGGACAGCAGCTTGTGAATTTTCTTGGGAGTAATCTAGTGCATGAAAATTCCTGGAAAAATTACACAAGGTTGTCCTCTGTCCCTGTAAGCTCCCTTAAAAATTTCAGAATTGTTGGAGCTCGGGAGCTATCTCTAAAAATTCCCCAAACCTGCTCAGCCTTTTGAATTCAAACTCTGGAACTACTGTTCCTCGGGCTCAGACTCAACTCAGGCTCGAGTCCGACCGCGCCGCTCGGCTTGATCGCGCCAACTCGCCGCACCGCCCGAGCCCAAGCGTTCGTGACCGTCCGATGTGCATCACACGGTCCACGTTCGCGCATGCAAACGACCTGTCCAAATGTATTCTGCGATCTCGGCCGTTCGTCCAAGATCCAACGATCAGCTCATTCCTGTTCGAACCTAACCATCTAATCGTACCGCGCCAGACTTCGGCTCGCGTCGCTTTGTCGCTGCCGCTGACAAGTGGGTCATCCTTGTCAGCATCGCCCTCGTCTTCTCCGCGTCTCACCGGAGCTCGCGGGCGCCCGCGCATGTGTGCCACGACGCTCGTCGCTGCCACGTCGTGGACGCGTGTCCCCCTCCGGAGAGTCGCCAGGAGTCCATCTACCCCCTGAGGTCATCCATTCTCCCTCGCGTCCATTCTCGTGACTTCTCCGCCCATCTCTTAGCTTCGGCCGGAGAAGAACCCGAGCGTAGCGCCGCCGAGTCAGGGCCGCTCTCGAGCCCGCGACCCCGCCGCTGTGCTCCTCTCACCACGCCGCCTCCATTTTGCCCATCCCGGACCCTTGGCATCCAGTGGATCGCCTGGAGCAACTTCGTCGTCTCCGCCTCCGGCAGCCTCGGCCTCGCGGTCGTTTCGGCGTTCTGGTGAGCCTCTAGCCTCGGCACTTGGTCCTCTAGGATCGCATTTCTCCACCGAGGCCGATGCTAGGCTTGTTTTCATCTTTGGTGCATTGTTGAGGCGTGGCGACCGTTTCTTCCCGAGCACGGTGTTCGCCGCGCAGCGATTCCGCCGCCTCGGACCCTCTTCATCGGCGTTATCTTGGGCTTATCCTTCCGGGAGTCGAGGCGAAGCTGTTGCGCACCTTCCCGAAGCTTCTCGAAGCCCGTAGCGTCTTCTCCGCGGGAGCCGTGTCTTCGTCTCCGCCTCCGTTCGCGCCACTTCCGCGGCATCTCGTGGGTCTGCGTCGCCGTCGAAGTTCGCGAGGTCTTAGCGAACCTGAAGGTATAACCCACTTGCCCAGAAACCCTCCGGTTCGCTAGATCCATTGTCGGCGGCCTTGCCATCCCGTGCGTCGTCGAACCGCGCGCGTTAGAGTTAATCTCCCTCCATTAGCGTTAATCATCTTGTATTTGTATCACTCTCATGTGGGCCCTCCTGAGCTAATCGCGTTTAGAATCTTAATTCAGCCCGTTAGTTATCCTCTGAGTCGCTGTCATGTGGGCCCATGTTGTCAGTTAGTGTTCGTGTAACTTGCTTATCGTTTTTCGGTTGGGAGCGTATTTCTCTATACTTGTAAGTTAGAGTGCGTCGAGTAAGCCAAGACGTATTCTCGAATCACGCCGATGTCACCTTCGGCGAAATCGCCTGGTCAACGCCGCGGTCCACTTTGTCGATGGTCAGGCTAGGTAATTGTCGGTAGAAAAAGGAATTAATGCTTTAGTTTTTCTGAAATGCTTTTCTGGTTTGCTGATAATTCAATTAAACTTAGAAAATTCATAACTAATTCAATTTTTCTCCAAACCGCATGAAACCAGTTCTGTTAATTCTCATTTTAAATGTTCTTCTTACTAAAATTGATTTTAGCCATGTCTCTGTTAGCAAAATCTGGAAATTGATTAATGGTGTTATTTTGTATATTCCAAATTAGAAAATTCTATCTACCTAAATATTTGTCCAAATCCAGTGAATCCAATTTTGTAAATTCTCATTTTGAGTGTATTATTTATCAGGATAGGTTTTAGATATGTTTCTGCTCATAAATTTTGTTAAATATTTAAATAATGCTTTTATGTGTATTTTAGCTTAGAAAATTTCTAGAAATTTCTTCACCTTTTCAAATCAGTTGTTTTCTGTTTCTAAAATTTGTTAGATCATGCTTTAGCTGCTGTGTAATTTTGGTATGTTTTTGATGTTGTTGGATGTTGAAGTTTTGTCGGTATTATTTGTTCTTATTCGTTGTTTTGCTCGATCGATAGATTGCGACGGTTTTGGTTTTATCGAGAGTGATCCTCTGCAACAGGTTGAGCCTATTGAGCAAAGAACGAGCAAGCGGTTTGATCATGTTAATCCCAGTATTCTAAAGTCTAATATTTTGTTTCAACTGTATGTATGCATCGCTTAATTTGTGTTAAATTGGTTAGTTAATCCTTTAGATGCATAATCTGTAGGTAAATGATTATCCTCTACTACCTGAGCCTAGGTTATTTCTTTGTGATTCGAGATCGTTGGATGATCTCTTATCACTTAGTAGATCTGATTTCAAGCGCTTAGACATGCTTAGTATCGGTAGAAATGGGCGGTTATCGACTTAGTCGGTAACCTTGATCACCAAAATTTACTATAACTTTATGTTTCACATTTTTACTATGTTTAATTGTGAAAACTAAAAATGAAAATAAAATGATTTAGACTTGGGCACAACGGTATGTTGGTGTGATCTGTTGGTGTGATTGGAATGGTGCAGAGTCAACAAGGACCGAACATCTTGTTACACTAAACTAAGCATTTTAGCGTGATAACCACACTAGAGTATATGGGACCTCTCTTGACCTAGTACTTTGGCGTGTATTGGCTCCGGGTCGCAGGAGGTCGCAGGAGGGATGGTGTTGGGAGCATGGTAGTTGTCCGAAAAGCTTTACCCCGCAAAGGTAGTTGTCTTTTCGGCTTTACCATGTAAGCGTATGGATTTCTATCCATACGAGCGGCTCGTAGTTAATACACAATATTGGAAAAAGTCTCGTAGGACTTAGCTGTGCCGGCATACCTTCGGAAGTGTGCTTTGGCTTAAAGGCGGTCTGAAGTGTGGGTACAGTGGTACACCCCTGCAGGGTTAAAACTATTCGAATAGCCTCGTCCTAGGTTATGGACACGCTTGGCAAGGTCTTCCAAGAGTTAGACTACAACATTTAAATTAAAACTTGTTGGGTGGTACGAATCTGGGATTCGTGCTATTGTTGGGGTGACTATTGGGATAGTCACTTCTAGGTTGTTTATCTTTACTCTTTTGTTATTATTACCTTTACGGTTATTTCAACAGTAAAAATGAATTGCAAACTTGCCTTTAAACTGTATTACATTATTGCAAATAAATTTGGCTTTGTGCAAATGAAACATATGGCCTCCACCAAATAATCCTGCATGTAGCATATGAACAGGTCTGCTAGTTCACACGTCAGTCTTGCGAGTACAAAAATAATTTTTGTACTCAGTTGCTTTGCTTAATGTTTTTGTTGCAGAGGAAGAAGGTGAGCCCCAAGGGCCTCACTTCGTGAGTTGTCTTCTTAACGTGTTTGACGACTAGGCTTGGCGGTCCGTCGATGCCTTGTGGGTTGAAGGCACGATTGGCTTTGTTTATAGCCATCTTATGACACTTTTGCTTCCATTATCTGCCTTGTTTATTTGTGTATCTTTTGGTCGGTCGGCCTTGGTCTGTAATATTTCTACTGATGTTACTTTCTGCTTAGTAGTGTAATGTTTGGACTCTATGTTTGGAATGGAGTTGATGCATGATTTTGTGGTGAGGTATGTATACTGCTTTCTGGGAAGTATACATATCTCAAGGCTCGGTTTATTTGATTTGTGATGCTAGGGCCAGGTGGTTGGCTAAGCATTACAAGCCAAATAAATTGGGGTCCTCACATGGTTCATAATATACCTGAGGTTGGAGTGCCACATGGGTTGCTGACGTGGACTGCCATCTGCGCAATAGGGCGGAGCTGGCACTGAGGTGGCGCTGATTTGGCGCCACCTGGGCGCTGCCACGTTGGACTGGAGTGGGGGCGCTCGAGCGGTGGAGCTCGCTGGCGAACGGCTGGGTCTAGGCCAGCGGCGGGGACAGCACTAGGTAGAGGGGAACACGGCGAAGCTAGGGCTCACACTCTCGTCATTACGGCGCTAAAGGATGTCCGGCGGCGAGGAGGACGAAGTGGTGGTGGCGGCGGTTGAAGGCGGTGGTGGCATTCCCGTGGGTTCTAGAGGAAGGGGAGGTGCGCACGGGATGGACCACGATCTTGCGATGCCGAAGGTGTAGGCGAATGCGGCGGATGAGGCCTAGCGGCGGCACTAGAGGCGGCGGCGAGGAGCTCGGTGGCGACGGTGAAAACTCGAATCGCGGTCGGGCTAGGGCGAGGGAGAGAGAGGGGTAGAGGGGAAAGTGAGAGGCGGCCATGGCGCACTTGATGCGCGCTTTAAATAGGCACAGGGAGGGCTGAGAGAGGAGGGCGGCACAAGACGGCCATGGGCGCGTTGTACCGCCCAAGGAAGAAGATGACCAGGAGGAGGGTGGAGGCTGACAGGAGGGCCCCACCGGTCAGTGAGACACGGAGCGAGAGCGAAGAAAAGGCTCGATGTTTGGGGCCATCCGATTTTGATCGGGCAGTCCAAAATGAAATTGAACGTTCGGACCGTTTGAGCTTTTCAACGAGATCTGGACGTTCAATTGAGATTGGACGGTCCACGATGGTTTAAACGTTCGGACTGTCCGAACCCTCATCTTGATCGGGCCGTCCGTTTTTTATCAAACAGTTGGCAATGATTTGAGGTCGCGAGCACGCGGGAGCGGGCTGGCGCATGGAGGTTGGGCCGGGAGGCTGGGCTGCACGTGAGGAAAAAGGAAACTGGGCCGGGGAGTTTAGGCCCAAAGCCAAAGGAGGATTTAAAAAATCTTTTTGATTTTAAGAAATACCAGAAAACGAAAAAGCTTTTTAGAAAATAGTTAAAGCCGTCCAAAAATTCACAAAAATCCCTGGAATTATGTAGGACTTAATAAAAATACTTTTAGCTTATCTTTAGCTTTTAATTTTGCAAATAAGATAGTTTTAGCTTAGGGACAAAAGGAAAAACCAATTTTGCAATGGGCAATAAACTTCCAGGGTAGCAACTAACCATAAAAGCATATCACATTCCATGCAAATCCAATTCATGTCATGACTCACAGAAGGTGTACTAATATCAATCAAGTAATTTGATTTATAACCATCAACAACAAGGTGTACTAATAATTAGTGACAAGAATCAACCAAGCACATAAGAATATGCACAATATATACATATGAACAACTATACATAAGAGGGTGTGGTCATTTTCTTTATCAATGACCAACATAATCACAACCTTAACATTAGCAACCTATGATACTCAGCATCATGATACTACTTAGGTAATTTGTATTTAGCAATTGTTCCATCCACATTAAATTAGCTAGATTATCTCTTTTTGCCACCCATTACATGTTCTCCCCCGATTGGTATGTAGCTACTCTAGCTGACCTAGGTAGACTATTGTACCAATGAGCTTCATCATATACGATGTTGTCGGGACTATTATTGAGGATCCAATTGTGTACCACACAGCATGCTATCACAATCTTCACTTGGGTTTTCAATGGAAAGAATGCCTTGTTTGCAAGAATTTTAAAATGATTCTTTAAGGTTCCAAATGCTCGCTCAACACTTGTACAGAGGGAGGAATGTCGTAGATTGAATAATTCTTGTGGTGTTTCTGGATGTCTCCCACCATCATACTCCTTCAAGTGGTATCGAACACCTCTATATGGTGGTAGTATACCAGGTCTTGCTGCGTACCCAGCATCAACTGAGTAATATTTGCCTTCAGGGATTATAATTCCATTAGATCTTTTAAGGGCAGCCTTCAAAACTATCGAGTCATGTGCTGATCCCTCCCAGCCAGCAAGCACATAGATAAACCTCAAGTCAAAGTCCACAGCTGCAAGCACATTCTGTGTTGGATAGGACTTACGACCTCTAAATCGATTAGCTATATTCTCAGAGACAAATGCAGGGATGTGGGTTCCATCAAGTGCCCCAATGCAGTCCTATATTAGAAGGAATAGTTATTAGTCAGATAAGGGAATGATGTGAATATGAATGTTGAATGCATATAACACACGGTACCTTGAAATAGGGGTAGAACTGGCCGGGGTTACTCATGATTTTGGGATGTGTCTCTGTCGATCTAAGCTTTATCATATCTTTGGCAAGATAACATAAGGCCTTCAAGACCTCATTGAAGTACCGACTTACTGTTTCGCTAGATCTCAAGACAAAAAAACCCAATCACACAATTTCTCAAATTGTGGCCAACTGTGTAGGAACATGGCTAATTTTTCTTCAACCGAGACATGCATTATGTCATGTAGTAGACCGGCATCACGTAATCGATGTGAAAGCTTCCAGAATATAGCTTTCCTCATTCGAAGTTGATTGATGCAATTTGTATCGGTTGGATTGTACAATTCATCTAGCCTTGTTTGCCTCACCAAATCCCTACCCACCAATGGCCCATACTTTCTTGGCGACCTATTAAGATAATATCTACGCTGTCGCCACCGGATAATGGCCAGGATAACAACTAGGACACCTAATGTTCGAGCTCGCTGCTTGATAATGTAATGAGTAGGTTCTAGATCCATCTGAGTAGCAGATCATACAAATATATAAGAGTAAAAGGAAAAAATAGGAATATGTGATTGAGGTGTTCTCACCTTACTGCACCAGATTGTCACAAAGATGATTGATGTTGATGAGGATGAGAAACCGAGCGCACCAACTAGCTTGAACTGCAGCGCTGTTGAGAACCAAGGATGGGGTGGCCGGCGGGGGCTCGGGGGAGGATGATGGGGAGGACGGCGAGGGCTCGGTACAGCAGGAGGGGGAGGCCAGCGGAGGCTCGGGGGGAGGCGGAGGGCGAGGCCGGCGGAGGCTCGGGCAGAGGAGGAGGGCGATGCCAGCGTGGGCTCGGGGGGAGGAGGGCGAGGCCGGCAGAGGGCTCCGAAGGAGGAGGAGGGGGAGGCCGCCGGGGGGAAGGAGGAGGAGGAGGCCGATGGGGGCTCGGGAGGAGGAGGATGGGGACGTCAGCCGAAAGGGGGATGGGGAGATCTGAAGGGGATCGGGAGGAGAGCGGCGGGGGTTGAGAAGTGAAGAAGCCAGGCAAGGCAGCGAGGAACGCCCAGGCGTTCATTTTGAGCGCCTGGCGCCCGGTAGCCCACCCAGGCATCTTCTCGCTAGACCTCTATTTCTCAGGTATTCAACCAAACAAGCACCAGGCAGATTCCAAGAGGTGCCCCGGCCAGGCCAGACCATACCAGGTCCAAAACCAAACAGACCCGAAGTGAGCATTGAGCAGCCTAGAGACTTCCAGGCGTTAGAAATCGGACATCCCGATGCATGTAGCAGCGGTCAAAATCAATGGTAAATACTTATCCCGTTGGTTTGCTACCGCAAGATATACCGTGCGTTAGTATTTCACATTTCCAAAGCCTGTACATTCAGGCCTTTGAGTTGGGGCGAAAGATCAACAAATACTTGTGACAGCTAGCGTAATCTTCTTCTTCGATTCACTCTTGGGCTCAACCAAGATAGTCAAAGAGTAAATTTTATAAAACCACACTACGATAGGTAAAATTATCATAGAACCATATTTTTGAAGACATTTATTACAGGTCCACACTGTCGAATACAACACTACTAGGGGCGAATCCAACGGGGGGCTTCATCGTGCTGAAGCCCACCCTCCATCGGTGCCCGGCAACCCCAACCTCCGGCTCCAGCCTGCCTGCCATGGCTGTGCCTGCGTCAAGAAGAAGAAATGAAGAGGCGCACCTGAGGGACTGGAGTCTAGAGAGGCGCACCTGAGGGAGGCAGTGGTGAGAGCTGCCCATTTGAGCGGCCGGCGGGGCGGCGGACTGGAGCCGAGGAGGGCAGGAAGAGGAGGAGCTCTGGATCTACTGTCTGAGCCTGAGGAGGATCGCCGGTCGCCGACTCGCCGGAGGCAGGAGGAGGCAGCCAAAGCCAGGCAGGACCGCAGGAGGAGGACTGGAGAATCCTGATGGTGGAGGACTGGATCTGGATTTTGAGTTATTTTCTGCTGAACTCATTCATTTTCACTTTCTTATCCAGAGGGAGGTCCAAAAACAGTGGTCAGAAAAGCAGAGAAGCATCCAGTTGCTGATTCACTTTACGTAGAGGAGATCGATGCTGGAGAGGAGGCAGGCACCAAGCACAGTGCACACAGAGCAGCTTGGTCTTTCTCAGCATCAATGCAGTGATATGTTGATATTGTGTTTCCTTAATTCCTGCATCTGGTCATTGTCTTCTTTATGTGATACACTCGTATCTCCTTGCTAAATGTCAGGTTCACTCACGTACTCTTATAATGAAACGTCGGATAAAGTGTTATACGTCTAATACAAAATGTGCAAGAAATGCATCATGTTATGAATATATTAGCATTCTTGATCTGTTGTCCACAAAGGGGTCATCAGATGCAACATAATTAGGTTACCACTACAACTTTTCCAAACTTCTACGGCCAGTTTCCCCCAAATTAGAGAACTTTCACTGCCTACTCCTCTAGTTTTCAATATGTTCACATTATTCTTCTCTATGTGAGGACTTTGGGTGATGGAGAGTTGTCCCCTGCTTGAATGGCCGACGCTTTCAGATGTTTGGGCAAGGCAGCTCGTGCTGCTCTGAGTGCAATAGCACGGCATCTTCGCTTGCGTACCGAGTACAGTGCTTGCCCTCCTTCCCTAGTTGATTTTCTTTTACTAACAACCTGTTGTTCACATTTCCATTTTTCTACTAGCTAATGATCATTCTATACTTTCCAATGTATTCAACCATTTTCTTGACGACACTCCATTGCCTGAAAATGAGGTCTCGTCATCAGAATTGCTGGTGGCATATTCTAACAAACAACTCCAAAGTGGACAAGCACCTATAGGATGTCTCAAGTCTTCAATGGCTGAAACTTATAGGGGCTTTGTTATGCTAGTTGCTTCTGATCGTCCTGGAATTGAGGTATATATCAAGATGCTGCCCCTTTCTTACGCTAAACTTTATCAAGAACGTGGCAATACAGTAATAAAGTTCTTTATCCTTCATTACTTTTTGTTTTTTGTTGTGGTGAAATGCGCTAGTGTTTTGTTAGCCTCCATTTTTTTTGTTCAGTTCGTGTTTTCTTCCTTATTAGTCTATTTGACTGATTTCGGTGTTATTTCGTGCCATTAGTGTTGTTCGTCTGTCAATTCAAATTGTTTAGCTACTTCTTTGGTAGCTTTAAGCTCACCCTCCTTTTTCATTCTAGATTTGCCACTGACACTACCGACATCTAGGGTCCTTCCCACAATCTTAGAAGAGCCCCATTTGCTGGCACGGAATGCACTTGACACGTTGTACAGAGGCAACATGTCGCTGACATCCCAAGGTTCGATGTGGAAGGAGCCCAAAGCCTGGTTCAACCCCACCATGCCATGCAAGCAGATGACATGTTGCCTTCGTATGGCGTGTCAAGGGTATTCTATGTCAGCAAACAACGCCGTTCCGTTCTGGGGTGAGACGGATTAGCGGGCCCGAGATGTCAGTGCCGTTGGATTCAACGGGGGTGTGTTTTTGCGAAATGGTTTGGCAGTGTAGTTTTGTGACACATGTTCTTAAAAGTACGGTTCGTGATAGTTTTTGCAATGGTAGGTAGCATAGCGTGATTTTACGAAATTTACTCTTAATCAAACAACGCGAAGGCTCCGGTTGGAGCCCTGAGCACTTTTCCCCACAGCTCATCAACCATTTGTGTGTAACGCAGTGCACCTGCACGGCCCAGGCAGTTAGCCTGAGCGCAAAGTCCACACCACCCGTCAGCGCGCGGCCGGACCCACCGGCAGCCAGTCGGCAGGAGTGGAAGAAGCCGACAACGCAGGTGGCCGTGGCGCCGCGGCAGTTGGTCAGTGGAGTCGGCCCATATACCGGTGCGGCACGGACGATGCAGAAGCAATCTAGATTCCTCGCGCTCGCGGCCTGGGCGTGGGCTATGATACGTACGGCCATGGTGAGTGGAGAAGTGGAGCTCGCGGAGCAGCGTGTTGCGGAGGATGAACCGCAGAAAGGCAACAGTAGTCTGCCTGCTCGTTCTTTTCTGCATGGATAGAAGCGAGAGGGGAGGAGGTTAAGACGTCGCCTCCCTCCTAAAGAGCAATTCACACGTTAAGAACGTAAAATTTATGTGTTTGCTTGGTTTGCGATTTTTTTTTTTACTTGTAATCACTCTATGTGTACCAATGTACAATTTATTTTTTTTTTCCCTTATTAATTATCATCCCATCCTAAGTGTGGTGGGATAGGTATTCGCGATAAGTATTCACAAACAGAGGGAGCACTAAAGCATCCGAGGATTTTAGGTCTTCGACCATCTCATGTGAAATTCATTCTAGCGGAACTCTGCTCAATTCATTTCTTGCAAAATTCCCGTAGATGGACATAATACCGAAAATACCACTAGTGGGTTTAGTCTATAAATAGGACATCCCTGGTACACAGAAAGAGATCAATTAATAAAAGAGGTTCCTCCATATTTCGTCTCCATCTATTATCTCTTATCGGTGATTGGCTTGTTTTATCCTACGATGACTACATTATTCAACACGTTATCAGCACGGATCGCTCTACACGGCCGAATATGTATGTTGTCCGGATTCCCTCCATTCCGATCTATAATCTCGTTATTAGATTAATCTAGTAGGTTAATTGCAAGTATCTAGATCTGTTACATGCGAACATGAGGCAAGGCCGTGACATCTCGAATCACCAACCATGACTGTCGTCCATGCGTTTGTTTGTTTTTTTTTAGGAAACGGCGGAAATGCCGCTATTGCATTAAAGAGAGGGAAATGTACAAAAAAAAAGGTTACAAAGCGAAAATAGAACAAAAGAACTGCCGCACCTAAGCCGGCAACCTATGCCGCTTAAGTTTGTACTATATTCTGAGTATCATTCCCGCCCGACAGGCAGGCCTGAAGCTTAATCGCCCCACTGAGCATCCATGCGTTTGTTGCCCCCTAACCACCGTCGTTGCGTCCTTGCATTGTGTCCGTAGACACAACTTGGTTCGCGGCGATGGACAAGGTTTGAAAGGTCGTCTACGACACCAGGGACTTCGCCGGGTTTGAGTCGTAGCACGTCAGGTAGGTAGTCATCATGACCAGCCTATTGCTGGACCATGCCACCGCACCATATGTGCGCCTCGCAGCCGGGCTCAACGCGTGCCTCGCCGTCGGCCCACCGACCTGGGTCGCGCACCGTCGCCATTGCACGCCAGTCGCGCCGCGCCATCGGCCCCCGGGCTACGCGCCCGTCATGTGTCGTTAGCTGAGCGAGCCGCACACGCTCCTGCCGCATGCCGCCAAGGCGGTCCTCTTCCTCGACGATGGAGTGGACTGCCTTTGAGCAAATCTTTCGTGCCTGCGCTTGCGCACGTCGCCGTCGCGCCCCTGCAAGCTGAGACGGGCTCCTGGCAAGAGGTTCATCGGCGGCGCACCTAGTACCGAGGGGCTCAACCTCGGCGGCGGCAGGCACCCGCGTCGCTCCCAGTTCCGTGCGATCTCATAGGCTTATGTTTCAATTGTTTCGCGGGTGATCACGTTGTGGCAGGATGTAGGAACCCCACTCGTTGTTTCCGCTGCTAGGACATGGGTCATACGTCCGTCTACTGCAAAAAACCGCCAAGCCCCCTCCCGGCTCGAGAAGACCACCGCCCATCGGCAACCTGCGAGAAGCGTTACTGGCACGCCCGAGGGTCAAAAAACTTCACTTCGCAGTTCGTCGCTGGTCGCCACTGATAGTGCGGGCCGCTTGCCACTGCCACAGCGCCGCCGGTTAACACTAGAGGCTATTGTCCATCTTCCAGCTGCTCGTTCATCCTCGGCCGACAAGGTCCATCCCAGCCCTCGGGGCGGAAAGGGCCTCCTTCCTCCGCTTTTTGGGGACGTCAATGATGAGCTCCCCCAGAGAATCCTTTCCACCATCCTAGCAGAGAAACATGCCTCGTTCCCCTCTACCCAGCCATGCGCGACATGGAAAAGTGCTTCGAGCGAGCGCTCATCGTCTGCGTTGGGGGGACGAGGCTGGAAGTCACATCCCAAGAGGTCACGCTGGCAATTTGGGTCGAGAGGGGCATACCGCAAGCTAGCTTCTCGGTGCACCCCTATTTCCTAGAGAATTTTCTTATTGTCTTTGATAATCACTCCAACAAAGACCGTATCCTCCATGGCGGCCCCATCAAGACTTCCTAGTTCCTTCTCCTGGTTTGCCAATGGTCGCATTTAGCTCAGGCAATTAGCCAACCTCTTCGTTTCCGCATTAAGTTAAGCTTAGAGGGGTTGCCGTTACACGCGTGGAGTTTGGCCACCATGTCGGCCATCCTCTCACCCTCGTGTTGGATTGAAGCTTTCGATGAGTCATCAACGTCGCGGGCTGACCTGTCGGCCTTTCGTTTGGTCGCATGGTCTTTAAACCCTAACACGATCGCGAAAGAAAAATCGGTGCTCATCGTCGAACCGGACCTCCTCCCGGATGGTTCCTTCTTAGACCATGGGACGCAGGTCTTTGTGAAAGCTGTCAGAATCAAGGAGGTCGCGATAGGCCCTCCGCTACAACATCATCATCCACATCCACGATATTGAGGATTTTTCATTATCGACCGAACAGCTCCTACCTTTCACGCTGTCAAGCGATGACTCCGGCTTCGGTAGGATCCCTCGCGCTAACTCCGACGACTTCGGGCCACGGCGACACTCTTTTCGCACAAGGCCTACCATTGTGGATGGCTCCTTCCCGGCCGCCGGAGGTCGGGACGAAGGGAACTACGGAAGATGGAATCACGGGAGCTCTATTGCACCCTCGTGGAAACTCCCCCCGTTGTCAGTGGTAGGGCCCAGGGCTAACAAGAGTACAGTATCCTCATGTCGGGTTTTGCGCAGCAGAGGAGACACAAAAGGCAACCCTCCTAGCAATGTCACAACGGTTGCTTCCACGGCAGCCAGACCTACCTGCCGCTTGCCTCTTTTGGCATCACATCATGACGGGCTGCTGATCGAGAAGAAAAGGCAAGGGTTAAATGTTGCCGCTATGCCTTCCAGTCCGATCAGAGACTCGGTCTACCTAGAGCTATCCTAATCAGTTCCATGGCTCGATGTAGCAGTTTGGTATGGTTGCCTGTACCAGCCGCGGTCTCTGTCGAGGAGGCAGCCAAGATTTACCTAGCACCTGTTGTGCCAACCCAGACGCCCAAGAACTCCTCACCCCACCCCTTAGACAAAGACGAGCGGCCATCTAGCCAGGAGGCATGTGCCATGCAACAGCGCGAAGATGGCTAAGGCCCACACAGCCCAACCGTCCTTAGCGAGAAGGCCGAGTTTGTCATGGCAAACTCCACCCCTACTAAGTCGCTACATGACTCGCACTCTTCAGAGGGCACCTGCAATTTCTCAGCGCCTTGCTCAGTCGACGACCATGAAGGCGCGCCCCACCCTAGCAGTCAAGCGTTGGTCGACACATGCAATCTGTTAATCTACTCGCGCGCGGGCCAAAGGTGAGCTAAAGGAACCACTGCTCCCTTTGCGAGACGTCCAGCGTCCACCCATGAAACAACCTACGACTGCCACAGCAAGCGTCTGGCAGCTTCGGGCCAAAAAAATGCCACGGCAGAGCAGCACACGCAACTCTTCTTAGCTCGCAAGCTTGGACTCAACCAGGGAAGCGGTTCGGAAGATCGCACGGCACTAGGCAATTTTATAAGATTGTTTCACAATCAGCTCTCACGAGACAATATCGTTGCGCTAGCAGCCTTGTTCAAGTTGCATGTCCTGGGAACCATACCTCCCAGTTGCGAAGGCCTTACAAAGGCCAGTTTTGCGCCGACTCCACTCGCAGCCACCTGAGCTTCGATGCCCGGGTTGTTGGTCGCTACAACACCACCATGGACAGCTGCAACATCAATTTTATTAGCTGGAACGTAAAGGGTTTAAATATGAGGGCCAAGAGAAATGTAATCAGAAAAACTGTAATCACTTTGCAATCGTCGGTCGCCTACGTCCAAGAAACAAAACTCACTGTGTTTGATTCATCCCTTGTCATGGAAACCCTCAGAAACTCTTTCGACGGGTTCTCCTACTTACCTTCGTCCTAGTCAAGAGGAGGCATCCTGCTAACTTGGAACTCCAGTAGGGTTACTTGTACTACCCCGAGTATAAGAAACCATTCCATAACAGCAAAGATGGCCCTACCTTGCGGCTCCTCCTAGCTCTCGGTAATTTATGGGCCCTCGGAAGACGCCCACAAACCAGTGTTTTCTTCAGGAGTTGCATAATATCCAGGGTTCCTTATCAGGCCCTTGGATGATACTCAGAGATTTTAACCTCGCCCTGCAAGCCAGCGACAAGAACAATGATCATTTAAATAGAATGCGAATGGGTAGCTTTCATTGGGTAATAGAAGACCTGGAACTCAAAGAAATCCACCTTAATGGTAGATCCTCCACCTGGACAAGTGCTAGGGAGAGACCGACCCTAGAGCGCATTGATGGGGTTTTGTTTCTTTGGAGTGGGACCTGCTGTTCCCGGACTGCTTCCTTTGGGCCCTCCCCTCCACAGCATCCGATCACTGCCCCCTCTTCTTATCAACGACTTTCCTAATGAGAGCCAAGAAACGTATCCTTTTTTAATCTTTCTGAACAAGGGTGGAAGGGTTCCAGGAGGTGGTTCTCGAGGCATGGAAATGTGACAATCTGCTGGCTGACCCACTACGACGCCTTCATACCCTCTTCACAGTCACAGGTTAGGCTCTGCAGAGCTGGAGCCAGCGCCGGTGTGGTAACATTCGATAGCAAATCGGGATGGCAAAAGAATTGATCTGTTGTCTTGATTTGGTTGAGGGAAATCGACTGCTCTCGCCTTGGGAGCGCTGGTTAAGGATGGAGCTCAAAAGGAAACTACTAGGTCTCTGCTCCTTTGAACGAACCATCGCACGCCAAAGGTCATGTATTAGGTGGTTGTGAGAAGGGGATGCAAACACACATTTCTTTCACCTTCATGTAAATCACCGTAGGTGAGTAAACTACATCGCAAGAATAAAGGTAGCTGATTCTTAGGTGCTCACCCAAAAAGGACTGGAAGAGGCCTTCTATGAGCATTTCGTAAATCTCATTGGAAAACCAATCGCCGTGCCCATTCCTTGGACTTGAACTTCCTCAACTTGCCTTCTCACGATCTCCGGGAGCTAGAAGCTGGATTCACCGAGAATGAGGTTTGGGAGGCAATCAAGAGCATGCCTTTCAATAAGGTGCCGGGACCTGACGGGTTCACTGGAACTTTCTATCAGTGCTATTGGGAAATCACCAAGCCAGACATAATGGTGGCCTTCCATGCCCTCGGTCGCTTAGCGGGAGTGAACTTCCACTTCCTTAACCAGGCATTGCTAACCCTATTGCCGAAGAAACACGCAACTCAGGAACCGAGTGACTACCAGCTTATCAGCTTGCTTCACAGCTTTACCAAAATCTTCTCAAAAGTCCTGGCCTGACGGCTTGCACCGAAACTGGCAAAGGTAGTAGCACCTAACCAATCCGCATTCACCAAAGCTTTCTCCATATAAGACAATTTCCTTCTGGTTAGGCAATCCACTCGCTTACTACATCAACAAAAAAAATCGGCTTTCCTATTCAAACTTACATCGCTGAAGCCTTCGACTCAATGTCCTGGCCCTTTCTGCTGGAAATTCTGCAGCATAGAGGCTTTAGACCAAGGTTGTGTGCTTGGCTAGGCATCATTCTCAAATCGTCGTCCACCAGGGTGCTTGTCAACTGCTAGCAAGGAAAACCGGTTTGGCACGGTCATGGCCTTCGCCAAGGAGATTCTCTATCTCCATTGTTGTTCATCATCACTATGGATGCCCTCAGCTATCTAATCCTCGCTGCGGGAAACTCAGCATTGCTCTAACCGATCGGCGGGCGACAAGGATTGCCACACCGTCTTTCCTTGTATGTAGATGATGCAGTTGTGTTCTTAGCTCTGGTCAGTACAGACTTGCTAGCCATCAAAGAAATTCTTCAGCTCTTCAGTGAGGCCTAGGGCCTGCAAACCAATCTAGCTAAGAGCTCCTTCACTCCAATTCGGTGCATTGACCAAGAAATTCAGCTCATCACTGACAGTCTGCATTGCAACGTTGTTGCCTTTCCTTGCAAATACCTTGGCTTGCCCCTCACCTTACGAAAACTGTCCTAGGCAGACTTCCAACCACTCTTGGACACGGTTGCTAACCGCCTACAAGCTTGGCAGACCGGCTTGATTTCACAAGGGGACGACTTGTATTGGTTAAGGTGGTGCTATCGGCTATGCTGGTGTACACTTTTATGGCCCTCGACCTCCCTGTCGGTAATCAAAGAAATCGATAAGAGGCGTCGAGCATTTCTTTGGAAAGGATCTCAGAATGTCATGGGTGGGCATTGTTTAGTGGCCTGGTCTTCAGTTTGCTACCCTCTCTATCTTTGGGGGGCTTGGCTTACCCAACCTAGTCATGCTTGGTCGAGCACTTCGCATCCGCTGGCAATGGCTACAGTGGTCTTGGTCGGCGAGGCCTTGGGGGAGACTACACACCCAAACTAGCCGAGCGGAGGAAAACATGTTCCATGCTTTGATTTCGGTCAGAGTTGGGAACGGTGAGAAATCTTTGTTCTGGGAGGACCGCTGGCTGGATGGTCACTCTATTCATGGACTGATGCCTTCCATTGCCAAGTTGGTCAAAGTATAAATTCGAAAGAAAAGAACGGTAGCTCAAGCCCTGTCAAACAATACTTGGATATCGAACATTTCAGGTCGGCTAGAGGCTGTTAGCATATCGAAATTCCTCCCATTATGGGACATATTACAACCAATCCAGTTAACACAGGAGAGGTTGACTCGATTATGTGGCAGTGTGAACCCTCGAGTTGCTACTCCTCTAAGTCGGCTTACAAAGCTTTCTTCATAGGCTCACTAAAGTTTCCATGCGCCGCGGCAATTTGCAAAGCTCGCGCACCACTCAAATGCAAAATATTCATTTGGCTAGCGATCCATCAACGCTGTTGGACGACCGATCGCCTCCAACGTTGAGGATTGGAAAATCAAGGCGTTTGCATCTTCTGCGGGCACTGACAGGAGACCATCGATCACATTCTAGTTGGATGCGCGGTGACAGCACAAATATGGGCGCGTTTCTAAATTCAGGTCGGATCACTATGCCCGGTTGGCCAGCCAACCCTATAAGATCTTTGGATTGCCTTAAGGAATTTTGCACTGAAGCAACGCATGAAGGATATTGATTCGTGCATAATCCTCGTCTCTTGGATGATCTGGAAGGAACGCAACAAAAGATTTTCAAGAATGATGCTGCTACTATCGATCAACTGTTTCAACGTATTACCGATGAGTATTGTCATTGGCGCATGGCTACTGCGACTGGTCTGGAGGTGCCCGCTCAACAGGAGTACTTTCGCCACCACCCCTATTTTTCATTCGTTTTCACTATTCACCATCACCAGTTTTGTCAGGGTGCGACAGTTGTGTTTTTCCTCTGTTGGTTGTGTAGTATTGCGTTCCTAGATGTTCATGCGGTTTCTTCTTTCTCCATGTAACTGCTGATTGCTATCGGTTTTTCTTCGTCTTAACGGAAAGACGTGCAAAACTTTTGCACTTCCTTGAAAAAAACTTGATGAAACTTGCATTTTGGAACCTAAAACCACTTTAGACTCACATGAATCGTGAACGCTAATCTTAAAACTTGTTAAAACCTACTGAAACTTGAAACTCCTATCCCGTTGGAACTGATTCAGTTCCAACGGCATACCGTTGTGTAGTTGCTTCCTTGAATTCCCTTTTTTTTCTTTTTTTTTTGAATTTATGCCAAGAGCTCGAGCATTCCGACGCGCATCCAGTAGTAGTACTCCACTCCGCTCTCCCAACCTAACCAAAAGGCCTCCCATATCCATCATCTTGAAAATCCGCGCAAGTGAAGGAGCGCAAATCAAAAGAGACGACGCAAACACAACAGTGCCTCCAAAGGCAGCGCAGCAACAGGATACAATGGCCATGATAAAAGCCAAGCAAAGAGAGCGGCCGGGAAACAAGACGGCAGAGGCCTAAAAGAAAGAAAGCGGCGGTCAGCCAAAGCTGAGGCCATGTATAAAGCTCGGAGAGGGCGAGGCGATCGAAGAAGGAATCTCGCCGAGCGCCGAGAGCCAATCTGCTGCCAGCGCCGCCGCGGAGGGTTGGTCAGAGGGAAGAGGAAGAACTCAACAGTGCCAACACATGCATGATGACGCATCGAGGAGCGCCGCTTTTGACTGGGATCTCTCTCTCTCTCTCTCTCTCTCCATCACATTCTCCTCGTTTGGGCGGCACATGCAGATGCATGGTCCTAAAGAGTAAAGAGTTGAAGACAAGAGGAGCATCCAATGCAAATTATGCACTCGAGAGTGTGAGGCTGAATTCATCTTTAACCTACGTATCGTTCGTTGGGTCGTGTGCTGGCTTTCATTTCACCGCGAGGTATCTGGTGTTTTAACTTGTGTGTTCTGCACGTGCTGCCGCGCGGTTTTGTAAAAAAAAAAACATGTGACAGCACGAATTGGAGCGGGGGCAGGTTGAAGTTCGCTTCGCCGCGCCGCGCGAGTGGATTGCACGTGCACGATGGGTACCAGCTAGATTTCGTTGAGCTGTTTGAATGTTATCAGAGCTAAGTACAAGAGCTAGATTGCGTTAGATTCAGGGTTTTCAAATATATTCTGGTTGGTAATTTTGTACTTTTGTTTCGCATTATTCAGTTCTGCATGCGGAACTTCTCTAAGACAAGACATTGCTTCTTTTTTGTTCTTGCTGTATTCCAGTTCAAGGTTTGTTATTTCACGTATGAATGTGCTATCATATTACACATCTTTTCTCCGAACAAAATGAACATGGATGTACATGTGCTCGGCAGAGATACAGTGTCGTATCATATAATTGAAAGACAGAAGACGCGTATATGAATCATCGCATAAAACCTTATTGTAAAGGAGAAACAGCTAGGAACATTAAGAAGCGACATTACTAGTTAATACTTATCAAGCAATAGTTTTGGGTTACATGACTCGAAAAGCAAACATGCCGAAAGGAACGGAAATGAAACGGGAAACATAGATCATCAGAGTACGGTCCCAAATGGGACGAATGAGAACCAAACCTAAAACGGGAAGAAACAAAACTAGTAATAGCATTGGAGATTCCTTTTGCATTCTACTTCCTTCTTATGTGGGGGAGTCTTGCTGCTTCTGCTCGTCGTCGTTGCAAACCTCATGATCAGATCGATCAGCTCCCTACACCTCAGTGCCTGCAAATGCGTAACACGCATACGCCATGCTCAGATCATGAATCAGACAAGAAAGAAGGGAATATTTGATAATTTACAAGTAATTTTCGTATGTCATAGCGCTACCGGAGTCCCGTGGTGCATTGCACCTGAAGCATTCCATCCTGCTGGCGAAGTTGTGCTCGTTGCATCCAGACCTGTGGGCACACAGAGAAATGACAACAGCGTTAACAGAAAGTGAAATTCATACACACATGACACTGCAAATTATACACCTATGATGAACTACGAGTCGACCATGCCACTTCAAAATTGGAGATGCATGGAACAGGCTGCTACAGTTGAACATGATGCTAATTAAAAATCAAAAAATGACATAGCGTCGACACATGGAGAAACCTTGCATAGACCCGGTACCGTATACATCAAATGAGTCATATGATTACCCTTTTGGCGTGACATCTGCATCTAGTTACTTATCTATAAAAGGTATAAAACGGCAGCCGGTTCATCAGTGATACATGGGAAAATATACAAGCTACTCTAGTATTCTGATGCATGCAGGCATACAAGGCAACTAGCTTTCTCATGCATGCAGACAGACAGCATAACCAGTTGATTACTGTCTCTTGATCCGGTGATCCACACCTTCTTTTTCTGAATAAAGCCCGGAAACATGGAGAAATGGCAGACAGAAGATACAAGCGTACACAAGGCCACAACTACCACTAAATTAACCATGCAAAGTATCCGTACCATGTACGGTTTGTTCAAAAATAAGGTCTGGAAAATTACAGTATATTATGTCTGCGAATAGTTAGTTTGTAAGCTACATGAACGTACCCAAAAGAAAGGACAGTGTTTAAGTAACACGCACCTGGTGCAAATCCAGTCGCCAGACTTCCAACCAGGGCGGCTGGCACGGCCACCAACACCGCTGCCGAAGCCAAAGTCCCGGGTGCGTGACATGTCACCATCAAAACCACCAGCACCACTGTTGGCAGCAGCTTCCTCCTTGAAGGCAGCACACTTGAAGCAGCTGGAGCGGCTGGCGAAGTTGTGTGCGCCGCAGGAGCAGTACCAGTCGCCTGGGCGGACGTCAGAGCCAGCACCAAAGCCACCGCCAAAGGAGGAACCACCACGGCCACCAAAGTTGGCGTAGTCACCTCCACCACTGCCACGATCAGCGGCACCACGCGGCTCACCGCAGCGCTGGCATAGGTCCCGGCGGCTGAAGTTGAGGTGCTGGCACGTCCTGCAGTTCCAGTCTCCTGGCTTCCTGTTCATCTTGCCTGTAGAATATACATCATCAAAACAATGCCAAATGGACACATGTAGTCAGATAAGGTGGTACGATCAAACTAAGAGCAAGAACAACAACGCACTTGAACAACCCAACTTTGATCTCTTTCTTTTATGCGCTGTTTCTCGTCGCCGTCAAGAAAAAGAATGCAACCAACAACATGTTTATGAAATAACACACTAATTGAAAACTAAATTACCTAAAAAAATGCTCGGCTGTTGTGTTGATGAGCTCGAAGGTGATAAGTGTTGTGAAGTGAAATGGTGATGCAGCAAGGTGCGTATGTGCAGGGGTATTTATAGTGCGTTTGGAGGGGATGCTGAAACCGAGGGTCTGCTATCTTTGTGCTTTTGATTCTTGGTGCACTTTAAGCCCGCGAAGAACAAGGGAATCACGTAAAACTAGAAAGAAGAGGGGAGTTAAAGAAAAGAAAAGAAGAGAAAGCCATTAAAGGGCAAAAGAATTATGGGGAGTTTGAATGCTTCCTTTACCCTGCATCTCTGCCTGCCTTGGCAACATCTTTTGAGACATGGGGTGGAGGGATGTGCATTTGTGCGCATTCTTGTGCTTAGGAAATTTAACATCCATTAGTTTTTGTTACAGTGATTACAGATTAGAATATTTTTATTAGAAATGCATCCAGAATCAAAGTTGGCAAGAGTTGCATGGAATTTCAGGACAAGATCAGCATACCATTCAAACAAAAAATGCTAATAAGTGCTCTCCAGTATTTTCAGGGCACACTGAGTCAACAATAAGAATTTTTAGAACAATGTTAAAAAAAATCAGAAATGGAGGAGGCATGTAAATCAGGAATGGAAATTTCTAACAAATCATCTGTGCTCAAGTAGATCCAACTGCTTTTGTTCTTTAAGTACAACTTGAGTCAAAAGCTATTCGTCTCATAAGAGAACAGTTCCACAAAACTGCTGCAGCTGACATTTCACAAACTTCCACATCAAAAGGATTGTACATCTTCTGGTCAAGTAGCAGATGTACTGATTCACAGCGTTGGATCATACTTGTATTGAGTGAGGAACCAGTGATGTTGCAACTGACATCTCTCGGTTTCAGGAGGGAAAAGAAAAGACTTCAAATTAGGTTCTGCATTATTGTGCTTAGGAGAAAATAGCAATTATCTTGGGTGGAACATGTATCATGTATGGTTCAACATTTTATTTTCTGTAAGTGTGCCTGAATCGAGAATCGGTGCCACATGCTAAAAAAGGCAGCATTGTATAATTTGAGTATTTAACTGACATTTCAGGCTTCGATAAGAAAGAAATGAACAAGTTTAGACCAAAGATCAGAAATACAAGCCATGCTTTAGGTTTTGATTTTGTTGGAACAGATGACTTCCCATGCGAAGACCACCGACAGCATCTCCGCCGGCCGGCAGTACTGGTTCTCCATCCACTCCTATGATCACTCGGGCTAAGGCTGGTATTACTATGCCAAATCCGCGCTACACTCATGCCACGTCCACTACTTCTCCATCGCCTATCCCAACGTCGGTGTGTGCTGCCATTCGTGGCCCCGATTGGCTCACAGCCATGTGGGACGAGTACTCGGCGCTCATGTCAAATGGTACTTGGACTCTAGTCCCACGACCACCAGGTGCACACCTCATCACCGGCAAATGGATCTTTGGGGACTAGCTCAAACCAGATGGATCCCTGGATCGCTACAAAGCACACTGGGTGGTTCGGGGCTTCTCGGAGTGTCCCGGACTTGACTACGACGAGACATTCTCCCCTGTTGTCAAGCCGGCCACTATTCGCACCATGCTGCACCTAGCTGCCTCTTGTCAGTGGCCCGTGCACCAGATCGATGTCAAGAACGCGTTCCTTCATGGGAACTTGTCAGAGCACGTATACTGTCAACAATTGGCCAGCTTCGTCGACGATGAGCATCCTGATTACGTATGTCAACTCTCCAAGTCCCTCTACGGCCTGAAGCAAGCACCCCGCACCTGGTACTAGCGCTTTGCAGGCTTCCTATGGTCCATCAGCTTCGTCTCCACCAAATCGGACTCCTCCATGTTTGTGCTCCGGCAAGATGATGACATGGCATTTCTTCTAGTATACGTCGATGACATTGTCCTCACTGCCTCCTCGACGTCCGTCATGCAGCGCCTCATCGCCAATCTTCACTCCGAGTTCGCCATGAAGGACCTTGGCTCCCTGCATTTCTTCCTCAGCATTCAAGTTCGTCGTTCCTCTACTGGCTTCTTTCTATCGTTGGAACAATACGCTGAGGACTTGTTGGAGCGGGCAAGCATGGCCAACTGTACACCTGCATCCACGCTTGTTGACACCAAACCGAAGGTCTCTTCCACGTCTGTGTTGGGCTGGAGTCCCTTCACATGGAGAAGAAGCCCAAAATCAGCCTATAAGCTTGTGAACCGTTGATTGCTCTATTGACCAACGGTTGAGATGCCTCCTCCTTAGTGAGGGGAGGAAAAACCCTAGCTCTTTCCTTGAGCTACTACTAGAAGGAGAGGCTTAGGGAGTTAGAAGAATATGCACACAACAAACAAGAGACGAGGGAAAAGAAGAAGAGGAGCTCTGTTCCATCTCGGGTGATCCTGTGCAGTCTTCATCAAGACGTCGATCGGAGCATCAAACGTCATCCGATCTGGCTCAAACTTGGTCAGTATATTCTTGACTTGATGCTCTTCGATTTGTAAGGTTGGATTGCTGATTGGTTGAGAGGAGCATCTGATTTGAGAGGGATTTTGTCAGTTCGGGTAGCAGCAGATTCAGTACTGAGCAGATTTGGTAGAAGTTCTGTTTGAGTGGTGAAACCTTGTCCGATTTGGATGAAACTTGGACAGTATATTAGGGACTCGTGGATCTACATTCCTCCCAAGTTTTATACAGTTTTGATCTGTGGTTTGTGAGATATGAGCTGATAACCGAAGGGGACAAAAAACTATGTCTTCTCTGCTTGGCTGTTAGTGTACCTCTTGTTAGTTGTGTATGGTTGTTGATGATGATAACAAGATTATATCTTGATGATATTGTTGCTTCTGTGATGTATCTCTAGATGTTCTAGAGAAGACTCTTTGTACCCATTGTTGATTATAGTAGAAGATTTGGGAGCGGGCTGTGCAAGCCCCGTGGATTTTACTCCTCACATTGAGGAGGTTTTTCACGTAAATCACTGTGTCACTTTGTGCATGTTCTTGTTGTTAATTCCGTTGCTTATTTGTTGTTTGAAGCTATCCTCATTGGTTCACTACAAGTAGAGGTGCTGACCTTTTGTTAATTGCAATGTTTAGCCCCAACAAGTGGTATCAGAGCTCGTGTTTGCTTTGGTGATTGTCTTGTAGTGAAAGATAGTGGTGAATACTAGCAGGATGATATCTCTGAATGGTACAAATTACCAAGCTTGGAAAGTAAGATGGAGGATTTTCTCTATATGAAAGAGTACTACAAGCCACTATTTGTCACCGAGAAGTCGGATGACAAAACTGATGATGAATGGAAGGTACTTCACCGTCAAGCTTGTGAGTTCATTCGACAGTGGGTCAATGACAATGTGTTGAACCATATCAGTGATGAGACACATGCACGCACCTTATGGCAGAAATTGGAAGAATTGTATGCTAGGAAGGAAGGCACCAATAAGATGTTCTTGATCAAGCAATTGATGCATTTGAGGTACCGAGATGACACTTCTGTGGCTGATCATATGAATGCATTTCAAGGCATTATAAATCAGCTATCTTCCATGGGCATCTCATTTGATGATGAGGTCAGGGCTTTGCTATCTTTGTCAGATACTTGGAAAACTCTCAAAGTCACTTTGTGCAATTCAGCTCCAAATGGTACTGTCTCTTGGAACCTTGTGAAGACCAAAGTGATAAATGAAGAGTCAAGAAGACTTGTTGAAAGGGAGAGTTCCTCCTCACAACCCAAGGTGTTGTTCACCGAGTCAAGGGCGAGAAGCAAGAGCCGAGGTCCAAAAAAATCAGTTGAAAGTAGAAGCAAGTCAAGAGAAAAAATTTCAGATGTTGAGTGCTATCACTGTCATGAGAAGGGACACATTAGAAAGTTCTGTTGGAAGCTCAAGCGGGAAAACAAGAAGAAAAAGAAGAAGGCACAGAAACAAAACAGTGACAGTGATGTTGGTCGCATTACTTCAGCGGTTGAGGACATGATGGTAGTCATTGCTAAAAATGATGGCAAGATTGGCTCCACTGTTGAAGAAAGGATCACTGTTGTTTCTGATGATGCAACCATCAACCTTATGGGTGATGATGACATGACTTGGATACCTGATAGTGGTGCTACCATACATGTTACATCTCATAGAAGGCTCTTCACAAATTATGTTGCTGGTGATTTTGGCTTTGTGAAGATAGGAAACAATGATCGTGCTCAAATCATTGGAAAGGGAGATGTGTATTTGGAGACAGCTAATGGTACACTACTAATTCTCAAGTCTGTGAGACATGTTGAAGACTTGCGGCTCAACATAATTTCAGTGGGATTGCTTGATAATAAGTATTCCAGCAGATTTGAAAATAGACAGTACAAGCTCACCAAGAGTAGCATGGTATTTGCAAGAGGTAAAATTGTTTCTCTCCTGTATCATGTTCATGTCAAACTCTCTTGTATTTCTGTCAATACATTAGGACAGGATGATCCTTGTGTTCTATGGCACAAGAGGCTTGGTCACATGGGTGAGAAGGAGAATCTCCTGTCAGAGATTTCAAGTGTGCAATTGAAGAGTTGTACAGATTGCCTAGTAGGGAAGCAGCATCGGGTTGCTTTCAAAAGTCAGCCTCCTCACAAGAAGCCAGAGTTACTGGATTTGGTGCATTCTGATGTGTGCAAGATGTCGGTAATGTCAATTGGTGGTGCTAAGTACTTTGTCACTTTCATTGATGATTTTTCCAGGAAAATTTGGGTTTACCCCTTGAAGTCCAAAAATCAAGTGCTAAGTACATTCAAGCAATTCCAAGTCTCAGTTGAGAGAGAAACTGAGAAGAAGATAAAATGCATTCGTACTGATAATGGAGGAGAATACATTGGGCCATTTGATGCATATTACAAGGAGCAAGAAATTAGGCATCAATTTACTCCTCCTAAGACACCACAACTAAATGGTGTTGCTGAGAGGATGAATAGGACATTGGTGGAGAGAGTTCGATGCTTGTTGTCACATGCAAGGCTACCAAAGTTTTATTGGGGTGAGGCTTTGATGACTGCAGTTTATCTTGTTAATCTCTCACCATGTTATCCTTTGCAGAGAGATGTTCCAAACAGGGTGTGGTACAACAAGGATGTCTCCTATGATCATCTGAAAGTGTTTGGGTGCAAGGCATTTGTTCATATTCCTCAAGATGAAAGGTCCAAACTTGATGCAAAGACACGACAGTGCATACTCCTTGGCTATTGTTTGGATGAATTCGGCTACAAGCTGTTTGATCCTATAGCAAAGAAAGTTGTTAGAAGCCGTGATGTTGTGTTTGTTGAAAACCAAACAATTGAGGATATTGTGAAGGCAAAGATGCAAGTTCCTCAACAGCAAGACATGGTTGATTTAGACCCAGTACCTGTAGCTCCAGCTCCATAATAAGCTAAAGGCGATGTTGCGGATGATGCACAAGACGATGTGCATGGTACAGGTGGTGAGAATACTCCCCAGCAGCACGAGTTTGATGCTGAATTTGATGATCATGATCAACAAACACCAATACCAGAAGTTTCACTCAAATGATCCACCAGAGCTTACAAACCTTCTAGCAGGTATTCCTCAGATGATTATGTGGTGTTATTGTCTGATGATTTAGAACCTGAGTGCTTTGTAGAAGCAATTGAAGATGAACACAAGGAGTGGATGAAAGCTATGCAAGAGGAGATGGATTCCTTGCATAAGAATCATACATATGAGCTAGTGAAGTTGCCAAAGGGCAAGAAGACATTAAATAACAAGTGGGTCTACAGAATCAAGCAAGAAGAGCACACGTCATATCCAAGATACAAGGCGAGGCTAGTTGTGAAAGGATTTGGCCAAAGGAAAGGAATTGACTTTGATGAGATCTTCTCTTTGGTGGTGAAGATGACATCCATTCGGGTGGTTCTTGGCATTGCAGCTAGTCACAACTTGGAGGTTGAGCAAATGGATGTGAAGACAGTCTTTCTTCATGGAGACTTGGAGGAAGAGATATACATGAAGCAGCCTGAAGGGTTTATTAAGAAGGGTAAAGAAGACTATGTGTGTAAGCTAAAAAAAGTCTTTATGGCCTGAAAGCAATCTCTGCCAAGACGATAACTCGACCATCTCATTCTTCAGTATAACTTCAAACAAGTTTTGTTAAACCGGATTTCCCCCCTTCAATACTGATAAGTGATAACAATTTGGAAGTCTTTTTGATGTAAACGTAATTAACTGGCTAAAGATTTTTTTATCACTATTCACTAAGATTGCAGAAATAAATCACAGAATCTAGATGAAAAACTTAGATATCACGCTAAGCTCCAATGAAATGCCTTTTTTTCATGGATTACAAATGGACTAGCTAAAATTTCGGAAAAGGAACAAGCATGGCTATGGTGACCAAATAGCAGCAAGTAAATATTCGAGATGCAAGGAGAGAAAGGAGCATAAAGCTTTCTTCAACTTACAGACAATGTAAATAGCTACAAGGCAATGACATGATGTGCAAGCTCTGAAGCACGACCATTCTTGTGAACTGTCGTATCCGTGTCGGACACTGTGTCCGACACGGACACATCACCGACATGTGTCGGTGGCGTGTCGGCTACTTTAAAATTGAATTTAAATTATAAAAATTCTCGACACATGCCGGACACGGCATGACCGCTTGTCCGACACGGCCCAAGACCACCCACCGTCTTGTCTCGATCCCATGCCCGATCACACTCGCATACCCTAACCCTCCTTGGCTCCCTCGATCCCGAATCCCCGAAGCTGTCTGCCTCCCTCCCTCGAGCTCCTCTTCCCCCGCGCCCATCCGCCTCGCCTCGCCGCCGGATCGAACTCCTCCTCCCTCGCGCCGTCATCGGATCGAGCTCCTCCTCCCTCACGCCGTCGCTGGATCCCTCGAGTGCCCTCCCTAGCTGCGCCGCCGGATCCAGCGCCTCCTCTCTTGCGCCGCAGCCGAATCCTTCAAGCGCCCTCCTCCCTAGCTGCGCCGCCGGATCCAGCGCCTCCTCCCTCGCACTGCCAGCTCCAGCACCACCTCGAACCTCCCTCGCGCCTCCAACCTCTCCCAGTAAGGCAGTAACACGTAAGTCCCCCTCTTGTCTTCTTGACTTCTTGTCTGCTTGATGGTTGATGACTTGATGTTGATGCCAGATGGTGGCCTGATGGGCGTTGGGCGATGGCCGATGGCCTCTAGCCGTTGGGCATTGATGCACTGTCGCTGATGCAGATGCTTGTTCTTATGTTAAATTATTGATAAGTTATTGATTGCATGTTTTTATCATTTTAGAAAAATGGAAACTGGTAATTCTAGTGCTAAAGAGGAGCAAACCACCAACCAGTAATTTTTATCGCTTATCAATTATCGATTGTTGTTGCTCTATTGCTTTGATTGTTCAAGAATCAAGTATTCAAGTATATATGTTATCTTTATAGTCTTGCAACTCTTGTTGATCATGTTACTTCTTTTCCCAGGTAAGGTTAATGGAATTCTGATTTTTGGAGATGGTATTCATATAAACAATTGAACATATCATGATTTATGAATTGACTACAAGAAGAATGAAGATGCGAGGGTTATCTTTGAGAGGTACATATTCCGAGTTTACTTTATACTTTACAATATTTCATTTTGACAAGCATGAAGAAACATAAAAAAAATAATACATATAGGTAATTTATTCTTATTATTTAAATATATATAGCCGTGTCGCCATATCAGTATTTTTGGGAAAATGGCGAATTCCCGTGTCGTGTCGACGTATCCGTGTCCGTGCATCATAGTGTGCAAGTGACAAAGCAAAACCGACACTACTACACTAGTGAAATCTAACAAATGAGAAACTTCTTTTCTTTAGAAGACCTCCCAGTGGAGAAGATTTATGACGAGAGTGGGCATCATTAATATAGTTCATATAATGATAGAGCTACTGAAACACACCTTTGTCCATGTGTACTAAAAATAGTATCCTCTATCCATGATAGATGTGTGCATTTTGTCTAATCTAAATGCAAAAGCATACTGACATAGTTATATCACTAGATAATATCACGATAGTGATAGGAGATAAGTGAAAGAAAAGGGGTCACTTCAAATCAAGACAGAGACAATGGATTGCTGAGCTGTAAGTGTTGAGCACTAAGCTTTATCTTTTTCGTTAGAAGAGCAAACATTGAGAGAGAATTTTCGAATACAGAGAAAGATGGCATCATCTTATAATTAACCCTCCATGCACACACCAAGATGAAAATGATTCATGGCAGAAAGCAAAGGGAGAGGGGCTGATGCATAACCGGTGAGAATGCATGAATTTCAATAAAGATAGGGCGAAATCAAGAGCATAGTAGTCTTTGAGGTTGGCGTTGACCACCCTCTTTAGAATTCTTTTCACCTTCCTTTTATTTCAGTTGTGTTTTGCATCTCCTGTGTAGTTTCCCTTACCCCTTTACTTGCGCTCATCCTTGAGGCTTTACATCAGTGGATTTACTTTTGCTTTTATCTATCTATTTTGTTTCTCTTATGTTACTGTACTATACTTGCTAGTACTACTAGTGGTGGTAGTAGATGCTAGGATGGGAGATATAGGTTTCAAAACCATAGGATGATATGCCTTCTCTTCCATTCCATTCTCTTGGGTGAAGTAAAGCAGAAGCAGATACAAATCATGGAGTCGTTGGAAAAAAGCTGAGGGCCAAAAGCTAGCTTGGATTCTCTCCTAGGAAGTGCTTCCATGCATGACCATGGCCAAACTCAAAGGAAGTGATCACTTGATAGCCCCTAACATGCTTTGATTCTCTGCTTTTGCACATCCAAGAAGAGCAGCTCAGGCTTTGTCAGTTCTAGTAGCAGCAGATTCAGTACTGAGCAGATTTGGTAGAAGTTTTGTTTGAGTAGTGAAAACTTGTCCGATTTGGCTGAAATTTGGACAGTATGTTAGGGACTCGTGGATCTACATTCCTGCTAAGTTTTATGTACTTTGGATCTGTGGTTTGTGAGGTATGAGCTTATAACCGAAGGGGACAGAAACAGTTTTTTCTCTGCTTGGCTGTTAGTGTACCTCTTGTTAGTTGTGTATGGTTATTGATGATGATACCAAGATTATATCTTGATGATGTTGTTGCTTCCGTGATGTACCTCTAGATGTTCTAGAGAAGATTCCTTGTACCCATTGTTGATTATAGTAGAAAATTTGGGAGTGGGCTGTGCAAGCCCATGGTTTTTACTCCTCACATTGAGGAGGTTTTCCACGTAAATCGCTGTGTTACTTTGTGCATGTTCTTGTTGTTAATTCCGCTGCTTATTTGTTGGTTAAAGCTATCCTCATTGGTTCACTACAACTAGAGGTGCTGAACTTTTGTTAATTGCAATGTTTAGCCCCAACAGTCTGGAGTAGCAGCTTGTGACGGCTCCGAATACCGCAGCATCGCTGGAGCCCTCCAATACCTCACGCTCACCAAGATAGATCTTGCATACGCTGTTCAGCAGGTGTGTCTACACATGCACGATCCGCGTTATGTGTACTGGACTCTCATCAAAAAGATTCTTCGCTATGTCCGTAGTACGACAAGCCATGGACTCACTATTCGAGCCTCACCTTCATCTGACTTAGTGGCCTATTCCGACGCCAATTGGGAGGGCTGTCCAAATACTCGTCGATCCACGTCTGGCTACTGTGTCTTTCTTGGTGACTCGCTCATCTCCTGGTCCTCCAAGCGATAGACGACGGTGTCCCGTTCAAGTGCCGAGGCAGCGTATCGCGCAGTCGCACATGCGGTGGTTGAATGTTGTTGGCTTCGCAATCTCCTTGGTGAATTCCATTCACCACTCAACAAGGCCATGGTTGTCTATTGTGACAATGTCTCCGCCGTCTATCTGACATCCAACCCAGTTCATCATCGCTGCACCAAGCATATAGAGCTAGACATTCAACTCGTCCGGGAAAAAGTCCAGCCTGGTTAGCTTCGCGTACTTCACATCCCGACGAGTTAGCAATTTGCGGATATTATGACCAAGGGACTTCCCACGGCGACCTTCGAGGAGTTTCGATCAAGTCTTTGCATCACCGGCGGCGAGGCACAGATTGGGGGGGGGGGGTTGTTGGAATAGATGACTTGGGCGCTCGTTCTCTCAAGTAGTGGCTAGATTATAGGATCTCGTTACTGTACAGTTGTATAAATGTACTTGATCAATAGAATGTGTGCTGCATTCAAACTCTTTAGATTTGATTGTGTGCAGTTTGAATGTTTCACTCTTTTGAGGATAATTGAGACAAGAATCAGGACCAATATGTGTTATAAATGATCAAGACTGACATTTCAGGAGCTTTCTGAGCAGCGAATGTGTAGTTTCACATCAAGAAGAGATATAGATTTGGTTAGACATGGAGTTGAGGATGATTACTGTTAACTGCTGCGTGACAGAATTTTCTGACATTCCAATTTTCCCAGGCCAACGTGTCACCCTCTTCTTTACTAGATTCTAAAACCACAAACCATATCTATGATAAAAGGATGCAAAATCCAATTAGATATGACTAATAATGTGGTTCTAAAAAAATATGCCTAATAATGCAGAGTATCACACTGAGTTGAGCAATTGTGTGACCGATGCTCCAGTGCTATCCACACACGTGTGCTGGAATACTACATGTACAGGACCAATTCAAGCATTATAGCAAACATATGGAAAGATGAGAAGCAAAACCTAAAACAAGCACTTATTTGATCCTAAAGAAAATGAGCATAGATCCAAATGAATAAGTTTATGAGGTGTCAAAAGAAAAGGTCTATGAGGTGTCAAGAATGGTGGTTATCATTCTGAACTTATGCTACATTTATTGCTATATAACTAGATTCTTGCAACTAAAAAAAGGCTATTTGCATCCCTGATATTCAAAGCTAACTTTGCCTTCTTTTACTAGCAATAATTGAGAAACATCCATGGCATCCATTCCAACCAACTGACACATCAGCTCAAGGCTATATCTATTTCTGTCAAGCAATCTCTGCCAAGACGATAACTCGACCATCTCATTCTTCAGTATAACTTCAAACAAGTTTTGTTAAACCGGATTTCCCCCCTTCAATACTGATAAGTGATAACAATTTGGAAGTCTTTTTGATGTAAACATAATTAACTGGCTAAAGATTTTTTTATCACTATTCACTAAGATTGCAGAAATAAATCACAGAATCTAGATGAAAAACTTAGATATCACGCTAAGCTCCAATGAAATGCCTTTTTTTCATGGATTACAAATGGACTAGCTAAAATTTCGGAAAAGGAACAAGCATGGCTATGGTGACCAAATAGCGGCAAGTAAATATTCGAGATGCAAGGAGAGAAAGGAGCATAAAGCTTTCTTCAACTTACAGACAATGTAAATAGCTACAAGGCAATGACATGATGTGCAAGCTCTGAAGCACGACCATTCTTGTGAACTGTCGTATCTGTGTCGGACACTGTGTCCGACACAGATACGACACGGACACATCACCGACATGTGTCGGTGGCGTGTCGGCTAATTTAAAATTGAATTTAAATTATAAAAATTCTCGACACATGCCGGACACGGCATGACCGCTTGTCCGACACGGCCCAAGACACAGCCCACCGATGCTGTCTCGATCCCATGCCCCAGTCACACTCGCATACCCTAACCCTCCTTGGCTCCCTCGATCCCGAATCCCCGAAGCTGTCTGCCTCCCTCCCTCGAGCTCCTCTTCCCCCGCGCCCATCCGCCTCGCCTCGCCGCCGGATCGAACTCCTCCTCCCTCGCGCCGTCATCGGATCGAGCTCCTCCTCCCTCACGCCGTCGCTGGATCCCTCGAGTGCCCTCCCTAGCTGCGCCGCCGGATCCAGCGCCTCCTCCCTTGCGCCGCAGCCGAATCCTTCAAGCGCCCTCCTCCCTAGCTGCGCCGCCGGATCCAGCGCCTCCTCCCTCGCACTGCCAGCTCCAGCACCACCTCGAACCTCCCTCGCGCCTCAACCTCTCCCGATAAAGCGGAACACGTAAGTCCCCCTCTTGTCTTCTTGACTTCTTGTTTGCTTGATGGTTGATGACTTGATGTTGATGCCAGATGGTGGCCTGATGGGCGTTGGGCGATGGCCGATGGCCTCTAGCCGTTGGGCATTGATGCACTGCTCGCTGATGCAGATGCTTGTTCTTATGTTAAATTATTGATAAGTTATTGATTGCATGTTTTTATCATTTTAGAAAAATGGAAACTGGTAATTCTAGTGCTAAAGAGGAGCAAACCACCAACCAGTAATTTTTATCGCTTATCAATTATCGATTGTTGTTGCTCTATTGCTTTGATTGTTCAAGAATCAAGTATTCAAGTATATATGTTATCTTTATAGTCTTGCAACTCTTGTTGATCATGTTACTTCTTTTCCCAGGTAAGGTTAATGGAATTCTGATTTTTGGAGATGGTATTCATATAAACAATTGAACATATCATGATTTATGAATTGACTACAAGAAGAATGAAGATGCGAGGGTTATCTTTGAGAGGTACATATTCCGAGTTTACTTTATACTTTACAATATTTCATTTTGACAAGCATGAAGAAACATAAAAAAATAATACATATAGGTAATTTATTCTTATTATTTAAATATATATAGCTGCGCCGCCATATCAGTATTTTTGGGAAAATGACGAATTCCTGTGTCGTGTCGACGTATCCGTGTCCGTGCATCATAGTGTGCAAGTGACAAAGCAAAACCGACACTACTACACTAGTGAAATCTAACAAATGAGAAACTTCTTTTCTTTAGAGAGAAGACCTCCCAGTGGAGAAGATTTATGACGAGAGTGGGCATCATTAATATAGTTCATATAATGATAGAGCTACTGAAACACACCTTTGTCCATGTGTACTAAAAATAGTATCCTCTATCCATGATAGATGTGTGCATTTTGTCTAATCTAAATGCAAAAGCATACTGACATAGTTATATCACTAGATAATATCACGATAGTGATAGGAGATAAGTGAAAGAAAAGGGGTCACTTCAAATCAAGACAGAGACAATGGATTGCTGAGCTGTAAGTGTTGAGCACTAAGCTTTATCTTTTTCGTTAGAAGAGCAAACATTGAGAGAGAATTTTCGAATACAGAGAAAGATGGCATCATCTTATAATTAACCCTCCATGCACACACCAAGATGAAAATGATTCATGGCAGAAAGCAAAGGGAGAGGGGCTGATGCATAACCGGTGAGAATGCATGAATTTCAATAAAGATAGGGCGAAATCAAGAGCATAGTAGTCTTTGAGGTTGGCGTTGACCACCCTCTTTAGAATTCTTTTCACCTTCCTTTTATTTCAGTTGTGTTTTGCATCTCCTGTGTAGTTTCCCTTACCCCTTTACTTGCGCTCATCCTTGAGGCTTTACATCAGTGGATTTACTTTTGCTTTTTATCTATCTATTTTGTTTCTCTTATGTTACTGTACTATACTTGCTAGTACTACTAGTGGTGGTAGTAGATGCTAGGATGGGAGATATAGGTTTCAAAACCATAGGATGATATGCCTTCTCTTCCATTCCATTCTCTTGGGTGAAGTAAAAGCAGAAGCAGATACAAATCATGGAGTCGTTGGAAAAAAAGCTGAGGGGCCAAAAGCTAGCTTGGATTCTCTCCTAGGGAAGTGCTTCCATGCATGACCATGGCCAAACTCCAAAGGAAGTGATCACTTGATAGCCCCTAACATGCTTTGATTCTCTGCTTTTGCACATCCAAGAAGAGCAGCTCAGGCTTTTACCTTTTGTGTTAACAAGCGTACTAAAACTCGAGTTAAGACTGCTAAACATGGACAATCTTCAGCATTAGTTTGTACCTTTAGATGACCCTTAGGGCATTCTCAATAGCTTGATACTATAGCTTATTGCCAGAGGAGAATGGTTATATGAGGTTATCTTTAGCTTGTTACTAAAGTTTACATCTATATGAGAGAGAACGACTAGAACGACTAGTTGGAAGAGAGATGACCCCACTATTTTCTTGGTTTCCGAAAAAGGGTTGATACTTGTATGAGTATCAAGCTCATTCTCTCTCTTCCCCCTCTCTCTCTTCCACCTCACCAAAAAGCTGACATAGCATAGTTATAATATCAAGCAAATTTGCCTGTTGGGAGTGTCATAAGTGTTTGTTTGACTGGTGGGACCAACAAAGGACTAAGCTTCAAAATACATGGATTTTAGATGCAAAGGTATTAGGTATAAAGCATAAAGTAATAAACTATCAAGTGGAAACTGAACCTCCATATCTGTATGGCTATTTGTAGCAGGGTATGAATTTAAATTTTGATAGATATCCAATTGTGTATGTAATTAAGCATGTGTTGATACTAAATGGGTCTTAGGAAAAATGTATTTCAACAGTTAAAATATACTATGATAATCTGTTATGTTTATGATGAGAGCATACACATCTTTTAAATGTAAAGTTTTTTAAATCAAAACTCAGATTTATATAAACCTCGTATATCAGACTACTCGCGACCATAGAAATACAGATTTTACAATCTAAATTTCACCTATATGTATGAATTAATATAATCTTTGCGGACAGTCTGTGCCGGATACAGACTTTGTTAGATATATATACGCTAGTTGAACAGGATATAACTCAAAACGCACCTACCAGATTGGAGCTGACATACAAGTCAAACGGTCATAAATAATCCTATGCTGTCCCAAGGCAAACAAAAAAAAAACAATTAAAACCCCACTTTCGCAAACATTGGTTTAAGACTTTAAGTATGCTCTTGTTCCTAGAAAATGAATCATTAGTTGCACCTGCATGTAATATCTTGGTCTCTAGGATTCCAAAGATGGTGATACCATTTCGCAGAGCACACCTCTTTCTAGTTGTTCATGCACTATTGCACTCCCTCACTGACATGCAAGTCCAAGCACAGTGCACAGCGCCAGTAATCGTCCGGTATGGTTCACTTTTGAGCGGCCTGCACCCTGACCCACATAGCAATGAGTCGGCACACGGATGAGCCACAACGAGGGCACTCTACCGAAGACAAAGAGCAATATTTATAGTACACGAACTTTAATTATATTGCTATAGGTTTGATGCACACGCCATGAGTACAACAGATTCCATGGCATGTGTGGTGTGTTGATGAATCACACTTGCACTCCTGTAGTTTCTTGATGACGTAATCGGGCCTCGACAAGGTGAAAGTTAGCCAGCCAGCTTGGCTGACCAGCTTTCTTGTATAGACACGATGCGGTGCATTGCATTGCAGCATCACGGAGTTGTGCTAAAGATCTAGTATTTCACTTTAAGGTTGGCCCGTTGGGGACATCAAAAGCATATGCGCTAGATAGTTTTTTTTTAATCAAGTAGATAACGCCAGAATAGTGCACAGCATGATTGCACAGCACAACTTATGATATTGGGGCGGCCAAACATGGCTTCATGTAGTATTGGACTTCATATCTTAGGAGCCAAACATGCAAACAGCCAAACAGATAACAATCCAAAATCAAACCGGCAGGTGGCCTTGGCTCGTCAATTTTCACAGCCCACGTATTCCTCCCGCCAGTCCCACCGAGCCTATCCCACCCACCCCAAACTTTATCCCTAAGGACCCCAACCCCAAGACAAGTAACCCTAGCCGCACCGCCTGTGTGTGTCTGTCTGGCTGTCTCACCTCCCTTCCCAATCCCCAACCCTAACCAAGGCCACCCGTCAGCCAGCCGTTGCCGTCGCTGGCCATCGCTTCTCCTCCTGTCCCGGCTCCCACCCCGCCGCACCTCATGTCTCCGTCTACCGCCCACCGTCCACCATCACTATGGCAGAGCCCGCTGAGTGCTACATCCTTCGGCCCCCACCCTGAGGCTAGACGACGACGCATCGAGCCGCCGACATCTGTCCTCCTCCGCTGCCAAGAGCCAACAACGAGGACAATGCTTCGCTGCCAAGCATCGACGGCGACACCTGTCCTCCTCCCCTGCCAAGCGTCGACAACATTTTCTATCATATTTCTTTCTATTAAAACATCAAACATGCTTTGCTTCCTATTATATTGTGATTTGTGACCCTGTGATAATTTTTTTCGTTCCCACCGTTGAAAACTGATGCAAGTGAATTCTGCATGTCACTTATTAAAGAGCTTACTCGAGCCGAGCATGAGCCCAGGTCTAAGCTCGGATCCTAACCCAGGCTCAGCTTGAGCCCAGGTCTAAGCTCGGACCCCAACCCAGACTCAGCTCGAGCTTGTGACGAGCTCAAGCTTAGGTCAACAGGCTCGCTCGAGCTCAGCTCATTTACAAGCCTACCCACGACCCATGCCGGCAAAAGACCCAACCCTCCACCCTGAATCTGGCGACCGATCAGTAGCCGCACGAATCTCGAGGACGGGCACCATCAAACCCAGTCCAAACCCTATCGCGTGAGCGAGATGGCTAACAAAATTTGATATAGCGATATATCTGTTCAAACACTAGGCCAGGCCGAGCCTGAAAAGCCCGACCGCAAAACGGGCCAACCCGAGCCCAACCCAAAATTTGTTTTTTCGTTTTAAACCTGTTATTTTTTTCGGAATAAAAAGTAAAATTTAATTCATTTAAAAAAAGTTTTTAAAAATTACATTCATCTCATCGGGCTTTCGGGCAGAAATCCAGTCCCAAGCCCAGACTGGGTCGAGCTTGGGCCGTGAACAGGTCTAGCGATAGGGAGAGGCTAAAAATCGCAGCGCAATGTATAACCTAGTTCCGATTTCTCGATCGAATCTCATTCCTACCGATCGATCCATCTCCACGAAACAGAAATAAACAACAGACACAGAGCATCGAATCCAAAACAACGGAACAAACCGAACCAAGTATGATCTGATCACACGAACAACGCAGCAACAACGTAAGGGAGCGGCGACGCGTACCTGGTCTCGAATTCTCCCCAACTACTCGCTCCTGCACCGGCGGCTGGGAGGCGACGGCAACGCGATCCGACGCGACGGGAGCAGAACAATCTCGTCAGGGAGATCGGGGAAGCGAGAAAAATTAAACGAAAGGGGAGGATGGGATTTAAGGAGAGATTAAAACCCACCTCTTTATCTCGCGTTTTTCGATTTGTTTGGTTCGTGTGTGAATTCGCCTCGATGGATCGGGGAGGAAGGGTCACGCGCGGCACCGACGTCGAGGCGGGTCAAAGGGGAGCTTGTCGGGCCCACGTGTCGGCGGATCGCGGGTGGGACGTGCCTTTCGTGGAGGCCAAGTGTCCAGCCGGTGACGTGATTTGTGCCTGGCTGACAGGTGGGGCGGTGTTTAGGCCAACCACGTGTTTGGGCACGAGGATCCGGAGGGTCCCGTCGTGATCTCGGCCGTCCGTCGGATGATAGGTGTTCGTCCTGGGCTGATACGGCTCGAAAAAAATCTGGAATGCTCTCAAAATGCTCTGCTTTTCTTGACTTGATCTTTTCTGCCTGAAGGAAGCCTGTTTGGTTCAAATTCAAAAGCACAAGATTTGCTAAGATACTGTTGGCTAAGGGTGTGTTTGGATGGGTGTATGAAATGTTACCTGGATGTGATGCTTCAGGATATGTTTTGGTTTGTGTGTTTGGTTAGATGAATGGAACGAAATCATCCGAAACGAGTTGATTCAAGTTTAATGAATATTCCACGAAGATGCTGAACCAGCTCGCTCATCAAAATTGGCTGAACCACGCGGTACAGCCTCGTCTCTCACGTGCGCTCACCTCCCTCTTGCGCTCTCTCGTTCTCGACGCGCCTTGTCGTGCCGCGCTGCCGCCCCGGCATGCTCCGGTCGTCCCCTCCAAACGTACTATGCTCCCTCCCGACCACCTCTATCCACTCTCCTTTCCTCCATTTCCCCCCAATGCCCTCTGCTCCCTCCCCGAGTCAGCCTGAGCCCGCGATGCCGCACCGGCCGCCTCGGTAAAGCCCTCATTGTTTGGTCCGCGTCACTTCATGTTCCGCAACACCATATGTATTTCCCCCAGTCAATTTTGGGATTTCCACCACGGGAGCTTGCGCCGCGATCATCTTCTCCTGCTCCGGCTGAAAACCGCCACTGTTGTCGCCGTCACCGCTTCCACTCCGGTGAGCTTCTCTTCCGATTCTCTTCTCCAGGAGTATTCCTTCACCTCCCCAGACCTTCCCCCATTACTCACCTGAGCTCCCCTCCTCTCCAGCACCACCGCCACGACGCACCAGCCACGTCGCCTCAGGCTTCCGTCGCCAAGCCGCCACGGCTCCTCCCCGCCACCACCACTAGCTCTGGTGAGTCCTTAGTGTATCCCCTTGATGCTCATGCTCCCCTAGCTTCACCCCTCATCCACCCAAACGTCGTCGCCCCTTTTCCTTCCCCAAAGCTGGCCGCCGGGCTCCACCACCCACCCGCTCTCGTGCTTGCTCGGCCATGGCGCCACCACCCGTGTGGTTGTCTTTCCCTGTGCAACCCGTTTTGGTCATCCTCAGCCGTCACCACCTCTTTCGTCAGCGTCAAGTCTCGCCACCGGTTCCCGACCGCCTCCCTTATTTTCCCTATCTCAGCTCCCTCTCTGTGTATTGTGTGTGAGTGAGTGTATGGCAATGGGCTCATTCAACTTCATCGCTCAAATCAAACATCATCTTTAACCATCATGTATCATCTCATTCAATCAACCAAATAAAATCGTGTATCATATCATCCCACCAACCAAATGCACTACTTGTACTATCATACCCAGGATCATTCCATCCATCCGGTACTATTTCATTCTATTCACCTTGGTTTACCCAGCCAAATGCACCCTAAATGAATCTGGGTGATATGGTGATAATTGTTTGGTTCGCTACCAAATTGTGGCTAAATCTGTGGTGGCTAAATTATATTGTTCGTGACAAATTTTGTCGTTGAGTTTTGCTCATGGGAATTTGGCTAATCTTGTTTTAGATCGCAAGGTAGATGCGCCTACCCAAACCACCACACACATTGGCTAATCTTTGTCACGATTTGTATGTTCAGAAATTAACGAGTACATCTATCCTTACGGCACCCTCCCCGACATCTAAAAAACTTTCAAAAAGATTCTAAAAAACTTTTGATTAAAAAAACTTTTAAATGATTAAAAAACATTGAAATGATCCGAAAACTTTCAAATGATTCAAAAAAAGCTTTCAAATTGGGGATTGATGCTTTCACCCTGGGATTGTTCCCGTCCAACCGGCAAGCATGTAGGTCGGTGCCGCTTGCCGCTTAGAGGAGGGGAACACCTGAGGGAGAGGACGAGGATGCGGCCGAGGCAACCCTCGCCGGCGTGTGGCGGTACGACGAATGTTGAATAGGGGCGGAAATTAGGGCTTGTGAAGGGGAAGAAGAGAGGGACGTGATTCCGGAAAAGGTAAGGGGTGACGTCTGCACGTCACATGCTCGGCATGGCGCAGAATCGAATGGCCACGCTTCACTAGATCGGTAAATGGATGGCAGATACGGGTGTGGCGATTTAGAAAAATAATAATCTTAGTCACCAACCGCACTCTTAGGGCTTGTTTGGATAAATTTTTTTAAATCTATACGATTGAACTTAAATTTGAAGTAAACACCAAATTCCCAAAGAAATTCCCCCGGTACAAACAGAAATATGAACTATATGAACCTATGCATGTACTGATTTGTACCGTGCGATGAAAATCTTCCAGATTCTCTTGTCAGAATGTATACACTACACCCAACAGCATAATCTTCTGGTCCGTTCCTGGGAGGAAATGAGATGGATAAAACCCAATGAGTAAGTGGAAATGACACAAGGAATTGACCAACATTTCATCACAAAACCAGTTTGATTGGAATTTACAAGGCTCAGAGCCTCAAACAGCAACTTAAGGATGTTATTATCGAATGCCAAGAATTGAAAATACATATTGTTTCAGTCTGACATCCTCATGACATGAATGGCTCAACCATTATGTCAAACCTCAATTTTGCAATTCGGGATCTTCTGTGTTCACAGTACCAGTCTCTGGATTAGTAGCTAATAGCCACAGTTACATCATTAGATATCAAAACGCATATCTCGAAATTGTAAAGTTATTGCATATTAATAAGCAAAGTATAAATATACCTTACGACTTTTGACTTACAGAATGGCCGATCAGGCCAAATACCTTTCAAAAAACAGCAGCGGAAGCAGAATAAAAGTATACCCTGTGGAACCTTCACGATATACCCACAGGCAATCGAATGGGGCTCGCAAATAATTCTTGGCCTTCTCCAATCTTGACAAATGCTCATAAGTGCCCACATAGTCTTCTTCTTCTCTTACACTTACTGAATAGTAATATTGAGCGAGTATGAGTACACAATTGTACTCATGAGCCAACACACAGAATACAATCAAATAATATGCAAGGCCGATCAAAGAAATAGCTTGTGGTTCTTTTATTTGCATAAAGCCACTTATTGAAATAGATTAAGTAATAGAAAATACTGAGACCTAACATTTTTAATTAACACAAGTTTTAACAAAGTTGAGTTTTATTCTAAAATACTAGTGGAGGCTCCAACCTTTAATATCACTGAGTGGCTCCATCCACCCAATGTTCATGTTATTTCTCGGGTCACATCTCGTACTTCTCACTGGTTCTCAATCAAGGTATCTCAAATCTCTAAGCTCCAATCCATCTCAAATCTCTAGGCTCCAACCTATCTTTTCATTCCCTCCCACCAGTTATTTTATAAAAATGAAAACTACTTCAAGCAAGTTCCCAACACCGCTCATGACCATGAGGACGACTATCCAGATAGTTCTCTCACTCTGTAGAGTTTGCACACTTTACCTACAAGAGATAATCAACTTATAATGCCCGTCTTGACACAATTTCATAGGTGTACGACTAAGATGGTTATCACAAGACCTTTACAATGCTCCACCTCAACGCAACCCCACCCACTAGGTATCACCTCCTTGGGTTGCGCCCTTAGGAGGTCTCCCGCTTGCGCCGTGTAGTTTTCCTGTGGCTCCTACACATACCCACGTCACACACTGATCAATAGTAAAGTTGCAATGATGCAAACAAATTAGTTAGCCAGATCATACCCATTATAAATTTGTGGTTGCACTATTTTTACATAAGAGATTATCACAAGATCCGAGTCCTTAATTGACTTGGGTGGTACTTTCCCATACCCATTCTATCGTGCTCTTACCAGCACCTACCACGCTTTCCAGCCGCCCAAGTCAAAATCTGTTTTTGGTTTCCTTTTTGTTTTGAAATACTTTTCTAGTTCAACATACCAGCCAAGCTCCAACATCGACTGTCCAAATCCAATTTCAAGTTTTGAATGATGTTATGGCAAATCATTGCCCACATGTCAATGTATCTAAGCAAGGCTAAGCATAACACTTAGATACAGACTTAGTAACTAGTTATATATACCATTATTACTAGGGTGACAAAGGATAGTGTCTAAGTTCAAGGTTGGGAATGTTATATTCATTTATCATTAATGTATTATCTATGAGCTGTGTCAACATAATTGAATAAATCATAGCAATATAGGCTCATAATTTAAAATAATATAAATTGCATTTCAAAAGTAGGTTCAACATGATCAAAGTGTTGACTCGCCTTGTTCAATGTTCTAACAACCTTGGTCTTGATCTTGTTTTGTCCTGGACCGCTACTTCGTCATAGCTTTAGATTCTAGCTACACGGAATACTATCAAACCCAAGAACATCTGAAAGCAATAAAATAAAATCCAATAAATCCAAAGGCAAGTAAACAAATAGAACACTTCAAATGAAAGTCAATCAACCCAAGAGTGTTTGAAGCAGGACATACTTGTAAGATCGAGTAGGCCGACTAGAGGGGGGTGAATAGGCGTTTTAAAAACTTCTATGCGCTAAAACCGATTTCAAATGTGGAAGCTAAATATCAATTCGGTTTAGCACAATTAACGCCTAAAACAACTAGGTGCACCAACAATACAAGTCAATAATAAATAGAGCAATTTAACAACGACTTGTAAGCTATCAACTAATGATATGATCAATCAAGCACATACAAGATAGCAATCAAAAAAATGAATAAGCAATTATACAATAAATGTAAATTGCACAATGTAAAGCATATGAAAGCTAATCACAAGAAGCACACGTGACACAACGATGTTTTACCGTGGTGGTCGGAGACTTGCCGGTCTCCCATAATCCACGTTGAGGTAAGTTCAACCTTTTGGATCGGCTCCAAAACGCGAGGCAACACCTCCGAGGTAAGTCCAAACCACTTGGACCGGTTCCAACCGAACCAACACCTCTAAGTGAGTTCAACCGCTTGAACCGACTCCAACTTGAACTTATCACCCCAATCCACTAGGGTTGCTCTTACTCCGCTCCGGAGATGGCGAGCACCAAGCCACTCACAAATCGCCCGGGTCTTCTCACAAGCTTCACTTGAGAAGATCACCGACGCACAACGCCTCCACGCCGTCTAGGTGTCGGCAAACACCAAGAGTAACAAGCCTCCAACTTTCACTTGAACCAATCAAGTGTCAAAGCTCTTGTGGATACTAAATCCACCACCTAATGCAACACATGCAATAGGATTTGCCTCTCAAACCTCACTAAGTGCAACACATGCACAAATAGGAGTAGAGGGCTTGCTCTTAGCTCAAAGGAACTCAATGGGATGCCAAAGATTGTCTCTCAACCGGCCAAGGGGGTATTTATAGCCCCCACAACAAAAACTAGCCGTTTGGAGACGAAACAGCCAAAAACTAGCCGTTACAGCCTTTTGCGGTCGTACCGCACTCACAAGGGGCGGTACTACCACAGCCCAATTTTCAGCACAGACGACACTCGGTAAAAAGGTCATAACTTTTGACTCCGATGTCGGAATAGAGTGATCTTGGACTCTATTGAAAGCTTATTCAGTGGGCTACTCAACTCACCTATTTGATTTGATCTCAAACACATTTTATCAAATCAAAAAGCACAACTTCAAAGAGCCACTACCATGGTCTAAGTCCAAAGAGTTAGCAACAAGCAATCTTAGACCATGCCAAGGGAAAATACATGAATCCCAACAATTTGCAAAACATATTTGCAAACTTAGATCATGCTACAAGGAGTAGGTACATGGACTTCAACCGTTTGCAAAACACATTTGCAAAGTATAGTCACATGCTACAAGGATTATCCATGAGCCTCAACTATTTGCAAAACACATTCGCAAATATAGGCAACATGTTAAGTTGAGCTAGAGCAAACATAATGAGCTATCAACACATGACTAACTCAAGCTACTAGACAAGACCCCTCTTAATAGTACGGCAACCTATTCTAGCAATCCGGTGACCGGTAAAAGACTAGGAACAAATTCTTAGCCCTAGCTAGTCATACCTTTGCCTTGACCATCCACTTGAAGCTTGATGACTCACATCCTCGCTTCATGTCCGGGTCATCGTCTTGATATGCATCAACCCACGATGCATCTTTTACTTGACCTCAATCAACACATGATGCATCATCTTCTTGAATCTTGACTCGATGACGATCAACTCATGATGCCATCCAAAGTCTTCATCACCCTGGAACATAACCTATTTATCCAACTCATGGAAAATGTTAGTCCCACAACGTCATTAACATTAATTAACAAGATATACCTGCATAAATGCTTTTGAACAAGCCATTACTAACAGGTGCGGTATTACCGCCAACCAACATCCGGTAATACCGCTCTCCGGTAGTACCGCTTTCTCGAATCTTGGTACTACCGATTTCCAGAGGCTCGAGAAATACGTAAAAATACCTTCTCTGAATTTACATACCGCCAACATATTTGCGGTCATACGCTCGCTGTAGTTCCGCCACATGAACTCCGTACTACCGCTCCACCTCGAGCAAACCAAGTCCAAAAAGCAATGCTACCGAATTTTCATACCGCATGAAATCGGTACATCACGGTGCGGTACTACCAGCATACAACGCGGTACTACCGCATTTCCAGAAGCTTTTCAAAATGCAATGCATGACTCCTTTGTCTTGAGCCATGTTGATCTCTTATCACCTTTGCATTTCCTTTTCATGTCACCATTCAAACTCCGGGACTAAGCCTTGAAAACATCTTAGCACACACATTAGTCCCACAACACAATTGCAAATAATTGAATATAAAGTGACATGAGTATATATGAACTACACAAGTTATATATAACAAGAGTATATACGAACTACAAGTTGTATATACTAAATATGAGTGTATACGAACTACACAAGTTGTATATACTCATATGAATATATTAACTACACAAGTTAAAATATATTCAAGGATATATGAACATCTATGAACTACACAAGTTTCATATGTTCTATGTACTCATATGAATATATTAACTACACAAGTTAAATATATTCAAAGATATGTTTCAAAGTAAAGATCCTTAATATATGTGGAAAGAGAATATGGATCAATACTAATGAAACCACAAAATATAGAATGAACTCCCCCTAAATGTGTGCATACACAAATGTGTAATGAAAACATATGCACATATCTAAGTTAACCTTTTTGGTGGAGTTTAACCTATATTTTGGATCCGAGGAATGCAACAAGATATAATAATAAGAAGTAGAATGCATACCTCTTGTATTTTCATCTTTATATCCAAACGAGACTAAGCAATAGATAATCAATAGAATTGTTAGTCTCACAAATAGATTTGTCATTAATGAATACATACCTGTTTGGATTTTTGCTTTTATATCCAAGCTGAGACTAAACTTGATATAACAATAGGAGTGTTAGTCTCACAAGTGCATTTGTCATTAATAACTTAATCACTTGCATGCCTTCATGATTTTCACCTTTATATCCAAGTAAGACTACACAATATGTATATCAATAAAAGTGTTAGTCTCCCAATTAGATTTATCATTAATCACCAAAACTCCATTACCATATAATGGCGGGTCTAGATCTTTCAATACTTCAAACAAAACTAACTATACCTAAAGGTATCTTGAAAGAATGAAGTATTCCAGATGAAACTATTCATTCTTAGTGGAATTGATGAAGGAAGTACTTAAAACGAAGTATATCCAAAGGAAGTTGATGAAGGAAATATTTCAAACAAAATGAAGTACATCCAGGGATATTTGGAATGAAGGAAATATTTCAGACCAAAGTAGATAAATATAAACTCTATTCGTTTGGTCTAGTGGTGGAGTTTTGGGTTGATAGTTAGACTTAGGGTTAAGTAACCGTTTGATCCGGAGTAAGGGCAAGAGAGATCAGGCTCTCGAAAAGTCTGCTGGTGTAAGGAGTTAGGACTCCAAAGGGAGGGAGAGAATATTCATAGGAATATTCCACATCGGTTAACTAGATGGGAGAGATCACCCAGTTTGGTCGAACTCTCTTACCCACCTTCGGGTTATGAGTTGTCCTACTACTGGGAAGGATAGCGATGAATGATAGCTAGAGCCTATACGATGTTGATTAATGGTGGAACTAATTTAATCCACTTTGGACCTATCATCGCTACTCATACACGGTGCCTAGTTGATCTAATGATTTCTTTCGTTATTATTTCCTATTTATCGAGGAAGTTCCATGAAAGTCGGGTGAGACCTATGTATAGGTTCAGGGTTCGCATAGGGTAGACATAAGTCTCACCAACATATAGGGTCTAGTTCACTTAATGATTCTTTTTATTATTTTATATTTATCAAGAAAGTTCCACGAGCCTTAGCTGGAACTTTCATGTATTGGCTAGACATCAGTCTTATGTCTTTAGTGGTGTCTGCGGGTTTGGCATGCACTAAAGTAAACCTATCACACTAGGATGACCTCTAGTTACAGTGTTTGCTAATGACTATTTCTTGTTAAGCAAATAACTACTCGTTACCTAGGTAGGACCTACATGTTTTCATCCATCTACTTCTTGCTCAGTCATTACCCTATCGGCTTTGGCTCCGACAAACTAGCATAAGGTCGCGACATAGCTACTACTAACTTTCACGACTTATTTAGTATAATGATTATGCCTAACTTAATCACTAGCGAATTGTTTAACTAGACGCTTAGTATTACTATTTATTGTATAGGTAAGTGCCGGTGACAGGTCACAATCCTAGTTAAATGACAACGGAATAAGTCCACTTTACTCTCTCGAACTATCAGAAAAGTCCGGTTTACCCCTCTGAACTTCAAAACCGGTTATTTAACCCCCTAAATTTGTGAAATCCGGCCACTTAACCCCTCATGCTAGTTTGAGGAGCGGTTTTGCACATGTGGCAGTGGTTTTGCCATGTTAGCGCTTATGTCACCAAAATTCGCTGACATGGCAGTGGTTTTGCTGATATGGCAGTCATTCATAGAAAGAGAGAGAGAGAGAGAGAGAGCGCAACAGACAGAGAGGAGGAGGAGCGCTCGGCTCTAGAGGCGGCGGCGACGATGAGCGACGGCCTGGGAGGTAGCGCCGGCGTAAAAAATGGGTCCCCGAGATGATGAGGAGTCAAGCGGTGCTGGCGGCACTCTTCGAGGTGTCCCATGGCAGCGGAGGTGCAAGGCCGAGTGACGGCCGATGCTGGGGAAGGAGATGGCCGACAGTGCTCGCGGGGGAGAAGAGGAAAAAGAAGACACACACGGGCATTTATGGGCTGAGAGGGACTCACTAGTGTAGATGGTGGGGGCGAGGAGAGCTGAGGCGAGCTGGCGACGTGAGCCCATGGCAGCGCGGTTGGCTCATCGTGGAGGCTATGACCTGGGGAAGGAGGGCACAAATCAGAGGTTTGGGGAGGAAGATCGATTCTAGGGGGTGCTCCAGGGGGAGGAATCGGAGGGGATCTGTAAAATCGAGGAGGCCGACTAGAGGGGGGTGAATAGGCGGTTTTAATATATATATTTTTTGGCTAAAACCGATTTCTAATGCAGAGGATTAACAACACGGTTTAGCATAATTAAAACATAAATCAATCTAGTCTTGACTAAGTGCACCAACAATAAGACTCTTGACAAGAAGGCAATCATACAAAGATAATTAAGTAGTTTAATTCTAGGAATGTAAATTACACAAAGTAAATTGTGATTGAGTAAAGCACAAGAATGTAAACCACAATGACACAATGATGTTTTACCGTGATGTTCGGAGACTTGCCGGTCTTCCCTAATCCACGTTGATGTAAGCCCAAACCAATTGGACTGGCTCCACAAATTAAGCCAACACCTCGCGCATCTATGGTTGCTCTTCCTCCACTCCGGAGATGGCGAGCACCAAACCACTCACAACCGCCCGGGTCTTCTCACAATCTTCTTTGAGAAGCTCACCGACGCACGACGTCTCCACACCGTCTAGGAGTCGGCAAACTCCAAGAGTAACAAGTCTACAACTTCCACTTGAACCAATAAAGTGCCTAAGCTCAAGTGGATACTCAATCCACTACCTAAGGCAACACATACACTTAGGGTTGCTCTCTAAGCTCACTAAGTGCAACACATCCACAAAAAAGTATGAGAGACTTGCTATTTGCTCAAGGGAATAGAATGGGACTCCAAAAGCTCTCCCTCACATGGCCAAGGTGGGTATTTATAGCCCACACACAGAAACTAGCAATTGGGCGAAAGTCTGCTGAAAAAATCAGCACAAACGGTACTACCGTCAACCAATGGCCGGTACTATCGCACAAGGTTCAACGGTCGGATTCTGACAACGAACAGAGCTCTGAACTAGCCGTTGGAACAGGGTGCGTGTCGGGACCTGCATCACGATTCGAACCCTTCGTATACCGCACTAGTCCGTGATCACGCTAGTGCACACAGGGTTAACATAGGTAAACATCGATCCACACAAGCGATAAATAAAGTAAACGATTAGTTTGAATAACAAATAAGGGTTTTGACCTTATGGTCGAGTTTACACTTATTAAGCCACGCAGGGCTAACAGTAAATAAAGCAGCAGCGGAACGGAAATAACTCCATCGTAGATCCCACCAATTCACCACAGCAACCGATCGATCCGACTTAACGAACGATCGGCCTTCAATGAACTCCTCCTCAAAGCAAAGTGACTCCTCCTCTTCTGTAGGTTTGGGCGCAAGTTTTACAACAAGCGTGAGTACACAACCATACTCGCAAATCATACCACAGAATGCAATGTATAGATGCAGGCTTATTCGAAAGGAAAAGGCTTCTGTGGTTCTTTTGCATAAAAGCAACATTTGCAATTGAATACAATAATAGATTGAAAACATACTTCAAAACAAATAGACAATATTAATTTAACATTGTTTTCACAAAGACACACACTAAACAGATTATTTCACATAGCCATATGATTGAGATCACACACTCCCATCCCAAAGATTTTATGAAAACTACCCTCGTGTGAAATCCCGAGCATGTCCATGATCATGACGCGCTATTCGAATAGATTGTTTAACACTGCAGAGGTTGTACACTTTACCCACAAGATACAACTAGTGTAGCAAGCACCAATCGTAACAAAACAGTTCGAAACTTCATCTCAAACATTGACATTCCCGGTGTGCTTACAAACCGCTATACCACTCACATAGAATTGGTATAACACACACCGGACGGGGGAAGACGAATCGTCCCGCGATGCAACCACCAAGTAGTCACATCTCCACCTGTCACATAGCCTAACCTATCCACCGAACATCAATGCCGAGAATCCATAACTTACTAAGTTAGGCCCGTCCCATACCGGGCATGTGGTCGCATGAAGAAGGCTCGCCTCAATGGCGCACAAAGTTAAGTCCTTAATTGACCAAGGCAAGACTTCCATGTTCTAACTAAGTCACAAAGACCATCATTCCCATCACATAGACCACCATGTCACACGTCTCCACCACTTGCCTCGGTCTAAATCCTTTACCACCCGGTTGTTTTTAGTGCAACACATGCCATCACGAAGTAATAACACATAGCACACGCTTTTACGAAGTTCCATAGTCACTTAGTCATAGTTCATATTTGCAACTTTCATGAGATGTGAGACTCGTAGCATGGCTAAGCAATTGTACTCGCATCTAACCAACCCACGTTGGTGCTATAATATTACCAACTAATAACCAATCTAGGGTGACAAGGAATTATGACATACAAGGCCAAGGTGTGATAACAATTTGGATAATAACTATGCCCAAAGCATTTAAATAAATAATTAAAGTAGAATGCAATAATTTAACACAAAGTAATTTGAAAACTGGGTTCAAGATGATCAAAGGTATGACTTGCCTTGGAAAAGGTCTATGTACTGGTCTTGATCTTGGGGTGCTCCTTCTTCCACAAAATTTCCCGACGAATCGACGTCTACTCGCAAACGAAACAAAAACAAACAAAACAAATAAATAACAGAGACAAAACAAGCTCCAAAAATTAAATAAAAATCTCAGATAAATAGATCTTAAATTTAGACAAATTTAGAAATTTGAATGGGCTCAATCGGAGTTAGGATGCAAAAGTTATGGGCTTTGGAAGATTGGAAATCTAAAAGAAACCCTAATTCTGATTTTCCAGAATTTCCGAATTATTTCTCTAAAGAAAAATCGGATTATTGCGCAATGCTGGCGTCAGCGAGGATTTCCGGAAAAGAAATAATAAAAAGAAATCTCTGACATGTGGGACCCACATGTCGAGGCTAGGCTCACGTGGACTAGATCCACCGAGCCTCGCTCGAACCGGTGGACTACCACGTGGCGCGCGCGTGGGCCGACGGCTCCACGCGGCGACACGAGGGCGCGATGCGACATGGCGGCGAGGTGGCGCCGACGTGGCTACTGGCCGGGCGGCGCTCGAACCGAGGGTCCCGCGAACGGCGGCGATTCACCGGCGGTGAGTGGTACCGCCGCGGACGGTGCGAAGCGCGAACTTGACGAGGGCTCACGGTGCTCGGGGTGACTGTGGCGGCCGGGCGGCGAAGCGCGGCGGAGGGCTCACGGGCTCGACGAAATCCGGGCTACGGCGACGCTCCGGCGAAACGAAGGCGACCACGAGGTAGTCCTTCTCCGTGCGATGCCGACGGTGTAGACCACGACGCCAGCGGCACCGACGGCGTCATTTAACTCATCGGAGTTGGCGGCGCGCAGATTGATCTTCGAGCTCTGCGGCTAGGGTTCAAACGAGGGCGGCGGCTAGGGTTGGGATGCGAGATCGAGGGCTACCTCCCTTTATACTCGGAGGCCCGGGAGAGTCCAGGCACGAACGGCGAAAAGCGGGCGGCGGCGGAGTCCCGGTCGTCCCGACTGAGAGCGATGATGACGTGGCGGGTGGGACCCACACGTCGCTGGCTAAGGTTAGAGCGCGCGGCGCGCGAAATGGTGCGGCTGCGAAACGGACTCACGATCTGACCGTTTAGATCTGATCGAACGGTCCACAATCAAAGGAACATTCGGACCGTCTGGTTACCTCACGCGCCTCTAGCCGTTCATCCTCGATCGGACGGTGGAGAACGAGCGGCGCGCCGAGAGAGAGGAGAGAGGGTCGACATGCGGCCCGCACGCCAAAGCGAGGCGCGCGCAGTGAGTGGTCAGGCTGCATGAGTGGACCGGCGGTCAAGGTGGCGGAATAGGGTTGGGCCGGAAGATTAGGCCCGAGAGGATTTTGAGATTATAAATAGCTTTTCTATTTTAGAAAATACCAGAAATTCAAATAAGCAATAGAAAATAGCAAATGAACTCAGAAAAATTATAGAAAAATCTAGAAAATATATCTGAGCACAAAGAACCCAAATAAAATAGTTTTGGCTATCGTTCCACTTGGGATTATTCACATTAAATGTTTTTGATTGTAAAGTCCAATATTAAGCTTTTGAAATTAAATTCAAATAAAATCCAAATGGTGAATTTTCTTCCTACTAACTATTAAAAGATTTTTAAGCTCTGAAAATTGGGATGTTACAGTGCGGTACTACCGCCAAGTAAGACGCGGTAGTTCCGCTCATTGGTAGTTCCGCGTACATAGCGCCGGTACTATCGCACTTCCAGAGGAGCACCTCATGCTCGAAAACACACGTTCTGAAATAAACGTACTGCCACTTAGTCAGTACAACTGAGAAGCGGTAGTTCCGCCACAAAGGCACCGATACTACCACTACACAAGTGTATACCAGACCAACTCAAATGATCAGACTTGCCACATGGACGTCTCAGATTCAATTGAAATCTCGGACCACGTCTCTTGGCCACACGATCGATTGAAACGTTCGGGGGTCCGAACATCCATCGGTACTACCACCACAGGCAATGCGATAGTTCCGTTACGCAGTAGTTCTGCCCAAAACACGTCGGTACGACCGATAATTCTGACAAAGCACAGATTGCACTTGCTTCAACTCAATTTGCAAAACACATTTGTCAAATTGATGCAAGATGTAAACAAGGGTTCAAAGAAAGATTCTCAACAAGTTGCAAAACACATTTGTCAACTTTTAGAATCAAATCCACAACTAAAAGATACATGGACTTAAGACATTTGCAAAACACATTTGCAAACTAAAGTCACATGCTATAAGGATTTAACTATGAGCCTCAACTATTTGCAAAATACATTCGCAAATATAGACAACATGTTAATGAGAGCTAGAGCAAACTGAATTGAGCTATCAATACATGATGAGACTTAAGCTACTAGACAAGACCCCTCTTAATAGTACGAAAACCTATACTAGCAATCCGGTCTTTCAACCAAACACCGAGACCGGTAAAAGACTAGGAACATGCAATATCCCAAATCTTGGTTTGTGTTTCAAATGTAAGAAAAAGTGTAGAAATTAAAACTTTTCTCGCATCTTGTTGTTTTTGAACTTTTCTGTAATTCTTGTAAAGGAATTGTGGGAAATCAAAAACTCAAATCTCCAAATTGACCAAAGTCATGACCCCCCCTTTTTCAATCCTTGTCAAATCTAGTGATCATCCACTCGAAATAATTTTCCTTGGTTCTAGGGATGTCGTGTGACCCCTCTGAAAACTTTCATAATTTTTAAAAATTATTTGATAATTTTTGGAGGTCAGTTAAACCAGTTTGACTCTTGGTCAAACCCTAGAACAAACCTTGGGAAATTTCTAGAGAAAAATGTTATGCATAAAAACCTCTGAAAAATTTACACAAGGTTTATCCTAGAGTGAGAAACCTCCAATCCAAATTTCAGTTTTGGAGTTAGTTTGCTATCTCTAAAAAATCCCTCAAAGTCTCAGCTCTTGTCCAAACCCTAAGTCAAACCTTCGCTGTTGGGTTTGAGTCAGACCCGTGCGTTTGGTTTGAACCCAACCCACTAGTTGCACCCGGCCCAGTTCAAAGTGGTGCGCTGGTTGAACCGTTGGATCTCGTTTCAACGATCTGGATCTAGTGGGCCGTTTGGACCTTCCAAACGCGCTCGCAATCGTGGCCATCCATCTGTGATCGGGCCGCTAGGTTTGCTTGGGAGTGTTGGTGCCCACCGATCGTGAGATTCAATCTCAGCTGTCCATCTCTTATCCCACCGTTGAGGGCGTTGGGTCCGTGCCTTAGGGTTAGGCTCAACCCACTTAACCCTTTGGGCTCGAGCTGCTTGGCTTCCTTTCCCTGACTTGTGGGGCCCTCGCCTCCTGGTCATCTCCTTCTTCCTCTGGCTCGAGCATGAGCGCCAGCTTATGGTGTGGGAGCGGCAGTACCCTGTCCCCTCCTTGACGTCCTTAGCAACGGCTCTAAGCCCGGTTTAATGCGCGTTAGGTTTCCTCCCCCGAAAGTCCTGGTCTTACCTGCTCCCGTCGCTCAACTTGTCCATGGCAGTGCCATGAGCCAAGTTCACCGTGGGGCCTTGCCGTTGCTCAATCCTTGCCCCTCTGGCTATTTAGAGCTTTTGAGCTCTTCCTTAGCTCTCTTTAAACACCTCCCTTGCTTCGCCTAGCTTCTCTCGGCTTGCGTGAGCTCAAAACACCAAGAACCCTAAAATTCCATTGTCAGTCGTGCAAGCTCTTCATTGCCACCAGTGCTCCAGTGGTTCAATTGCAACTCCTTTCGTGTCAACTTGTTCCTCTAATCACCTTGAGCATTTCCCCTAACTTAATTTTGTTTGACCTTCACAGAGATTGTCAGATTTGGGGTTTGTTCAAATTCGGCCGAGTTCATCCCCTTTCTTCCTCAGCTCCGGTAAGGGCTTCACTCTTCAATTTCTTGCTCATGGACCATCTATGAGCTATAATGGAGCTAACCCAATGACCCGGTCCTTCTCTTTTTGCTCAGGTTGTCCTCTCCACTTCTTCTTCTTCATTGTCGGCAAGCTCCTTCGTCGCCGGAGCTACTCCGGCCACCCCTGAGTTTCTTCAGCACTAAGGTACCTCCTAGTAGTCCCTAGAAGCTTGGCACTGCTTCTCTGAACCACTGCGAAGCTCCTTTTTTGCTTTTTGTTTTATGACCGTGTTGATCACCGCCGCCTCTCTCTGGCTCGCCGATGTTCTAGACAACTGCCGCCGTCGAGAGTGGTCCCAGTGGGTGCGCAAGGCTATTGTTCACGCAGGGGTGCCCTTTGTTTGCACCGGCGAGGTCCTCACTGCCGGCGGCAAGCCGTTGTTTGCCCTCGGGCCTTTTGTCGGACGAGGAATGCACTGTGCGTTGTCGTTTAGGACAACATTAATGCTAATCATCGGTTAATCAGTGTTAGTCCTGGGTTAGTATTAAATGTTGTCCTAAATCGGGCCTTGAGTGCCACTGACAGTGGGACCCAGCTTCTTTAAACCTCCCGAGCGCGTGCGTAACACTTAGTTGATCCTGGACTGTCGACTTTGACCATCGATTTTGAGATCAACGGTCCTTATCAGCGTGAACGTTCGGACCACCCTAGTTTCCCAATCGCTGTGAGCCGTCCGTTCTTTGATCAACGGCCCAGATTGTGTGAACGTTCGGACCGTCCGAACGTCTCAAGCAATGTGGACCGTTGAATCTTGATCCAACGGTGGGCACTGTTTAGCTTCGCGTGGGCTGCGCGCGCAGCTGAGTTTCAGTGCGCGTGGGCCGTGGGATCCAATATCGACGGCCCACGTTTGTCCACGTCTTTTTCGTTGAGTTAAGTTTGTTTAATTTTCGGTAAGCTTTATTTATAAACTAAAAATTGTAATAAATTTTAAAATTTCATAACTAATTCATTTTAATTCCTTTTCAGTTGATTCAAATTTTGTTAGTTCTGGTTTTAACTAAGCTTTAATCTAAAAATGGTTGTAAGCTTGGTTCTATTCCAAAAAAATGTGTTAGTAGACTTATTTTAGGTTTAACTTTAAATATTGCTCTAAAAATTCAGTTAACTTGAAAAATGCATAAGTAATTCCCTGTAACTCCAAATTTAGTAAACTAAAATGTGTTAGAGTCCTTTATTAATATGCTTTAGTGTAGAATAGATTTTGATATTATCTTTGCCTCTGAAATTAATTGTGCACTAGTGTCATAACTTAGGGAAAATCACGATAAATTCATTTTAACTCCAAATGCAGTAAGCCCAATTTTGTTGTTCTTAGAATGTCATTCTCTGCCTACCATAAAAATTTCATGATCAAAAACTTTCCAGAAATTTATGCAATGAACAGTAACAAAAAGCAATTAAATTAGATTTTCCAGCAGATTGAAATTGTTTAGACTATAATTTTTGCATGCTTAGTCCAAATCAGTTGGTTCTTATTGATAAATTCATTTAAAATCATGCCCTTCCTTTTTATGGATTTTGCATGACTTTGGGTTTTGAGTCTTTTTCGGTGTTCGTCGTTCTTATTGGATTTTCTCGTTCTTGCGATAGGTTCCGAAGAAATTGTTGAGTACGAGAGTGATCCTTTGCAGCAATCAAGTGATCTCCGGCAAGGCAAGTAGATATAGCATTCATTTGATTATATTGATCCTATTACTTGTAAAGTTTAATATCTTGTTTGCAAAGAATATGTATACATGCTTCTTTATGTCAAAGTTAATTTTGTCGATTAGAGGTAGCTAATCCTAATGCATTATTTCTCTGAAATTATCCACTCCTGCCACAAACCTAGTTAATATCCTCACTAGTGAATTAGAGCCCGGTGAATGATTTATGCTCTTTTATTGTCTTTATGATATGATGCTTAGTTACCGGTAGAATTAGGCAGTTATCGACTTAGTCGATGACCTTGATCACACAAAACTTATTATTACTTATGTTTAGCACCTTGTGCCTTGTTTATTTGTGAAATCTAAACTGAAAATAAAATGTTTTAGACTTGTGCATATTGGTGTGATGATGTGATCTTTTGGTGTGACTGGAATAGTTCCCAGGTCATCAAGGACCGAGTTACTTGTGTCACTAAGCCAAGCGATATTTGCGTGCTAACCGCACTAGAGGGATATGGGACATCTCTTGATTTAGTACTTTGGGAGGTATTAATTAATGAGTCGCTGGTGGTAGTTATAGAGAAAAATGTTCATTATTGGGATGAGAGGGATGGGTTCCTTTCTAGGTTCTCCATACCCAGGAACACCCCCAATTGCTACGGTCGGGCCGGTGTTTTCGACTCAACGTATGAGTCCTTGTGATCTTCGTCGCCGACGGATCACTAAGGGTTAACCCTCATACGTACGACTCTTAATTAATACAATCCATTGGAAATGTCTCGTAGGACTTAGCCGTGTCGGCATACCAAAGGAAGTGTGCTTAATAGCTTGGCAAAAAAGCGGTCTGAAGTGTGGGTACGTTGATACACCCCTGCAGGGTTCAAACTATTCGAATAGCCTCGTCCTAGGTTATGGACATGCTTGGTAAGGTCGTGCAAGAACTAGACTATAACTTTTCATTAAAACTTGATGTGGGTGGTACGAATGGGTAATTCATGCTATTATTATGGTGGATATTGGGTTAGTCATCTCCAGAATGTATTTATGTTACTACTTATTATCTCGTTGTTACTTGAACAAATAAAAAAATAAATTATGCAAACTGCCTTCAATCTATTATCTATTGCAAATAAAATATGCTTTATGCTGAAAATAAACCTTTAGCCATCTCCTTTGATTAAAGCCTGCATGTAGTAATATTTAGGTTTGTTACTTGTAAGTCTTGCGAATACATTTTTGTACTCATTTGTATTGCTTAATTATTGTAGAGGAGGTTGATCCTCAAGGGATTGACTTTTGTGAGTTTTGCTGCGGTGTGGACGACTAGCTTGGCGACCCGGTCGGATTGCCTTATGGGTGTATGGCAAACCGGTTGGCTCTTGTTCATAGCCATCTTATGGCATTTTGCTTCCGCTGTTCATTCATTTTCTTTAGCTTGTGCTTGGCCGGTCGGCCTCTCTTTTGTAATAACTATATTGTATATCTTTTGCTTATAAAGATTTAGCTCGGTTGTATGGAGCTTGTATGGAATTGATGCATTGTTTTGTAAAAGGTGTGTATACTGCAATTCTGGGAAGTATACATTTTTCTGAGGCACGGGATTTTTTGTTTGTGATGCTAGAGTCAATAGAAGGCTAAGCATTACAAGCTAAATACCCCGGGGTCTCACAGAACATATCCTTAGCCCTAACTAGTCATACCTTTGCCTTGCATGAACACTTGAAGTTTAACGACGCACATCTTCTCTTCAGGTTGGGTCCTTGTCTTGATAATCATCAACACATGATGATCTCCTTTGCTTCGGGATTTTGACTTGATGCCCATCAACACATGATGACATCATTCATCCCAAGTCTTGACATGCATCAACACATGATGCATCCTTTGCTTGATCTCCATCAACCCATGATGGACCTTCTCTTGACTTGATGATCAACTCATGATCATCTCCTTTTCTTGATCTTGATGTGCATCAACAAATGATGCATGCTTCACTTGACCTCCATCAACACATGATGGGTCTTCTATTTGACTTGATGATCAACTCATAATCATATCTTTTTCTTGATCTTGATGTGCATCAACAAATGATGCATGCTTTAGTTTAAGCTCTTGACTTCAACATCATCAATACATGATGATCTTTTCACTTCGGGATCTTGACTTGAACATAATCAACACATGATGATTTTCTTAATCCCGAGTCTTGACTTGATGACAATCAATTCATGATGTCATCCAAAGTCTTCAACCACCTCATAGAACATAACCTATTTCACCAACTCATAAAAATGTTAGTTATACAATATGATTATCATTAATTACCACAACATACCATTAACTCATAATGGTGGGACAAGATAGTTCAATCTTTCCCTCTTTGGTGATTGATGACAATCACTTTGATTGCAAATAATTGAATAAAGATTTGTATGAGTATATACGAACTACACAAGTTATATATACTCAAAAGACATATGAGTACATATGAACTACACAAGTTATATATATATTCAAGGATATGTTTCAAAGTAAATATCCTTAATATGTGTATAAAGGAATATGGATCAAAACTAATGGAACCACAAAATATAGAGTGAACTCCCCCTAAATATGTGCATACACAAAAGTGTAATAAGAACATATGCACATATTCAAGTTAACCTTTTGGTGGAGTTCAATCTATATTTTGGATCCAAAGAATGCAACAATATATAAGAATATAATGCTGAATGCATACCTTTTTTATTTTCACCTTTATATCCAATTGAGACTAAATAATAGGTATATCAATAAGAGTGTTAGTCTCACAAGTAGATTTGTCGATTATAACCATGATTTTCACCTTTTGTATCCAATTGAGACTTAAACAAAAGATAACAAGTAAAGTGTTAGTCTCATAGGTAGATTTGTCGATTATAACCATGATTTTCACCTTTTATATCCAATTGAGACTTAAACAAAAGATAACAAGTAAAGTGTTAGTCTCATAGATAGATTTGTCATTAATCACTAAAATACTCCATTAACACATAATGGTGGGTCTAGATTCTTCAGGATCTCACCGGGAAAGGAATGGCGATGGTGGCGACGCTTTTCGGTCGGAAACGGTGAAGATGGAGTTGACGGTGACTTCCTGCGAACAAGAGGTGAAATCGAGTTGGGAGAAAAGAAGAGGAGGCACAGGAACACAATGTGACACCATCAGTTTTGGACGAAGCTCACCGGGTTGACGGGGATGGTGAGGGTGAGGCGGCAGCTGCGAACGGGGGGGCAGAGGATGGTGCATTCTCGGTGCTCCTACTCGAGGAAGAAGAATTGGAGGTGAAGGATGGATTGAGGTGGCCGAGGCGGTGCTAGAGGGCACGATGGTGGCGGCGCTAAAGGGGGAGGAGCCATGGCGCGGGGGGTAGCGAGGCAGTGGAGGCGGAGGTGGGGGTGGATACGGAGGCAGAGGAGGCGGAGGTTGCGGTGACTGGGCACGGTGAAGAAGAGGAGGGGAGCGATGGGTGGGCAGAGTCTGAGAGGGAGTGGGAGGAGGCCGGGCGTGTCATACGGGAGGAAGAAGGAAAGGACGAAGGAGGAGGCGGCGGCTGACAGGTGGGGCCCACATGTTAGACAGAGAGGGAGGAGGAGAAAACGGGCCACGTGTGCCACGTGTGCAAAACCGCTCTTTCAAACCGGCATGAGGGGTTAATTGACCGGATTTCGCAAATTCAGGGGGTTAAATAACCGGTTTTGAAGTTCAGGGGGTAAAGCACACTTTTTTATAGTTGGAGGGAGTAAACTAGACTTATTCTAATGACAACTATAGTGATTACTTTACAAATTCGACAATTTAGTAAGAGCATACTTGTAAATGTATGTTGTTACGATGCTTTACCTTATTACTACTCTACTCGTGGGTGTACCTGTCATTGATGTATTGTCATTACTATCATTTATCATTGCATGACAATGGCCTAGGGCCTACTGGTCACTGGATCATATGTGTATGTATATGCCCAACCATGACTAAATCATTTTAGGTCCTAACTACCTGGGTTGACTACTTTAGTTTTATTCTTAGTTAGCTAAAAGGTATTCCCTAATTAAAGGTACGACTCACTGTCATTGAAGTGTCGACAAAGCTATTAGCTTAATTCAAATTGTTTTCAAAAATTAAAATGAACTTGAAAATGGATGTTTTTTTGGTTGATTGGATAGAGTTTAAATTTAAATGAACTCCAAAACAAGAATTGTTCAATTTGGATGTAAAATGATAGAGGACGGGCTCTCTGAAGTTTTAAATCCAATTACATCCCTGAAAATAAAGGGGGAGATAATCCACTCACTAACAGGTGGGGCCCGAGGGTTTTAAATTTTCTTTTTATTTCTTTCTTAATTGAAAATGGCCACAGTCAATGACAGGTGGGGCCCAGCCATCATGGACTTGATTCATGTGAACATTGCATGGACCATGGTCCATGTAACACTATGTTGGTCCATAGTTTGGTCTACACTATGGACTTAAAGGAATGGGCCCATATGTTATAGACTCAGCACGTGACTTATCCTTTAAATATATTCTTCTAATCGCACTGGCCCCCACATGTAATACTAATCTAACTCTATTTAATCCCTATCCTAATCTTGTCATTAAGCACTAATGATCGAGCTACAATGGTACAATACTTAGTCCTAAGTAGACCGGAGCAGGGGAGCTCACGGCCTGCGCTTGTCGCCGACAAGCCAGGCCACAGGAGTGGCAGGGGAGGCCCAAAATGGGTTCCCCATGGGCACGCGAATCCATTGGTGTCGTCGGCGAGGGCCGGGATGGTCCATAGTGGCGACGCGGTGACGTTTAGTAGTAACGACATTTGAGCTCTGGTAGCTATAACGTTCCAACGACGCCATAGGCAAATGAAGGTGCGCACTGGCATCTAGGGAGAATTGGGAGCATATTGGAGTGGAGGGGGCAACGAAGGTGGTCGGAGGAGGGCCGACAACGTGGTCCCAACGCGGCGCGAGGAGCTTCACGCAACGGCGGCGACCTAGAAGATGAGCGAAGGCATTAACGGTCGAGGGAGTTCCAGGAGGGTGAGGAGGTGCTTGAGGCGGAAGCAATCGGAGAGGAGCTCACCAAGCGAGGAGCGGCGGCGGAAATGGCGGTCTTGGTCGGGGACAAGAAAGAATAGGTCGTCGGCAATTTCCTATGGACAAAAGGCCAAATTAGTGGAGGGAAAATGATGAGGACATCCCTAACTTGGATACAACTGTGTCTACACACACAACTGATCCACAACTAGTGTTACAAGGACCAATTACTCGAGCTCGTGCTCGCCAACTTAATCACCAGGTGAATTCGTTCATAGATTTATATATTACTGAGAATAGATCGCTACCTAAGGCAAGTGATTTAATTGTACTTAGGAACATGGAAAAGGACCAAGAAGAGGTATGTGGAGTCATAGACAGAGAAGGCATAATGGAGGTCATTGTAACATCCCAAATTCTGTACTTGTGTTTCAAATGTAAGAAAATGAGTAGAATTTAAAACTTTTTCTTACATCATGTATTTCCTGTGTGTACTAAACAATTATTGTACAAGAGTATAGAAATACAAAGTCACAAGTCTTTTTATCAAATCTTGTGATCCTTCTCGGGGAAATATTTTTCCTAAGTCCTAGAGTTGATATGTGACCCCTCTGAAAAATTTCACAATTTTTAGAAATTGTTCGAATATTTTTAAGGGTCAGTCAAACTTGTTTGACCTACCGTCAAACCCTAGCTCAAAGCATTGTATAATTTCTGGAGAAAAATACTCAGCATAAAAACCTCTGGAAATTTTATACAAGGTCCATCTCAAGGTTAGCAAGCTACTGGCAAAATTTCATAAAATTTGGAGTTAGTTTGCTACCTCAAATAAATCCCCAAGTCTCAGCTTTAAATTTCAAACTAAAGCTGGGATTCACTGTTCCTCGGGTGCGCACCAGAGTCTGGCTCGTGCCAACTGGCTCGGTCAAACCAATTACAAGCACCAGCCCGCAGCCCTTGGATCTCAATCCAACCACAAAGACCTCCTCTGGTCTTTGTAAAAGACCCCCCACCCGCACGACCTCCTCCGGTTCTATTTGCAAAGACAACCCTCGAGGACCTCCCCTAGGACCTCCTTTGCACCTTTTGCAAAGGCCACCCTGGGGCGACCTCCTCAGCCCTCCACGACCACCCCTAGCACTTGGATGATCGTGGGCCGTCCATCTTGAGATCTGTGGCTCGGACCTCCCCTAAGTGTTAGGACCTCTAACACATAGTTCTAAATCTGAGCCCTTAGATTTTAATCCAACGACTCACGACCTCCTAGTGGAGCTCAGGCTGATTTTAACCGTTGAGCTCTTTGACCGGTCCTCCTGGTTCTCTCACCGATGTGGGGCCTGGTCATTATCAAATTTTGTGCATGGCGAAGAGAGCGGTGCCTTGTCAACTCTAGGGTCGACAAGCGGCTATGTGCTGCCAACATTAGATGTCTGCGGTCCTTTTTGCTCAAAAGTCTCTCGACAACCTACTCCCATCATGTCGAGTGTCCTAGCTTGTTGAAACTGTGGACACGCCTTGTTCTGCCTCTCGGCTATATCTTGAGCCCGAGCTTCTCCTTAAGCTTCTTTGGATCCATTCTTGCACCTCTAACTTCTTTCTCTCGCTCTTGTGCTCAAAACACCCAAAGTCTTTGCCACCATTCTTTGGACCTTGGAGCTCCCAGGCGACCTCCGAGCTCCAGTGGTTCAATATTGCAATATTGGTTGTCTCTTTGTCATCTTGGTCACCTCAAGTCTCCCTAACTTATTTTGTTTAAACCTTCACAGAGGTTGACAATTTGGGGAGCCTGTTTTCGGGGCCGAGTTGGTCGTCTTCCTCATCTCCGGCGAGCACCACTGTCACCGGAGCTCCTGCGACCACTCCCAGTTCTCCTTCAATCCCTGGTGAGTACTTCAGTTCCAAAAACCCGATCCTCTTAGACCTCTTCGGTTTTTGTTTTCGGCCGCATTTGGTCTCCGGCGGTTATCTCCGGCTAGCCGCCGGTAGGGTGCGCTTTAGCCCTAGTTGTTGGCACCTTTAGGTTCTTCTCACTATTTGGAACCCAGCCGAGCCTTTGGTTCTCGCCGGCGAGGTCCCCATCGCCGGCGAGGTCCCCATCGCCGGCGAGGTCCCCATCGCCGGCGGTGAGCTAAAAACCGAGTTCATGTTTTTGTCGTGCCTTACTCGGACAAGTGTTGTAGCCCAATGATTAGCATTTAAGTTGTCCGAGAGCCTAATCATTTGGGTTAAATGTTGTTCTTGTCGGCAAGCCGTGGGTATAGTTAATGTCTCCGACCTCTTAGTTTCAATCGTGGTCGTTAAAGACCTCCGTAGGTTAAAATCCCAGCCATTAGGATCACCCTCCTCCTTGGGGTCCTCTTTGCAAAAGACCTCCTTGAGGTCCTCTGTGCGAAAAGACCTCCCTTAGTCGTTTAATAAAACCACCCCGAGCCACACACGAGGTCCTCTTTGCAAAAGACCACCCCTGGTCTTTTGTAAAGAGAACTTTCGAAACTACCTTTGGGGTCCTCTTTACAAAAAGACCACCTCTGGTCCTTTGTGAAGAAGGCCGCAAGACCTCTCTCTATTAAACACCTGTCTCATAGGACCTCCCCGCGTAGATCATGGCCATCCATGACCTCCCCCGTGAGATCTTAGCCGTCACGACCTCCCCCTGGAGATCTTGACCGTCTAGGACCTCCTCGCTTCATCTTAGCCGTTCGGGACCTCCTCACGGAGATCTTGACCGTCTAGGACCTCCTCGCTTCATCTTAGCCGTTCAGGACCTCCTCCGGAGATCTTGACCGTCTAGGACCTCCTCCTTTAGATCCGTGGCTTTAGGACCTCCCCGCCTCGAGATCTGGACCGTTTATGACCTCCCCGGGAGATCTAAGCCGTCAGCACCTCTCTCTGTAAAAACCCGCTTAGGACCTCCCCATTGAGATCGTGGCCGTTTAGGACCTCCTCGGTGAGATCCTAGCCGTCAAGACCTCTCATTGTTAAGCTCACCTTTAGGTAATCTCTCCGCTCGAGATCTAGACCGTTAAGACCTCCCTGGAGATCTTAACCGTCGCACTCTCCCCTTAGTGAGATAGTCAGGACCTCCTCGTGGAGCTCGGGACCGCGAGATCTCGATCGGCGGCCACGACCTCCCTAGTCTTGAGGAGATCCTTCGCGCGTGCTGTGCCTCCAGTGGTCGGGACCGTTGGATTCGATATCCACGGTCAGGACCTCCCCTGTGCGCGCCGCGCTGGTGCGCTGTGCATTGGTGCTCTGTGACCGTTGGATCCCGCATCGACGGTCCAGACCTTCTCCTTTTCGCTAGCTCCCTCATACCTCCCGAGAGCTCCAAGTTTTCAAAGTGTTTAAGTGTTCTAATTTTTAAATGTGCATAACTTTTTCATTTTAACTCCTTTTTGAGTGAATCCAATTCTGTTAGCTTCCTCTAGTAATAAACTTGTTAATAAAACTTACTTTAGGCATGTTACTATTTCCAACAAGATTTCGCATGCAAATTAGTTTCGTTCATTTTCATAACTTGAAAAATCATAACTAAATCATTTTAACTCCAAATGAGGTGAGACCACTTGTGTTAACCTTAAAATGTCAGTAGCCACCTATCATAAAAATTTCAGCTGCACCACCTTTCTAGAAACTTTTGCCAAACAATTTAATTATGTTGAGCGATGAATGATTGCAATTTTTCCAGCTGAGCAAAATTGTTTTGATCATAACTTTTGCTGTGAGAGTCCAAATCAGTTGGTTCTTGTTTCTAAATTTGTTATAAATCATGCTCTTGCTGCTGTAAAATTTTCAGAGCATTTGGAGCATTTTGGTTTTAGAGTCTTTTTCGTTTTCTTTGTTCTTATCGGTTTTTTTTCGCTCTTTCGGTAGGTTCCGACGATTGTGCCATCCTTGAGAGTGATCCTCTGCAGCATAGTGAGAAACAGCAGCCAGGCAAGCAGTTTGATCATTTCCCATTTGATCCCATTACTTTTAAAGTCTAATATTTTGTTTAACTTCTATGTATGCATTGCTATTTTGTTGTTAAATTAATTAGTTAATCCTCTAGTTGCATAATCTGTAGGCAAATAATTATTCTTTACTACCTGAGCCTAGGTTATTTGCTGTGATTAGAGTTCGTTGGATGAGCTCTTGTCACTTAGTAGATTTTGAATAAATATTGCTTAGCCATGCCTAGTTATCGGTAGTATGGGGCGATCATCGACTTAGTCGATGGTCTTGATCACATAAATACTTATATTATTCCATTATGTCCAATCCTTGTGTTTTACTAATTTGCAAATCAAAAACTGAAAACAAAAATTATATCTTGACTTGGGCACAATGGTATGTTGGTGTGATCTGTTGGGTGTGAATGGAATGGTGCCTAAGTCCCTAAGGACCGAGTTACTTGTGCCATTGATCCAAGCAATTGTTGCGTGCTAACCATACGAGGGGGATATGGAACCTCTCTTGACTAATTACTTTGGGAGGTGTTAATTATGAGCTGGTCGGTGGATGTGTTCATGTGTGTGTGTGTGGTGTGGGAGGGGAGCATTAGCAGTCCGGTTAGGTTGTCTAATGTGTCCTTATCCCCGTGGGTTGCGGCTCTTAATTAGCATCGTCCATTGGAAAGTGTCTTGTTAGACTTAGCCGTGTCTGCATACCAAAGGAAGTATACTAACCGTGGCTGGTGGAAAGGCGGTCTATCGTGTGGGTACATTGGTACACCCCTGCAGGGTTAAAACTATTCGAATAGCCTCGTCCTAGGTTATGGACACGCTTGGTTATTTCCCACAAGAACTAGACTACAACCTTTTAAAAACTTAAACTTGACATGGGTGGTATGAAGGGGTACTTCATACTATTGTTGTGGTGGCTAACGGGTTAGTCACTTCCAGGTTGTTGTTGTCATCTACCTATTGTTATAATTGTTTCTCTTTTATTTGAACAATAAGAATTAATTGCAAACTTGCTTTTAAATGTACTACATTATTGCAAATAAAACTTGCTTTATGCTGAAAATAAGTCCAGAGCCTCCTCCACTAAATAAAGCTTGCATGTAGCTATCTATAGTTCTGTTATCTCACACGTCAGTCTTGCGAGTACAAAAATAATTTTTGTACTCAGATGCTATGCTTAATTGTTTTGTTGCAGAGGAAGAAGGTGAGCCCCAAGGGCCTTACTTTTGCGAGATGTGCGGGTTCTGGGACGACTAGCTTGGCGGTCCGGTTGGTTGCCTTGTGGGTAAAGGCACACCGATTGGCTTTTGTTTATCGCCATCTTATGGCACTTTGCTTCATTGTGTACTTATCTAGTTGTATGTCTTTTGGCCGGTCGGCCTCTCTTTTGTAATAACTCTTTATATTAAGTATGTCTTTCAGCTCGTTGCTTGTTCGGTTCTATGTGAATGAATGGAATTGATGCATGATTTTTGTAACGGGTGTGTATCTGCACTCAGGAAGTATACATATCTCGAGGCTTGATTTATCTGATTTGTGATGCTAGGACCAATGGATGGTTAAGCATTACAAGCCAAATAAACCGGGGTCCTCACAGTCATCACATCACTTTGGGTCCGAGCCAAGCAAGAGTTCTAGTTGGGCTCGCTTTGGATTCGAGTTCAGACTGCTGCGACAATACTAAGTTCAAACGGTCGTAACTTCTTCATACGGACTCCGTTTGGGACGTTCTTGGACTTCATTGAAAGCTTATCAAGTCTACTTTCCAATGGATCCAACCACAGCTACAAATTCTAGCCGAGCCAGCCACAATCCACGTCTGTTTTTTTGCCGAGTCAAAAAGGGTGTTGGGCCACCTCCTCTTGGGCCCACGGGCCTTGTAACCCTAGGGGCGTGCGTCCACCTCCCTGGCCGCCACCCCTGGTCGTCTTCCCATATAGGAGCCGCCGCCTCCTTGGCTAAAACTCAGATTTCGTTGAGTTTAGGTTTAGCCATTGTACAAACTTCTATTCTTCAGTTGTGTCAGATTTGTTGACGAAGAAGAAAAAGAAGAAGAAAAAAGAGAGAAAAAAGAGGTTGTTTTCGTACTCCCAGAAGGAAACCTAAGATTTCATCTGACTTCGGCAACACGATAAAAAAATCAAAGCTTAGAGAGAGAGAGACTTTGAAGAGTTTTGAGTGAGATGCAGATTTGAAAAAAAAAAGGAGCAAAAAAAAAAGAGTGACAAAAAAAATCAAGTTTCTCAGAATTTGCTCAAATTTGACAGAGCCCTTTTGCAAGTGATTCTAAGGTTCCCTGTGAAGACGGCATCCTTTTTCGAGCTTCTTCTGCACCGTGCTTTCGTTTGTGTTCTAGGCTCGCGTCTCTAGTACGATCTAGCCTAGGACCAGCACTAACTAGCGTTGAACGATTTTTCGGCTTGCATTCTCGATTTGATAGTTGCTAATCCATTGCTACCATACTTGAGCCATCCCAGCTACACCTTTTCTACACCGTACAGGCTGAACTTCACCTGGCAATCGCTCCATCCAATCTTCAGAGATACATTGACACCGCTGGTTGCCGATCACCCCCTGTTTGCTTGGTAAGAATTCGATAGAAGGCTTGAGTGTGAGCGACTTTTGAACCACCACATCCTAGTAGTTGCTAGGGACATATACTTGTGTTTTGCTAACAATGGCAAGTTCTGCGAAGCATTTGGATGAGGATACATCTCATACTCCTCGTACAAAGGCAATTGTACAACATTTCCGGCGCATCATGAACCTTCGTACATATGGTCTTGAGGAAGATGTCAGGGTCACGAATGAGCGACTTGCTCAACTTGAGGGCGCCCAGATTGAGACAAATGCCACGCTCGCCGCGATAGAGAGAGCGCAAGGCGTCACTAACACTTCTTTCGCAGGTATTACGGCGCGCCTTGACGAGATTGCCCAGGCATCTACTGCTGTTCCCCCTACTGCCCCGGTAGTAGAAGGGCAAGATGAATTTGACTACGTGACTGATACCGAGGCCAATGACATGGGTAACCACAACAACGATCGAGCTCATCGACAGTTGCGTTTTAATCGACAAGGTATGCGACCCCCCACGACGTGAGGTACGTGACCACGATGATTCGTTTGCTAAGGTTAAATTCACTATGTCCTCTTTTAATGGTAAATATGATCCTGGTGGTTATCTTAATTAGAAACTAGCTATGGATCAAAAAATCGCTTGTCATGAATTTTTTGAGATTAGACGAGTTAGGGCTGCTACTAGTGAATTTACCGACTTTGCTTCTGTTTGGTGGAAAGAACATTGCCGTCAACATCCCAAAAACATACCTACACTTGGGAGGCTTTAAAATTGCTTATGCAACATCGATTTGTTCCATCATATTATGCTCGTGATTTGTTAAATAAATTATAATGCTTACGACAAGGTATAAAGTATGTGGAAAACTACTATCAAGAATTGCAAATTGGAATGTTGCGTTGTGGTTTAGATGAGAATGAGGAGGCATCAATGGCTAGATTTTTGGGAGGATTGAATCAAGAAATTCAAGACATTCTTGATTATAAAGATTACAACTCCATTACTAGACTGTTTCATCTTGCCTACAAAGCTGAACGTGAAGTGCAGGGACGCTAGACGAGGACACGACCTAACTCTTCTGCAGGTCGCACAAACTCATGGACAGCACGCACCTCTACTGCCCCGGTCACCAGTGTACCCCCACCGCCACCCTTCAACAACAAGCCACGCCCTGCTACTTCAAATCCAGCACTACGAGTTTCTGGAGCAGCCAAATCACCACCACAAGCTTTTGCAAAAACCTCATCTTCTGTTGCTTCGACAGGACGAACTAAGGATATTCAATGCCATCGGTGCAAAGGTTATGGGCACATGATGCGGGACTGTCCAAACAAGCGTGTACTGATTATGCGCGACGATGGTGGGTATTCCTCTACTAGTGATTTTGATGATGAAACATATGCTATGCTTGCAACTGACCCTACAGAAAATGATAATGAATCTGATTATGAGGCGGAACATGTTAGTGCGAAGATGCTGACAAGTATTTGAGCATTATAGTGCAACACGTACTAAGTGCTCAAGTTTGTCGTGCTGAGCAAAATCAGCGCCATAATTTGTTCCAAATCAAGGGCGTTGTCAAGAAACGCTCGATTCGCATAATTGTTGATGGTGGGAGTTGCGACAATTTGGCTAGTATGGATATGGTGGAGAAGCTTGCTTTGCCGACCAACCCTCAATCCCTCATCCCCACCTATACCATATTCAATGGTTCAACAACAGTGGTAAGTTGAAGGTAACACGAATGGTGAGAGTATATTTTTCTATGGATTCATACCATAATTATGTTGATCGATGTTGTTCCTATGCAAGCTTGTTCTTTGTTGTTAGGAAGACCTTGGCAATATGATACTAATTGTGTGCATCATGGTAGAAATAATCAATACTCTCATGTTTAAAGGAAAGAAAATTGTGTTGTATCCTATGACTCCTCAACAAATTGTTAAAGATAAACTTGCTAGAGCTAGTAGAGAGAAAAATCAGGAGAATGCTAAAAGCGAAAATTAGATTGTAGCAAAAGAGTTTGAGCAACATAAGAAGAAAGAACTTAAAGATGCACATGTGAAGAATAAAGAAATTAAATTGAAAGGTGCTAGTTTTATTGTTACCAAATCTGATATGACTGAATTGGATGCTAGTAATTCTATTTGTTATGCATTAGTTTGCAAAGAAGCCTTGTTTTCATTTAAGGATATACCTTCCTTTTTGTCTCCTGCTGTCACTAACATTTTGCAGGAGTACAATGACGTCTTTCTGAAGGACATACCGCCGGGGTTGCCACCGCTTCGAGGGATTGAGCATCAAATTGATTTAATTCCCGGCACATCACTGCCCAACCGCGCACCATATAGGACCAATCTGGAAGAAACTAAAGAAATTCAGCGCCAAGTTCAAGAATTACTTGATAAAAGGTATGTGCGTGAATATCTTAGTCCTTGTGTTGTTCCGGTCATTTTAGTGCCTAAGAAAGATGGATCATGGCTCATGTGTGTAGATTGTAGAGCAATCAATAATATCACCATTAGGTATCGTCATCCTATTCCTAGGTTAGATGATATGCTTGATGAATTGAGTGGCTCTGTTGTGTTCTCGAAGGTTGATTTGCGTAGTGGATATCATCAAATTCGCATGAAATTAGGCGATGAATGGAAAACAGCATTTAAAACAAAGTTTGGGTTATTTGAGTGGTTAGGAATACCTTTTGGTTTAACTAATGCACCTAACACCTTCATGAGACTAATGAACGAAGTTTTAAGTGCCTTCATTGGTAGATTTGTGGTAGTTTATTTTGATGATATATTGATATACAGCAAATCCTTAGAGCAACATCTGGACCATTTACGTGTTGTTTTTAATGCTTTACGTGGTGCACGTTTATTTGGTAACCTTGAGAAGTGCACTTTTTGCACTGATCGAGTCGCGTTTCTTGGCTATGTTATTACTCCACAGGGAATTGAAGTTGATCAAGCCAAGGTTGAAGCAATACAGAGTTGGTCGACTCCTAACACGGTCACACAGGTACGAAGCTTCTTAGGACTTGCTGGATTCTACCGTCGCTTCGTGAAGAATTTCAGTACCATCGCTGCACCATTGAATGAGCTCACCAAGAAGGGTGTGCCCTTTATTTGGAGCGCTGCACAGGAGAACGCTTTCACCACATTGAAAGATAAGTTAACACATGCACCACTACTCCAACTCCCTGATTTTAATAAGACTTTTGAACTAGAATGTGATGCTAGCGGAATTGGTTTAGGTGGCGTATTGTTACAAGAAGATAAACCTATAGCATACTTCAGTGAAAAATTAAGTGGGCCTAGTTTGAACTATTCTACTTATGATAAAGAATTATATGCACTATTTTGAACTTTGAAAACTTGGCAACATTATTTATGGCCCAAAGAATTTGTTATACATTCTGATCACGAATCCTTGAAGCATATTCAAAGTCAAAGTTAACTGAACCGTAGGCATGCAAAGTGGGTTGAATTTATTGAGTCTTTTTATTATGTCATAAAACACAAGAAGGGAAAGGAGAATGTTATTGATGATGCTTTGTCTAGGAGATATACCATGTTTTCACAACTTGACTTTCAAATTTTTGGATTGGAGACTATTAAAGAGCAATATATGTATGATGTTGATTTTACATATATATTGTTGAATTGTACAGAAGGAAAAACATGGAACAAATTTATCATTAATGATGGATTTGTGTTTAAAGCTAACAATAGGGGTGGAAACGAGCCGAGCTGAGCCGGCTCGGGCTCGGCTCGTTCTGGCTTGGATGAACAGTGAGCTCGGCTCGGCTCGGCTCGTTTCCGAAATGAGCCAGGAGAGGGGCTTGGCTCGGGCTCGGAGTGGAGCTCGAGCTGGCTCGAGCGGCTCGCGAGCCCGAGCAAAAAAACAGCGGCTTCGGCACTTCGGCAGCATCATCATTCATCAGTTCGGTAATCCCCTCCACATTGCAAATTTGCAATCAATTAATCTATTCACATATCAAGAGATAATCTATCATCCATTCACAGATCAAAGAAAACAGAAGCAAGCATTCATGAATCATGATTCATCGCAAGAACAAACAAGCAAATGACAAATCACAAGATCAAGCATTCAAGCAGGCTCTTTCTTGATCTCCTCCATCCTCCTGGCGCCGACGCTGTCACGCTGGCGGCCTGGACAGCGGTGCAGTCGAAGGGGCGGCGGTGACAGCTACCTCGCCTCGATGGCCTCCGGCGGCAGTGGGGGAACAGGCGGAGGTGGAGGCGTGGAGCACGGGCGAGGGGGAGGCGGCGACCGGCAGGTGGAGTAGGTGGAGGCGGTGGCCGGTGGGTGGCGGCGTGGAGCCGGGTGAGGGGGAGAGCCAGAGAGGGAAGGGGATGCGGCGGGCGGAGCTGGGCGAGCGGGACGGGGAAAGGGAGGCAGCGAGCGAAGCTGCTGCGGCCTGCGGGGGAGGCGGGGGGTGGAGGAGTGGAGGCGATAGGCCGGGGAGAGCCGGAGAGGGAAGGGGAGGCGGCGGGTGGAGCTCGTCGAGAGGGAAGGGGAAAGGGAGGTGGTGGGCGGAGCTGCCGAGGGGGAGGCGATGTAGAGGAGGACCGAGTCACCGAGCGAGTAGCGACTAGCGACGGCGTGGAGGAACACGGGGCTGGGGGTGGGGCGGCGGCGGCGGGGAGAAGAAATGGAAAGGGAGGCGGCGGGACTGAGGTGAGGCCTGAGGGACTTAGGGTTGGGCGGCGGGGTAATAGAGACTGGGTGCTGGCCAGGCCTCCTGGGCCTTCGTGGGCCGGGCTCGCGAGCGGCTCGCGAGCCAGCTCGGGCTCGGCTCGTTTGGCTCGCGAGCTGAAACCCAGGCTCGGTTCGGCTCAAAAATTCACGAGCCCGAGCCGAGCCGAGCCGAACGAGCCCGAGCAGGCTTGCGAGCCTCGAGCTATTTTTCCAGCCCTAGCTAACAAGCTATGCATTCCAGCTAGCTCTATTCGTTTTTTATTGTTACAGGAAGCGCATGGAGGCGGGCCAATGGGACACTTTGATGTGAAGAAAACGAAGGATGTACTTACTGATCATTTCTTTTGGCCAAAGATGAGACGAGACGTCGAGCGCTACGTTGCTCACTGCACTGCATGTCAAAGAGCTAAGTCACGACTTAATCATCATGGTTTATATATGCCTCTACCTGTTCCCAGTGTTCCGTGGGAAGATATTTCAATGGACTTTGTTTTAGGATTGCCTAGAACAAAGAAGGGGAGCGATAGTATATTCGTGGTTGTTGATAGATTTTCTAAGATGACCCACTTTATACCATGTCATAAGAGCAATGATGATACTCATATTGCTGATTTATTCTTTCGTGAAGTTATTCGCTTGCATGGTGTGCCTAATACTATAGTTTCAGATCGTGATGCTAAATTTCTTAGCCACTTTTGGAGAACTTTATGGGCTAAATTGGGGACTAAGCTGTTATTTTCTACTACTTGTCATCCCCAAACTGATGGACAAACTGAAGTTGTGAATAGAACTTTATCTACAATGCTTAGAGCGGTGTTGAAAAAGAATTTAAAAATGTGGGAAGAATGCTTGCCTCATATTGAGTTTGCTTATAATCGTTCATTGCATTCTACTACAAAGATGTGCCCTTTTGAGGTTATTTATGGTTTTATGCCTCATGCTCCTATTGATTTAATGCTTATTTCATCTTCGGATAAATTGAACTTTGATGCTAAACAACGTGTTGAATTAATTTTAAAAATGCATGAGACAACTAAGGAGAATATAGAGCGCATGAATGCTAAATATAAACTTGCTGGTAGTAAGGGGAGAAAATATTTAACTTTTGAACCAGGAGATCTTGTTTGGTTGCACTTGAGAAAAGATAGGTTCCCTGAATTGAGAAAGTTAAAATTGATGCCTCGAGCTGATGGTCCTTTCAAAGTGTTAGAAAAGATTAATGATAATGCATACAAGCTTGACCTGCCTACAGATTTTGGGGTTAGTCCCACATTTAACATTGCATATTTGAAGCCATACTTGGGAGAAAAGGATGAGCTTGAGTCGAGGACAACTCAAATGCAAGAAGGGGAGGATGATGAGGACATCCCTAACTTGGATACAACCGCGCCTACACACACAATTGATCCACAACCAGTGTTACATGAACCAATTACTCGAGCTCATGCTCGCCAACTTAATCACCAGGTGAATTCGTTCATAGATTTATATATTACTGAGAATAGATCGCTACCTAATGCAAGTGATTTAATTGTGTTTAGAAACATGGGAAAGGACCAAGGAGAGGTATGTGGAGTCATAGACAAGCATAGAAGGCATAATAGAGGTCATCACGTCACTTTGGGTCCGAGCCAAGCAAGAGTTCTAGTTGGGCTCGTTTTGGATTCGAGTTCGGACTACTGCGACAATACTAAGTTCAAACAGTTGTAACTTCTTCATACGGACTCCGTTTGGGACGTTCTTGGACTTCATTGAAAGATTATCAAGTCTAATTTCCAATGGATCCAACCTCAGCTACAAATTCTAGCCAAGCCAACCACAATCAACAAAACAATCCACGTCTATTTTTTTACCTGAGTCAAAAAGGGTGCTGCGCCACCTCCTCTTGGGCCCACGGGCCTTATAACCCTAGGGGCGTGCGTCCACCTCCCTGGCCGCCACCCCTGGTCGTCTTCCCATATAGGAGCCACCACCTCCTTGGATAGAACTCAGATTTCGTTGAGTTTAGGTTTAGTCATTGTGCAAACTTCTGTTCTTTAGTTGTGTCAGATGACCACCTATCAAGACAACCTTCGGGATCCCACCTTTGATTTTCAATACCATCTATGCTACATTCTTATTCGTAATATCGGATTGCCTATATTTTATTTTTGCTAGTTCTTCGATTGCTCGCAGGAATTGAACCTCGTGTTCACGTTGATCGCGCTTCAAGCACGGTCAATAACATCTCAGAGTTGGTTCAACGATTGCTAAGGTGCAAGCGTCGTCGTACGGTTGTAGTCGGATCGCAAGAGTCACCTCCACCAAAATCGATATTTATCAATTTCATCGAAAGATCGGGCACCCGCCTCCATCAGAAAAGGCTCCTCATGTCCCGGAACACGTGGTGACGTGCACGGCGAGGAGAGGAGCTCACTGAGGCAACAAAAATGGTGATGGAGGTGCGGGCGGCCGAGGCAGAGCACGCACAGTTCCCTCCTTGGCATTCGGTGGAGAAGAGGAAAGGGAAGGAGAGGACCGGGAGGGGGCTAGGCAGCTCGGTGTTGGCCTTAAATAGGTGGAAGGGGATGGGGAGCTGGTGGCGGGGGCGTGGGTGACTGGACGGCGGCGGTTGGTGCAGTGGCGGGGTGGCGCGGGCGACAGGGGCTCGGAGTGATGTGAAGCGACCTTGAGCGACGGGAGTTTGTGGCTGACCTCATCGTGACGGAGCAAGGACGAGGGTGACGTAGAGAGCAGCGATGAGGCATCCTTGCAATAGGGGGGCAAGGACGGGGCAGGTGCAGCAATGGCGCGGGGGGAGGGGGCTGGCGTGGAGGAGAAAGAGTAAGAGAGAGAAGGGGTGCGAGTTGGCCAGGGTGACGCTCGGGCACGGTCAGGGGGCGAAACTAGAATAAATTTGATTGGGGTTCACTACTTCACCATGCATATAACAACGTATGGAATTTTCAAGCAATATTATACTAAATAGTAATGTGTCTGGCTATTTTTAACATCAATAATTTGACATAATTGACAGCAATATATAATGATAAAGAAGTAGCGATCAATATGCTTACCAAAATAAAGGAACTAAGGACGAAACCACGAACAAAAGATGGTCATGAATTCTCAATGGTCTAAAAAAAGGATAGAACAATATGTCTTAGAATTCTCAAGTAAAAATTAGTAGAACTCTCAAATAAAAGTATTTAAGTAAATACGCTAACTTTTAGTACTTACATTCTTTCAAGTTCATGAAACGATGAACCATATCATCATTAGCGATGAACCACAACATCATTAGCGATGAATCCGGGCCGTATGCCCGTGTCGGTCACGTCGGCCGCCTAGGCTGTGTGCCCACGTCACCGCGTGGGCTGAGTGGCCGCACCGCTGCCTGGGCTGTGTCCCCTCGTCGCTGTGTGGGGCAACTCCGGGGTGTACAGTTTTTGGGCTAAGGGGTGCATATGTGGTGTATACATGCTGATCCCACAAAAAAAATTGGACCCCTCTTTCGTTCCGCCCCTGGGCGCGGTGGGCCGAGCCAGGGCAAGGCTAGGATAGGAGAGCAAAGGGGGAGGAGCAGGCCAGCGCTGGCAGGTGGGTTGGGGAGGAAAAGGAGGAGGAGGAAAAGAAAAAGAGAGAAAAGAAAAAAGATAAAGAAAAGGGAGGCGTCGGGCTGGGCCGAGTAGCTTTCGGTCTAGATCATGCTTTTGAGGTCGAGGTTTCATATAACAACCCAAAAAATCCGAACATCGACGAAGTGAAATAAAAAGTTTTAAAAAATTCCATATTTTTAAACATCTTCAAATGCTCTGAATTTTTGGGATGTTACATGTTAGCAAGCAGTTGATATGATGCCAGACGGTATCTGCAGTGTTTCACTAACACAGTACTGCAGTTGTAAAGTACGACTAAGCAGCAGGAATCTGGTGTTGACATAATGCCACCAACCTGATTCGGATGTGATTATAAGGTGCTATACTCAAGACTCGAGTGAGTCTCCTGGATTGGCTGGCTGCTTGTCCTTTGCCTGCACTTTGCAGCGTTCCAGTGATCCAGTCCAAGACAAGTATTATCATCCACGGTAGTACAGATATGAACAGCCAAGCCTGTTGAATACTGACATGATGAATATAAACATGCTAATAACTATGAGAAATGCAGCCTAACAGTGCATCAGGTCAGATTCCAGATTAAGGCGGGTGCATGCTTCATGCAGTGGAAACCAAGGGGTGGAACAGCCAAGCCTGTTGAATACTGACATGATGAATATAAACATGCTAATAACTATGAGAAATGCAGCCTAACAGTGCATCAGGTCAGATTCCAGATTAAGGCGGGTGCATGCTTCATGCAGTGCAAACCAAGGGGTGATATAAGCTGAAGGAGAATTGTTCTTGCAGGAAGGCAAAGAGGGGCACATAGCCCACACAAACAATTTATTCTCTCCTCATAAGATGAAAATGTCATGTGGGGTATTACGTACAAGAGAAGAAGCAAGCCGGCGCTCGACGTTGCTCCAGAAGTGTCTGAGTCAGTTGCTTCAGCACGTTTTGCGGAATTACAGGATTTGGAATAGTTCTCTTTTGCTGATTAGTTTCCTTTTCGGTTCTCAGAGTTAGTTTCAGAATTTCTGTAATAGCTTTAGTATTCGAATTCGTTTACTAGTATCAGTTGTTAGGATCCTCTCTATTTAAAGGGAGAGACGCACTTTGTTTTACATTATGCAAGAAATAACAGAAAATTGCCTCAATCTCTCTACTCTTCTATACTACCCTGTTCTATCAGTTTTGCCTCTTGTCTGTTCGACGACATCTCCAGGGACCCGACCTTGCGACAGCGACCACCACGGCGCCCACTACTACAAAAACGCTAATACTAGACGCCTCATCACAGACGGTTGACCAAAATCATGCGTATTACACAAGCAATCACGAGCGGTTTTGGTTTAGAGACCGTCGTATTCTTGATCGTGCTAAAACCGTGCGTGATGGGCTAATATCACAGACGGTTCGTATCACAAACCGTCTGTGATAAGTATCTCATCACGGTTTGTATTAAAAACCGTCTGTGATAAGTATCTCCCGATTTACCTAACTCTGTGACTTGAAATGGCTAATTCTTTGATTTTACCATGGCTTGAAATCACTAACACTCTGATTTTACTATTGCTTGAAATCACTAACTCTCTGGTTTTTAATACAAACAGTCTGTGATGAGATACTTATCACAAACGGATCATATTAAGAACTGTCTGTGATGAGATACTTATCACAGACGGTTCGTGATACAAACCGTCTGTGATTCGCAGCGTGGGATTTCGAAAATTTTTGAACGCGTGCACGGGAGGCAAAATGTTTTGGTGTTATCCTTATATATTATAGCCACCCTAGCTTTGTCTTCCATCAGTCTCTCCATCTCCCCTCCCCACGCCGAGCTTCGGCGACCACCCTCGATTCCCCGTCGCGGTTCAGCAAGGAGACACAGCCGACGAGGAGGAGGAGGAGGGATGCAGAGGAGCTCCTTGTCTACCGCAGGAGGTAGACTACCAGAAGGTACGTGTACATCCCCAAAACATACACAATTTGTTGGCGGTTTGTTGTAAAGAATGATCTTAATTTTGTGTTACATAAGGTCGGAGCACCGCCGGAGGTTTTCAGTCATCTCTCCTTGCCGACGAGCTTGAGTCGAACTCGGACAACAAAAGCTTGTGATATGCTAGTGAGGTATAGAGAGAAGTAGTGTTGAACCAATCCAAGAAGCCGATGAGTTCTTCAGGAGCTTGGAGGCACAGATAGTTTCTAACTAGTTTAACTTTGTAACTTTATTCTTTTTTCCCATTCGGAGGGGATGTTGTGAAACCTTTTGGTTTCCCTTTTCTATAATGTGTTTGCAATCAGAATTATAATTGGATCTTAGTTGTCTTGTTAGAGGTTGCATATGGAAACTACTGTCCGGCAATTGATTGGTTTGGCTCAAAATCTGATATTTTTTTTTGCGATAGAAAAAACTATCACAGACGGTTCTGAACAAGAACCGTCTGTGATAATTGCTTATCACAGACGGTTCTTGTTTAGAACCGTCTGTAAAAATAGACTATCACAGACGGTTATGAATAAGAACTGTCTATGATAATTGACTATCACGATGGTTCTTGTTCAGAACCATTTGTGATAGCTTTTTTCACAGACGATTCAAAAACCGTCTGTGATGATTCATGTTATCACTAACTCATAGACTCAGACGGCTCACGAAACCGTCTGTGATGGCGTTTCTGAACCGTCTGTGAAGACCTTTTCTGTAGTAGTGGCCTCAGCCGCAACTTCAGGGCTCTGGTCCTCGCTCGAGTACTAGCCACAGCTACAACCTTCAGTCGACTGCTTCGGGTGCCAATCAATACCCTGACAACTTGGTATCAGATTCTGCTGCGCCATCCATAATGTCAGAGGGAGATAACATGGAAGCTCTTAGCAAGAAGCTAAATGCCTTGTTTCAGCAGATGGAAGCTGACCGCATGAAATTGCATGAAAAAAATCGATAATCTCTCTGGCTCAATCCGAGATATCGATCAACAACAACACGCACACCATGTGGCTATTACACGTCTGGAGCATGACCGCAACACTTTGCCAGACGATCGGGACACCGTCACTGATGCTCATCTCAAGGCAGCCAAGGGTTTCCTTCCCTCTCCTCATCGACTCCATCAGGTGTCTTCCACTGCTTCAGTATTGGACTTTCGCCACGGTGATCGGGAGGCACCAGGGGCTCATCGTTTGCTGGCCAAGGGCCACTATGTTGGCAGAGGGAGTGCACCTCGCTTCTACAAGTTGAACTTCCTAGTCTTTGACAGCCAGGAAGACCCACTACCCTGGCTAAACCGTTGCGACCAATTTTTCCGAGGGCAACACACAATGGAGGGGGATAAGGTTTGGTTGGCCACGTTCCTCATGACTAGCTCGGCTCAGCTGTGATATCATCGACTGGAGTGCGACACCAGCACGTCGTCTTGGTGCTGCTTTGTCGAACTGGTGAACACTCGTTTCGGACCTCTGTTGCACTCCAACTCCTTGGGAGAACTCACCACCCTCCGCAAGCAAGGCTCTGTCCGCGACTTCTTTGACCAGTTTCTCGCCCTCCTGTGCCACGTCGACTCGCTGTCAGAACATCAACAAATTCAATTATTCACTACCAGGTTGGGCCAACCATTACAAACTGACGTGGAATTGCAGGTCCCTCAGTCGTTGGAATCCACCATGAGCTTGGCGCAGGCTTACGAACGCCGCATGCAACTCGCCGTCTCCGCGACCCCAATGCCAGCACGCCGACCTTGGCGTCCTGGAGGCACACCCACCGCAGCCCCTGGCACCGGCTCCACCAACGAACCAGGGACCGGCGCACCTTCCTCGACAGCAAGTTTACCACGTCGCACACTCTCTCCGGCCGAGCTCGAACGCCGCCGTGCCCAAGGTTTGTGCTACCGTTGTAATGAGAAATTCGTTGCCGGCCACCGGAGCAAACGGCAATTCGTCATCGAAGTGCAACCGGATTCAGAGAGCGACGATGAGTGCCACCTGGCCGACAGAGAACCTAAAATTTCCTTGGCAGCACTCACTGGAATTCAACCACGTTCGGGACAAATGATGTGTCTACACATCAAGATTGGCAGCCGCACACTCGTGGCTCTCCTCGACTCCGGTTCAACTCATAACTTTATTGCTAATGACGTTGTGGCTGCCACCGGCGTTGTCATACGCCCGCATTCGGGACTAAGCATCACCGTGGTCAACGACGACCTCGTCACCAGCTTGGGCGTTTGCCGGGCAATGACTATCTGTATCGACGAGGAGGACTTTACAATGGATTGCTATGCTATGCCGCTTGACGGGTTCGATGTGATTCTCAGGGTCCAATGGCTTGGTACTCTCGGCCCCATCACGTGGGATTTTTCACGCAAGACCATGTCGTTCGCTCGCCATGGCAGATGTGTCACATGGACCAGCCTACCTATGGCCCCTCGCACAAGCCAGGCATTGGCATGTTCTGAAACTACGCTTCTGGAGGATCTCCTCGCCAACTTTCCTGATTTGTTTGTGGAACTGCATGGTCTGCCACCTGTCCACGAGATCTCCTACCACATCCAACTCAAGAAAAGGTACAGATCCTATTGTAGTTCGTCCATACCGTTATGCACAATTGTAGAAGGATGAGCTGGAACGTCAGTGTTTGGATATGCTTCAACAAGGAACCATCCGTCGTAGTTCATTCGCCTTCTCTTCACCAGTCTTATTGGTCAAAAAACGAGATGGCTCTTGGCGCTTTTGTGTGGATTATCGCAACCTCAACGACAAAACGATCAAAGATAAGTTTCCTGTTCCGATCATTAACGAGTTACTTGATGAGTTTCGGGGTTGCAATTTTTACCAAATTAGACTTACGTTCTGGATATCATCAAGTGTTGATGAACCCTGCGAACATTGAGAAGACCGCTTTCCGCACTCATCAGGGTCTCTCTGCGTTCCTTGTCATGCCTTTTGGTCTTACTAATGCTTCCACCATGTTCCAAGCTCTTATGAATACCGTGCTTTAGGTCTTTCTTAATCGCTATGTCTTGGTTTTCTTTGATGGCATCCTCATTTATATCCCTACTTGGTCAGCACATTTACGACATCTTCGCACGGTACTACGTCATCTTCAGTATCATTGCTTGTTTTTGAAGCGCTCCAAGTGTTCGTTTGGCAAAACATCAGTGGCATATTTGGGCCACGTTGTTTGACTAAGGGAGTGGCGGTTAACAATGCCAAAATCAGTGCCATCTCCACATGGCCGACGCCTTCATCGGTCAGGGCGCTCCGTGGTTTTCTTGGGTTGGCCGGGTATTACCGCAATTTCATTCGTAATTTTGGTACTATTGCAGCTCCTCTTACTAAGCTGCTTAAGCGGGAGGCTTTTCTTTGGACGTCAGATGCTCAGAATGCTTTTCTTGACCTTAAATCAACATTAACACAGGGCTCCGGTATTGCAATTACCAAACTTCACTGCAGATTTTATTATTGAATGTGATGCGTCAGGTTCTGACTTCGGCGCTGTCCTACATCAAGGTACCGAAGCTGTGGCGTTCTTCAGTCGTCCGATTGCATCAAGACATGCTTCCCTAGCAACCTATGAACGAGAACTCATTGGTCTCATTCAAGTGGTTCGTCATTGGAGACCTTATTTATGGGGGCGTCGATTTGTGGTACGTACCGACCATTATAGTTTGAAGTTTTTGTTTGATCAACGACTTTCGACAATTCCCCAACATCACTGGGTTGGTAAGCTCTTGGGTTATGATTTTTTTTGTTGAATATAAACTGGGTAGCACAAATGTGGTAGCCGGATTCCTTGTCCCGAAGAGATGCTGCACTCCAGCCGATTTCTTTGGCTCTATCCTCACCGCACTTCTCCTTATTTGATGAGTTACGGACTAGCTTCTAGGAGGATTCAGCCATGCAAGCATTACGTACTGCCGTGGCAGCCGGCCAGCATAATGCCCCATGGGCTATCACCGATGGACTAGTTACCTTCAACAGTTGTGTATATGTGCCCGTAATAGCTGTTGTGTTGCCTTCCATTATTCAGCTAGCTCATGGTACGGGGCACAAAGAAAACTCTTTGTCGCCTCCTAGCATATTTACATGTGCCGCATGCTCGAAGAGTTGTTCAAGAATATATACGGGCTTGTGATGTTTGTTAATGCAATAAAGGCGAACAATTGCATCCGGCCGATTGCTTCAACCATTGGAGGTACCTTCTACCTTCTACTGTTTGGGCCGACATATCAATGGATTTTATTGAAGGGTTTCCTCGAATTCATAATAAGATAGTTATCCATACGGTTGTGGACCGTTTTCCCAAATATGCTCATTTTCTACCTGTGGCTCATCCCTACACAGCATATTCGGTGGCTCAAGTGTTTATTAGTGAGATTGTTCGTCTCCATGGTATTCCTACATCTATTGTCAGTGACCGTGATACAGTCTTCACTAGCTCTTTTTGGTTGGAACTTTTTCGTTTGGTTGGTGTTAAGCTTAATCTCAGTTCTGCTTTTCATCCCCAATCAGATGGTTAGTCGGAAGTGGTTAACAAGATCATTGTTATGTATCTCTGTTGCCTTACGGGAGATCGGCCTAAACAATGGCTCCGTTGGTTACCTTGGGCCGAGTATTGTTATAATACATCTTTTCAGACATCACTACGTACTTCCCCATTCAAAGTGGTTTACGGCTGGGAACCACTGACTTTGCATTCCTATCCACCAAATTCCAAACGATTGCCGGCAGAGGATCAACTTCTTCAGGATCGGGATAATTTTTTGGTTGAAATTCGTGACCGTTTACTTCTTGCGCAATAAACTTACAAACGGCATTATGACAAAGCTCATCATGAGCTGGATTTTTTGGAAGGTCAGTGAGTTTGGCTTCGTTTTCATAATCGGCTTACATCATCTTTGTCTATGTCGAGCAAAGGAAATTTGGGACCTCGTTATTTTGCGCCATATCAAATTCTTTAGAAAGTGGGTTTCGTGGCATATCGTTTGCAATTACCAGCTCCTGCCAAAATTTATGATATGTTTCATGTTAGTTTGTTGAAGCCGCTTATCGGTCCTTCACCTTCATCGCCGCCGCCACTGTCGACACTTTTGCATGAGCGGGTTTGTCCTTTGCCAGCCAAAGTCATCAAAACTCGTTGAGCTCACGACCGTCTTCATATTTTAGTTCAATGGAAAAAATGCACCCGAAACAAGCGCTTCTTGGGAAGATCTCGAGCAATTTAAACAGTTATATCCTTTATTTCAGCTCGAGGACAAGCTATTTTCAAAAGAGGGGGAAAATATCATGTGGGGTATTATGTACAAGAGAAGAAGCAAGTCGGCGCTGGTCGTTGCTCTAGAAGTGTCTTGAGTTGGTTGCTTCAGCACGTTTTGCGGAATTGCAGGATTTAGAATAGTTCTCTTTTGCTGATTAGTTTCCTTTTCGGTTCTGAGTTAGTTTCGGAATTTCTGTAATCTCTACTACTTAAATATTGGAGTTGGTGATGGTCGTTCGTCCTTCGTGCGATATGAGCCATTAGATCCGTTCTTATTAGTGCGACATGAGTTGTTGGATCTGATGCAGCTTTCTCGGTTTCTCCCGTGCGCACGTACTTCTCACACCACCCACGACGCCAAACCGTCGCCTGGTCATCCTCCCTCGCCTCCGCGCCCACCTCCCTCGCCCACCCCTCGCGGCCCTCGCCCCTGGACCACCTCCCTCGCCTCCTCGCCCGCCCCTCGCAGTGCCTCCCTCGCCCGCCGCCACGATTCCCTCGCCCCTTGCCTCCGACGCCTACCACGTCCTCTCCGACGATCGTCGTAGGGCCAAGTACGACCTCCGTCTCCACTCCTTCTCCTACGCCTGCGCATCCTCCTCCGCCTGGGCCTCCTCGTCGTCCTCGGCTCTGTATGGCTATGGGTACGGACCCAGCCATGGCGGTGGTTCTTGGCGCCGGCCACCTCCGGGGGGAGGTGCTGCCTCGGCGGGATTCGATTGGGCTTCTTGCTCAAGGTGGTGACGCCGCGAGGGTTCCTCATTAATCTGGGCTTCTCTAGGTAAACTCAATAGGCGTCAATACTTTTCTTGCTTGAGTTATTGTGCTAATCCGATCGCCTCCGCTCGCTCTGCGACGATATCAACGCCTCTGCGTATGCGGCCATCGACGGCCCCCGGGTGGTGGTCGTTGAGCTCGACATCGCCGCCGAAGGGTCGGCCGTGGAGGCGGTGGTGCAGAGGGCCTGGGACGCTTTCGGCTGCATCGACACCTTGGTCAACAACGCTGGCCTCCGAGGTATCCAATTCGCTCAATAGCGTGAGCACCTTTTTGTTTCGTTTCTTCAGCGCGTGTGAATGGTGTCCCCTCCCTCCGGCGGTGGCGGTAGCGGCGGGGGCGGAGGAGGAGAGCTGTTCGATCTGATGAGCCCCAACCCGCATGAGGAAGTGGAGAGCCACGCCCGCCACGGGCACTGCGCCTGCCACGGCGACGGCGTTGACGAGGTGATGCCCAGCTATGTCTTCCAGCGCATCCGCGCCGCCGCCCCTACGGCCGCTGCGCCGGCCTCCGCGGTGAGCCTTCGGGGGATTGCTCGATTCCATGGCAGCGTCCTCCAATCTCAAGGTAATATACCTAGCTACCTCCCCACCAATGACTCTGCTGATAGATCTGTTCCTCACCCGCGAATTGAGCAAATAAATTGTTGTTAAGCTTGTTTAGTACTCATTGGTAGTTAACAGTGATGTGGTAGTGTCGATTTCCATTACTGGTAAATGAAATTAATGTGGCTGCTCACTTGCTACTACTTGATTCAGATAGAGGGAAAAAGCGTAGCCCTTTTGGTTCAGGTGCTTGTGAAGGCAGACGCATTTTATTTTCATAAAGGGTTATACCACTATGAGCACCTATGGATGTCGTGCAATTTTTGTATGATTACTGTGATTGTTGCAATGAGTTTCCGGTTGCTATTTGATGATACTATTACCATATACATGGCCCTGAGCCCCAGACAGCATTTGCGAGATAACTAGATGTTGATATGGCATTGTTTTCTGTAGTTCCTTTTAGGATGGTTTTCAGATGCTTCTCTTGCAATGGCTCTGCGTTATGCTCTCTGTGATTACTCCTTCTCATAGTCTTATAGGCCGTATATTATGTCTGAAGCATGCATGTGATTGCCATTTTCTGCAACTTTAGGTTGAAAACTGTGTAGGATGGGTTCAATAGTTTTATTCGATGGTTAGAAAAAGATAGTTTGGCAGTAGCAAAATGGCATCCCAAAACACTATAGGATGGGTTTGATAATCCCACCATTTTTGCCTATGGCCAGACCAGTAGTGGCAAGACATTCACGATTCGAGGCATCATAGAGAGCGCCGTTAGTGATATTTACAGGCATATAGAAAATGTGAGTTGTATACATCCGTTGATGCAAAAAAAAAAGTGTAATAATACATCTGTTGATGCAACAAATTTGCGCAATTATGGAAGATTGCTTTCTAACATGTCATAATTGTTTCTTGCTTTTGTGGATTGCTTAGACTCCTGAGAGGGAATTTATTATCACAATTTCTGCCATGGAAATTTACAATGAGATTGTGAAGGATCTTTTACGACCTGACTCTGGTCCCCTTCGCTTGGTTGCAACTTGGTTCAGTCTATGCACTGCCCCTACAAAATTCTCTTTCATGTTGTAATGATCTTATAAAAATTATTTTGGTTTGACAGAAAGGAACCATTGTGGAGAAATCGGTCGAAGAAGTCACCAAGGACAGCCAACATCTAAGGCATCTAATCAGCATTTGCGAAGGTAACTACTATCATCTGTACAATCTTCCCTCTAAAAAAAGAAAGAAGAAATGGGAAGTGATATATAATGTTAATGATCTTATAATAATGTTAACGACCTTCCAAATAACTGCAGAAGAAAGACAGGTTGGGGAGACTGCACTAAATGACACCAGTTCACATTCCCACCAAATCATTAGGCTGGTATATATAAGAAAAATCCTTCCTGTTTACATTGAATCTTTCCAAGAAAAAATAGCGAGGACAGTACTATTTTTTTTTATTGTGTATATATCTCTATCCAGACTGTGGAGAGCAGACTCCGTGAAGTATCAGGATGTGTTAAATCTTTTGTGGCTAGCCTCGTAAGCATACTATCCTACTTTTGGAATGTGGTGTGCTGATTTTATTTAATCTGAATGATTTGGCTTGCTTTGTGCGCATAATTTTGTTGACCTTGCTGGAAGTGAACGGGCTGCACAAACCCATGCAAATGGCGCAAGATTGAAAGAAGGATGTCATATAAATCGCAGCTTGTTGACTTTGACTACTGTCATCAGAAAGCTAAGGTCTGGGTTTCTAAAAAATAAAAAATTCCCCTTGTACATAAGAAGTTTGGACTAGATGTTATTTAGTGGGTTAGCCTGTTCTATCTTCTATGCATTCATCTTGAAAGTAGTTCCCAAGTTACTTAAATTCACTGTTATTTAGTGGGTTAGCCTGTTCTATCTTCTATGCATTATTTTGAAAGTAATATACTCTCTGGTGGAAACCTGGTATGTTTGTGATTAGACTTCCTTACGAGTTTGTCAAACTTTTGTTCTTTCGCTTACAATTGTTACCCCACTCGTGTAGGCCCACATAAGATTCAAGGCATTGGGGCAGGATTTGTTCCAAGGAACTTGGATAGTGAGGTTCTCGGTGAAGTAATTGAGGTCTGAGCTTATTCCAGCCTTTATCTATTCTTCAGTATAATACGAACCTTCAGAACAAAAGCAAGAAGGGAAGGCTGTAGTTTTTATTCAAATCAGCTGTACTGTATCAGTAATTTGACAATATTCGCGTATGTTACATCATAGAATGGCACCAAATCAACATGAAAAATTCCGAAAAAATGATGTTGTAGTCTATGGAGGGTTGTAGTCTTGTAGCACCCTATAATTTCACGTCTCGATTCATTTTTGTGTCATGTGCATTATTTTGATGTGCCATTCTTTTTGGGATATTGTCCTTGAGTTGCAAGCGTTCATATGCTAATGAAAGCAGGCAAATTATGACTCACAACATCCCAGCTAATGTCTTTTTTTCTTGCCCTTGCTATTTAAGTGCAAGCACAAGGCTTCTTCATAGATCTTGATAGAATCAGTTTATATGCACCATCTTTGAGCCAGTTTACTTCTTTCTTTTTCTCCAGTAAGAGTGGATTAGTGGTTCAGTAGTAGAAACTGAAGTTTTGTGCGTCAGACCAGAGGTTTTCCCTCTTAGTCTATCAACTTCATATAAAAAGTTAACATAAAGTGTAGTAGTTGGAAATGCCTAACAAAGTAGCAACATGTGTGATGGAATATATAGGAAGTTATGAACTGATAAAAGCTATATTCCATGAATGTCACACTTGGAAATTCCGTTAGATCTTCAGGCAAGCTTGTCGTCGTTGTTGAAATGAAACTGAGAATCTTGTGTCATTTGAAGCTGTGTGGACATTGTGCAGGTTGGTATCTCATCTGGGGCAGCAGTAGCTGCTGCCACAAAGGTTGCCAAGAGACTAGAAAATGCTGGAAAGCTGGTAGTGGTAAGTACAACATTGCCATCTCTGCTAGAACTCTTTCCAAACATCTTTTCTCACAAATCACAATAGCAGCTTCGCATATTATTATATGAAGTATGGATGCCAAGTATACCTAGATGATTAGTATACATACATATGGTTGCATTCTTATGGCTCATTTCTCCAGGTTGTGTTTCCGAGCTTTGGCGAGAGGTACCTTTCGTGTTTGTCCTCTTTCAGTCGATAAGAGAAGAATGTGAGAAGATGCAGCCTTAACCATGAGCCAACATTCAGTGTTCATTCTCAGCATCAGAATTGTTTCTGAGATACCTGGTCAACATTATTGTTTGTGAGAAGTGTCATACAACTCCCACTTGATAGCTGTTTGTTCAGTAAATAAGGCAGTTGGCCAGTCATTTTTTTGAGGCTATGAACGGAACTAATGAGGGGTGAAAATTCTGAGTTTTGAGACAAAAAAAAACATTCTTCAGGAATTCTGAGAATCGACTCAACAGAAGCATTGCCATGAAAGGTGACTGAACTACCTTTCCTTATACTCACAGAATTACATATCACAGTTAGCTAAGTTTATGTCCATTTACACAGTTTGTCTATTTCTTTAGGCAGATGATGTTGCACTTTTGTAGTTATGTTCTTAGTTAGCATGTACATGTATTCTTGATGTTTTGAGTTTAAGTGGTAGTACAACACTGACTTAAATAGCAGACCGAGTGCGGTGGACAAGGCTCTTGTCCTTGAGCAATTGGGAGAGATAGTGACCTCTTCATTACCTTGTGTTGCATTATCTAGGATAAAGGGATTGTTATGAGAGAACATTTGTGTTTCTCTTGGGAAAAGGTTCTCAGTAGGAGTTGGCATTGCAAGAGTTTAAGCATTTGCAGAGTGTGACACACTTGGCTTTAGCCATAAGCAGCGTGGTGAGGTAACCTCGGCAATGTGTTTTTTTGTGTGCAAAGTATGAGTTCCCGTTACAACGCACGGGCATGTGACTAGTAGCTTTAGTATTTGAATTCGTTTACTAGTATCAATTGTTAGGATCCTCTCTATTTAAAGGGAGAGATGCACTTTGTTTTACGTTATGCAAGAAATAACAGAAAATTGCCTCAATCTCTCTGCTCTTCTATTCTACCCTGTTCTATCGGTTTTGCCTCTGGTCTGTTCGATTGCATCTTCAGGGACCCGACCTTGCGGCAGCGACCACCACGGCGCCTCAGCCGCAACGTCGGGGCTCTGGTCCTCGCTCGAGTACTAGCCACAGCTACAACCTTCGGTCGACTGCTCTGGCTGCCAATCAAGACCCTGACAGAAAATGGGGACATGCAAACAGAAATGTGAGTACAATCAAAGGGCATCGCCCTTACAACAAAAATAGAAGTTCAAATGGGCGACGAGAGAAGAGGGAGCACAGAAGGCACAAATGGTTGGTGTGAACAGCGACGACAAGGATGAAGAGAAAATAAACACTCCATTATTTATCAAAGAGATGCCAATAAAGGCATCCATTACTACCAAGAATCCAAGAGACAACTGACTCCTTGTTGCCTAACAGTTGTAGAGATGGATTGATTGACTGCTGCAGAAAACATCGTACAACAAATTCTATCTTTACAGTTTGCACAATACACAATAGATTATGCCATCATCAATATTGTTGTTCTAGTCTTTTAGACATGACAAACCGATCACTGTTTGAGCTCACGCAGGAGCAAAAAATACCAATATGTATAAATATAACGTACCGCAGCAAATAAAAATACCATGGTAAATTAAAAAAATTTGCGCAAATAATACAAGTCACTATTTCTCCTGGGAAATCATATTGTATCGATACTATCTCTAGATGGAGAAAATTATAGATAAATGAATAACATGCTTTCCCCCAATCTATACAGGATAAACATTTTCAATGATATTTAGACGATCACTCTCATAAGTTACAGACTTTCAGCTGGAACATGTCAATGTCATTGTAGTTTTAATAATGCAATTATTTTGGTGTTTGATATTTGAAGTGCATCATCACAAATGTTTAGATGCTTCAAGTACTGGCTCAGGTTTTTTGAGTACTGATGGATTCGTAGAAAATACAGTTGGGATGTCAATTTGTTGGCCGGCCACAGATACTTCAGGTAAAGGGGGTTATATCGGTCTTCTTGTATCTCAAATTATTATTTTCAGCCTTTGTATCTCAAATTATTATTTTCAGCCTTTCTAGCTGGGAGGTTTCTTGCTGGATTATGGTGTTATTCCTACAGTACTTGCTTATCCTCTATGTTTTTGGATGTTGAAGTGTGGTATTATTTCCATTTCTTTCCTTCCATTTTCTCTCTCATGATTATTTTCACTTTTTCGGATAAGTAAATGTGTACTGAGCTGGTCAAGCGCCCTCAAAACCAGATGTATCAATATACCTTATGATGGGATTGGGATGTTTTCCTATTTTTGCAGTGCTTCTAAGTAGGGTCTAATGATGAACTATGACTATAGAAACTTGCTGCTTGTTGCAAAGCATCTCTGTGTTGGGTGTCAAACTAACCCAAAAACAAATTTCAAGTAATGGAATCAAGGCATATTCGAAACATATGAGTTAAACTCGTAAGTCTGCAACTTCGCAGGTATTCATCCAATATAGAATCTGCACTAGCATTCGGAAAAAAAGGGGAAATTGTGAATAGAGCGTATTTGAGCTCAACCGATAGTCGATACCATCATAGTCAACAACTGAGTTATAAATCATATCTCCATTCTACTAAAATTGCATACCATTAATCTACAGTGGACAAAGGTAAGTAACACATCTTCAACGTAACCAATTACAGTAAATCCACATAACATTACACATTTACCAATTTTGGTCCTCCAGGCGATGGTTCATTCCACCCATGTACAACACGAGTTACAAATGCTCTCCTGACAGCAGGTTCCTGAAAACAGAGAAATATTTGCATTTATATCTTTCAATTAAACACTAACCAAGATTAACAATAACAAAACTCAATTGCTCAGCGTTGATTATGACAATTGTAACAGTATTTCAGTGTGTAATGCTATAGGCACAATTTCACTTACATAATACATTTTTAGGGGAGTTTCGTTTACATACATAACGTCACTAATTTGTACCAAAAGAACGTCTTTTTTTTTGCTTACTTTGCATAGCCTGTGATATTTAGTCTATTGATATGATTCATCCCAATATATTTTGCAAGAACAGTTCAAAACAAAAGATAAGGTAAGTTTGCTTACATCAGTCACTCTCAATCTCATTGTCTTCGCTTCCTTCGTCGATCCGATGGAGACTGCCGCGCGCAGCAGCGAGTGTTGGGTCAATGGACGCGGCGGCCTTGAAGGCGTCCCGGGCCTTGGCGGCGAGGCCCATCCTCTCGTAGCACTCGCCGAGCAGCGTGTGGGCGCGGGCGTTCTTGGGGCTGAGGCGGACGGCCTCGGCGAGATCTGCGGCGACCAGGTCGAGGCGGCGGCGGCGGCGGTGGAGCGCGAGCGCGATGTCGGCGCGCTTGGCGAGCGCGTCCCCGCGTTCGCGTGGCTCGAGGGAGCGCGCAAGCGGCGGCGCGAGGGCAGCGTCGAGGACGCGCAGCGCGGGGAGGCGGTGGCCCTGGAGATCGAGAGCGAGCGCCTTGAGGATGAGCGGCGCGGCGTCGCGGGGATCGAGGGCGATGGCGCGGTCGGCCTCGGCGACGGCCGCACGGGCGAGCGAGCCAAGATGCTTGGGCGCGGCGGCGCGCGCTCGGGCGAGGAGCTGGGCGCCCTGCACGAAGTGCCGGCGGGACTGCGCGGCGGAGGAGGCGCCGGCGCCGCCGCGGCGGAGGCTGTGGACGGCGCGGCGGGGGAGGGAGTGGAGGGCGACGAGCATGCCCGCGGCGAGGAGGAAGAGGAGGCACTGGACGACGGCCTCCGGCCAGGTGGCGGCGGCGCCCAAGGCCAGGGCGGACATGACTCGGTCTCGGTGCGGCTTGAGACTTGAGACTTGAGACCGCTTGGGTTGGCACTGGCAGTAGCAGGGGCCCTTGTGTGCGATCTCGGATGTGTTGGTGCACTGCAGAGCTGGCCAAATGGTCGTGCAGGCCGCACCAGCCCGAGGAGGCACGGTTCACACTATTTATAAAACATCACCGTACGCTAGCTTAAACCGTGTTTAGGTTGTCATTTGGCACGACGGGTCGGCACGGTACGACCGTTAGACCCGTTCATTTTTTTATTTTCATTTATTAATATCTGTATTATTTTATTTTCATTTTAAATACTTATTTGGTTTTATTTTGTATTTTTTAAATTTTATATAGTTTATTTTTACAGTTTTTATATATATTTCTGAATTCTACGTATTTTTCTGATTTTTCTTTTATATATATATAAGAAAATTCGAAAAAAAAAACCAAAAAAACTGAACAATTCCAAAAAATCAGAAAAAATACGTAGAATTCAGAAATATATATATATATATACTGTAAAAATAAACTATATAATTTTTTTTAAAAATACAAAATAAAACCATACAAGTATTTAAAATGAAAATAAAATAATATAGATATTAAGAAATGAAAATAAAAGCATATACATATAAATATAGATAGATAGATTTTACTGTTTTTTTTATTTTGGGCTAAGTGGGCCGTAAACGGCCCGTCGGGCCAAACGGCACGAGTAGCCTTTTGGTCGTGCTTGGGCTGCCACCCAGGCACATGGGCCAGCACGGCACAACCCGTTTTGTTCGCGTGTCAGAACGGGTCTAACGGCTGTACCGTGCCGACCCATATTGACCTCTTTCTTCTTCGACACATACCTTTTTAATCCTCCTTACACTAGTTAGAAGATGGGAATGTCACCTAGTTGAAGTTTATCTTATATACATGTGGTCTTTTGCCCACTATAAGGAACTTCCTAATGTTGTTCGAACCACTGTCTTTGTTACCAAGAGAAGGGATTATTTCTAAAAAGATGTGATCGAAATCAAGGAAACAAAGCTTTATTTCATAAAGTCAAAAAATATACATGTTGCAAAAGCTGAACAAGATATGTGATTTGGTATGTGCTTGTTCAGTATGTTATCTCCCTCCAATATGAACTCTAGTATTTTTCGGAAGTTACACATCATAGACAGTGAAATAGTTAATTGGTCATCGAGATCTTCTTCATCAAAATCCTGAGGACTCTAATCCATAGAACAAATTGACTTTTCGACCACCTTGAGATCATGTTCCATGGATTTTCATTTCTTTCCACGATCTTGCTCATAGTGGAAGAATACCAAGGCAATATGAGTTTACACTCATAAAAAAGCTTTGAAAATAGAAATCTCACATTTTCTTTTTAGGGACCACAGTTCATCATCTACCATTTCCACTTCAACAAAAGTTTCAAAAAAGTTCTTCTAACAACATCAAGATGGATGATTCTTTTCATAACCATCCTTGATTCTTCCCATTCAAACTTCGGTCCGATTTTTTTCTTCTAAAAAATCTACTCAGATTTGAGGAGATCGGGGATAAGAACTTTAAGAAGAGGAAGAAGTGGGAAAGATAGAAAGATTGTGGATCGAGTTTTTCTTAGTTCTGCCCCTCTAGTAGTTATTTATAGCCATCAGCTTGTGACAGAATTAATAGGATGGGTTGTTATTCTCTTCGGAGTAGGCCTGAACCTGTAGGGTTGTTATTCTCTTCGGAGAAGACCTGAACCTATCTAAATCCCGATGTCAATCTCTGTGTAGTTCTGATTCTAGGAGGCCCCCGAATATTCATTCGTAAGATCGATACTAGATCATCGACACCGCCCATTTGGCCATGTCTGGTGCACTGCAATGGGTTAGTTGTGCAGGGCCGATCTTGCAATCGATCTCTGCGCCTATTTAATTTTCCTTTTTTTTACAAAAAACCACCATAATTCCTATTGTATTTTTAAACATGAATTGTGTAAAACATTAGTACAATGAAACACAGGCATGCTACGTATGCGTGTTCACTACACGCGCTAGGAATTTTGCGAAGGTTCTTGGTTGAGAAACAAAGGAGACCCATTTCCGTCGTCGAGAGTCACTCTCTGCGTAATTGTGACGGTACATCTCTCTCATATGATGTTACATCTTGGTCGACATGCCGCCAAGCGTCGTTGCTCGCCGTTATGTAGGGTGAAACCCTCAGTGCCTTCTATACATTGTTGTGTAAATTATGGAGATCACGCAACAAGGTGAAACATGGGGTGCAAGCATCGGCTAGGCGGGTTGGAGCTAGTTTTATAACGGATAAAGCTCGAGAACCATCACAAAGCTTAAGTGCTAGCTTATCGTCCTGGCTAGCACCGATCACAATCACCGTAAGTCCAATGGAGCTTTGTATGCACTGGGAGCTGTTGGAGGTTGTGGGTGATGTGGACATGTTGTTTATATGGAGCAGGGGCGGACCCACCATTCTGGCAAGCTCTAGCTTCTGCTAGAGCTACCGCCGACCGGGAACCCCCTCCCCTCCACCATGCGCCTCAGCCCTGTCGCCTGAGAAGACGAGTCGCGTGAAGTTTCGTTAGAAAGGTGAAGGTCATGGGCCATGTGAAAAAGGTGGGCAGCAGCAGCGCAACCTGCTAAGTCTCTAGCCACCCACTGTATGTTCTAGTGTCGAGTGCGGCGGCGGCCGAACCCAAGTAGCGCACGATGAGCGGAGTGGGATGGGGCATGGCAAGCCGACGAGCATGCTGGCACCAGGAGGTGAGACGCTACTCCCGGAGGGCATGGAGTGAGGCGATGCGGCATGGGCCATGGGCGATGACGCGATGGTCTTTGGCGGGTGGCGCGGCGTGAGACAAGGTGGTGGTTGGCGACAGTGACAGTGGGCGAGTGGGAACACGGTGTGGAAGCAGACACTGGGCTATGGTCAAAGCTTCTTGCACGCAGAAGGAGCTTGTGGCGTTCGTTTTTGGGCTCCAGTAGCCTCGTCACCGCCGTCCACTTCTCTGTCTCCCTTGTCTTCGAGACAACTCTACCACACTCACATGTAAGCTTTGCCCCTAGTTGTTTTGTAAATCAAATGGTGGGTTTGGGAGTGGACTAGGTGAACTAGTGAACTCATCCCTTTTGTTTGGTGTGATGCCCATAAAATGTTCGATCAAATACCAATGAGTGTCCCATGTGTTTTTTTAGTATAACGCGAGACGCCTGGTGTCCAAGTGTCCGTGATCTGTATAATAGTCCAGATTGAGATGGGACAAGTGCTAATGGAGTATTTTGTAACTCAAGATTAATCTTTTCTTTATTGTGGTAGGATCCTTATATTCTGGTGCTAGATATCCTGAACCAAATGTTTAGTTCTTTAATCCAAAGTCGATTTGGCCTTGCTTTCTGTTTGGAAGCAATTATAAGATATACATGGTGTTTATTTTTCCTATGAGTGCTCGGCAAAAAATTCGGTTGAGAAGTTTCGATTACAATTTAGCTTGTGTATGCTTTCTTATTATTAGACATAAGTAGTGGTATGTCCCACCCCAATGATTTATTCCTAGGTCCGCCACGGATACGAAGTGAGGATGATCTGTTCTTAGTAGGTGCAACACAACTATCAATTTGATGACTTTCGTGAATTATAATTATTAAAACCACTCCCACGTTGACGAGGTGTGCAGTTAGCATTTAGCAACAAAATAGGGCGAAATCAAGGTGATCATTGGGATAGACTATGAAAGTATTATGTTGAATTTGTGGGGCGCATTGCTGATGACCAATGGCACATGTTGGAAGAATAAATCATCCATAATGGATTAGGGGCCCGTTTTGCAGAAGCTGTGCGTAAAGGTCCAATTGATGCAATTATACTCATAGAAGACTGTAATACCCCTTGCTTGTACTCATAGACTAGTCATCTCCTAACGGATATTTTGGTCATTTGTACAGGCCCAAGTGTGAGGACTCGGGGTATTTAACTAGTAATACTTAACCTCTATATGGTTCTAGTATCACTAATTAAATATCCTAAGCCTCGATGGACATGTGCTTCCCAGAATTGCAGCACACATACATCTTTACAAAATCATGCATCATTTTCATACAACTCACAATGCTAAGTCTAACAAAAGACATACATAATATAGAGTTATTACAAAAGAGCCGACCGGCTAAATGACAACAAAGTGACATAAACAGTGGAAGCAAAAGTACCATAAGATGGCTATAAACAAAACCAATCGGTTAGCCAACATAACCCACAAGGCAACCGACCGGGCCGCCAAGCTAGTCGCACGATCCGCAGCAAAACTCACAGAAGTCGATCCCTTAGGGATCCACTTCCTCCTCTGCAACAACAAAACAATGCAGTTGAGTACAAAAATATACTCGCAAGACTTACGAGTAATAAGCCTATACATAGCTACATGAAAGTTGAAACAAAAGAGATGGTTATATGGATAATTGTACGCATAAAACAATTTTCATTTGCAATAATGTAATAGATTAAAGGCAATTTGTCAAATCTGTTTTTAATCACTAAAATAACAGCGAGGTAACAATAAGTAACATAAATAACAACCTAGAGGTGACTAACCCAATAGCCACCACAACATAGCACGAATCCCCGATTCGTACCATCCAAGTTTAAGTTTTAATGAAAAGGTTATAGTATAACTCTTGAAAGACCTCCCTAACCGTGTCCATAATCTAGAACGAGGCTATTCGAATAGTTTGAAACCCTGCAGGGGTGTACCAGTGTACCCACACTTCAGACCGCCTTTTAGCCACAAGATTAGCACACTTTCAAAGGTATGCTGGCACGGCTAAGTCCCACGAGACGTTTCCAATATTGTGTATCAACTACGAGCCGCTCGTATGGATAGAAACTCATACGCTACATTGTAAAGCCGAAAGACAACTACCCACCCGGGGTAAAGCTTTCGGACAACTACAATGCTCCCAAACATCTGTCTCCTACAACCTCCTACGACTCGGAGCTAACACACGCCAAAGTACTAAGTCAAGAGAGGTCTCATACCCTCTAGTGTGGTTAGCACGCAAGAATGCTTAGTTTAGTGTAACAAGATGTTCGGTCCTTGTTGACTCGTGCACCATTCCAATCACACCCAAAAGCACATCATCTTACCATTGTGCCCAAGTCTAAATCATTTTGTTTTCAGTTTTAGTTTTCTCAATTAACCATAGCACAAGGTGCTGAAAATAAAGTCATAATAAGCTTTTGTGTGATCAAGGTTATCGACTAAGTCGACAACAGCCCAATTCTCTGGTAGCTAAGTATGACTAAGCACATTAACCGAAAACTACTAAGTGAAAGGGCTCATCCAACGAACCTAAATCACAGCAAGGTAATCCTAGGCTCAGTAGTAGAGGATAAACATTTGCCTACAGATTATGCATCTAATGGGTCAATTAATCGACAATAGTTTAACACAAGATAACAATGCATACGTAGAATTTGCAAACAACATATTAGACTTTGAAAATAATAGGAGCAATATGATCAAATGATGTTACATCCGCTTGCCTTCTTTGGAAGTGCTCTTCTTTGCAGAGGTTCACTCTCGGGCTCAACAAATTCTTGAACCTAATGCAAGAACGCGAAAATCTAATAAGAGCGAAGAACAGAAAGAAACTAAAAATCCAAAGTCATCCAAATTCCATGAAATTTACACAGCAGCAAGGTTATGATTTTGAATGAATTTAGCAACAAGAATCATTTAATTTGGACTAAGCATGCGAAAGTTATAGCCTAAATAATTTCTTTCAGCTAGACAATTCAAATTAAATTGATTTCGGGTACTGTTCATGGCATAATTTTCCAGAAAGTTCTAGAACTTGAAATTTTTATGGTAGGTAGAACATGGCATTCTAAGAACAACAAAATTGGATTTACTTCATTTGGAGTTAAATTGAATTACTTATAATTTTTCTAAGTTGTGAAACTAGGGAATATCATTTTTGAGGCAACTACATGAACAAAACCTATTCTATATTAAAGCATATTAACAGAGGATTTAACAAATTTTAGTTTGCTCAATTTGGAGCTACAGAGAATTACTTATGTATTTTCAAGTTTTAAAGAAATTTTTAGAGCAATATTTAATCTTGAAACAAGTTAATTCAATATACAACTTTCTGATGCGAGCGATTGCTTAAACACATTTTTAGATTAAAGCTTGGTTAAGCAAATTTAACTTAACCTGGAATCACCTAAAATAGAGCTAAAATGATTTGGTTATGGAATTTTGAAGTTTAATACCTTTTTGGTTGACAAATAAAAGCTACTGGAAAACAATCAAACTTAACTAAATGGAAACGACATGGAACAATGTGGGCGTAGATCGTGAATCGAGCGCCCAAACGCGAGGAGCGAGCGGACGCGGCGCCACACGTCCCCAACCGTTGGATTAGATCCAACGGCCACCGCGAGGAAGGTCCTTGGCGGTCGAATGTTCCACGACCTCGTGGGCGCGTGGACCTCCTTTGCGTCTTGTTGTGCATGCAGCGTCGTGGCCGTTGGATCGGATCTCAACGGTCGAGACCTCCCACAATGCGGGAGGAGGTCTTTCCGTCTGGCCGTTCTTCAAGTGCATGGCCTGCGATGCAAGATCAACGGCCCACGACCTCTCCTTTGTCTTCAGTTCATTTGGACCTCCAGAGCTCAAGTTTTCTAGTCTTTTGATGTTCCAAATTTCAAAAGTGCATAACTTTGTCATTTAACTCCTTTTGAATGATTCCATTCTTTGTAGCTCTGTTAGAATATGAACTTTAATCTGAGAATGAATTTAGGCCTTTGTTATGAAATAGAAAATGATATAAACTGCATGAACTTATTTAATATGAAATAGTGGTTTAGAAATTCATTGAAAATTTGTAAACGCATAATTTATTCTCTGTAATACCTAGCTGAGCAAACTAAGTTTTGTTAAGACCCACTAAGTTGTCTTGTAATATAGAATAGGTCTTCATTTGATCCTTGCCACTGAAATTAATGGTTCACTAGTTTTAGCACTTAGAAAAATCATAACTAATTCATTTCAAATCCAAATTGTGCAAACTCAGTTTTGCTGTTGTTAGGATAACCATACCTACCCACCATAAAATTTCAAGTTCCAGATCATTCTAGAAATTTTCGTCATGAACAGTAACCGTAATTAATTTAATTATGATTTTTCAGGCTAAGAGAACTTAGATTAGCCATATCTTTTTCATGCTAAGTCCAAATGACCTGTTTCTTGTTTCTAAATTTGTCTAAAATCAACCTCTAGCTGTTGTAGAAATTTCATTGCATTTGGATAACTTTTGCTGTTGAGTTTTATTTGGAGTTCTTGTTCTTATTTGGTTATCGCCTTTTCGCGTTAGGTTAGGAAGGAATTATTGATTACGTGAGTGAATCCTCTGCAGCAAGAAAGTGATCTACAGCAAGGCAAGCAGTTTGATCATATCCACTCCATCCCATTACTTTTAAAATCTAATACTTTGTTTTACTTGTATGTATGCATGCTCTTGTGTCAATGATTAATTTTCTTAGAATAGAGGTAGCTAATCCTATTGCATTGTTTCCTTAAATTGTTCACCCCTGCCACTACCTTAGGAATATTATCCTCACCGGTGAATTAGAGCCCGTGAATGATTTAGGCCCCTTATTTGTCTTTACGTTATGATGCTTAGCAATGCTTAGTTCTGGTAGAATTGGGCGGTTATCGACCTAGTCGATAGCCTTGATCACATACAACATATTATCGCTATGATTTCAGCCTTGTACCTTGTTTACTTGTGAAAACTAAAATCTAAAAACAAAATGATTTAGACTTGGGCATAATGGTATGTTGGTGTGCTTCAGGTGTGGCGGAATGGTGCAGAGTCAACAAGGACCGAACATCTTGTTACACTCGAACCAAGCATTTTAGCGTGCTAACCACACTAGAGGGTATGGGACCTCTCTTGACTTAGTACTTTGGCGTGTATTGGCTCAGGTCGTGAGAGAGCGCGGGAGGGATGGTCTTTGGGAGCATTGTAGTGTCGAAGGTTTCCCGTGTGGTGGTTGTCTTTCGACTTGCAATGTAAGCGTATGGGTTTCTATCCATACGAGCGGCTCGTAGTTAATACACAAGATTGGAAATGTCTCGTAGGACTTAGCCGTGCCCGGCATACCTTCGGAAGTGTGCGTGTGGCTTAAAGGCGATGCGAGTGTGGGTACATTGGTACACCTGCGGGGTTAAAACTATTCGAATAGCCTCGTCCTAGGTTATGGACACGCTTGGCAAGGTCTTTCAAGAGTTAGACTACAACCTTTTAAAATTAAAACTTGACATGGGTGGTGCGAATGCGGGATTAGTGCTATGTGTGGTGGCTATTGGGTTAGTCACCAATAGGTGGTTACTCTGGTACTTATTGTATCATTTGTTATTTCAACAATTACAATCAATTTGTCAAATTGCTTTGAATCTATTACATTATTGCAAATGAAAACTTGCTTTATGCTAAAAGTCAGTCAGAGCCCTCCACTTAAATAAAGCTTGCATGTAGTTAATTATAGTTACGTTATCCCTACACGTCGGTCTTGCAGTACAAAAACAATTTTTGTACTCGGTTGCTTTGCTTAATGTTTTGTTGCAGAGGAAGAAGGTGAGCCCCAAGGGCTTCCCTTTTGTGAGACGTGCTTGGGTTTGGCGACTAGCTTAGCGGCCGGTTGGTTGCCTTGTGGGTAAAGGCACACTAATTGGCTCTTTTGTCTTTGCCATCTTATGGCCCTTTGCTTCATTGTCTATTTGTTATTTTGTTGCTTTTGGGCGGTTGGCCCTTGTTGTAATAAATCCCTATTATGTATGTCTTTTGTTAGATCATTGTATGGAATTGATGCATGATTTTGTAACAGGGTGTGTATCGCATTTTAGGAAGTATACATATCTCGGGGCTTAGTTTATTTGATTTGTGATGCTAGGGTCAATGGAAGACTAAGCCTTACAAGCCGAATAAGCCAGGGTCCCACATGGAGGAGGCACAGGGATGGCGAAAAGAGCTCGGCGACAATGGTGCAAGCCGGAGATGAGGAAGAAAGAAATTCGACTTCAAGGAACGTGTTCCCACTTTGTGATCCACGAGGAGGCCAAACAAGGTAAGTTAGGAAATGCCCAAAGTGCCCAAATGGACAAGTCGGCGTGCCAAGAAATGCAATTGAACCACTGGAGCTCGGATGTCTTCAAGGAGCTTCAAAGCCGGACAATGGAGGTCTCGGAGTTTTGAGAAATGAACCCAAGTGACCACAAAGAGGCTGGATGAGGAGAGGAAGTCTAAAAGATTGAGTGAGGAGCTCTGGGGTTTCAATAAAGCCGAGAGAGCAAAGGAGGGGAGCAAGGTGGAGCTCCATGGTGCACTAAGTCAAAAGTCCACGCCATGAAAGTACATGAAACAGCAGGCAAGTGGAAAGGAGGACTTTGAGAAAAAGGTCTTGTCTGAAATAAAGGTTGTCGAGGTAGCCGTTGACAAGGACATAAAGGTGACATCTCACTTTGCTCCCAATTGCTCTGGTCTGACACACACAGCGCGTGTGACAGAGATGACCGGACCTCGGGAGGTCGGGAGGAAGAAGAACAGTGGTGAGGAGGTCTGAACGTCCCTGATGCACTCGGGGTGGTCTGGGCGTCCCAGATCACCCGAGTGGGAGGTCCTTTGCAGTGAGGAGGTCTGGGGAGGTCGGGGCCTTTAGATTGGGGATGGCGGCCACGAGTACCTCAAACCTCTGGAGGCTAGCGCACCCGGGAGGTCGTGAGCCTCACGGCCACAATCCGCGGCCCGACTCACGCGCTGCGAGACCGAGCCGAGGAGGTCTAGGAGCTGGCTCAGCCGAGCCGAGCAGATGAGCGACTCGGTCGAGTCGGACTCAAATCTAGGGTTCGGAATCGAGTTCCAACAAGAGGTGATCTAAGGAGAATTATTTGAGGCAGACAAACTAACTCCAAAAATTATGAAGTTTTAACAGAGCTTGCTAGTGAGTTATTGACCTTGTGTAAATTTTGCAGAGGTTTTGTACTATACATTTTCCTCCAAAAATTCAACAAGGTGCTGGTTCCAGATTTGACCAGAATTGAATAAGTTTGGTGACCCCAAAAACATTCGAATAATTTCTAAAAATTGTGAAATTTTTCAGGAGGGTCACATACCATCCCAAGAACTCGGGAAAAATATTTCCAGGAGATGATCAAAAGGTTTGACAAGAATGTTTTTGGAAGGCAAGGTTTTGATCAGAGTGACTTGTGACTTGTAATCCCATAACTTCTTGTACAAAAGTCATTCAAGACAACCAGAAATACAAGATGTAAGAAAAAGTTTTAAATTCCCTCATTTTCTTACATTAGAACACAAGTCTAAAACTTGGGATGTTACACTCCATTCTCAGGTGAGTACCTTAGCTTTGGAAATCCGGCTCTGTTGGTCCTCGTTAGCTTTCCTTTTGTCGTTCTGTACCTCCGGCGGTTATCTCAAGCCACCCCACATGGGTGAGCTTTGCTCTAGTTTTTGGCACCCTTAGATCCTCCTCGTTATTTAGAGTTCACCCTCGTCCTTGGTTCCCGCTGGCATGGACCACGTCGCCGGCGGCAGGCCGTTGAGCGCGCTCGGGATGTTGCCGGTGCAAGCTCCCATTTTCGTCGTCTTTTTAGGACAGCTTTAATGCACAATCATTGCTAATCATTGGTGCATTAATCGTGTAATAATCCGCGCTGTGGTGTCACTGGCATGTGGGCCATGGGCTTAGAAATTAAATCCAGAAGCCTTTTAGTGCCCCTTTTTGGTTCATTTATTGCCAATCATCAAGGGCAATAGATTTGTCTTAGCCCCACATTTGTGCCATTGTCCCGGAGGTCCCGCGCTTTAACAAAGACCTTGGACCTCCTCGGGTTCTTCGTGACCGTCTAGACCTCCCCAAGTTTAGATCTGGACCTTTAGATCTTTCCGCGAAAACCTTTTAGTATAAGACCTCCCTCGGTCCTTTTGCAAAGGCCACCTCTGAGCCACTCCCGAGGTCCTCTTTGTAAAGGACCACCCTTGCCGTGTTGCCAAACCACCCTCTCGGACCTCTTGAGGTCCTCTTTGCAAAAGACCTCCCCTTGGTCATTTTTGCAAAGACCACCCTCGGGGTCCTCTTTGTAAAAGCCACCCCTGGCATTTTACCAAGAAAACCCCCGCTCAGACCTCCCTAGGCTCAATCCTAGCCGTTCACGACCTCTCCAAGATTAGATCTGGGCCTTAGGTTCTTTTCCGCAAAAACCTCAGTCTCTAGGACCTCCCCCTAGATCAGATCCTAGCCGCGTAAGACCTCCTGGTTTCAATCCCAGCCGTTTAGAAGCTCCCGCTTTGATCTCATGCCGTTGGGAGTTTTCTATGAAAACTCTTGGTCGCGGACCTCTTGATTTTGAATGCGGGCCGTTAAGACCTCCCCTTGGGAGATCTTAGCCATCGGGGTCCTCCTCGCTAAATCCTCACCCCTAAGGCCTCCTGTCAAATCCCAACCGCTAGGGCCTCTTCCTCGAGTTACCTCCACCGTTTAGGACCACCCGGGTTCAATCGGCCGTGGGCTCGTTTCGCCAACGTTAAGTCTTGGGACCTCCTCGTGCAATCGAGCCGTTGAGGACCTCTTGACGTAGATCATGACCGTAGGTCTCTGTTCGCAGGAACCTTAAGTGCTCACGACCTCACTTGGTTAGATCTCAGCCGTCCAGGACGTCCCGAGATCTAATCTGAGCCGCTAGAACCACTCCTGTGCAAAAAGACCTCCTCGAGGTCATTTTTGTAAAAACCATCTTCAAGACCTCCCCGGGGTCCTCTTTGTGAAAGATCTCCCCGAGGTCCTCGTTGGAAAAGACCTCCTCGGGGTCCTCTTTGCAAAAAGAGCACCCCCGGTCCTTGTTAGAAACCCTCAGGACCTCCTCCTTTGGATCAGTAGCGTTAGACCTCCTTCTGTGGATCTAGACCGTTGGGACCTCCTCTGTGAGATTCTGACCGTCCCGACCTCTTTCCTTGGATTTAAACCCTTAGGACCTCCCCTAGTGCTCGGGACCGCGGATCTCGTCGGACGGTCCACGACCTCTGACAGCGCGTGGACCTCCTTTGCGTCGTTGTGCATGCACCGGTCGTGGCCGTTGGATCAGATCTCAACGGTCCGCACCTCCCTGTCGGGAGGAGGTCTTTCCGTCTGGCTGTTCTTCAAGGTCTGTGGCCTGCGATGCAAGATCAACGGCCACGACCTCTCCTTTGTCTTCAGTTCATTTGGACCTCCAGGAGCTCAAGTTTTCTAGTCTTTTGATGTTCCAAATTTCAAAAGTGCATAACTTTGTCATTTAACTCCTTTTGAATGATTCCATTCTTGTAGCTCTGTTAGAATATGAACTTTAATCGAGAATGAATTTAGGCAATCTGTTATGAAATAGAAAATGATATAAACTGCATGAACTTATTTAATATGAAATAGTGGTTTAGAAATTCATTGAAAATTTGTAAACGCATAATTTATTCTCTGTAATACCTAGCTGAGCAAACTAAGTTTTGTTAAGACCCACTAGGATTGTACTGTAATATAGAATAGGTCTTCATTTGATCCTTGCCACTGAAATTAATGGTTCACTAGTTTTAGCACTTAGAAAAATCATAACTAATTCATTTCAAATCCAAATTGTGCAAACTCAGTTTTGCTGTTGTTAGGATAACCATACCTACCCACCATAAAAATTTCAAGTTCCAGATCATTCTAGAAATTTTCGTCATGAACAGTAACCGTAATTAATTTAATTATGATTTTTCAGGCTAAGAGAACTTAGATTAGCCATATCTTTTTCATGCTAAGTCCAAATGACCTGTTTCTTGTTTCTAAATTTGTCTAAAATCAACCTCTAGCTGTTGTAGAAATTTCATTGCATTTGGATAACTTTTGCTGTTGAGTTTTATTTGGAGTTCTTGTTCTTATTTGGTTATCGCCTTTTCGCGTTAGGTTCCGAAGGAATTATTGATTACGTGAGTGAATCCTCTGCAGCAAGAAAGTGATCTACAGCAAGGCAAGCAGTTTGATCATATCCACTCCATCCCATTACTTTTAAAATCTAATACTTTGTTTTACTTGTATGTATGCATGCTCTTGTGTCAATGATTAATTTTGCCGAATAGAGGTAGCTAATCCTATTGCATTGTTTCCCTTAAATTGTTCACCCCTGCCACTACCTTAGGAATATTATCCTCACCGGTGAATTAGAGCCGGTGAATGATTTAGGCCCCTTATTTGTCTTTACGTTATGATGCTTAGCAATGCTTAGTTACCGGTAGAATTGGGCGGTTATCGACCTAGTCGATAGCCTTGATCACATACAACATATTATCGCTTATGATTTCAGCCTTGTACCTTGTTTACTTGTGAAAACTAAAATCTAAAAACAAAATGATTTAGACTTGGGCATAATGGTATGTTGGTGTGCTTCGGTGTGATCGAATGGTGCAGAGTCAACAAGGACCGAACATCTTGTTACATCGAACAAGCATTTTAGCGTGCTAACCACACTAGAGGGTATGGGACCTCTCTTGACTTAGTACTTTGGCGTGTATTGGCTCCGGTCGCAGAGAGCGCGGGAGGGATGGTCTTTGGGAGCATTGTAGTGTCCGAAAGGTTTCCCAGTAACGGGTGGTTGTCTTTCGACTTGCAATGTAAGCGTATGGGTTTCTATCCATACGAGCGGCTCGTAGTTAATACACAAGATTGGAAATGTCTCGTAGGACTTAGCGGGTACAACATACCTTCGGAGTGTGCGTGTGGCTTAAAGCGATGCAAGTGTGGGTACATTGGTACACCCCCGCAGGTTAAAACTATTCGAATAGCCTCGTCCTAGGTTATGGACACGCTTGGCAAGGTCTTTCAAGAGTTAGACTACAACCTTTTAAAATTAAAACTTGACATGGGTGAGTGCGAATGGGATTAGTGCTATGTGTGGTGGCTATTGGGTTAGTCACCAATAGGTGGTTACTCTGGTACTTATTGTATCATTATTATTTCAACAATTACAATCAATTTGTCAAATTGCTTTGAATCTATTACATTATTGCAAATGAAAACTTGCTTTATGCTAAAAGTCGGTCAGAGCCCTCCACTTAAATAAAGCTTGCATGTAGTTAATTATAGTTACGTTATCCCTACACGTCGGTCTTGCAGTACAAAAACAATTTTTGTACTCGGTTGCTTTGCTTAATGTTTTGTTGCGGAGGAAGAAGGTGAGCCCCAAGGGCTTCCCTTTGTGAGGCGTGCTTGGGTTTGGCGACTAGCTTAGCGGCCGGTTGGTTGCCTTGTGGGTAAAGGCACACTAATTGGCTCTTTTGTCTTTGCCATCTTATGGCCCTTTTGCTTCATTGTCTATTTGTTATTTTGTTGCTTTTGGGCGGTTGGCCCTTGTTGTAATAAATCCCTATTATGTATGTCTTTTGTTAGATCTTTGTATGGAATTGATGCATGATTTTGTAACGGGTGTGTATACTGCATTTAGGAAGTATACATATCTCGGGCTTAGTTTATTTGATTTGTGATGCTAGGGTCAATGGAAGACTAAGCCTTACAAGTCGAATAAACCGGGGTCCCCACAAAGTTGGTATCGAGCCATCTTGTGCAGTGAAACCCCTAGCTTGGTCGCCTCTAGGATATTTTGAAAACTTACTTTCAAAAGATTTGAAAGCTTAAGTAAGTCCTCATATTTTATTCCTTACCTATCTTAGCTTTCTTCTCTCGTCTTGCTCTAATTTGAGTTTAAAAAGTGGTTTCCCTTTCCTTCTTTCAAAGGTAGTGTTAGCGTTTAAATTGGGTTTTGGGAACCAATGAGTTTGGCAAATTGAAGTGTTAGCTGCCCTCTGCAAGGTTTTGAAGCTTCTGGAATGGTGAATTTCGACTAGAGGCTTGGATGCAAAATCTGGACAGCAAGCGCCAATTTCGGACACAAGCTCAAAGGTTATAAGGAAGGTAGATAAGGAGAGGATAATTCAACTAAGACTTGTGGGGATAAAAGGGTAAGACGTGATATGAATTTGTTAAAGTGCCTATCAGTCCTTTAGGTGGTCCTACCTTGCTTTTGTGTGCATGGAACCAAGGGTTGCATTAAAATTGCATTCCTCAAGCCGATTGCTCGTTTTCCATACGAGTTAGTCATACCGAGGAAGTTGATTTTGTAAAATTGAGATCTTGCGTTGATTTTATGCTGGTTTTGAGCTTCTGGAGTTCATTTGGTAGAGATGTTAATTGTTTTCCTTGCCTTGATTTTGGGTTTGTCCCTTATCCATCTTAGTATCTATCCCCACCCTAACGTTGTGAGACCCCACTGTCCTTGGTGTTTCCTCCGCGTCCTTGATTTCTAATCTTGGGTTCGCGCTAACCCATCTCTTCAGTAATAGGATGTCCGACAAAGGGGCCAAGCGGACTAGGTCGACAAGTGGGTGGGATGAAGGTCTCCTAGCCCCAACCGCCCGCACATGGATTGCAAGCGCCTCCTCTGGTGATTGTGGTGGATTTTGGTTCCCTTTTTTTGTGGCCATGGTAAAAGAGTCATGTCGTTGAAGGTTGCAACCACAGGAAGACCAAGGTCTGCGTATTTGTGGTGAAAGGACACTTGACATCGAGTGTACTACACTGCCCAAATTGCGATGAAGACCACTTACCTTAAACTGTCCATCGCCAAAGTCACTTGTTTTCTCTGCGAGAAGCACTCACTATCCCAAAGAGTGTAGCATGAACTCGGTGATCGCGGATCATTAAAATTTCAGCGGCTACTTCTTGATCGTCTACAAGTATCGCAATCGCCAATGCTTCCGGACGCAGAAGTTCTTGGATGATTTGTCTGCGGAGTGCGGGCAAATTACAGTCTATTCCTTTCAGAAGTTTCAACTTACGGTCGAGAATCCGTAGTTGTTGGGGCGAAAGAAGAAGCCTAAGGATCGTCGTAGCGTCAACAAATGGCGGATGCCACTTGCTTCTTCAGTAACAACATGGGTCACTATGCGCATAGTTGTCCTAAAGAGCTTGCGGCAACCCTTGCCCTCGCGAGCCGTATTTGATCTCATGCACCGCGCCCATTGTGAGGTGGCCGTGATCGGCGTTATCACGTGCTTCTATTGCCACAAGAAGGGCATTACGCCAACATTGCCCCATGAAGCATCGGGGCGGAAGACGGTTCGTGATCAAGTCAACTCGTGTCCGTGAAGAAGTTCAGGAGGCGCCTGACGCTGTGTTGGGTACGCTTCTTGTTTACTCTTACCCTGATACGGTATTATTCGATTCAAAGACGTCTCATTCCTTTATATCATGATACCATATCCCTATCTTTTACTGCTGATGGTGATCTTCATCTTGCTCCATCATTGGTGCCTAGCCCCACCTCGGTTTCATCAAGCCTTGCTAGCCTACCTCGTTTTCCCCAAGAAGAATGCTACCATCTGGATTGTCCTCGGTCGTTTGACTCGAGCGACACCTTTCTGTCCCTATACATCCAAGGACATCACATTCAAGTTTTTGCCTCCAAATTTCTATGGCCTAAGCGGCCGTAATCCCTCTTAGGAACTAACTGCGGAGGGATGACTCCGTATAGCTAGTTATCAAGTCAAGGTCCCATTCGTTTGTGGAGTAACCAGACAAATCGCTCCACCAACCAACAACGATCTTGCCCCGCCACCTTTTGAATCTAGGAAGATCTCTCGATCAGTCAACCCTTGCCCTATCTCGAACTTGTTAAGCTTCCCGTGTCGACTATAGTGACACGTTTTCTGATCAAAACCAAGTTTCAGTCTGGGTCACTTGGCTAAGTTGTACACCTCAAGAGTCGTAGCTTGCAAGGCACCGATGGTGCTCTGTGCCCATGTTCGGACTACCCCTTTCTTTTTCAGAGTGAGCCAAATCTCGGGATCGAGATTTTTGGTAAGGGGGAAGTTGTAACATCCCAAGTTTTAGACTTGTGTTCTAATGTAAGAAAATGAGGGAATTTAAAACTTTTCTTACATCTTGTATTTCTGGTTGTCTTGAATGACTTTTGTACAAGAAGTTATGGGATTACAAGTCACAAGTCACTCGATCAAAACCTTGCCTTCCAAAACATTCTTGTCAAACCTTTTGATCATCTCCTGGAAATATTTTCTGAGTTCTTGGGATGGTATGTGACCCTCGAAAAATTTCACAATTTTAGAAATTATTCGAATGTTTTGAAGGGTCATCAAACTTATTCAATTCTGGTCAAGCGGGAACCAGCACCTTGTTGAATTTTGGAGGAAAATGTATAGTACAAAACCTCTGCAAAATTTACACAAGGTCAATAACTCAACTAGCAAGCTCTGTTAAAACTTCATAATTTTTGGAGTTAGTTTGCTGCCTCAAATAATTCTCCTTAGATCAGCTCTTGTTGGAACTCAGTTAGGAACCCTAGATCTGAGTCGACTCGGACCAGTCGGGCTCGATCTGTCGGGCTTCGGTTGAGCCGGCTCCTAGACCTCCTCGGCTCGGTCTGGTGTGCGCGTGGTGGGCCGTCGGATTGTGGCGTGAGGCTCACGACCTCCGGTGCGCTAGCCTCCAGAGGTTTGAGGTACTCGTGGCCGCCCATCCCCAATCTAAAGGCCCACGACCTCCCCAGGACCTCCTCACTCGCAAAGGACCTCCCCACCTCGGGTGATCTGGGACGTCCAGGACCACCCCGAGTGCATCAGGGACGTTCAGGACCTCCCTCAGCCCTGTTCTTCTTCCTCCCGACCTCCCTGAGGTCTGGTCATCTCGGTTGTCACGCGCCTGTGTGTGTGTCAGGACCAGAGCAGTTGGGAGCAGTGAGATGTCACCTTTATGTCCTTGTCAACGGCTACCTCTGACAACCTTTATTTCGTATCAGCACCTTTTTCTCAAAGTCCTCCTTTCCACCTGCCCTGTCGTTTCATGTACTTTCATGGCAGGGACTTTTGACTTAAGTGCACCATGGAGCTCCACCTTGCTCCCCTCCTTTGCTCTCTCGGCTTTATTGAAACCCTGAGCTCCTCACTCAATCTTTTAGACTTCCTCTCCTCGTCCGTGCCTCTTTGTGGTCACTTGGGTTCATTTCTCAAAACTCAGAGACCTCCATTGTCCGGCTTTGAAGCTCCTTGAAGACATCCGAGCTCCAGTGGTTCAATTGCATTTCTTGGCACGCCGACTTGTCCATTTGGGCACTTTGGGCATTTCCTAACTTACCTTGTTTGGCCTCCTCGGGGGTGTCAAAGTGGGAACACGTTCCTTGAAGTCGAATTTCTTTCTTCCTCATCTCAACTTGCACCATTGTCGTCCGAGCTCTTCTGCCATCCCGGACCTCCTCCATTCTCGGTGAGTACCTTAGCTTTGGAAATCCGCTCTGTTGGTCCTCGTTAGCTTTCCTTTTGTCGTTACGTACCTCCGCGGTTATCTCGACCACCGCCGCGATGAGGTGAGCTTTGCTCTAGTTTTTGGCACCCTTAGATCCTCCTCGTTATTTAGAGTTCACCTCGTCCTTGGTTCCGTGGCATGGACCACGTCGCGGCGGCAGCCGTTGGCGCTCGGGATATTGCTTGTGCAAGCTCCCATTTTAAATCGTCTTTTAGGACAGCTTTAATGCACAATCATTGCTAATCATTGGTGCATTAATCGTGTAATAATCCGCGTTTGTGGTGTCATTGGCATGTGGGCCATGGGCTTAGAAATTAAATCGAAGCCTTTTAGTGCCCTTTTGGTTCATTTATTGCCAATCATCAAGGGCAATAGATTTGTCTTAGCCGCCTGAGTCAGCCATTGTCAGGAGGTCCCACGCCTTAACACACCTTGGACCTCCTCGGGTTCTTCGTGACCGTCTAGACCTCCCAAGTTTAGATCTGGACCTTTAGATCTTTCCTGAAAACCTTTTAGTATAAGACCTCCTCGGTCCTTTTGCAAAGGCCACCTCGAGCCACTCCCGAGGTCCTCTTTGTAAAGGACCACCCCTGCCGTGTTGCCAAAACCACCCTCTCGGACCTCTTCCGAGGTCCTCTTTGCAAAAGACCTCCCCTTGGTCATTTTTGCAAAGACCACCCTCGGGGTCCTCTTTGTAAAAAGCCACCCCTGGCATTTTACCAAGAAAACCCCGCTCGAGACCTCCCTAGGCTCAATCCTGGCCGTTCACGACCTCTCAAGATTAGATCCGGGCCTTAGGTTCTTTTCGCAAAACCTCGGTCTCTAGGACCTCCCCTAGATCGATCCTGGCGCGTAAGACCTCTGGTTTCAATCCCGGTAGTTTAGAAGCTCCCAGTTTTGATCTGCAGGTTGGGAGTTTTCTATGAAAACTCTTGGTCGCAGGACCTCTTGATTTTGAATGCGGGCGTTAAGACCTCCCCTTGGGAGATCTTAGCCATCGGGGTCCTCCTCGCTAAATCCTCACCCCTAAGGCCTCCTGTCAAATCCCAACCGCTAGGGCCTCTTCCTCGAGTTACCTCCACCGTTTAGGACCACCGGGTTCAATCGGCCGTGGGCTCGTTTGCAGACAACGTTAAGTCTTGGGACCTCCTCGTGCAATCGAGCCGTTGAGGACCTCTTGAGCGTAGATCATGACCGTGGGTCTCGTTCATGAGGAACCTTAAGTGCTCACGACCTCACTTGGTTAGATCTCGGTAGTCCAGGGCGTCCGAGATCTAATCGAGCCGCTAGAACCACTCCTGTGCAAAAAGACCTCCTCGAGGTCATTTTTGTAAAAACCATCTTCAAGACCTCCCCGGGGTCCTCTTTGTGAAAGATCTCCCCGAGGTCCTCGTTGGAAAGACCTCCTCGGGGTCCTCTTTGCAAAAAGAGCACCCCCGGTCCTTGTTAGAAACCCTCAGGACCTCCTCCTTTGGATCGATGGCGTTAGACCTCCTTCGTGGATCTAGACCGTTGGGACCTCCTCTGTGAGATTCGGCCGTCAGGCCTCTTTCCTTGGATTTAAACCCTTAGGACCTCCCCTAGTGCTCGGGACCGCGGATCTCGATCCGCGGTCCACGACCTCTGATAAGCGCGTGGACCTCCTTTGCGTCTGTTGTGCATGCAGTGTCGTGGCCGTTGGATCAGATCTCAACGGTCGGACCTCCCCGTGCGGGAGGAGGTCTTTCCGTCTGTTTGTTCTTCAAGGTGCGTGGCCTGCGATGCAAGATCAACGGCCCGACCTCTCCTTTGTCTTCAGTTCATTTGGACCTCCAGAGCTCAAGTTTTCTAGTCTTTTGATGTTCCAAATTTCAAAAGTGCATAACTTTGTCATTTTAACTCCTTTTTGAATGATTCGATTCTTTGTCGCTCTGTTAGAATATGAACTTTAATCGAGAATGAATTTAAACCTTCGTTATGAAATAGAAAATGATATAAACTGCATGAACTTATTTAATATGAAATAGTGGTTTAGAAATTCATTGAAAATTTGTAAACGCATAATTTATTCTCTGTAATACCTAGCTGAGCAAACTAAGTTTTGTTAAGACCCACTAGGATTGTCTTGTAATATAGAATAGGTCTTCATTTGATCCTTGCCACTAAAATTAATGGTTCACTAGTTTTAGCACTTAGAAAAATCATAACTAATTCATTTCAAATCCAAATTGTGCAAACTCAGTTTTGCTGTTGTTAGGATAACCATACCTACCCACCATAAAAATTTCAAGTTCCAGATCATTCTAGAAATTTTCGTCATGAACAATAACCGTAATTAATTTAATTATGATTTTTCAGGCTAAGAGAACTTAGATTAGCCATATCTTTTCATGCTAAGTCCAAATGACCTGTTTCTTGTTTCTAAATTTGTCTAAAATCAACCTCTAGCTGTTGTAGAAATTTCATTGCATTTGGATAACTTTTGCTGTTGAGTTTTATTTGGAGTTCTTGTTCTTATTTGGTTATCGCCTTTTAGCGTTAGGTTCGAAGGAATTATTGATTACGTGAGTGAATCCTCTGCAGCAAGAAAGTGATCTACAGCAAGGCAAGCAGTTTGATCATATCCACTCCATCCCATTACTTTTAAAATCTAATACTTTGTTTTACTTGTATGTATGCATGCTCTTGTGTCAATGATTAATTTTGCCGAATAGAGGTAGCTAATCCTATTGCATTGTTTCCTTAAATTGTTCACCCTGCCACTACCTTAGGAATATTATCCTCACCGGTGAATTAGAGCCGGTGAATGATTTAGGAGCCCCTTATTTGTCTTTACGTTATGATGCTTAGCAATGCTTAGTTATGCAGTAGAATTGGGCGGTTATCGACCTAGTCGATAGCCTTGATCACATACAACATATTATAAACATGATTTCAGCCTTGTACCTTGTTTACTTGTGAAAACTAAAATCTAAAAACAAAATGATTTAGACTTGGGCATAATGGTATGTTGGTGTGTACGGTGTGGTGGAATGGTGCAGGAGTCAACAAGGACCGAACATCTTGTTACACCGAACAAGCATTTTAGCGTGCTAACCACACTAGAGGGTATGGGACCTCTCTTGACTTAGTACTTTGGCGTGTATTGGCTCGGGTCAGAGAGCGCGGGAGGGATAGTCTTTGGGAGCATTGTAGTGTCCGAAAGGTTTCCCCCCCGTAACGGGTGGTTGTCTTTCGGCTTGCAATGTAAGCGTATGGGTTTCTATCCATACGAGCGGCTCGTAGTTAATACACAAGATTGGAAATGTCTCGTAGGACTTAGCCGTGCCAGCATACCTTCGGAAGTGTGCGTGTGGCTTAAAGGCGGTCTGAAGTGTGGGTACATTGGTACACCCCTGCAGGGTTAAAACTATTCGAATAGCCTCGTCCTAGGTTATGGACACGCTTGGCAAGGTCTTTCAAGAGTTAGACTACAACCTTTTAAAATTAAAACTTGACATGGGTGGTGCGAATGCGGGATTCGTGCTATGTGTGGTGGCTATTGGGTTAGTCACCAATAGGTGGTTACTACGTACTTATTGTATCATTGTTATTTCAACAATTACAATCAATTTGTCAAATTGCTTTGAATCTATTACATTATTGCAAATGAAAACTTGCTTTATGCTAAAAGTCAGTCGAGCCCTCCACTTAAATAAAGCTTGCATGTAGTTAATTATAGTTCGTTATCCCTACACGTCGGTCTTGCGAGTACAAAAACAATTTTTGTACTCGGTTGCTTCTTAATGTTTTGTTGCAGAGGAAGAAGGTGAGCCCAGGGCTTCCCTTTTGTGAGACGTGCTTGGGTTTGGCGACTAGCTTGGCGGCCGGTTGGTTGCCTTGTGGGTAAAGGCACACTAATTGGCTCTTTTGTCTTTGCCATCTTATGGCCCTTTTACTTCACTGTCTATTTGTTATTTTGTTGCTTTTGGGCGGTTGGCCCTTGTTGTAATAAATCCTATTATGTATGTCTTTTGTTAGATCATTGTATGGAATTGATGCATGATTTTGTAACAGGTGTGTATATCTTGCATTTAGGAAGTATACATATCTCGGGCTTGGTTTATTTGATTTGTGATGCTAGGGTCAATGGAAGACTAAGCCTTACAAGCCGAATAAACCGGGGTCCCCACAGTCGAGTGCGGCGACGGCCGAACCCAAGTAGCGCACGATGAGCGGAGTGGGATGGGGCATGGCAAGCCGACGAGCATGCTGGCACCAGGAGGTGAGACGCTACTCCCAGGAGGGGCATGGAGCTGAGGGGGCGATGCCCGGCATGGGCCATGGGCGATGACGCGATGGTGCTGGCGGGTGACGCCAGCGTGAGACAAGGTGGTGGTTGGCGATAGTGACAGTGGGCGAGTGGGAACACGGTGTGGAAGCAGACACTGGGCTATGGTCAAAGCTTCTTGCACGCAGAAGGAGCTTGTGGCGTTCGTTTTTGGGCTCCAGTAGCCTCGTCACCGCCGTCCACTTCTCTGTCTCCCTTGTCTTCGAGACAACTCTACCACACTCACATGTAAGCTTTGCCCCTAGTTGTTTTGTAAATCAAATGGTGGGTTTGGGAGTGGACTAGGTGAACTAGTGAACTCATCCCTTTTGTTTGGTGTGATGCCCATAAAATGTTCGATCAAATACCAATGAGTGTCCCATGTGTTTTTTTAGTATAACACGAGACGCCTGGTGTCCAAGTGTCCGTGATCTGTATAATAGTCCAGATTGAGATGGGACAAGTGCTAATGGAGTATTTTGTAACTCAAGATTAATCTTTTCTTTATTGTGGTAGGATCCTTATAATCTGGTGCTAGATATCCTGAACCAAATGTTTAGTTCTTTAATCCAAAGTCGATTTGGCCTTGCTTTCTATTTGGAAGCAATTATAAGATATACATGGTGTTTATTTTTCCTATGAGTGCTCGGCAAAAAATTCGGTTGAGAAGTTTCGATTACAATTTAGCTTGTGTATGCTTTCTTATTATTAGACATAAGTAGTGGTATGTCCCACCCCAATGATTTATTCCTAGGTCCGCCACGGATACGAAGTGAGGATGATCTGTTCTTAGTAGGTGCAACACAACTATCAATTTGATGACTTTCGTGAATTATAATTATTAGAACCACTCCCACGTTGACGAGGTGTGCAGTTAGCATTTAGCAACAAAATAGGGCGAAATCAAGGTGATCATTGGGATAGACTATGAAAGTATTATGTTGAATTTGTGGGGCGCATTGCTGATGACCAATGGCACATGTTGGAAGAATAAATCATCCATAATGGATTAGGGGCCCGTTTTGCAGAAGCTGTGCGTAAAGGTCCAATTGATGCAATTATACTCATAGAAGACTGTAATACCCCTTGCTTGTACTCATAGACTAGTCATCTCCTAACGGATATTTTGGTCATTTGTACAGGCCCAAGTGTGAGGACTCGGGGTATTTAACTAGTAATACTTAACCTCTATATGGTTCTAGTATCACTAATTAAATATCCTAAGCCTCGATGGACATGTGCTTCCAGTGCAAAGACACATACATCTTTACAAAATCATGCATCATTTTCATACAACTCACAATGCTAAGTCTAACAAAAGACATACATAATATAGAGTTATTACAAAAGAGCCGACCGGCTAAATGACAACAAAGTGACATAAACAGTGGAAGCAAAAGTACCATAAGATGGCTATAAACAAAACCAACCGGTTAGCCAACATAACCCACAAGGCAACCGACCGGGCCGCCAAGCTAGTCGCACGATCCGACAAAACTCACGAGTCGATCCCTTAGGATCCACTTCCTCCTCTGCAACAACAAAACAATGCAGTTGAGTACAAAAATATACTCGCAAGACTTACGAGTAATAAGCCTATACATAGCTACATGAAAGTTGAAACAAAAGAGATGGTTATATGGATAATTGTACGCATAAAACAATTTTCATTTGCAATAATGTAATAGATTAAAGGCAATTTGTCAAATCTGTTTTTAATCACTAAAATAACAGCGAGGTAACAATAAGTAACATAAATAACAACCTAGAGGTGACTAACCCAATAGCCACCACAACATAGTACGAATCCCCGATTCGTACCATCCAAGTTTAAGTTTTAATGAAAAGGTTATAGTATAACTCTTGAAAGACCTCCCTAACCGTGTCCATAATCTAGAACGAGGCTATTCGAATAGTTTGAAACCCTGCAGGGGTGTACCAGTGTACCCACACTTCAGACCGCCTTTTAGCCACAAGATTAGCACACTTTCAAAGGTATGCTGGCACGGCTAAGTCCTACGAGACGTTTCCAATATTGTGTATCAACTACGAGCCGCTCGTATGGATAGAAACTCATACGCTACATTGTAAAGCCGAAAGACAACTACCCACCCGGGGTAAAGCTTTCGGACAACTACAATGCTCCCAAACATCTGTCTCCTACAACCTCCTACGACTCGGAGCTAACACACGCCAAAGTACTAAGTCAAGAGAGGTCTCATACCCTCTAGTGTGGTTAGCACGCAAGAATGCTTAGTTTAGTGTAACAAGATGTTCGGTCCTTGTTGACTCGTGCACCATTCCAATCACACCCAAAAGCACACCATCTTACCATTGTGCCCAAGTCTAAATCATTTTGTTTTCAGTTTTAGTTTTCTCAATTAACCATAGCACAAGGTGCTGAAAATAAAGTCATAATAAGCTTTTGTGTGATCAAGGTTATCGACTAAGTCGACAACCGCCCAATTCTACCGGTAGCTAAGTATGACTAAGCACATTAACCGAAAACTACTAAGTGAAAGGGCTCATCCAACGAACCCTAAATCACAGCAAGGTAATCCTAGGCTCAGTAGTAGAGGATAAACATTTGCCTACAGATTATGCATCTAATGGGTCAATTAATCGACAATAGTTTAACACAAGATAACAATGCATACGTAGAATTTGCAAACAACATATTAGACTTTGAAAATAATAGGAGCAATATGATCAAATGATGTTACATCTGCTTGCCTTGCTGGAAGTGCTCTTGCTGCAGAGGTTCACTCTCGGGCTCAACAAATTCTTCGGAACCTAACGCAAGAACGCGAAAATCTAATAAGAACGAAGAACACCGAAAGAAACTAAAAATCCAAAGTCATCCAAATTCCATGAAATTTACACAGCAGCAAGGTTATGATTTTGAATGAATTTAGCAACAAGAATCATTTAATTTGGACTAAGCATGCGAAAGTTATAGCCTAAATAATTTCTTTCAGCTAGACAATTCAAATTAAATTGATTTCGGGTACTGTTCATGGCACAATTTTCCAGAAAGTTCTAGAACTTGAAATTTTTATGGTAGGTAGAACATGGCATTCTAAGAACAACAAAATTGGATTTACTTCATTTGGAGTTAAATTGAATTACTTATAATTTTTCTAAGTTGTGAAACTAGGGAATATCATTTTTCAGAGGCAACTACATGAACAAAACCTATTCTATATTAAAGCATATTAACAGAGGGATTTAACAAATTTTAGTTTGCTCAATTTGGAGCTACAGAGAATTACTTATGTATTTTTCAAGTTTTAAAGAAATTTTTAGAGCAATATTTAATGCTGAAACAAGTTAATTCAATATACAACTTTCCTGGTACAGAACAGTGCTTAAACACATTTTTAGATTAAAGCTTGGTTAAACAGAAATTTAACCCAACTGGAATCACCTAAAATAGAGCTAAAATGATTTGGTTATGGAATTTTGAAGTTTAATACCTTTTTCAGTTGACAAATAAAAGCTTACCGGAAAACAATCAAACTTAACTAAATGGAAACGACATGGAACAATGTGGGCCGTAGATCGTGAATCGAACGGCCCAAACGCGAGGGCCGAACGGACGCGCGCAGCGCCACACGTCCCCAACCGTTGGATTAGATCCAACGGCCCACCGCGAGGAAGGTCCTTGGCGGTCCGAACGTTCCAACGAACGTGGGCCGCAAATCTAAAGATGAGCGGCTCATAGCGAGAGTTTCGGTCGGAGGTCCGAACGCTCGCGCCATCAGAGTCGTAGATCAAGAAATGAACGGTGAAAGAAGATCGGAACGCTAGGACTTCGAAAGCGCTGAGGAGGTCTAGACCGTTGGATCTAGATCTAACGGTCGAGAGCTGAGGGGAGGTCCTAAAGTTAAAGATCTTATAAGAGGAGCTCCTGAACGGCACAGATCTCCAAGGGAAGATCCTGGACGGTCCAGATCTACCCGGGGTGGTCTTAAGGGTTAGGATCTGCGGGGGAGGGAGGTCCTGAGGTTTTCTTCACAAAAGACTAATGGGAGGTCTTTTGCAAAGAGGACTCCAAGGGTGGTCACAATGGTGGTTTTTGCAAAAATAACCACGGGGGTGGTCTTTTCGCCCATGGGTAATCCTAACGGTCAAGATTAAAACCAGGGAGGTCCTTAACGGCTAGGATCTAAGCTGGGGAGGTCCTGGCGCTAAGGTTTTTACATAGGGAAATCCTACGGCTAAGAGCTAACCCACAGAGATCATTAACAGTTGAGATTGCCCTAAGAGGTCCTGGAGGTTGTCGAACCTTACGACAACAAAGCAAATACTGCGCTTTGCCCGCCGGCTCGCCGCCGGCGACTCCGGTCACAGCGGTGCAAAACCAACAGGTGCGATACGTGCGTAATACAATTGCGGACACAATGGGGGCACTCTCGACGGCGGAGCTGGCCTAAAACGCTGGCGAGCCAGAGAGGAGCGGAGGAGCAACTACGGGCGAAAACTGAAAACGGCAAAAAGCTTCGCAATGATCTAAACTAGCAGGTGCTCGAGCACTACGGGGCTATTGCGAAAGTACCTGGGCCCAGAGGAGGTCCGAAAGAGGTTGAAGAAGTCCTGGCGGCGGAGACCGACGCCGGAACTAAGGATGACAACGGGGACATGAGACCCTGAGCAAAGTGAGAAACTGAAAATGGTGAGAATGGCTTCGCGATGACCCAGAGGTGGTCCAGAAGCAAGGAATAGACCCGAGAAGGTACTTACCGGAGCTGGGGAAGAAATGAATGCTTTCGGCCGCGGGGAACCAAAACTTAAAATTAAGTTGTTCCTTATAAACAACCAAAAATCAAGTTAGGGGATTTGATGAAGATGATGAGACGCTCGAGACAAAGCAAAAGGATTACCAATTAAACCCTTGGGGCACTGTCGGCGGTGGAGGTCCCCCACGACGACAATGGCGGAGCAAAGTCCTCTAAGGTTTGAGCTCAAGGAACAGAGAGGGGGTTTTAGGGCGACAAGGGAGGGTGCTAAAGAGGAACCCAAGGAGGAGCTCAAAGGTTCTCTAATAGCTCGAGGGTCAACGGTGCGCGAGGACGAGGCTTAATGGCGACGGGACAAAAAGCTTCTGCCACACGCGAAAAAGAGGAGGGAGCAGGTGGAGGTCAGAGTTAGACACTGACATAGTTGAAAAGGGGTGCTCAGAGCCGTTGAGGGCCGCGATGTGACCAAGCACTGCGCCTCCGCAGCCATGGCGCACACGCATACGAGCACGCCGAGGAAGAAGAAGAACAGAGGAGGTCGGGGAGGTCGGGACCATAGGATTAGAAAAGAACGGCTGGGATCTCACGAGACCTCCAGAGGTCCAAGGCGGCAAGGGAGGTCCGAGGCGTTGGATCAAGATCCAACGGCCGAAACGCACACGCCCAAGACCGAGCCCGAGTGTGGCTTGGCGACTTGGTCCGACCGAGACGGGTGGTCGGGTCTGACTCGAGCCCAAGTCTGACTCAGACCTAGGGTTTAAATTAGGACAGAGAACTTAGGGGAATTGTTTGAGGTAACAAACTAACTCCAAAAATTTTGTAATTTTTACATGAGCTTGCTAACTTTAATATTGACCTTGTATAAAATTTTTGGAGGTTTTCATGCAGTATATTTTCCTCCAAAAATTCTGCAAGGTGTTGAGCTACGGTTTGACTCAGAGTCAAACTGGTTTGACTGACCTCTTAAAATATTCAAACAATTTCTAAAAATTGTGAAATTTTTCAAAGGGGTCACACATTAACCCTAGAACTTAGGAAAAATATTTCTAGAGGATGATCAAAAGGTTAGACAAGAAAGTTTTTGAAAGGTTAAGATTTAGGTCAAAAGAGGCTTGTGGTTTTTGTATTTCCATAATTCCTTTACAAGAATTTTCAGAACATACATGAAACACAAGATGTAAGAAAAGTTTTTAATTTCTACACATTTTCTTACATTTGAGATACAAGCCAATACTTGGGATGTTACACCAAGAGCCTATAAATATTCCATGTATCCCTCACTTCAAGGGGAGCTCTCTTAAGCAATGAAGAAGCATATTAAAACTGATGAGCCCTCGGGGGCTCCGTCCCCGGAGGTAACCCCCTATTGGCTCACCGACAGGAGTAGGACGGTCCTCTCCGACCCCCGAACCTGTATAAACTCTCATGTCATTTTTTACTCCCGTGGACGACGGCCCGTCAGACAGCCGACGTCCACCCCCTCACTCGTGTTCGGTTTTTACACCTACAACATTGGTGTCGTTCATGGGGATGTGGCTAATTGACAAAAGGCTACGTCTCCTACCAAAAAATACTCTAAGTCCACAAAGCCTCCTCTGGCTCTGGAGGGCAATGATCTCGTGGACGGCCCATCCGCTCGTTGAAGGGGGCCCAGCCGAGCACCCTTGTCGGAGATCAGGGCCATCCCCCTGGGATGGACAATGTCCCACATGCCCTGGGGCTCCCACGCGTGTCCTCCCTTGTGCGAGGCGATACGAGGCCCAGCCAAGGGCGAGCAGTTCAAGGCGCCCTCGCAGGTAGAAGGCTAAGGATTCTGAGGCCCACCATCACCCTCGGGACGCATGACGTCCATGCGGTGTGAGCGATGAAGGCTCGCTACGAGGGCTGCCCCCTAGCGTGCTACTGTTAGGGGATAGTCCCGACATATAAATCTCATACAGGCACTCGAGACACTTTCCCTCCAAGGGATTTCACCTTCATGGTGCACAAGGCGTACGACCTTCGCAGTCTCCCCTATCAAAAGTCCAAAGTGGCTTGGGCATCCGTCGCCTCCACCATGGCGGCTCGTGTCCTACTAGACCTAGGGCATGAGTGACAACTTAGGCCCAGTACCAAGTTGATGGATGTGCTGAGGGCTCGTCCCCCTTAGACTCCAAGCCACTCGCCGAACGACCTCCGGGTCCCCGCACGCCTAGCTCCATTGCCTGGCAAGGGTTAACCATTCTCATGCATTCCCGATCACCACAAAAAGCCCGCCTACGGGGTAAAAGGGCTCCACTGCCCTCATAGTTTGGTGCCCCACGACTTAGCCTCATGGGCGCCACCGGTGCGCCCGTGACCTACTATTGAGGGCACACATCCAAGGTGCCCATGAGTTAGCCTCATGGGCACCACCAAGTCCACTAGGGCTACCACCCCTAGTGGCCATTCGGGGCTCCACGACTTAGCCTCGTGGGCGCAGCCGGTGTGCCTGTGACTTACTATCGAGAGCACACGCCCAAGGTGCCCATGAGTTAGCCTCATAGGCACCTCCAAGTCTACTAGGGCTACCACCCCTAGTGGCCATTCGGTGCCCGACAACTTAGCCTCGTGGGCGGCACCGGTGTGCCCATGACTTACTGTCGAGAGCACACGTCCAAGGTGCCTATGAGTTAGCCTCATGAGCACCTCCAAGTCCACTAGGGGCTACCACCCCTAGTGCCTATTCGGTGCCCCACTACTTGGCCTCGTGGGAGCCACCGGTGTGCCTGTGACTTATTGTTAGGGGCACACGTCCAAGGTGCCCATGAGACCACTCATGGGCACCTCCGAGTCCACTGGGGGCTACCACCCCTAGTGGCTATTCGGTGCCCCATGACTTAGCCTAGTGGACACCCCTCTGGTGTGCCTGTGACTTAGTGTTATTGACACACCTTCAAGATGCATATGAGTTAGCCTCATGGGCGCCTCCAAGTCCACTAGGGGGGCTACCACCCCTGTTGGGCATTCGGTGCCCCACGACTTAGCCTCGTGGACACCCCTCCAATATGTCCATGGCTCAGTCTCATAGGTGCACCTCTAAGGCGCCCCATGATTTAGTCTCATGGGCACTCTCAAGCCTACTGAAGAATGCAACCCCTAATAGCTTTGTGTTGCTCTTCAACAAAACATGTACACATCTTTCAGGCAACTCGAATCATCTACCATCTACCTGGCTTGAATATCGATCAAGGTCTTTCATGCCTGCATAAGGCTATCACCTCGGAGATCTTAGTATCTAAAGTGATGTGACTCTACTTGTCCCATTGCAACGGCTTCGATTATCTGTCCTGTCAAACGAATGTTATCTTGATACAAGAAACAAGTATTGATCTAAGTTATCAAGGCGTCGCCTAGGTGATGCCTAGGCGTCCTCGCGCTCCAGGGTGGACGCCAGGGGTCATCGCCTAGGTTTTAGCGGTTAGGCGAGCTCGGGCGGCGGTGGCAGCTCGAGGAAGAGGCTCTGTGCGCCGAATCCGGGCGGGGGAGGCCCGACGGCTCCTTGGGGGAGCAGGGGAGGCCCTGCGACGTGTCAGGGAGGCAAGGGCGCGAGCAGGGGAGGCCCAGTGGCTTGTCGAGGAAGAAGGATCCGGGTTGGAGCCGGGCAAGGGAGGCCCAGTGGTGCCTCGGGAAGCGAGGAGACCGCGGCGCCTGGGAGCAGCAGCAGAGTCGGGCGTCGAGTCGGGAAGCAAAGAGAGCGGCGGCATCGGCGTCGAGGCGGCAGTGCGAGGCGACGTCGGCGTCGAGGAGCAACAACAGCAAGGCAGCGTCGGGGTCGGCACACAGAGGGAGCAGCAGATGGTGGCGGCGGCTCGAGCAAGGGGGTGAGCAGGGAAAAGTGCCTAGGGCAAAAACACCCCTACCCTGCTCCTCCCATATATGCACAAGGCCAGGCCCAATTTAGATTTCGGGCTGGCCTGGCCCAATTCCACCTCTTCTCTTTTTTTTTTCTTTAAATGACTCAGATTTTGGTCATCATCCTTTGGGTTCAATTTGGTTTGGGGGTAATCTAGCCTATTTTTTAGAGGTCGTCTAATCATCGCCTAGGCGCCTAGGCATCCAGGCGCCTCCGGAGCGCCTCGCCTCGCCTTGTCGCTGTGACAACATTGGTATTGATCATTCTCTATTCCACGCAGAGACGCTCGTGTTATCTACCTGTCCCCGCAACGTTTCTAGCTCGAACTGCGACGATTCCGAGAAGTTCTACTTCGACGACTCCCATCAAACTACGAAGCAAGAGGAGGATGACTTCAACCACAGGCTTCGCTCCGACACGCCGCCCGCCTCGAAGGCTATGCCTCAGCAAGGTGGCCCCGTGTACACGGGCTTTGGGCCGACGTGTCGCCCGCCTTGAAGGCTTTTCCACGGTGGGGCCACCCCTCGTCCATGACTTTGCCTACACAGGCTTCTCTCTGACGCGCCGCCTCGAAGGCTATGCCTCGGCAGGGCGGCCCTGTGTCCACGACTTCACCTACACATGCTTTGCTCTGACGCGCTACCCGCCTCGAAGGCTATCCCTCGGCAGGCTGGCTGTGCATCCACGACTTCGCATTTAAAAGCTTCGCTCCGACACACCGCTCCTCGAAGGCTATGCCTTTGCAGGGCGGCCGCGCGTCCACGACTTCGCCTTCACAGGCTTAGTGACCTTCGCACTGGCTTCGTGCAGCCACCGAGGGGCCGCCGCAAGGTTCAAGACTAAGGAGTTCTTTTGAAGCAATCTCTGCAACTTCAGTATTTTGACAAGCTGAACTCACACTTAAAATGGTACCCCATATAGACCGACTTGGCTTCATTGGCATCCTCCTAGCCAAACCTACTGCATCAGATAGCCTACCTGATCGTGCAAGGAGATCAACCATACAACCAAAGTGTTCTATTCCTGGTTCAATGTTGAACCTTTGCTTCAAAGAATAAAAAATCCTGCACCCTTCATCTAACAGACCAGCATGACAACAAGCACTGAGAACAGCGACCAATGTCACGCCATTAGGTGCTACACCCTCTCCTTGCATCTCCCAAAATAGACCCAATGCCTTGTCCCCATGGCCATGAAATGCAAGGCCAGATATCATAGCTGTCCACAAGGCAACATCTCAGTCCAAGGCCTTCTCAAACACAATGAAGGCCAACTTGACATTTCCACATTTGCAATACATGTCTACAAGAGCAGAAGCCAAGAAAGCATCTTGAGTCCCATGTTTTTGTGAACCACCCAACCATGGACACTTTTTCCCAGATTCAAGGCTCCCTTACCTGCAACCGCAGAGATCAAAGTAACAGTATGACCTGATAAAGTAACAGCAGTCACCTTATCAGGTCCTACACAGCTGGAAAGCATATAGCCAAATAGTTTCATCACTGCAGTGAATTCTTCGTATCGGGCATATCCAGCCAGAAGCGCGTTCCAGGATGTTAGACCCCTGCAAGGCGCATCAAAGAAAAATTTGCTAGCAAGGTTCCACATGCCAGAATTAGCATATCCTGCAACCATGGTGTTCCACGAAATGCCATCCTTCTCACCTGCTTCAGCAAAGACTCTCATGGCCGTGTTCATTTCCCCGCATTTTGCATACATATCTAAAAGGGCATTACTCAAAATCAATCCCGTGTCTGCAATATCCATCCTCCGCACCACGGTGCCATGAACGGACCGGACCTCCCAAGAAGCGGATTCTTCAGCCGCCCACAGCAAGCGAGGAGAGCAACAACCGTATACTGATCAACATCAATCTCCCTGAACGCCATATCACGGAAAAGCTGCAGCACCTTCCTGCTACATCATTCCTTGACGTACCCAGACAACATGATGTTGCAAGACATCGTGTCCGACATCGGCGCACACCGGAACTCGCCGGCGTCCAGGTACATCTTGATCAGCGAGTTCCGCAGGTACACACGCGAGTGCAAGCCATTCACAAGGACGTGAGCATGTACCTGCTTCCTGACCGATGCGCAGTCCACAGACTTCAGCAGTGACACAACAGGAGCAGGGCCTCGCGCGTGTACTGGGGGAAGGCGACGGCAGCGAAGTGGAGGAGCCAGCTCATGGGGAAGGTCTCGGAGGCGAGGCCGATGCGGAGCATGTGGGTGAGGATGGCCTCGAACGGCTGCGCCCCATCGCGGCACCGCTCAAGGAGGACGAACACCGGGTGGCCCAGCCGTAGATACGGACGGGTCCCAGGGGCTCCCGGAGGTGGTGGCCATCGTGGCAGCGAAGGCGATGAGGCGGAGGCGCGTGTTGGGGTCTAGAGGGAGTTTGGGTCTGCCGACGGCGGTATTGGCGTCGCGATTTAGTGCCCTACCAAGCCCCCGCAGCCCCTCGGCGTTCGTGTGCGCCCGGGCCATGTGCGCCCGCGCCCCACGCGCCCTGTGCACCTTGAAGCCGCCCCGCCGTCGCCTCGCGCTCCAAGCGACACCGTGCGCCCGAGTCGCGTGGCGCCCTGCGCCCTGGCAGCGCACCCTGGCTGCCGCGCCCCGGTAGCCAAGAGCCCGCGCCCTGGGCGCCCGCATCCCAAGCGCCCTGCCTGACCACACCCGAGCGCTCGGCCTCCCCAGCGCCCAGCGCCCTGCAAGAGAGAAGTCGTGGCTATACATACGCACACACACTCTCTGCATGCATGCAAGAGAGAGATCGCACCAGATGCTGCCCCTTCATGTTCATCCCTGGTTGATTTGCCAGGAGTGGCATCACTTTCAGGCTCTGGTAGCTTCCAGACCGTGTCATCATTTTGAGGTGGCTTCTCAAGAGAAATATCGTTTTGTGGCATCATATGCTCCTTTGTTGTGTGTCATCAGCGATATCTTCACTCTGAAGTGGCTTCTCGACAGTCTCTTCACTCTGAAGTGGTTGCTCAGAAGGTTCATTAATTTGTAATGGCTTCTCTGCAGCATCTTCTTGTGATGGCTTATCGGTGATCATAGTGGTTTGAGGTGCCTTCTCAGCGGCCATGGAACTTTCCAATAATTTCTCAGTCGGCATTGTCCTCTCCGAAAATTTCTGAGGGGCTGCATCAATTTGAGATGGTTTCGACGTGGCTGTTACACTTTCTAAAACCTTCTTAATTATCCTGCACCCCGATAGTCCAATGCACTCGCACTGTATCACAACTCACAAACCATGTGCTTGCATGCATGGCTACTAGTGTGTTATAATGGCTGGCTGCAACCCATATAGTTGTGAACACACCTATTTAAGGCCGAGTCATACTTCTCCCTTTAATTTTGATGTGTGTGGGGGATAAGTCTTGTTCTGTAACAACTCACATCTACAAGAGAGAGATTTGTATCTCACTTGTTTCATGTAGCTCAATAATCCCAGTGCTCATGAATGGTAGCCAAGCCAGCCAGCCAGGTCCCCCCTATCTCTAAAAAGTGTCTTTGATAGGGAATATGAAGTTGAGTTACTCCATCCGATAAAAAAAAAGTCGTTTTGGGATACATACATGATACATTCAAGCATTACAAAACCTTAGTGATCGAATTCTTTTTAAATATTTAGATTGGACACATAGAAATAATATAGAAATGATGTATGCAGATTTGTATTAAAAAATATTTTTATAATATTATATTTTATAAATATATTACAATATAAATGAATGTTGAAAGTTATATTTTGGGAGGGTGTTGATGTCTGAACAACTTCTTTTTAAGAACTTTTTTTATTATTTAATCTTTATTTAATTTTATTTTAAAGTTAACTCATCGCAAACTTTATTTCCAATTCTGACTCTTTTGGTCACGCCATCACCCGTGACGTGACAAAATAACACTGTCATGCCACAGGTGGTGGCGTGACCAAACAACATTGTCACGCTACCACCAGTGGCGTGACAAGACTTTGATCAAAAATGGGCTAGCGTGACAGTGTTGTTTTGTCACACCACGGGTGGTGGCGTGACCAAAAGGGCCAGAATTGGAAATAAAGTTCGCGATGAGTTAACTTTAAAATAAAAAAATATTAAATAATAAAAAATTATCTTTTTAAAGAGTACCAACGTAGCGCACACAAAAAAGAAGAGGAGAAAACTGAAAAGAAAAAAATAAGACCGCCATTCGCAATACTAAGGGCCTCTTTGTTTAGGCTTTTTCTCTGGTTTAAAAGCAAAAAAGTCTAAGCCTAAACAAAAGGATGCTTTTTTGTTCGGCTTATAATAAGTTCAAGCCAATTTAAGCCTAAAAGCCATAAGCCAAGGGGAGAGGTGCTTTTTTTGGCTTTTGCGGAATAGAATATCTCATTGCCACCGAACTTCGTTAAAATTACCCTCAAATTGCCACTGGTATATAATTACAAACCGTTCAGTTTTTTGACTCCTTCCGCAACCCGACTCCCTACTGATTCCTTCCCCAACCCGCCGCCTCTTGCTCCCTTCCCGAACGCCGCCGCCTCTTGCTCCCTTCCCCTCCCGAACGCCGCCGCCTCCCGCCTCCCCCTCCCGACGGCGCGCGCCTCCCGCCTCCCCTCCCGAACGCCGCCGCCTACCATCTCCCCTCCCGACGGCGCCGCCTCCCATCTCCCCTCCCGACGGCGCTGCCTTCCATCTCCCACCCCCAATCGCCGCCGCCTACCATCTCCCCTCTCGACGGCGCCGCCTCCCCTCCCCCACGCCGCCGCTCTCCTTCCTCTACACCGCCGCCTCCTCTCCCCTCCCCCAACGCCATCTCCCCCGCGAGGAAGACGTCGCTGCCTCCCTTGGCCCTCCGCCTCCTCCCGACAACCCCGACGCCGGCCCTTCCTCCTCCGACGCCTCCCCCAGTGAGTCTATGTCTTCACCCTAGCATAGCATCAATACTTTGATGATTGAAATACTGGATGATTGAAATCAATAATTTGATGCTCACTGGAGCTTTTGAGGATGATTGAATGCTATACTTTGATGCTCACTGGATCATAGCATCAGTAGCAATACTCACTGAATGATTGAAATACTTTGATGATTGAAATCAATACTTTGATGTTAACTGTAGCATTACAAGACGATTGAAATCTAAACTTTGAATCTTATGATCGAATGTTATGCCCATGAACCTCAAATTGAAGTGTGGGCGGATGGGGCGAGAAAGGTTCGATTGTGGAGACTAGATCCGAGGTATTGCAAGTTTTTCAGTGGGTGTTGTGGATGCTCTGTGATGAAATCAGTCATATACTGGAATTTTCGCATTTGATCTGTACTTCTGTGCATTCCTAAATCCAAACTGGAACTAAAATTCAAAAGATGTGATCAGATAGTAGTCATTGGATTGGATTGGATACTGAAATTGTCATTGTGATGAAATGCTCTGTGTTCATGTGTATGTTCTAGTGCTTGTCATACTGAAGCTGCCATGCAAGAGGTAGCAGCACCAGCAGATTAGGATATTAGGAATCCATTGCAAGAACATAATGCAGTATTAACTATTTTATAAAATCCAAACTGCACACGCTCATTGGATTGGATTGGATATTGAAATTGTCATTGTGATGAAATGCTCTGTGTTCATGTGTATGTTCTAGTGCTTGTCATACTGAAGCTGCCATGCAAGAGGTAGCAGCAGCAGCAGCATTAGAATATTAGGAATCCATTGCAAGAACAGAATGCAGTATTAACTATTTTATAAAATCCAAACTGCACACACTCATTGGATTGGATACTGAAATTGTCATTGTGATGAAATGCTCTGTGTTCATGTGTATGTTCTAGTGCTTGTCATCTTCAAGTCGCCATGCAAGAGGTAGCAAAGAAGCAAGATTAGGATATTAGGAATCCATTGCAAGAACAAAATGCAGTATTAACTATTTTATGTGCTGCAACATTATCATGTGCTTTAAATCTCTTAAGAGTTCTGGGATGGATTGTAAATTTATGGTAACAATTACTTTGTAAATTTCTGTAGTTGCCATTGTAATTTATGAACTCAGTCATATACTGAAATTGTCATTGTGATGAAATGCTCTGTGTTCATGTGTATGTTCTAGTGTTTTGATACTTTGTTATTAGTTGTAAATTGTATAGATGGAGCTAGTTGCTATCAGCAAGGCAAATTGGGATGCATTTAGCAATAAGGCATTTTGTCAGATCTGTGCTGAGCAAGTTGGTGCTGGGAATAGGCCGTTGGGATGTTTGAATACAAGGGTTACAAGAACCTCCAATTGAAGTTTTTTGAAAGGACAGAGAAAAAGCACGACAAAAAACAACTAAAAAATAAATGGGAAACATTGAAGAAAGAATACAACTTGTGGAACGATTTGAAACAGAAAGCAACTGGGCTTGGTTGGGATCATAAAAAAGGAACTATATCTGCATCCGATGCTTGGTGGAAGGAGCACAAGGTAGTTATTGCAGAAATGTCTATTTATTATTGTGTTTGACATCATATTTTAATTTTTGCTAACTACAATTTTTTTTTAATTATTTTCAGCAATATCCTAAACATTTTCGTGATGGACCACCTGAGAACTTAGATGAGATGGACCGTATGTTTGACAAGGCTCATGTTACGGGTAACACTTCAGCCATCCCGGGTGAGCCTACACAAGAAGACCAAACCGTTGTGGACATTGATTGTGCGGAGGACGGCGAGGAAGACGCCGCCGCTGATGCAGAGAACAATGAGGTCGTCTGCATGCAACCGAAGGTCATTGCGAAGCGTAAGGCAAATAATATTAATCCTAGCCCAAAGAAGAACAAGAAAAATCCCATCGCTAGGGATTTCAAGCGCATGGTGGACATTATGGCAAAAGGCCCTGTTCAGAGTGGTCCATCCATAGCGGATGCTATGGATGTAGCTATTTAGGTGGGGTAGTACCAGGAAGTGATGAACACTTCATTGCGACAAGGCTCTTTACTAAACTAGAAAATCGAGAAGTGTTTGTCACCATGAAGACCGATGAAGTAAAGATGAATTGGCTCAGGAGGATGTTTGATCTCAATATGAAGAAAGATTAGATTTTTTTTTCGTTATTTTTTAAATTTGAAAACTATTCAGTGATAATCATGTAAGGGGGTGAAACTATTCAGTTATGTCGTACTCGTATTATTGTTACCTTTTAATGTGTTCGGTAATTAAACCATAATGGGGTTGAAACTATTCAGTTATTGTCGTACTCATCTTATTCAGTTAATGTGTTGTCAATTACATGATGTTGTGATGTCATATTCTATGTTACTAATTGTTGTTATTATTTGTAGATGAGTTCATCAAGTGACATTGATGGTTCAACCACTGAGAGTGACATTGATGGTTCAACCATCGAGAGCGTTTTAAGAACAGATGATATCGAAAAAACAAAAAAGAGGAAGTTACCATTTCAAGATTTTGTTGCAGCATCGGGTTATGTAGGTATACACTACTACGACACTTATCTAAACAAAAAGGAGAGGAGACAACCACTCCTAACTGGTTATGAATGGGTTGTTGAGCAACTGGGCGATGAGAGAGATTGTTACTTGATGTTCCGAATGAGTAGGGCTGTTTTTGATAGTTTGCATGAAACTTTGGTTGCAAATTATGGTTTGAAATCAACTAGGACTATGACTTCCGTAGAATGTTTGGCTATGTTCTTGTAGACAGTTGGTGGCCCTCAGTCAGTTACTCAAGTTCAAAATCGCTTCAAAAGGTCAACGGAAACAATCAATAGAAAGTTTGGTGAAGTCTTACAATGTGTCTATCTTTTATTTGAAGATAATATTAGACCAACAGATCCGGAGTTCACAACAGTGCATCCAAGACTTCTAGATAACCGCTTCACGTCGCATTTTAACAATTGCATAGGTGCAATTGATGGCACACATGTACCTGTTGTTGTTCCAGCAGATGAGCAGGTTGCCCACACTGATCGTCATGGATATACGTCTCAAAACGTGATGGCAGTGTGTGACTTTGATATGAGGTTTACCTTTGTTGTCGCCGGTTGGCCGGGTTCAGCGCATGACACTAGAATTTTCAATAACACTTTGGACAAGTATTCGAACCGGTTTCCACATCCTCCTGAAGGTAATTAGTTCTTTAATCATATAAATAATTGTTACGATAACATTCGAAATTTGTATTGTCAACATTTATAAGTTTTATGTATGCAGGGAGATATTATCTTGTTGATGCGGGTTATCCCAATCGAAAGGGCTATCTAGCTCCTTACAAAGGTCAAAAGTACCATCTACCAGAATGTTGCCATGGTCGACAACCGAGTGGGAAATACGAGGTTTTCAATCACGCTCACTCATCCCTTCGCAATGTAATTGAGCGTTTGTTTGGTGTGTTGAAGATGAAATGGAGAATCTTGTTGGCGTTGCCAAGTTACAAAATGAAGATTCAAACGAAAATTATAATTGCATGTATGGCGCTACACAACTTCATCAGAGATAGTGCTTTACGTGATGAACTTTTTGAGAGATGTGATCTTGACGAAGATTATGATCCAAACGATACACAAACTATATCACTTGGAGGGCACAATGTCAATGGATCAGCAATCGATGATGGAGATATGGGTGTCTTTCGTGATAGTATTGCTACTTCTTTAATGGCCGCAGGAGGGTAAATAGATTACATTAATATGATATATACATGTTGCGATGACAAGATAATTGCATCATATATGATTAAATTTTATTTTGTCACTGTGTTATTTTGTTTAGTTGACTGATATTGGCCTTTCTATAATCATTTCTTTCATTGCGCAATGTCCAAAATAAATACACGCATGCACTACGAGTGATATCTATTTTGTTTCATATGTACAAATGCATGTATCGTCATATTTTCAGATCCCATGAAAAAATCAGTTTAAATACATGCTTAACAAGGTCCTTTAAACCTTTAAGGGCATTTCAGACCTTTCATCCTTCACACATAACTCAATAAGTCAATATCCTACAAAAAATCTGACTACTAAACAACAAAGTTTGGTTTAAAAGCTTAGAGGTTTATAAGCTGATTAAGCTAAAAAGTTGACTTTAAATTATAAGTCAAAAAACCCAAACCTAAACAGAAGGGCCTAACTACCGAGCTGCTAGAAAGCCCAATTCAGCCTGCTTGCGCGGATGATGTCCATCAGGCCACTTGACAGCCATTACCCACGCACTCACGTGCACCCTGACCCCCGACGAGAGATCTCGAACAACCATGTCCCCTAGCCGCCCCCCAAACCCGCACTACCCGGACACTGCAACTGGGGCCCACTCCTCCTCCAGCCCACGCCCGGTGCACGTAGCAATTACCGCCTCCTAGCCGCAGGGGAAAAACCGTACTTACCCCCGCGAAACGCAGGGGTAGGTAATACTTGGCCGCTGCTCACCTCCGCTCTCCTATCCCCCCCACCTCATTCCGCTTGTGCGGCCGCGTGGAGCTGCCGCTGCGGCGTTGCGGCTGCGCTCCGAGCCGAGCAACCCTAAACCCCAGCAAAACCTCTTTCTCCGGTACGATCGATCGAAGCCTCCGGCGCGGAGATCCCGACGCATCTGACCCACCGAATCTCCCCACGGTTCGTGCTCTCCTCCCATGGGCGTCTCCGTCTCGGAACGGCCGGATCGCGCGCGGCGCGGCGGAATTGTGTTCGTTTCACGTTTCGATCTGTCCGGTTGGTTGGTGTGGGATTGGATGGGGTGGGGGGGGGGGTCTAGGGTTTGAGGTTTGCGGTGCTGTAGGGTTTTGGGGGTTTTTAGGGTTGGTGGGGAGCATGGCACCTGATCTGGTTTCGAAGGGTGTTAGGCAGGCTCGTGTTGTGAGCTCTGTTATTTAGGTTAGTAGGTTAATGGGTGCTTAGATCCCTGGTGTGATACTTTCGATGAGTTTTGCTTTGCATGATTAAACATGGTAGTGTTGCCTCTGAGTGAATGTGGAAGTTAGGACACTTGTTGTAGCTGTTTTTTAATTATATAATTAATACACGTGCAGATGGTTGCTGGATGGGTGATTTTACGTTGTCCTGTTACTTTGCATCTTGGTTGCTTGTTTGCTGCGATGGTTTTATTGTGAAGCTGGTTTGCTAGTTCAAACTATACGATGATTGACTTGGGTTGGGGCAGTTCAGATAGAAAAGGCGATGGAAGGAATCACATTTATACATTGTGCAATTAGGAGAGAAAGGAGGTTTTGGAAAGCCATTGGATTCTATAAATGCATGCAAATTTGAAGTTATGCCATTTGAAGAGGGAAACCTATTCTATTATGATGTCAATTTTTTTTCGAGAACGCGCAAAAGAACTGCGCTTCTTTGTATTAAGCAGAAGGAGTTTAGCACAACCAAACTTACACAAAAATACAAACCCACGCACACCCACAGCGACTAAAAAACACGAAAAACTCAATTTTTTAAAAGGGATAGTTTTCATACTAACAGATATTTGCATGCTCTGAATATATGATTTGGTTATATATGGGATCCTGTATATAAAATCGAATTGAGATGAGTGCAGTAATTTTGTGCTCATCTCTTCTTTTTTTGGGTACCATTTGCTAAATTTATCTATCGCTTTCTTTTTTATTCAGTGTGAAGAATCCGTGTTGGCTCCTGGACTTTTGCCTTTGAGAAGATGGCAAGAAAGAAGAACCCAATTGTCTTTCTGGATGTATCAATAGGTGATGAACCTGATGAAAGAATGATTTTTGAGGTACACCTTTTTTGTTTTTTTTGTTTGCGTGCTGTTTTTATTATCCATTTAAGTTGGCTTGCAAGTGTGGGTGGTATATATGAGATCTGCAGCTCTAGTTGTGTCCTTCATTGTTCATTATCAAGTCTGAAGATGGTGTTGATTTGCTTGATCTATATACAATCTGTATAACAGTGAAAAATATACCCTTTTCCTTGCAGTTGTTTGCTGACGTTGCTCCCCGGACAGCTGAGAACTTCAGAGCATTGTGCACAGGTAATGTTTGTTTTAACTTGTTTTTAGGTGAATAGATACAAACTCCATCTATTGCTGAGTGGTGCTTGGTGACTATTTATGACTGCTGCTTTAGGACAATAGATTTATTATGTTTATCTACGAGGCGACCACAGCTTTTGTAGTGGTTGTGGTAATGCATCAATCGAAATATTACAGCTTTTATTTTCATCCAGCTTGCACTTTGGCAACGAAATGCCTAATTTTTTTTAAGTAATATAGCATGAGTTAAAATATGACCACACCTATCTGAATCTTACTGTCCTTAATATTAAATTTTGGTGCAACATTCTTCTCATCAGTTGTCTTAATAATTTTGAACCTATTTAAAAGGACAAATAGTGTCATCTTATGAACATACAAGAATTCAACATCTTGCAAATATATTTGTTACTATCCTTGGTATTGTTCATTCCATGTATTTGTTACTAGGTAATTGTGACAGTCTTGATGAACTTTTCAGTCTTTTTTTTCCCTTCTTGAAAGCACTTGGAATACCTTCAAATTCAAATTATCCTGTTTTTTATTGAATCTAAACTGTAATTTTGTGAGTAAATCTGAGTACTTCCAGAATTTGTGAACTTAATCGTAATATATAATGAGATGATTTGGCAATAACATATTAGGACATTGACCAATTCCTAACTTGTGTGGAAGTGGAGCTTGTTATTTTCCTTTTAATTCACACGTGCAGAGCACAACTGTTAGTTTATATGAGTTAGTTTTGCATTTCTTAATTACCCAATGTCCCAATTATAATTGTAATTAAAGTTATCTGGTGAAGCATGTGCTATATATTTTTCTTACAAGTGATCAAACTTCCTCTTGAAATCATGAACCAGATAATGCATGTTGCCACAATCTAAATTGTCCTATAAGTTTTGTGGCAATTCGTCGATTGATTCAAGTACAAAAATATGTAATGCACCTTGCTGGGCTGGGGTTTCCATTTCCTTTTTGGGGCCACAGCATGTAGGCAGTCAATACGTGGTGTGAGTTGAAGATTCAGAACTACAGTACTCTACATGAGCTTACTTAAGTATATGCTATCGTAGTCTACATGAGCATACTTAAGTATATATACTATTGTAGCTGCAATTCTAGTCTAGGAGTTACATTCTGGATTATGAGCACTTATTCTGGAAACAATGCTAATATTTACTGATATACTTTGTTGAAATCATGTGATAATGTAGTGGTTAAGACATTTTTAGTTGTGCTAGAGCCCACGAGTTCAACGGGTTGAGCTTACAGATTAGCTTCATTTTTTGAGAAGTTCACCCCCTCCCTTGTTTCTGGTGTTGTTGCTCTTGCTAATTGAGGTTGTGTGCTCCAGGTGAGATGGGAATTGGAAAGACAACTAAGAAGCCACTATATTACAAGGGATCAATCTTCCACCGTGTCATCAAGGGGTTCATGGCACAAGTCAGTTTTTCTTCTTGCTCTCTGTCTTTTTGGTAATTTTATGTAGTATGCTCCATAATTATAGTCTATAGATTATAATGATTGTATTCTGAGGTTAGCATTTGGTTAGCTTTATCTCTATCTATTTTTAGTCAGTTTCCTGTTTCCTTCTCCATGATGTAGGATGCAGGACAGATGATCTCAACTGCTTTTCTTATCATATAGTTTTAAGGTTGTATGTTGTTGTATTTTCTATGTTTGCTATTCTAGTAACTACAATGTAAAAAAAAGAGACTTGACTTAATTGCTTTCTTAAGCGTAGTTCGCTGATTGGTACTTTCTTTTTTCAGGGTGGCGACTTTTCAAGTGGAGATGGTGAGTTATACATTTGGTTCTTTCTTCTCTTACATTTTCCATCGCCTAATTTTTTCCCCAGAGGTGGAAATTCCCAACCATAATGTGACCTGTTTCTTGGTTTTCTTGTGATTTCTCCTGAAATAACATAATCTGTTTTGTGTGTCGTTACTTATATAGAGATTTTGCATGCATGCATGAGGCGACGGTCGGTTGATGCTAATTTTGATAGTCCTGGCAGTTTTTATGTGTAATGAACATTAGTTCATTGGGTAGAATTAGACTTGGGGATAAGGGATGGATCTCTAGAAGGGAGGAAGAATGAGGCACTGGGGAAGAGGATTTTATTTAGTCTTTCGTAGTAGTGTATTTCTGTGTCATGTCCCTTTGATAATATTTTTCCATACACACAGAGTAATACACTAATACTGCTTCAGTGCTTCCTGTTTTTCATTATGTTTTTCTTATTTGTGAAAGTTACTCAATAATATAATTGTGTTATAGGATCTGGTGGAGAAAGTATATACGGCGGAAACTTTGCAGGTAATATCTTGTGAAACTTATTCATTTAAACCAAGTTTAATATCCAATTAGGTTCACATGTTTCTCTATACACATTAAGAATGTTTCTTACCAATCTAACAATACATTGTTAATTGTAGATGCAGACATTTTTTTTATAAAGGCATTTTAAATAATTTTTTATTCTCAAATTCATCACAAGTTACAGTAGTGATGGTTTCCCCTGCTTGGCACTAAAACTACAGTAGAATAGTATATCTCACCCAGTTATGCTAATAATCAAGTAGTGAAAATGTATTATTTGCATTTCAGATGAAAATTTTGTCCTACGCCATGATGAGCGTGGTCTCTTGTCAATGGCAAATGCTGGACCTAATGCTAATGGCTCCCAGTTCTTCATTACTTTCAAGCCTAATGTTCGTCTTGACAGGTTTGTTCCGATGAGTTTCATTTGAATGGTTATATGTTTTAGATTTTTAGTATTGTATAATAAACTCATAACTTAGGACCATATGAATTTGGCTCAAATTTGTGCGTGAGGTACCCTCTCAGTGGAAAATCTGAAAATGAATTTAGGCTTATTGTATAAAAGAAACTCATAACTTAGGCCCATATGAATTTGGCCCAAATTTGTGCATGAGGTACCCTCTCAGTCGGAAATCTGAAAATGAATGTAGTCTACCCTCTTGCTTATGCAATATTTTAAATTAATAAGAGATGCTCACCCATATTTTGTTGGAACACTCGTCCTTAATCTAAGCATTTGATTGTCGTCCTTTAGACTGGTGTTCTTGTTTCAATGCTAAACCTAACCTATTTGTCTAAATGAAGATTCAAATAATACCTTCATCCAAAAACCAAAAACTAGGCTACCAGTCTTTCATGTGATGTTTCTAGAGTAGCACATTATTTGCTTAAATTCTCTATTTTGTCAAGTAAACTATGTAAGAATTGTCTGGCACTACTTTTAATGGGTTGCTTGTAGGATGCTCAGATCTCCATTGGTACCCAACTCAAATCTGTCCAAGTAAACACTGCTTGTTGAGATGTAGGAATTTTAATATAGTTTTGTCACTCTACGTGTTATCCCTTTTCTGTTTTCAGTACTGTTCCAGTCATCGAGGACTCTTGACGTCCTCCGGATTGGGACATGCTGTTGCTTTGCAAACGGAAATCTTGGAGGTTCTTGGTCTTGCATTGTTAAAACTGATTGCTGCTTTGTTCCCCTTTATCCAAAAATTGAATATTTTTATTGGGTCGAGAGTCGAGACAGCATGCACATTTTCACACTAGATGTAGGCAGCCACTGTAATGTGAATTTGGGATGTTATCTTCAGTTTTTACTGTTTGGACTAGATGTGTACTTGTCGGACTGATATGCTCACGGTCTAAGGTTGAAGTTCAATGCCAAGTATGGTATTTTTATACTTCAAATATGGCAGGGTTACAACATAGCAAGTAAACTATGGCAGGATGCGCATGGTTTCCTAACTTAGTAGTTAGTACTGAGAGTTTTGGTAATATCTTACTATGTTGCAGGAAGAGCACTGTTTTTGGCAAGCTTATTCTAGGAAATGATGTATTGAAGAGGATTGAGCATGTTGATGTGCATGGTTCTGATTCTATGCCTGTTGTTCCAGTAAAAATAGTGGACTGTGGGGAGCTCGTTGATGGTAAAGACCATGGATGTGTCACAACTGAAAACGGTAATGCTCATAACTTTGATGGCAATTTTCAAATGCACTCAGCAGCTATCTAAGCATTTAAAAATTCTAAATCTTTTGCATGTAGGTGTAGATAGTTTAGTTTTTTAACATCATATTTTTTGTGATTATGATCCCACAGATAAAAAGAGAGCTGTTAAATCAAAGTTGTCCAGGGATATATCTTCTGATGAGGAAAGTAATGAAGGAAAACACAAGGGACATCGCAAGAAATCTTCAAAGAGGAGGAGGAGGAGGAGATATTCTTCTTCAGAATCGGACAGCTCATCTGAGTCTGAAACTGAGCCTTCAGATTCTGAGAGCGAGTCTGATACTTACTCCAGTGACTCATCCGATCTCAGCAGCTCAAGTGACGACAGACGAAGGCGCAGAAAGAAGCGCTCCAAGAAGAATAAACACAAGCGTGCAAAAAGAAAGCGTGATCATAGGCGTGAGAGAAGACGTAGAAAGCGTGACAGGAAATCAAAGCAGAAGTCAAAAAGGTTTGTTTGCATTGCCAAATTGAACATTTTAGCCCCTCATCTGAGATATAACATATTTTTTTATTACCAGGATGGAAGAGAGTGACAGTGAAACTGGAAGTGCGAATGATAGCAGCTCTGAGGATGCTAGAAGAAAGCGACACCGTCGTGGGCGGAAGTCTAAGGCCTCATCTCAAGTTTCTGGTAATTTCCTTTGGTGGCTGATGTATGTGCGATACCTGCTCATATTGACATTGTTTCTTTATTTCATTTGGAGTAAATTGAAGTAGAGGTTCGTAAACCTGTACTAATTACTTACTTAGGTCCATAAACTTCAAAATGCTATTGACATGCCCCATGCCCATAAACTTCGATATGTTCCACGTTAATCTATCCCAGTGTTGTGAAAAATGGCTGACTCGGCTGATTAATCGGTGACGGTGGCTAAACCGTCACAAATAGTATAATCGGACTGCTATTAACGCCGTCAAACGATTAATTGACCGTATAATCCGATTAATCGGGCGTTTTCCGATTAATCGCCCATTCTTTCCCGTTTAATCATGGAAATAGCTTATTGTTACCCACTAATTACAATACATTAGTTTATAATGTTGTGTAATGTTGTTCATAGTATGTACCATATGGATGAAGTATAAACAATGAAATGTAAAACATGGCAAATGATATTTTGTAGAGTGATAATTTACAATAACTTTGGGTAAATAAAATGCATGTAATTAATTTTAAATATAAATAAATATATCAATAAGGACACACAATCGTTCGATAAATTCCAATTAATCGGCCGTATCGCGATTAATTGCTTAGCGGTACCTCATCCGTCTATCGAGCACATACCGTTTTCCACAACACTGATCTATCCTTATGAGTAACAGAAAAATGGCATATTGTGCCACTTAAGCCCCACAACCACAAGTGATGTGGAAGCTTTCATGTCATGCCGCACAGCATTGGCGGATCTTATATAGAGGGCCATATGGCACCATGTTAGCCTAAGTACTTCTCTGTTATATTTAAGTAGACGGTGGAATAATTTTGCTAACTTATGCAAGGTAAAGTACCCTTCAGAAGATTTCAAATGAGAAAATGATGCAACTTTAGGCATGTTGGGTGCAATTTACTTTCTCTTTAAGATGGTGTCTTCTCTGTAATTTGTTTGGATTCCTGATCTTTGCAGCTCACTGTTGATTTGTTTAGACCATGTTAGTGTGTGATTTTCCGGTGGGATAATTATCCTGTAATCTGTATAGCCTCAGGCATCATCCATGTAATTTGATTACTAATTGCCCCCATCCAATTTATTTCACAGCTGAAAAGTCAGGTAGCAGTAGTTGCATGCTTGTATGTTGTGGGATTCAGATATCATTGGGTAGTAAGGTGGCATTCATGTAGTAAAACTATCAATTGACCAATCAAATTTTCTTGCCAGCTGAAAATCACACAGCAGTAGCTGCTTTGAAGGATGCCACTTCGACTCAGCAAAAGAGTGCGACACCGAGGAGTCTGGCACAAGAAGATAAGTTTCTCCTGGAAAATGGGGAGATTGGTACCAATGGTGTTACTGAATCAAAAACCGAAAGGAATGCTGATCTCGTGCCTGCTCTAACCGGCAATCGAAGCAAATCTAGGTTCCCTACAATTCTTCACACATCAATCATTCTTTGTGCTTACTGCATCCGCAAGCAGTGTTTTACCTGACATTGATAAGCAGGAGCCAGAGCATGAGTGCTAACCACTCAATGAGCAAGAGTATGAGTATCAGTCCAAGGAGAAGCCCACTCAAAAGGTCAACCATCAGCCCGAAGAGATCAGTAAGCCGGAGTCCTGTTCGTCAAAGTCTTAGTAAAAGTCCTGTCCGTGCTCCCAAAAGAAGTGAAAGCAGGAGCCCACCTCAACAGAGGAGAATTAGCATGAGCCCTCATAGAAGAAGCCCCAGCAAGAGCCCACCTAGAAGTGCAAGCAGAAGCCCAATTGCCCGCAGGAGCAGGAGTCCTGTTAAAACTCGAACAAGAAGTATTAGCAGGAGCTCAGCTAGGTCCTTGCAACGAAGAAGTCCAAGTAGGAGCCCTGAAAGACCTCATATGCGAAAAACCGTCAGTCCAAGCCCCCCACCTATGGACAAGAGGAGAAGCTTTAGCCGAACCTCTGCAAGATCTCCGTTGCAAAGAAGTGTTAGCCGGAGCCCAGATAGGCCTTCTAGGATGACTCCAAGCAGAAGTTCCCGAAGGAATACTCGTAGAAGCTTCAGCAGGAGCCCTGTGAGATTATCTAGAAGAAGTTTGAGCCCTGTAAAAGGTGGTCGATCTCGCAGGAGCGCCAGCAGAAGTGCTAGTCCACTTCGCAGGGGAGTATCACCTCCTCCCAATCATGGTAGGAGCCCATCTAGGAGTGCCTCTCCCGATGGGTCAAAACGCATAAGAAGGGGGCGGGGTTTTACTCAGCGTTACTCATTTGCAAGACAATACCGTTCCCCTTCTGCTGATCGTTCTTACCGCTACGGTGGAAGAGGTGATCGTGACAGGTAACTGAATTAACTTTGAATTATATTGTTCTTTCATTTTGGAAAAGTTACTGTAGTAATTTTTGTAGATATGTGAGTTACCGAGGCCCGCGTTATCGATCACCTCATAGACAGTATAGAAGCCCACCTAGAGGAAGAGCATCACCAAGGTAAGTTAACTGTTGTATTATCTGATAAATAATTGCAACATGTTGTGCTTGCATTTTCTTATCACCTGGTCATTTTTTATGCGACTTGTGGTATTGTTTCAACCAACTCTGTAGCAAGATGTTTGAGTTGGTATGAATAGCTTAATCTAATGTATGGTTTAATTTCATGATTCTCTTTTGTTTTCCCACTGGAGGCCTATCAGGTACAGGAGGAACCGAAGCATCTCACGCAGCCCTGTTTATCGAGACCGAGGAAGAGGTGGACACAGCAGGAGTCCTGTACGCAGTCGTTCACCTCCTGCTGGGAAACCAAGATCACATGGTGATCGTGCACGGTCAATCTCCAGGAGCAGGAGCCTGTCTGGGTCAAGATCAAGGTCTCCACCACCAGTGCAAGATCGCTCCCCTCCTGCTTCCCCATCTCCAAAACGTGCTGTGAGTAATGAGAAGTACCGGTCTCTGTCTGCCAGTCCTGAAGGGAAGAAGGGTTTGGTTTCCTATGGAGATGGCTCCCCTGATTCTGCTGGGAAGTAGGGGAAACGAAAATGTATTTACTAGCTTTGACCGTGCCAAATCCATTTGCGGTTTAATTGTGCCATTGGTGGAGAAGCCGTTTTGAGGTGTCCCTGCTGTTGTTTATCACTGTAGAAATGCCACATATATTATTCGGGATGGTTGTGAATTTGGTTGAATTATCTTTGGACAATCATAATCTGAGGTTAGTGTATGGTTTTGTTGAACATGCACCACGATTTGCTTGCAGTAATTCTTATGCACGGTGGCAATCTGGGTTTTATCAAATTTGCTGCATATATAATCTTATTGAGGCACTTTGTTCTTGGATTTGTTGAACACGTACGCCTGAGTCCCTCCTGCGTTGGTCTGTTGAAGTGTTCTTTGGGCTCACTAATAAGAAGCTTTAGCCATTAGCATTTGTACTTCAGCACGTTTTTATGTTATATTACGTGCCGTGTCGCTGGACTGCTGGTAGTTTATGCCCCATTTGGAACATGGAATTTCCCTGGTCCTTATCTGGTGGTCTTCTTGCAATTTGCAGCCTTCATGGATACTGAAGGTTTGCGTCCGCCCGTAGAATATATTATATTTGGCAGTTGTTTTTATGGTGTTTGGTGTGACATAATGTAATATGGCACACAGTGCATGAAATATTAGGAGCATACTCTATTGATTTTTTTTTTGGTGTTATATGGATTAGAAGTAACTTTCTTCAAGAAGATATAAAGTACATAAAAGTAACCAGGCGCACTTAGTTTTTTTGGACTGTTAATACGTGAGTTTGTTATTAACATGTTATAGTACTAACAGACTAATACCTAGAGGTAGATACATAAGTATATAGCTGATCATCTTACTTTGCAGTTAATAAATTGATTTTTTTATCGACTTACTTCTCAGGCGCAATTCAAGGAAAAAAAAATCCTAAATCGAGCAGCAAAAGTCCATCCTAGATAAGATACATAAAAGTATTTTGAAACGACTAGCATAAAAGCATTTTGAAATGACTAATCCAAAACGGGAAATATTTTAGTAGATAAGATTAGAATAACAAACAGCACAATAGCATTAAAATGTAGGAAAAAAAAATGTGAAATAGCAGTGTCAAACATGTTGAATATTCCTATCAAGTCGAGCAGACTTGGTTCAATTCATCTAGCCCAATACCAGGGTTAACAATAATCAAATCCTATGATATACAACAATTACACGAATGTCCTGAATTCAATTGCTAAGTAGGCATTAAAATCACTTTCACAACAATATTCGGACAACACAGTGCAATGTCCGAGCCAGGTTTCTGTCCAAAAAACAACAGGGTAGCTGATTTTGGACTCCTGGGTGTAAGTGAGCAACTATTTTGCTCCCTTGAAAAGATGGACAGATTTGCAAAACAATGTTCAAAAGTATTTGTTTATGTCGAAAGTTCAAAAGGTTGAAGTGGCAGTCTATTAGAGTAACTATCAAAAAGCCTCACTAGGAAATTAATCCATAGGTTTTTTCTATATATATCATCATCACATAGAGCAGCTCAGCTTGACTAACAAAATCGCCGATTTAATAGAACACACAAAAAAATAACTATGGAAGTAAATGCCCTGAGAGTAACTATGACAAAAAGGTTAATTTGGAGACAAATTGTCCAGTTACAGTTTGTAATGGGCACAACCATCTTACGTAGAAACTGACAAAAAACACCAAGTCATCACTACAGAGAAGCACTACCAAAATCCATATGAGCTGGAGTAAACTCCAATGTGTTTGTTGGCAAAGGAAGGTCGGAGAATGTCGCCATTGCTCAGTTCATCATTATTTGTAGGATCTACATGGATGCCGAACAACTTAAAACCTCGAGGACTTTACATCCATATGGTACACAAGAATAGTTCCAAGGACATATTAGGCAAGCAAAGAAACAATGAATTTGTAGACCTCCATCTATAGAATCAAACAAACAGGTATGGAGTACACTTCCAGAAGGCATATAGTAACTATACACTTTCAGAAGCCTTACCGTGTATAGAATTGACCAGGTATTAGCATGAGCTAGAACTGATATAGGATATGTTATATACATAGCATGAACCAGAAAACCTGACCATGCTGCTGGGGAACAAGATCTCACAGTGCTAGTTCCTCCAAGAGAGGCCCACCGTTGTAGACTCACCTGCAACCACACCGTTCAAAGACTCGTACCAGAATAACACAAGCTCAAGAGGCTAAGAAATGTAGAGTCAATTGGGCAACAAAAGCCAACCAGTTTTTATGCAGAGCACATCACCAATTTGAGGAGAATGAATGCAAGTTCGTTGATTCTCTGTGAGAAAAGAAAAAACAACATATTGATCTTATAACAAAAGGAAGGATATTTTCATTTTTTTTACTATTCCATAAATAAAACTCAGTAGCATTTTTTAAGAAGAAAATTCAATAGTAAGAGTTGCATTATGTGCACAGAAAATTGGCCAAGGGAAAAACACTGTTTGGATGCCCCACTAACATCCAGGAGCACATAGCATTATGTAGTCTCTTGCATCGATGGTCTTAATCAACAACAAATTATAATACTTGGAAGTGATGTTGCGTACCTTGATACTATTGACAGTAGAAGTACAAAAATCGTAGCTGGCAGTGGTAAACATAGCATGTATAGGAGATCGAGCTTTGTCTAAACTGAACAGGACATGGTCTTTTGTAAGCGATGCAGGGAGTATCTTCTATTCATTTTTTCCTATTTCAACTTTTCTAGTGGTTGCAGCATTCTTGAAATGAATAAACAATACAAAGTGGCAGTACAATATTCAGGTATTTTGCAAACTGTAGAAAGTCTGCAAAATGCAGTGCTTAGCAACTTATAAATATTCTGAACTGTGTTGTGCTATTCTTTACTCCAAAAACTTTAGTGCTAAAAATTAACATGAAGATCTAACAGCGGTGAAACCATATTTGTAGTCGTATTTTTTTTAATAATATGAATATGAAGTCGAGTGGACTCGAATTATGAACATGAATGAAATGCTATAGTGAATATGAATGCGAATCGAATGGAGAGGAACCATCTGGTGCGTTAAGCGATAAAACAGTTGGTACTTATGATATCAGGAACTACCATGACAATGGACTTTGGTTTTAGGGATCGAACAAGACAATATATAAGCGTAATAAACATAATCTAATGCAATCAAATAACAGAAGAAAGGGATGTAAAATTAGAAAATAAAAAAGATAAGACAAGAAGGGTTGAAATTCCAGGAAATTATCAATTGAACTTACATTTTATACCAACAAAATGGCCCAATGAATGCTTCACAGAGAGGTTGATCGGGATGGCCTTCCTAGCAGATAACTCCCTAGTGAATAGCGATGCATTGTTCTTACTCCTCTGGAATAGTCACACGACCCAGCAATTTTCATTGCTACGGCAGTGTTCTACACCTAAATAATCAGAAACCTAGCATCAATAGTGTTGAAATAAATTTGTAGGCCGGCTAGGGTGCTACATACATCAAAACAAAAATATAGAGTTATCGTTCCTAATTATCTCGGTGGAAGGCTGGAAGCACATCCACATGAGTTCAACAAAAAAGAAGCTAGATGTTTATCTGTAGATAAGATTTGACGAATGGCCGCGGGGATGGAAAATGGGATCTCTACACATTGGAAAAGAAAATAAGCAACAATCGGATCTACCAGGATCGTAACTTGGAACTGAAAACACAACAATGGATTTTTAATGGCTATGAACATGCTGTACAGAACATTATCAACTAAACATGCAACTCAGTGAAGATTTTCTATAGTAAAATTGGGAAGATCGTATCAAAATGTCCATATGAGATGTAATTTGGTATCCATGGGCATTCACTAGAATGATTAGTAAAGTAAGACGGACTCCACTTATCATGAAAGTTTATAGCGAATAACTCAAATAATCCCTATTTTGCCAAAAGGCAGGCAAACTTTTTAGCAAAACAGAAGGTACATAAAGAAAGCATAAGTATAAATTAATTCACCAAATCAGGGTAATCAAGGCTGTCATGAAAAAGTCATATGGCATCTCCAAGGCCAAGTGGTTCACCTACATCATCAAAGCATTATCAGAATACATATGAGAAGACAAAGTGCCATACTACAATAAAGTTACAACTACTTCACCTTTCCTAGTGCGATTGAGGACATAATCAACACCGACTTGGTCAATATCTACATCATCCAACGAGATTGCGTCAGGCAACATTACAACTTTCTTGATCAAGTTACCAGAAAGGATGTAGTTGAGTAATACATGGCGATCACGGCGATAACGTTGCAGTAGGTCAACAAGATTTTCTTTTGTTAAGTTGAAACACACAAGAGTCGGTTTACAATCGAACATAACGATCTATAAATGGAAGGAGGACTATTATGAAGCGATCGTTACTCATCCATATTGTGTGCAGGGGAGACAACAATCTGAGTTTAAAAATGTTGTTCAAAGTACCACCAAATGCTTGCCACCAACATAATGAACCTGCAAAGAAAAACTTGTTAATTACATGAAACAACAATCGGATACAAAAAATCAGTTCAACTGTTTGTGTTGAAAATAGTCAGTGAACTGCAAATCTAATCCTACAGTTAGTACATTTTGTCAGTTCAAATTCACTGTATATCATTCTCCAAAAATCACTAACTGCCATGCCGTGCATATTCATGAATATAACTAACTGAGGTGACCCATATGGAATTTCGTGATGACAAATTCTTCCCTGCCAAGCCCTCATGGGGAAAAAAATCCCCACATTCAACATTCATGGCTCATGAAATGAGATTACATTGCCCACAAGTCCCAGAACATGCCCGATCCAACCAAATTTGCCACGTGGCAGTAGTACCTCACTGTGCAAGCTACATCGTACAACTCAACCAAAATCGAGCTGAGAATTGATATTTTGCCCTCTCTTTAGTTGGGTTTTTAGAAAATATCTTCTTTCCTGATGTAATACATTTTTTGCCCTCATCTTAGTCTATTTCTTCGTTTTTTCTCTCTTTGCATTATTTTAATCTTATTTGCCTGTTTTCTCGTTACATGGCATGCGAAATTACCCTCTTGCCCTCGGTCGGCACAGCCCCATTCCCGTTTGCAGCACCGCTAGCTTTCTTCACACAACCAGAATGTTCCAAGTGGCTGCAGCGTCGAGATGGAGGGCCAAGTGGCCGAGCGATTTGACCACCGAGCGCACGGTGCGGTGGGGAGCCGGAGGCATCGGTGAGAGAGGAAGGTGGCGAGTGCGGAGGCGATCGAGGCGAAGGCTGGCGGGAGGAGGAGGAGATGAGGATGTGGGGAGGAGGATGGCGAGAAGGAAGGCGAGCGGCGGCGGCGGGTCACCGGCCGGCGGTTCCGAGCGCGAGACGGCGCGGGGAGGTAGGATGCGTGTGTAAGGAGGAGGCCATCATCGACGAGAATGGAGCGGATGGCGGCGGTGGAGGCAAGGAGGTGGCGGTCTTTGTGGGGCGGCGGGCGGCCGTAGCGCGCGAGAGGCGGCACGACGCGTTGCGAGAAGGCCGAGGAGCGGGGCTTGGGAGGTCTCGTCGGCGTCGACTTCGGCGGCAGCCGCCGAGGCTCTCTGCTTCCGCTTCATGGCCACGGACATGACAGAGAGAGACCGCATCCGGTGGTTGGGCCGTTCTTTAGGCAAGTGCCGTCCAAGTGGAACGACGCGGAGAAGTGGATCGCCGGGAGGCACGTCGTGCACTCCAACCCGATCTTCTCCAAGAAGGCCACCCTGCACGGCCAGAGCGGCGGCGTCCATGTCGAGCCGGAGTTCGCACTGTCGTCGGATGTGAAGAAGAGCGGCGGTCAGACAATCTTCTTAGCTCACGCGGAGCCGTCGGTAGCGCGCTGACCGAGCTGTCGTCGTCGTCGTTGAGCGGGTCGGCGAACAAGCAACCTCATCAAAAGAAGCTCCGCGTTTCAGAGAGGCTGCCAAGTGAAACTAGTACAAGTGAATTCTACCGCATTCTGAATTGTTCATCTAAATCTACACAAATACGACTGAATTGAATTCCAAGGGATTCTGATTAGTTCATCTAAATTTACGCAATGCCATTGCGACAAAGAGATGACAAGACTAGATATTTTCGGTTTCATTGACAAATTCTTGAAGTGTTGTAACCTGTGTTTGATGATGTGTGTTGCAGTGAGCTCGTCGGTGCAGTCGGTGTCGATGAGGGACGTCGGCGCGGAGATGACACCGATTGCTAGCCGAGAGCGATCGAGAGCGCACCCGGTCGGCGCCACCACTCCATCTCTCAGCTCGCTCTGCTCGGTGCCGTCGAGCCCGAAATGTGGGCAGTCGGCTTTGTCTTCTGCGTCAGAAAGGGAATTGCAGATCAGGACTCGCCGTGAGATCCCCGCGCTTGGGCTACAGCTGGGCAAGATGAACATTGCGTCCTAGGCTAGCAAGGTGGATAGTGCTGCAAACGGGAACAGGGCTGTGCCGACCGAGGGCAAGTAGGTAATTTCGCATGTCATGTAACGGGAAAACAGACAAATAAGATTAAAATAATGCAAAGAGGGTAAAAATCGAAGAAATAGAATAAGAGAGGGGCAAAAAATGTATTACATCGGGAAGAAGAGTATTTTCTAAAAACCCAACTAAGAAGAGGGCAAAATATTAATTCCCCAGCACACAATGCCAACCAACTTCTCGTCTTACTTACCATGGGACGCACACAAACCCCCACCCAACTTATCCACTGTCTGGTATCTTCCCCGCGTCACCCATTTCAATCCCACAGCAGAGCGAAAACAACTGTTGAGATCAGGATCTTCCACCGCAGCAAAAAAATACTATGATGACACTGTAGCAAAAATAATGTAGATGTGGTACTATTCTTGAACATTGTAGCTATCGATCCCGGATATTGTTTTTCGATCCGACAGCTCAAATCCTGGGAATGTCATGACACTATTCACCCATGACATTCCCAGTGGGATATCAGAGGATGCAAACCCGGGAGGGAACCCTAGGATGACGACTGCGGAGATGGAGCGGACAGATCTGGGCCATCTGTGCAAGAAACATGAAGGAATGGCTTTGCACCGGCTCGATTTGGACCGCACTATGGCGATATGACACTTGAGGACCGTCGAAATAGGACCTGGATGTAATTTCAAAAATCGGCGGGGGTTTTCGCAAAAATGATGACGTGGGAGGTACCAGGGCTCAGGAATTCTATGAGCTATAGATAAGGGCGAGATGCATGTTTTATCGTTCCATGGGTGTCGCTTGTTGTGGTACATGTATTTTTTTATACGGTTGCGGTATATGCATTAGTTAGTGATTTTGTTCAATTTTTAGGTCTTCTTGGAACGCATAAGAATCTCACATGGTTCTTGAGAAGAGAGTAGTGCTTACATTATACAGAAACGATTTTGAAGGGTAATTTTTTCGGTTGATGTTCCCCACTGAATCAGCCACACCGTTGCTTACACATTTCAGTATCCACACCAAATCCCTAAAGAAACCGACGTGGCCACTCCCGCGCCACTCGCTAGCACTAGCGCTACCCCCTCCAATTCAAACCTTCACCGTCTGATCTCATATCAATGGTCCTCACCTACCTTCCACTTCATCAAACCTCCCAATTCGGAGCACCCCAAGAGCCAATTAACCAACCCAACAATCATTATGATATATTACACTATGAGGGCATGTACAGTAGTCAACCATCAGCTGTCTATAAGAGATGCCACCTAGGATTTTTAACGAGATGAAGGAAAGAGAATGAAGAGAGGGAAAAAGATCGTCTATCATGCAATCGACAACATCGTACCAAAAAACCGGATGCTATTAATGCCTTTTTCTCTGTTGTACGCGCTTTCTGCCCCGATGCTCCCAACCTCCTCGCACGTGATTTCCCCCACGCCTGTCCCTCCTAGCGCGCAATTTCTTCACCACGCCCAGCATCCTCACGCACAATCTTCTCCACACAATGCCATTGCACGCACGTGATTTCTTCTCCACGCCTGCACTCGGTGTGCACGACTTCTTCTCCTCACTCCCCTACCGCACGCGATTTCTCCTCCATGACCTGCCCGCACGCATGAAAGGAAACAGGGATCGACTTCTTCTCCACGCCCTTCTTCTCCACAACACGTGCCTCGTCCAATCCCAGGCGTCCCCATCACCTCCTGCAGGCCACAACTACTGGTCACATTTGCTGAACTGGGAAGATGCCTTGCCGATCGACACAGGTGGGTGCACCGCCGCCGCGGGGATCTCAACTGAGCTCATATGTGGAGCATGTAGCCGCCTCCTCCCACTCCAACACAGCCATTTGGTGGGGTGGCGCATACACTGGTAGCCCTGCCACCTCCTCACCTCAGGCGGTCGCCACAGACAAGCAGGCAGGTCAGGCCACAGCGACTGAGTTCTCATCCCCAACCTCAAATCCACAACACTAGTACTGTTTGTTCTTCTCAATTTCCTGATTTGTACATTATGAAGAGATTTGTTGTTCACAAATTCAGTTCTTATTACTGCCCTTTGCTAGAACAAAGTTAGTTTTCATAATTATCTACATGCATGTGAGTATCTATGTGGTGGGTAACTATGATGTTTAGGAAATATTCGGTTTCGAGAAGTTTGAAATTTAAAGAATAACTTGCTTTATCCCAATAATAAATGAAGGAGTAACTTGGTCTTAGGTTCATTCCCCCATTATGTGCAAATTTGCAGTAGTGAAAGGCCAAAGCACTGATCATGTAATTAACTGAAGTTTAGTGCTGTTTCAGAAAATGGATGCCTCATTTTATACTATCTTGTGTTGTTTTCTTTCTCTAATTTGTTGAATCACTGTAGTACAAGACTTGTCCTGTTCAATCTAGGTTTTAGCTTTGGTACAAATTAGAGCTCACCTTTATTTCACTCATACCAAACTGGAACTAATCATTGAATAGGCTCATTTGATGTAAAGTATAGACTTCTATACATGCCCTAAGTATCTATTCTTTTCGCTAATGATCATTACTAACCAAGTCTGCAAGAGAGTTAGAAGTATGCATTATATCTGTAAGAGAGTTAGAAGTTCTTTGAATGCTATTTGGATCTGACCTGCAGTTCTTTCAGTATTTCAGAATTTGTGCCACTATATAGCTGGTCAAGTTCTGTAAACACAAATGTATGGTTTGTAAGAATAGAATTGCACTTTGGGAACATCCTGTCTATGCCAACTATGAACTTATCGATTTTATCACAAGATGTATGTATGTTTTTTCCTTCTTTTTTCAGGGGGAAGGATCCTCGTCCGACAGGTGGTTTCTTAAGCTATTTCTAAAATCCATCAAATTTCCCCCTTCCACATCAGGTCCCTAATCAGTCGCCCGTGTCACAAAATTTCAATTTCATTGGCAGTTCTTCACACTATGCTCCATTCCTAGCAAAACGACCATCGACTACCAAAGGGATTCCATCACCATCAATTCCAAGTCGAGCACTCCAACTACACCATCCGGTTTGCAATCCTAGCCACCCATCAATGTTGTTAGTGGCGACGAGGATGGAGAAATTAGGACCAACAAGCGTATTGCATGGACAAAAGAGGATGACCTGAGATTGGTAAGTTTCTTATGTACTTATATCTGGTAAAATGGTAATATGTGTGACTCTCTGAGTAACTATTTGAGATCTTCATAATGTCCACAACAGTTAATCTTCTTTGATCACAATGTAGTTGAGCTCTTGGTTAAATAACTCAAATGACCCAATCAATGGGAATACCAAGAAGAACGGTCGATATTGGGGAGATGTTACTAGTGTCTACAACAACACCACTCCAAAAAATCAGAGAAGACTAGCGAAGCAAGCCAAGGACCGTTGGCATAGTCTTAACAGGCTAGTCTACCAGTTTCATTGCTCTTGGAACAAGGCCTTCAACATTTATGCTAGTGGGCAGTCCGATGACCAGTTGATGGACAAGGCCCATGCATTCTATGAGGCAGACTATAAAATGGGACAATTTTGTCACATTAATTGTTGGAAGGCTGTCCGAGACCAACCCAAGTGGCAGACATGCAATGAGTAGCTTGAGAAAATGAAGAAGAGAAAGATGTCGAAAGCAGGGGAGGCAGGTGAGCATACATCGATCCCTGTAGATATCGAAGATATCCTGTGTCCAAAGGGAACAAAAGCAACCAAGGCTGAACGTAATGGCAAAGGAAATACCAAGGCCGCTATAGCAGATATAGAAGTGCTCAACAAGTATATAGCTGCTCAAGCCGAAGCCAAAAATAATCGTAGCGGGATGCTAGAATTGCAACAACGTCTCTCTGCTGAGAAGCTTGAATTAGTAAAGCTCTCAGCCCTTGCAGCAAAGGACAACAAGGAGGCCAAAATCTCGAGAAAGAGTCTAAAATGATGAAAACGTATAGAGCGCTGATTATGCAAGATACAATAGGGATTACGGACGAAATGAAGAATGAGCATGTGAAGGCACTTAAGACTATGAGAGAGAGAGAGAGAGAGATTATTTGGCAACGCTCAGTAAGATCTATTCCTCGTCCTTATGTTTCCTTGTCAAGTTACTGAAATGCAGTCTAAAAGTTTGTTCTTTACATCTTGAAGGGTTTGACTACTAGTTAATTAGCTTTATCGCTTCATGCTTCATGGAAATGCTCAGTTAGATGTGCTCTTCTACTCCTAGTATGTTTGTCAATTGGTTCTGGAACTTCCATAATATTCTGATTACTTTTATTGTGAATCATTTTCTATAACTTTTTCTGGTTGGCACTAATTATTATAATCGATGCAATGATTATTAAACTGATTATTACACAAAGGATAATCTGATTGCTGGATTGGATAAAAAAAATGGACCATACGGAGAAGTCATGGTGTGATGCTGCTATGGAGTCCCTAGTGTTCATGTTCTGTTTTTTGAAAGAGGTCTAGTCATTTATCGTTTGATTTATTTTCATGCACATGTGAACATGGTCTGTAACTAACATTTGAAGTTAAAGAATCACTCGTTGTAGTGCTCAACAATTTGCAGTTGAACTTCGACATATGTATGTGTGTCTCCAATTTGCAAATGTTGCTCACTGATGTAGTGATACTCTTTTATGTCTCTACTCTGTACAACTCAAATCCTCGAGCTAGAATAAGCGTCAAGCTAGTCTCTGAGGCCGGTGTAGTAGTTGTTGCTAGTGGTGTTGTAAAAGGACATGCAGACCATGTTATTATTTTCGGCCATGACGGAGGAACAGGAGCTTCAAGGTGGACTGGTATTAGGAATGCTGGGATTGACGAGTCAAGATTTGCATGGAGAATGACTCGATCTAGCTAATCCAGTCATGAGCTAATGCAATCAAGATCTTCATGGTAAGATTGATTGGGATCAGTTTATATAAAACTAACATCTTCACCTCTTTGCATAGCTCAAGCCTTGCCTTTTCGACCTGATAGCTTTGAGTGCTATCATCATTTGTGAGTTTTTTTTAAAAGCACAACTTCTTGGTTCTTGATTGCTGTCTTATTTAGTTTCAATTTATTGCTGTCTTCTTTTAGCTTATGTACTGAAACTTGAACGGCTTCAGATTCTATTCTCATTGCAATCTGAAACTTGTTATCAAATTTTGAATTGGTTATAAGTATCGACTTAGTTGTAACAGTCTTGAACTCTTGATTGTTTGCTCACGTTCACTCTCATTGCAGTCACGTAGGACATCATCATCAAAACATGTCGTATGAATCAGGCTCCTCTTCTTGTTTTGATGATGACGACGACATCGACACTTTCGACTCGACCGAAGTTTACACATTGGAAGACTTCATCACCGAGCAAGAAATCTTGGACCGAATTGGCGAGCGGATTGGTGCAGAGTTGATGGCCAAACTAGAGAAACAAAGTGTTGAATCATCACAACGCTGAAGTGGTCCTAGGAGGTACATACCGAGGGATCATGATGCCGCCTATAAGGAGCTTGTCGTCAACTATTTCTCTGAGCATCTTCTCTACACAGATGAAATGTTCCGTAGAAGATTTCGAATGAGAAGACCCCTATTCCAAAGAATTGTGAGTGCCCTTGAAGAGTGGGATCCTTATTTCACTTATAGGACAGATGCCACTAATAGACCGGGACTCTCGCCACTGCAGAAGTGTACGGCTGCAATCCGTATGTTAGCGTGTGGCACCCCTGTCGACCAACTTGATGAGGTATTGATGATTAGTCCTAGCACTGCATTGGAGTGTTTGGGCAAGTTCGTGCAAGGGGTGATTGACATGTTTGGTGGAGAGTATTTGCGACATCCCACAAGTGACGAAGTGGAGCGTTTGCTTCAAATCGGTGAGTCTTGTGGCTTCCCTGGCATGCTAGGGAGCATTGAATGTATGCATTGGTAGTGGGAGAAATGTCCAGTTGCATGGAGGGGCCAATTCATCCGGGGTGATCATGGTGTCCCTATTATGATCCTCGAAGCGGTTGCTTCACATGACCTTCGGATATGGCATGCTTATTTTGGTGTCGTCAGGTCAAATAATGACATTAACGTGCTTAATCAGTCGCCATTGTTCATTAAAGAGTTGAAAGGGGAAGCTCCACAAGTGCAGTTCACTGTCAATGAGACACAATATGACAAGGGTTACTACCTAGCCGATGGGATTTACCCAGAATGGGCCATCTTTGTGAAGACTATACCCCCACCTCAGACAATGAGGGACAAATTGTTTGCACGACATCAAGAAATAAGGAAAGATGTTGAGAGGGCATTTAGGGTATTACAATCTCGTTTTAATATCGTGCGATGTCCAGCACGGTTGTGGAGATGGGTCGTTGTCGGGAAAATCATGGAAGCTTGCATCATTCTTCATAATATGATTGTTGAAGACGAACGAGAAATAGTTACTGTTCCTTTGGACTTAAACGAGACTCCAGGGACATCTTTCGTTCTACCGCCGGAAGTCAACAATGGCCCTAACATTTGCTTCGTGGGCGTGCTACGAAGGATTCATCTATTCATGCTCGGCCAACACATACACAACTCAAGAGTGATTTAGTTCAGTATATTTGGCACAACTTTGGGAATAAGTAAAGTCATTATGCCTAGTTTCGATAATTTTATTATGTAATTTTTTTCTTCTATTAGTAGACAATTTCGATATGTACTTGTTCCTACAAATTCAATTTCATGTGATTGTATTTATCATATTTTATATATTTCACTCATAATATATCTTCTGGAATATGTATTTGTACTAAAGTAAAATACATACATTGTAGGGGCCGAACTTGCTCCTCGAAAAAAATAGGGGTTGTACATGCAATTTGCTCTTTGCCCAATGTTTGAGAACTAATCCTTTTTTATATAATAATATTATTTTTATGTAGTATGTCCATAATATTGTTCATGTAAGTGTGTTTAAATTGTGGCAAAAGCAACAAAATAGACCACAAAGATATAATTTAGTGTTGATCAATAAATTTTCATGTTTTATGCAATTGTGAGGTTCTATATAGACAACTAAATAGACAACCCATTGTAGATGGTGTTTTTAGTGCTATCTATAGATAATATGGAGGGATAGTATAGACAGCAGCTGTCTGTAGCACTATACATACCCTGATGATACCAAATTCCCTTTTACAGGAGTGGGTAGCCAAATCTGAGAAACCCAAGGGTGATCCCTCTGCCTTCCTGAAACCTGCGACGACGGTCTTGTCACCGTATCTGAAAGTGATCTTGCTGCAAGCCAATGTTGTCGGCCTCACTCGTTCCCATTTGTTTTAGATTACAGTGTTGAAATGGATTGTTACATCGCAGTTTGGTTGCTTGTCGTCGAGATATTTTTACTACTGCATTCAGGATGTCTACAGGATTGCCAGAAAGCATACAAAACCACCTGTTTCATTGACTGGCCAGGTGAGTCCATTTGTAACTTCATTTGTTTGTTCTGAAGGTAAAAATCTGACATCTGAGTGCTTGGCTTATGTTCTTGTGAAAGTTGCTGTGGCGGGACTTCTTCTACACAGTGTCGTTTGGTACTCCTAATTTCGATCGTATGAAAGGAAACAAAATATGCAAACAGGTCTGGTCCATTCGATCCTACCATCTCCTTTGCTACAACTCTCTTCTTTCTTTCATAATCCGAATCCCTTTTAGTCTAGATTCCATGGGGTTAGAATGAAGAGCTATTTGTTGCATGGAGAGATGGTCGGACAGGATATCCTTGGATTGATGCTATCATGATTCAGGTTTGCCGTGACAAACCCATAACAACTTTGCACCAATCAATGCATCTTGCTTCCCTTTTTGTTTTATCTTTCTGTTACTTCACTTGCATCACCTATAACTACCAAATCATGTAAGTTATTGCTCATTTTGTTAACTACCAGCTGAGTAAGTGGGGTTGGATGCATCATCTTGCACGCCACTCTGTTGCTTGTTTTCTGACTCGGGGTGATCTGGTATGTATGATCTATATAGTCGTTGCTGTGATGTTATTTGTTTGAAAATCTCACAGTAGGTTAACTTTTTTTACTTTTCAACAATTCCTATAGACATTATGATGGTAAAGCTAGATCTTTACTTTAATTTAGCATATTCTGAAAATTGGTAAAAAAAAAAAAATTGAGCTGTGATGCCTCTTATAGGGATATCAACTAGACAATCAATAGTTTCGTATCTAAAACGTTTGATGGAAAATTATGGTGAAGAAACAAAGGAGGCCACAAATAGTACCTGTTTGCGAGATAAATCCTTTTTTTTTTTTGCGTAGTGCTCAGGCGAGGTATTTATTGTGGTCAATATTGTGCAGGTAGACTTCTGAAAAAATAAGCCATTTAATTACCTAACGATATCTGGTAAGGACAATACCTTTTTCAAAGCAACATGGACATTGACACCGACAGATTTTGAACACACTAATGCCTATGAAGTATTTTTTTTTCCGTCTGATTCCAAGCTTGGATATTTTTCTTTACCTGAGCTTGTGAACTTGTCTTTTACATGAAGTTTATCCACCGGGTGAAAGGCCGTGACATCTTTGAAAGGCTACTGATATATTCTGGCTGAGCCATTAACAACGGCAATTGGCTGTGGCTCTCATGTTCATCCTTCTTTTACCAGGTCAGTCAATGAAACAATCCCTTCAGCCTTCAGGTGCTACTTATGATCTACATTTTAATTAAGTCTAATAGTTTCTTTACTTTTTTTCAATGCTCTTCAACACAGTATCACATAATTTACTCCCCTATCTCCTTCGGAAATAAGTATGATCCTAACGGAAACTACATCAGGCATTTCATCCCAGCGCTGAAAGGTACTTCAGCAACAACATTTCAGCACCAGATAGCAGCTCCTTTGTGATTTCACATTTCAGAGCTAATCCCATTTTGTATTTTAGACATGCTGAAGGAGTACATCTATGAGCCTTGGACCGCACCCCTTAGCATCCAGAAGAAAGCCAAGTGCATTATTGGCAAAGACTACCCAAAACCAGGTAAAAAGAAACTATTTTCAGGTACAAAAGACGTCGCTAATACAATGCTTGGACCTTCAGTAAACATATTGTCGGTTGTTTCAGTGGTTGACCATGAGACTGCAAGCAAAGAATGCAGGAAGAGGATGGGGGAAGCTTACGCGTTGGAGTCGCCTTCACGGTAACAATGTCAAAGGAAAGCCCTCAAACTCGTCGCGAAGAAAATTGTCTGATGGCAGCCAAAACGCCTCTGACTCATCCAAGGCTAAGAAAACGAGGGGGTGTGCGGTAGCTGAGCTGAGCAATGTGCAGTGTGCAGCTCCCCTTCTGTAGCAGCTTCACACTAATTGAATTGATTCACTTCCAGTATGAAATTTTCAGTTGTTAGTTGTGACAGCGACAGATGACCTGCTGCCTGTCATCTGTAGCAAATCTGATGCTGTACTGAATTGTAATGTCTGAATTAACAGCGAAAGACTGGATAATCTGTAACATTTAGTTATGTGAATACCTATTTGCCAAGTGCTAGTGTACAGCAACAAGGGAGGTTATTTCTTATAAAGTCCTGCCTAAGTCTAATTACTCCATCTTATCACACACTTAAAACTCTAATTGATGGGTAGGAAAAGCACAGATGGTAACCAAATACGTGAAGCCAATGCCCAAATCATGCGCTCAACTCATCCTGTGCCCATGATGAGGATTGGCACACTCTAATCTGCAAAGTGACGATAGCGATAAGCTTATCTTTACCCACCAATGAAAGGAAAGAGATACACGCTAATAACATGAATCCATGATTGTTGCACATATTTCTTGAAAGAATAAGACGAGGTGATTAGTTAGATGAAGCAGTAAAATCACGGTAAACAAGGTGAATTGACGAAGGGCAAGTTGTCCGAGAGAGAGAGAGAGAGAGAGATTGTTCCTGAAGTTTTACATAGCATCATCAATATTAGTACCATTGACACCTGTAGCACAACCAGTACGTACTAAATCTATTATCTATCTACCTCTGTTTTTTCCGTTGCGTCCTAACAAACCGCGACGCCCAAGAATTGAAAGGGATTTCCTAAAAAAAATCGAAAGGGTTGAATGCCCAACTCATGCCGTCGACCATGCTTATGCCATGCACGAACTGCATATGAAAGTGTGAATGATTTATTATTCATGACCATATCTTTTATGCAGATGGGTTTGTGGTAGTTCACCTTTTCAGTTATCCTTTCCTGAACCACAAGAAACGGAAAACCATGAAACCAAGCAAATCCAAAACCATGGGAGCAGCAATACGTGATCACTTGGGTCCTTGTATTTTCTTTCTTCTTTAGTTCTCTTTTGTTTTGTTTTGTTTTGTTCTTTTGTGTTTCTTCCTTCCTCCTGTTTTTCGGGTCTGTTGTAGTTTTTGAACCTTGTTTCTATCCGCCTTTAATGCAGTGCAGGCAGTTCTCCTGCCTCACCTTAAAAAAAAAAAGCAATACGTGATCACTAAGCCAGCCCGGAATTGTTAGCTCCTTTATACGCCGGCCTTGATTACAATTGGAATCAAGGAATTCTTAAAATTTCCTGTAAAGAAGCAACTAAACGACCAACTTGACCCTAAATTACTTTGCCAAAGTTACCTGTTTTAAAAGCAAAGAAATGCCAAGGATGTGCCTCAAGTTGTAGCTTGAGTTGAAAAGGTAGATTATACATTATTTGCGAAGTATTAAGTAGTGATTTAAAGCTCATCAATATATAGGATTGGATGAATATGAATGAAGAGTTCGTTGGCACGTGCTTGTTTGGAATACAAGAATTCCATAAGGAATAATACAATTCCCGCAGAAATTGAGAAAAATTCCTACATTTTGAACATGGGAATTGATTAGGTTTTGAAAATGTACCATCATTCTCGATGTAACTGGTTTTATACCCTTCGCTTAGTTCCATCCAAGGATACAAATCTCGGAATAGGAGAAAAACCCACCCGGCGGCCGGTAACAATAAACCGGTTAAAATTCAAATATGAAAAATTTAATTAGGGATGTTTTAAACCCGGTAACCGGAACAGTTACCGTCTAAAATCGGGAAAACCGCTTCAAAAAACCGGAAAAACCGCTATCAAACTCGAAAAAACAAAGAAAACCGGTTATGAGTGATTAGCAATTGGAATAACGCAAATATTAATTAGAAAGTGTTTAATAAAGTAACAATCTTGATACATAAGGAGCTTGATGTCTAGTAACAATCATGCTGCCCAAGGTCCTTTCCAAGATTCCAACTAGTATGTACTAGTTAGGTTAGATTGTCTAAAAAATATTGGGACTTGAGAGTACAATAATTCAAGCATATTTAACTCATACAATAGGTAATCTAGCATAAAAAAGACATAAACCAACCTAGAAAGTGGGAGAATAATATCTGGAGGATTTCACGCGAATTTAGAGATAGAATTTGGTTCAAATTCTGAATTTTCTTGCGTTTGTTCTTGTGGGTCTTCAAGGGTAAAGGAGGGCAGTGTTTCCCAAGCCGCCTGATTCCATTGATCAAGTAGATTCGTAATTGCCATGTTTAGTGGATTGAATTTCACGTTCAAGTTCTTGTGGGTTGGAACATTTTGATCAGTAGATTCGTAATTGCCATGTTTAGTGGATTGAATTCCTTGAATGATTGTTTTATGTTCTTAGAAGGTGAATTAGAGAATCTCATCTCCTAGAGTTATGTGGGATTCGTTCTTAGCTTTTAGTAGACTCAAAGATCACTCAATTCTGAGTTACGGTTTAAAAGTTATGATGAATTCTTTTCTACTGTCCCGAAAGTCTAACGAGAATTAACAATCACTGTGTTTATTAAAATATGATTAGGTTAGGAGCTGATTCAGAAGTGTTGCCTAAAACGATTTTTGTAGATAATCTCATTAGCTTTCAGGATTGATAAAGAACACCCTTTTTGGATTTGTATAACAAAATTTATGTACGTTTCAATTTAACTGTCCAGAGTGTATGTCGATTTTTGTTAATAGTTTCGACCCGTGTGACGCTTTTTTATTAAAGGCAAAATTTGAGTGTCATGCCAACTAGGATTTTGAAGGTTGTGTTTGTAGCTTTCCAGAATGATAAGAGTCTTGGATTTTGGTTAATCCAATCAAAAGTTATGAGTATTTCTTTACTGCTGTGTAGTTCTACTAGACATATTGTATATTAGACTTTAACCTGAATGTTAGCCTAGGTGTTTGGCCAAATCTTGGAAGTTTCCGCCAACTAGACTAATGTGGAGGTTTTCGATACCTTTTCGTAGGATCTGAGATCACTCCGTTTCAAGTCTCAGAGCAAAAGATATGATATTTTTAGTATCGCTATCTAGATTATCGTCCTGCTAGATTGTCGGTTTTATTGTATAGAACAATTATATGAATCTCGGGTTTAGGAATATGAGATTAGGCATTGCGGGTAGCGTCTAATTCACATTGTTTCTTATTCAAGCAATTAAATTATGTAGGAGGAGGGAATTCGAGATTAGAGACTTCATCCTTACCTCCTAACGGATTGCAGTTCGAAAGGCAAGTACAATTGAATTGTCTTGATTGCTGTTTGTTTCACCCGATGGGTGAATATGCAATGGGTAATTCTGGTATTTCTTGTTTTTCTTCATAATTGATATACCATGATTCTTCGATTGTATGTTTACGTCCAACATATTCATTCGTTCATCCATTCATGCTTCACCCACGGGAGTGGGTAGTGAAGTCCCATCATTCTAACATGGGTAAGTACATTGTGTAAGTATTATTGTTGTTAGTTTATAGTACTTGATGTTCATGCTATGACTGAATACTATGGTTTATGAGTAGTTCTCCATGATTTCTGATTCGTTCTATATATGTGAATTCATGCTTCTTGAGATTTCGTCTTTCATATTCATGCATTCATTCATTCATTCATTCATTCATTGTTCATGATTCACCCACGGGAGTGGGATGTAAAGACTCATCAATTCCAGTATGGGCATGTAAGATCCACCATTCCAATGTGGGCAAATTGGATCCCCGTTATGAAACGTTCTTCATACGGGCCTTGGATCCCCGTATTTTATAAAATACGAGCCTGAGTGAACACCGACAAGTGTTCACTGGCTATACCGATATAAGTAGAAGTGTAGATCATTCATTTCATTCATTCATATGGTTTCTACCATTCTACATTCATATTCTATTCTACGATGACAAGTCCTTAATCATCCACTCCACATTCGAATTCTATTCTATGATGCTATATTCTTATTTAGCCATTCTATATTCGTATTCTATTATGTGATTGTTATTCTTATTCAGTATTGTTCATATTCTTCTGTTGTACTTGCTGAGTCGTGGACTTATTCTTGTCGTGTTTATTTGTTTTAGGTAAACATTGAAGACAACATGCATGGGAGGGATTAGTCACATAAATCACTTCTTTCACTTCACATTTGTCACCCTTTTAAACAGTTGAACTCGTTATTATCTTTCATTTGATAAGTTGGATTGTAATAGATGGAGTTATGATGATTTAGACTTTCATTCATTATGACTTAGTTGAACTAGTGAATGCTTAATGATCTTCGTATAGGCCTATGATAGCATTATCATATTTGTTTCAATATGATTGGATAAAGGAGTTCGACATGTTGTTAAGTTCTGATTCAATTCTTATACTCATCCTTTTAGATGTTGATCCCTTTATGCCATTAGTTAAAATATTGTTGAAATTATTTTATATTATTGCGTAGTGTTGGATTTCAGGTAATATCTTGGCTTCCGCATAGCCAAAATGTTACAATTATGCGGTCATAAATTTAAATTTAAATTTGAAAAAAATTGGACAGTTTTTTCCTCTCGATTCCCACCGGTTTTTTTCGTAACCGTCGGTTTTTCCCTAGTTCCATCCTTAATAAAATACCCTATTTTGATTATTTTATTAATATTTGTCGGTTTTCTACTTTTTGGCACATGAAAAGACCAAGTTGCCCTCGCTCAAATGCGTTCTAATCTAATTTGCCCTCTCTGCCTTTCTCTTGCAGCCCGACACCACCAACCGTCCTCCCTGCCATCGACGAAACCCACGAGCACCCTCCTCTCTACCAATTCCACCATCGATGTGTCGCTGCACCCACTTCCGTGGAAGCCAACCCTACCGCCATGCACGCCTTCCTCGACCGCCTCCTCGACTCCACCGTTGACGCCCATCGCACCATCGAAGCGAGGGCAGGCGACTTCGTGAAGCAGAAGAGCTGGAGCAGCTCACAGGAGGACGACAAGGGAGAGGAGGCCGCGTCGAAGATGGTGGCGGAGCGGCGACGGTAGCCGGTCTCTTCCACATGCATGGCAGCCGTAGCGCAGTTGAGCTGGCGCCAGATTCCATAGCCCCCAACTTCACCTCTGCCTTCCCCGACTCGGTTGGCTAGATCTCGTGGCCTCCTCGCACGGATCCGGCGAGCACGGGGGAAGATCTGGTGTCCTGTTCTTTGCTTGGCGACGAGACCACAAGATTTGGCAGGGGGGGGGGGCGACAGATCGGCATTGAGGATGTTGGATCTGGGTTGGGGTAGCCGGATTCAGCGCAGGTGTGGGATCGGGGTCACGGTCGACACCATTGCTCCCGTCATCGCCCGCGGGGCCACCACTACCGCTCGTCGCCCCCCCACGCTTCCTTCCCTCGCTGGGAACACCGTGCTATCACCTCCTTCGCTGACCGTTTGGCTAGGGTTTGGGGTTCGAGGTGGGGAGGCCGATGTGATGGTGCTTGGAGGGCGCGACGTTGGGCGGGGGAGGTGGAGGAGGGGGTTGGAGGGCTGCGTGGTTGGCGTTGGGTTACAAGAGGAAGGCAAAAGGCCAGAGGGTAGATTAGAACGCATTTGGGCGATGGCAACTCAGTCTTTTCGCGTGGCCAAAAGTGGAAAAACCGACATATATTAATAGAATAATCAAAATGGGGTATTTTTATCAAGGATATAACTAAGCGAAGGGTTTAAAACCAATTACATCGGGAATGAGTGTATATTCTCAAAATCCATCTAAGTGAAGGGTAAATAATTAATTCCCCTTCGAACTGGTCTTAAGTATTCAACTCAAAATATTCGGTATCGTATATATTTCATGGCATACAATTTTAATCACTTTTCTGACATTTCAAACCTGTTTTTTCAACACCGCAGGAAGGCCAGGCACACCATCCATCTGTATGGGATATTACCCTAAGAAGAACCCGACCCATCCAAGCAGTCCAATTGGCATCAGACGGCCAGGATTGGACGCTGAGGTGGTGGACTCGGAGCACAGTGGACGGCGGTTCGGATCCAACGGCTGGGATGCGACTACACTTGTCGCCTTGCTCTCTGGAAAGCGCCACCACGCAATCTCCTCTCCTGGTACATACGTATAAATGCACACCCTTCCCAAATTAATTAAAAAAACCTTTAATTCTATATTCTTTTTTCTGCTTCTCGATTTTCCCCAATTTTCTCTTCGTCTAATCCCTTCTCGCTAGAGATCAAGAATTCAAGACGGAATTCTGCGGGCTCGGAGGAATTTTTCCTTGGATTTTCCGTGCCTCTTTCGGTCACAGCCGGCGTCGCAAGGTTTGTGCTTGTTCTAGATTTTCTTAAAATTTCGTTTTGGTGTTTGGGGGCGTGGTTCTTGATGCCTTTGTGCGGGGATGGAGGCGGCGAGAAGCGTAGCGCATTGATTGATTAGTTGGGCGACTAAGTGCGATGGTTTCTTGGCCCTAACTCGCCAGTTCAAAGGTTCTTGTTTGGTTGTTACGCCTGGTGACTAGATCGTTCTGCCATGCGGATTTCGTATGATCTTTGATCTGTTTCTTTTCGATGTCGTCGTATTTTCTTAAGGATCTCGTGCTTGGGGTTTGTAATTTCTAGTGTATCGCTGGCGTGGGAAACTAGATTGTAATTTGCTTGAAGTATCTTGAGTTATCCATGAATTAATTACCTGTTGTCTGTTGATCTGTTGGGCGATGCGTCGGTTAATCTTTCCCTTCTCTGTTTGATTACTTGGTGTAGACGTTGGTTGTTGTGGCCCGAAGCAATTGCCGATGTCAAGTATTTTCGTTTGGAGTATCGTAGTGATTCATTCAATCACTTGTTTGTTCATCTGTTCTTCTGTGGATTGGTAATTTGATACATCTGATTCCACTTAGATTTGCACTGCTTGCAGTTTATTGCAAGGTCTCCCGATATGCAAAACTAGATTAAATTTTCTGTTAGAGCATGTCGACTTGTCATTACACTTCGGAGTACCCATACCGATCAGTGATGAATTTGGTGGAGTGAGACTCTGAGAGTATAATTTGTGATTTTGTTTTGAACGCCTTAGTCTCTCTCTCTCTCTCTCTCTCTCTCTCTCTCGTGCACGGGGAAATCCTTAGTCTCATTTTGGAATAATATCATTTGTGTTATGCTTATGAGTTTATCTTATTCTGTTGTTCTATACTGCTATACAAGTTTAGATCTTTGTCTTGTCTTTACTACCCACCTAATTTATTCAATGACTAAATTTGTTATGTTCCTGTCTGCAACAGTTGGGAGATAGGAAGACCCAATGAAATTCTGCAAAGGGGGCAAGGTGGAGGTATTGCAGAAGGCAGAGGCACTGCTGGGTTCCTGGAGGCCTGCCGAGATCGTCTCTGGCAACGGGCACACCTATCTTGTAAGCTATGATCCATGTTCGGTTGACAGTATTGTGGCTGTGGAAAGGGTGCCAAGAAAGGCAATGAGGCCTTCCCCCCCACCCCTGGTTGGTCCGGTGTTCTGGGTCACAGGTGACATCCTTGAAGTCTTTGACAGATACTCATGGAAGGTTGCGGAAGTGGTGAGACTGCTTGCTTTTAATTGCTATCTCGTTAGGCTCATTGGATCCTCCCTGGAGTTGAGAGTACATGCATCCAATCTTAGGATAAGGCAGCTTTGGCACGATGGCAAATGGGTTGCTATTCCAAAGGTACAGTCCATCCCTTTAAATTACCAAACAAGTGTTATTTGTGCACAAGTCCTAATCTGTGTTGATACTAATGCCTGTTATGGAAATTATGGCTTACATATGTCAAATAGTTGACATGGCCTTATTTTGTTGTGTCTTAAATGCTCTACTATGGGGTTTGAAGAATCTCTTCAGTGTTTATTTGTAAATTGATAAACATACTATTATTAACTTGCACTCGCTAACAAGTCTTGGTAATTACTTTCAGGATTCGGCAAGATGCCCTGGTGGTTCACTTAGGAGTAAGTCAAAAGGTGGAAAATTTGGCCATGGGTTGATCCACACTTCAGGGGACAGTCATCTTCTACTAAAGAATAAGAATGTGTTTGAGGGCAATATGTCTCGAGGCATGAAGAGAAAATCATCTCCTGTATCAGCTTTCCCTACGCAGCGTAGTGAAGTCACTAAGAGATTTCAGACTTCTCATAAAGATGGAAGATGCCTTCATCTTGTTCGTGGAGATTCTCTTCATTTGACGGATAAGGTAGATGCTGTTAATTCCCCGTGCTTAATGCTGGGTGAAAAATGCATGCATGGTTCCTTAAATAACAGAGCAAATGGCTTTCCTAATACAAACTTGGATGTGGTTAACACTAATGTTGACTATCAGTATCCCTCTGTAACAACTCAAGATAGTGATACTGATAGTGTTGCATCCTCTGTTGGTAGTTGCAATCCCAGCGGTGGTCCCTATACACCAACACATCCTCAAGAGTATGACAGTGGAGATATTTGTAGTGGGACTGATGATGCTGAAGCTTCTGTATCTGGAAGAGAATCACCTCTTCCTATTCAAGATGGTCTGAGGGAAGAAACCCATCTGCTTGAGTTGCATGCTTATCGTGCAACAATGATGGCACTATATGCTTCTGGGTCAATTAGCTGGGAGCAAGAGGCTTTGATGACTAATCTCAGGCTTACACTGAACATCTCAACTGATGAACATTTAGCCGAGTTAAGGAATTTGGCTTCCTCTGCTGTTCATTCTAGATAGCCATATGAAACAGTAGTTCTGTCTTGGTTTTTATGTTGTCATATCACTTACTTTAGAATTGTAGAATCATGGTTAGTGTGGAAATCCCATTCACTTGTTGGAGTACTTGATGTTCTGTATTAAAAATGGAGATAGGGGATTTTTTTGTATGATAGATTTGGCAAAGCTTCTCAAATACTACTTTTGCCCACACTGACTCAAAGCTTCTTTCTTTAATTGAACCCAGCTGTCTTCTTAACTTCATATTATCTTGTATTTGTTTTGCGCTGCGGTGAAGCCCTTGATATGTGGTGTTAGAAATGCTATTCGACGACGATACCATGTTATACCACTTTAAAGTCTTTTTTAAGTGGTTGTAATTCAGTGACATAAATTGGCAATGAAATTTCAGTTCCAGAGGTCTGCATGTTCAGCTAACAACTTTCATGTATTCAATATGTTACTTTAGCTGTTCTATTTGACTATGTTGATGTATAATGTATTATTATTCCATCTTTGCTAGATCTTTTGCATATTTGTGCAAAAAGAAGCCATTGCTCCATTGTAGACAAAACACCTTTATTAAACAGTATCAATATGCATAACCTAACAGTCGACCAACATCCTACTCTCTTCTCGTGTCATTATGCTGCTCTTGATAGATAACTACTACCTTGTAAGACCTCTTTGCTCGCTGCATCAGAAATCATCACTACATCTCTTGTTTTAGATGATTTGTTTTCCCTTTTCCGATGGTGTGCAATTGCAAAAGAACAAAAAAAAAGAAAAGAAGGAAAAGATGACATCTGATGCTTCTCATGCATTTTCCAGGGCCGAAGTTGGAGGCTTGTAAAGCATCCTTCGGTAGGTCCATGTTGATGGAGGCGTTTGTCACATGGTTTACATGGTGATCGATGTGGCAACATTTCCATCAAACCTTGGCTGGTATCTTTTTTTCAATCTTCCTTCTTTCTAGCTTCTTTTCCTGCGCCACTAGCTTTTGCATGGAAATTGCAAAGGACATTTGTCTTGACATTAATTAACAGATAAGTTTCAATGCTTAACTTCCGCATGCATTATTCTTGCAAACAAGAATGCTAATGCCGGTACAGAGATAACGCTTAACATTATACCTTGAGAACTAGTGCCTTTTTTTCCCCTCTGAACTTACTGAAATTTCTGATTGTGTTTTCTCCTCTATTTCTTTTTATTTGGAACAGGGAAACCAAAAGGAGTAGTTAAAATTTACTTAGAGTGAAAAACAGTGATTCAAAAATAATATCATAGTTAGAACCTAAAAAATGGCTTATAAGTCATAACCATGTACAAAATAGATAAAATCATAGTTCTATTTAGATAATTTGTTGCAACAAATTGCAACAGCCCCCGATTTTTGGTTGGTAAAAGAAGAAAGAGGATAATGGACATCATAATTGCATCATGTGTTCTCCATGGTTAATCGCCAAATCAATAGTAAAGCTATATATGTGTTGTTTAAGTTGAAAAGCTCAATAAATGTAGGCATGATCAGTGAACTATACGGTGATAAAGTAGATAGCATGCATGTTTTGTTGTCGAAAGTAACCTGCAGATATTTATCTTGGTCACATTACCATCTTGATATATCTTCAAAAGCTAGGTGTCTGAGGTTCATATCTGTCAAAGTTCATAGTTGGTTTTGATTTGCAAGAGTTCATATCTGTCAAAAGATTATTTGGCCGCATTCTGGAAAATCAGAGAGAGTATCCCTAATAATAGACTACTGGCTTTGGCAACACGAATGGTCAGCTGTACCTGCAACTTGCTTTGATGTGGATGGTGGGAGGTAAGTAGGCATATTGTTTATCCTCAGGCCTCAGCAGTTCTCCAATAGACTTGTTAATTGTCTCATCCATGATGTATATTGCAAATGCAAAGTACTTCCCTGCTTTGGTGATTACTGATTAGGCTCTGAAAAGTGCTAGCTGAGATGCTACTACAATTTTTTTTTTGTATTTCCTTATAAACATTTACAAAGGCGTTGTAATGCTAATTTTAGACTTGTTGCTTCTGTTCGGTTGAGGTTGGGTCTTTTATCTACATGTCCTTTTTAGATGATTGTGCGCTCTCTATATAAAAATTCTAATGTCTTGCAAAGTTACAATGTCCTGCTGCTACTTTTATCTTCAAGAATTTTGTGATGTTTCTTCTGTGTAATAGCAACCCTTGGTGATCCGCCTATGGTCATTGTTATGGTCTTGCTTAGACCATAACGGGTAAACAGGATTGGCCGCGGGGCGAACTAGAGATGTGATGAACTTTGTTGTTCTTTTTTGCTTAATCCAACGATTGCAATAGACCTCTTTATAGAGAGAGTTCTTCTAACAATTATGGATAAGATCAATCTAATGATGACCTTCCTAACTAATAGATAACCTTCCCAATTAACTAATTCATATATAAGGAAACTAATCAACTATTTGGGGAAATATATTTTCTTATCGAGGAAGGTAATCTCTTCCTAATCCCAATACTACAATACTTGGGTAGTGTTCACAGGTGGTATCGAGCTGTCAAGTGGCGGCCACAGACTAAAACCTTCGCATCCTCATGTCGACAAAAGGTTGCGATGGTGACGTTGCGACATGTGGAAAAGGATCAATGAAACCCTTATTAACAGTAGTGAGAACAATATCTCTCCAACACGTCTTGAAGTTGTAGGAGTTGTCGCTGGCAGCCTGGCATGGATAACTCGCGTGGGGCAGCAGCGACGTCCTTCTTACCATGGAGCGTGATGACAGTGGGAGAGGCGCGACAATGTCGCTGGCGGCTTGGCGCCCACACGAAAGCCGCTGCACTCCGCACCGCCGATGGCACAGCATTGTACGGCGTTGCGGTGAAGGTGGTCGCGGAACAACGACAACCTTCTTCTTGCTCTGCGACGGCACCAATGGCGCAATCAAGGACAGCGTGGCTGGCTGCAGAGACTTTGCCAGCAGTAAAGTTGGAGGCAGCAACACAATCTTCACGTCATCATCCTGCCTCTCCTTCGCCATTCGCTCCGCCTTCATCTCTGTCAGGAGCCTCATGCAGTTCTGGAGTCCTGCGCAGATTTCAGCGCTGAGGTCGCCCATGGACTTTGTCTCTTCGGCCATGGACGAGTCGGTATCGACAGCGGGGGTTGTGCCGAGCAAGCCATCGCCCGGTGCGGCAGCGACCGTCTCGGGGGTTGCACCGAGCAAACCATCGCCCGATGCGGCAATGACTGCCGTGGGGGCTGCGCTGAGCAAGCCGTCGCTTGGTGTGACGATCCCCGGTTCTCCAGTCTTGGCCTTTTCCAAGCGCGTGATATGCTCATCATGGTTGTCAAGGATGAAGTTGATGGCCAATTGCGCACCGTGCACCTCTTGCGTCTCACTGATCGTCTTCAGCTGCGCGATGATCTCATCGATTTTAGCCGGATCGATACCACTGCTGCCCATGGACGAAGATGCAGCAAGTGGCTCTGATACCAAGTTGTTAAGGTCTTGCTTAGACCATAACGGGTAAACATCGCCAAGAGGATGGCTGGGCGGGGGGGGGGGGGGAGGGAACTAGAGATGAGATGAACTTTGTTATTCTTTCTTACTTAATCTAACGGTTACAATATGTCTCCTTATATGAGGGCTCTTCTAACAATTATGGATAAGATCAATCTAATGATGACCTTCCTAACTAATAGATAGTCTTTTTAATTAACTAATTCCTATACAAGGAAACTAATCAACTATTTAAGGAAATAGATATTCTTATTGAGGAAGGGAAGGTAATCTTTTCTTAATCCTAATTCTACAGTACTCAGTCTCGGTTCACGAACGGTATTGCTACAGTACTTACCTGGATATTTTTGCCACGCCAGTCGTATTGCTGGTATACTTTGATCCCCCCCTGTGTGTGTGTGTGACAATAATGGTTCAGCTTATGATATGCTAGTACACCATTCAATATACCAGTCCCAGGGGTCAACTGTCACATTTTTTCTATTGCACGCTTGTAAGAACATATATGAGTTGGAAGATTTTTTGTGAAATAAAGTTGTAATTTACAATATTCAAAGCTTGGCGAGCAACAATGTGAAATATTCAAAATAACATCAATTTATGTTGTAACCTAGATTTCACAGCTTTAAGATACCAAGGCGGCAATTTATGGGAAATGCAATATGCTGAGGAGGCTAAGAGCACTATGTGCACAAACTTTGTTGTGCAAACTATTCACAAACTATTTTCTATACCATGTATAAACTCTTACTGGAGGGTGGAGACTACTTTTTCGCACACATTGCGTACAAGTTTTTTTTTAATGTAAAGCATTTCTGAATGTATAACTTCTTTCTGAAGCAGCATGTAATAGCTCCTCACTATTAGCCAGGTTTTTTTCCTGGCAACTATAAGCAAGAAATGCTTTGGACTGTGGAGACTGTTATTATTTTCAATCAAAGACTGTAGTCTTACTATTATTAAACTTAGCTGATGTTATTAAAGTCCCTATTTACAATTGGCGGCACTATAAGTATGGAGGAAATGGGCTATTTTTTCATATTAAAAAACTATTTATTTGTCAGTATGGAGGAAATGAGCTATTTTTTCATATTAAAAAAACTATTTATTTGTCTTCAATACATATAAGATCATAATGTATGTATAGGACCAGGTTTGGGCAATTTTCATGAAGCCTGTAACGACCACAAAAGTTAACACTGAAAAAATACTGATGTTCTTTTTTGTAGATAGAACAAATTTATGATAACTTTCCCCCCTAAAAAACAGCATTCTAGTTATTTTTCCCTATGACTTGCTTATTTGCGCAAACTGCTTTCATGGTAAAAAAAGCTGCTTTCAACCACAACAGTATTTTCCCTGGAAAAATAAAACAAACAAATTATCGAGGTGCTGTGGTTCCCTTGGGACTGCGCCAGCCAGAACAGATTGGCAAACTTGTATGCATAAAAAAGGTTCTTGGATGCAATTCCATAGTTGATCTCAGGAGATCTTATCAGAACATGGTGTACGAAGAAAACAGGCACTTTCTGTATGTTTTCAGCCGACATGTGGATATAACAGAGTTGATGTTCTCTTTATTACGGCTTTATGTTGACGGCACACTTTGGTGCGTTTTGGTAGCCACATTTGCAGGCTTTCCTAACAAAGATTGTACTACTGCTTCAGGTGGTCTTAGTCTGAAGGCAGAACTGATTGAAGTAGAGCTCCATTTTCTCATGTCAGTCCAAAGATTTGGACTGAGCTATTCAATGTTTTTGGCAGAGAATGGAGCTATTCGATTTTACAATCCAGAAGTCCATTTCTGAGCAGCTGCTTGCTAATATCTTGCTAAATATGACCTTAACCTTCAATGGTGTTTATACTATTGCTATTTTATTGCTTGTGAGTATTGTTATGAGTTGAGACTCGATATCATTTTTTTGTATGTAAAGTTTGAGCAGTAATAGCAAGGAAATTCTCATGGCAGCTTTATTCTCATTGGTCTGGGCACCCTGAATTTTCTGGTAGGGAAGAAGGCTTTTCCTCTCTAAGCTGTCCCTATTGGCATTGGAATCCAGGTATGTAACATGATTATTTCTTTTCTATAAATGAGTTGTTAAAAATCACTATATCAGATGATTCATCTCTGTTTTTCTTGGGGATGCATATTTGTTTTCTTGTGGCTGAATCTATTCTTTTGATTCATGTAACTCGCCTTTTTCACTGCATCAGCCATTGGTATGTCAATAACACAGATAAAGCAGCTAGCAGACAGATCCAAGGAGATGTGCCAGATGGCTGGGGAGCACTATGATCTGAAGTTTGTGAAGTCAGCCATCGGGTGGCCATCAGTGTACTGTGAGGTTGTTTCTACCACATGGTTCAGTTTAGCCACCCCATCGATACGCGTATTCATACGCAAATATTTACTCCCTGTTTGTTATGTAAGGGAACCCTGACTTGGAGGCACCTTTGGCTTTGTTCTTACCATGGTCCTTATCCATTTGATGGTTCTCATAGTTGGATGCTTCTAGAGTCTAGAGTTTGGCATTCTACAGCACTTATTTGCGTATGGTTCTCATCATCTTAGTCATTAATTTCCTTCTGGTCTATCTGCATCGTCAATAAGTTCAGAGATGGTTGTTGAGATTCATGACTGAATATAAATTTGTAACTGAATGCAAAAACAGTAGTTGTTAAGCTGAAGCTGTAATGTTGGAGCTGGAGCAACATTTGGGGTCTTGTCCGGTTGAAATACATGATTGGCATTTGTGTCCATAAATTTGTGATCTTGGATGGCAAAAACTATTGGATGAATGAAAGAATCATTTGACAGTTCGACACAGAAGGCCAGCATTGGATAACTTCATAAGGGCGTGCATGGGTCAGCAAAGCTATGAAGATACTTTGGTAAGAAACAAAGCGATTTTTTTTTTGAAATAATATATTTTTAAAAATTTACAAAACTAAGTAGTCGTCTCAAAAAATTACAAAAATAGGTACTTGTCACTAGTTCATCTGGCGACAGACTCCTATCGTCAGTTGAACTGGCGACAGGAAAAGGGTAGGTTCCTGTCGTCAGTTCAATTGGCAACAGGAATCTAGAAATTTTTAAATATAGTAAATAAACTAAAAAAACTATGAATTTTTTTGTGGAGCTTCATGATATAATGTTTTTGCTTGTGTAATTTTTTCATAATTTTATCCTTTCTTAATTTGTCTCTAAAATTCATTTAAGTATACCATTTGTAGGAATTTATAAATATAACAAATGAGGTTCAAAAATTATAAAATTTTTTGTGAACGCTCCTTACATAGTTTAATTTTTTTTGTAATTTTTCTAGAATTTTTTTTATGTTATAACATCATCTCTAAAATTAACGGTTTACATAATCAAGTACACTGTATCAAAAACCTAAATTAAGAATTTTTTAGATAATTTCAGATCATATAAAATTCTTTAAAAACTACACAAACAATTACACTATGTAAGAAGTGTTTACAAAAAATTTCATAATTTTTGGACCCTATTTTATATATTTACAAATTTCTACAAATGGTATACTTAAATAAATTTTGAAGACATTCAAAAAAATTACACAAGGAAGAACATTGTATCAGGAAGCTCCACAAAAAAAATTATAATTTTTTAGTTTATTTACTATATTTTAAAATTCCTAAATTTCTGTCGCCAGTTGAACTAGCGACATGGACCTATTTTTGTAATTTTTGGAGGCAACTACCTAGTTTTGTAAATTTTTTAAAAATAATATTATTTCAAAAAAAAAATCGAAACAAAACCATCCTTATCTTTGTAACCGTTAAGGTACACTAATTGGCACCAGAAACCCATACATGTAAGAACATCTATGAGTAGTAATCTAAAGCCTTCTTGACCCATTTAGCTTTAAGGTACACCTGATTGCTCAATGGCATTTGTCATTTTTAGGTGATCACTGTTCTCTTCTGGAGTTAGGTAGTATCCATATACTAGCAAATTCTTTATTTGTCACTAGAAGTTGGCCAGTTCCCTGATATGCCATCGCGAAAATGCTCTTCCATTTGTTGTCATTCAATCTCAACTTTCACTCCTTATATGCCACTCCTATCAGCTCTCGGTGAGTTGGCTGTTAAGTGGTGCGCAAAAAGACTATTGTCCTTCTTTCTATTTCTATTCCATCTTCTTGCTCAGGCCACGTTCCAGATATGCCGTGGCGTGACCGGCTACGGTGGGTCGCTCGACGAGGCGAGGCACTGGTACAAGGTCCCTGTGGCAACGCTACACATGTCCATTTCCATCGTTGGTGTTCATCTTCTTTCTTCTTCCTTCCCTTCCTTCCACTCTTGTCGGTAGCAACGTGACTGAGATGATTGACGGCGAGGCGACCACGGAGCTCACCATCTAACAACGCTCCCTAGCAACGGACATCACCTCCCACACCGGCGTTCTTGGCCACAACCTCACGCTCAACCAAATCCATACTCGCCGACGACCACCCTTCCATGCCACCTTGTGGCTACCTCCGCCAACACCATCCCCACCACACTGTCGTCCCCAAGCACAAGCGCTCCACTGAGCCACCGATGGTCGAACCTACCTTGATCTACCTCCTTTGCTTTCTTTGACGCCCCAACTTTGACACCTCTGAGCTCCAGCCCGTTGGTGATTGGAGGAGGCTCGGGTGGTGGGGGCGGAGGCCAAAGGTGGTGTAGCGCAAGAGATAGGGATGGAGGCGAGGACAGAGGTGGCATGGGAGATGGGGGAGGCAAGGAGATGGCGAGGTACCATGGAAGTGGTAGAGAAGGATGAGGAGACAGTGAGGAGGAAGGTGTGCGAGTGAAAAATGGGGTAGAAATGAATAATATGAGTATATGACATGTGGAGCTGGGGCAATTTGGGTAGAGTGAGAAGATGTTAACAACTTTTGAGGGGTTAATCGAATTGGACTTTAACATAACTGATGGGAGTGGCATATAAGGGATAATACTTACAAATAGGAGCTAGTGGCCATCCGTCCTCCCCACCCCGTGGGTATGCGCTCAGTGGCACTTTTCAATCGACGAGTGGGGCATCGACGGCCCAGATTGCGTCGCACGGCCTGCAACACTAGGGCCTACACCCACGCCTACCTCCCACTCTCGGGTCGTCCTCCCTCCCTCTCCTATTTCTCTCACGCTCCCTCTCCCCACCCACGCCACCCTCCTATCTCTCACCCTTTCACCGCTATCACTAGGCTCCGCCCCGTCCCCCCTGAGCCCTCCCTTCCTCCCTTCGCCCGCAACGAGCCGAGCCCCACACCTGGCATCAGCGACACCACCGCCCCTACGACGCCACACCCTTGCCGCATCAGCGCCACCTCACCATACATCCGCCCCATCCTCTCCCCCCCATCACTCTCTCCACCTCTCTCCTCTCCTATTTCTCACCTCAGTGGCAGGTGGCGCGCCGGTCAGCACTCGACGCCCACGTCGGATCCGGCCATATAGGCGATCGGCCAGCGTGAGCACGGTGTGTGGGTGGCGAGTGCGGGATCTGGCGATGAAGGGAGGTGGAGGTGGTGAAAGGTGGATGGTGGCATGCGAGCATTGGCCGGACGCTGCGATGGCGGAGGTGGGCAAGGGGATAGCCGTGAACTAGGCATACAAGTAATGCATGATGCCACTGAGGTTGTTGAACGCCATGCTCTGCCTCCTCTCAGCTGACTCGACATACCGGGTCTTTTGCCTCCTCCACCGCGTTGACTCCTTCATCGTGCCCTTCTCCAGCCCTGAGGAGATCGCCATGTGCTCCCATCGCTTCCTCCTCGTCGCTCCAGCCCTCAGCCCATGTTCTCTACTCGCCGCCGTCAAGCCTCCACACATCCGCACCGCCACCCTTCCTCGCATCCACGCCGCTGCTGCCCTGTCCATCTCCATTCATCTGACGATGCCCATAGTAGCCACGACGTTCGTCATCCTCCATGATGTCGCACGCTTGCCAACTGCCAAGAACACGGTGCTACTACCATTAGCTCCCTCGGCAATCGTCGTGGCCATGCCCTTCTCTCTCGTACTACTCTTTTCCTTCCAGGGAAAACCATCCCCTCACAACAACCATCTCCCTCGATTGAGTGAAAGAAACTTAATCACTTTGTATCATTCCAGTCGGTTGCCATTTTCTTCAACTCACCAATACCTCCCACCCCGATAGCCAATCTCCTCACTATGATTCCTTGCTGCCGCTTCCCGATTCCCTACCTTTTTCGTCTGAATCACTACATCGGCAACCGAGAGGAGGCTGATGCAAAGGCAGAGGCGTCGCTGCGGGGCGGGTGAAGCGGGTCATTCTGGTGGACAGGGACATCAAGAGGCTCTGCTCATCAATGCCGCCGCCAAACACTGCGAACAATAACAACAATGGCTAGCAATGGCTTCAGAGCAGCAAATTCGTGATGGTTGAGGTGGCGGCGACCGTTGACAGCGGTGGTGGGACACATTTTCCCTTTGCATTTTATCCATGGCAAATCATTTAATCTTTGCTTCTACTTGTTGGGTGACCAGATGATCAGATGGCAATGCAAATGGAATCGATTGTCTAACACGAGTTCACTGCTAATCATGGCTATATTTGTGAAACTATATGGCTCAATGTGAATTCGGGATTGGGGTGAAAAGACGATTAACTATTTCTTGTGTATCAAAACTTGTTTTTGCCATCTTATGACTAAATATTATAATGCATAAGTTTCTGTGTTAATCAGTGGCAAACTAAGATCCACATATGACCTTTCTCATATCAATTTCTAAGGGAATACCAGATTGAGGATGGTATGTTAGCTATGGTTCTGATTATCTGTATTGACATATTTTTTCTATGTCTATAAAATATCTTTGTATGATACTTATATGGTTCTACGTTTAGTAAATATTTTTTTTTTTACATTTTACCTGAGTTATTATTATTTTTAATACAGGACTGAATCATGTTGTCCTTCATGCTTCACATGCCAAGGTTGTCAAGTCAGCATTGGCCAAGTGAGAGGCGGTGGTTGATGCAGATGGTCAAATGTTTAGTCAGGTGGTGCAAGTGGCTGCTAAGAAGGTGAAAAACTAATAGCATTCATTCCAATAAGTTTGCACATAGACAATCCGCACTATCCCTGGCTCTTTCTAGCTTACACAAGATCTTCAGCTTGTGATATTTGATATGAGAGACGCTACTGTAACATCCTAATTTTCAGGGCTCCGTTTGGTTTTGTTGAATTTCTAAAATGTAACTTAAAATTTTGGAAATTAAAAATAATTTAAATGACTAAATCAAGCTTCAACTAATTCAAAATCTAGTTTATTTAGAGTTTATGGGAGTTCTCTGGTATTTAGAAGTCCCTTTCCCTGTTTGTTCTAATTTCCCGTCGGCCCGTTCCTCCTCCTCTTGTCGCTGTCCACTCCACCCTCTCTGTTTCCTCTCGGTTTAGACCACCCTCTCTATTTATAGCAGCCTTGCGGTCTTGACCAGCCTTTCGGTCTCGACCAGCCTTGCGGTCCCGACCAACCGCTCAGTTTTGACCGCCCTCTCGGTTTCGACCGCCTCTCGGTGTCGACCACCCTCTTGGTTTCGACCACTCTCTCGGTGTCGACCACCCCCTCGGTTTTGACCACTCTCGGTTTCGACGAGCCCCGTCTGTCAGCCCCCTGCTCACCCTCTCTTTCCTTCCTCTTTTTCCTCAGCGACCTGTGCATTAAATGCCGTCTGCGTATTAAATGTTGTTGCCTTCGCCGTGCCGCCACGATGTGCACATTAAGTGCCGTCGTCCCTACTGCACTGCCACGAATCCTACCGCTCCATCTTGTTGCCCGGTCCCCTCCTTTTTCCTCTATAAATGGAGCACCAGGGAGTCCTTTGCCTCTTGCTTCCCCCTCAACTCTCCCTCTTTCTCTCGCCCTGTTTCGCCGTGCTTCAAGTTTCACCACTGTTGGCTAGAGTTCGCGCCATCGCCTCCTCGCCACCGAAGAGTTCCCCGGAGCGCCCGCGCTGTCTTCGATCGCCGTTCGCCGTCCACCGACCTTCTCTTGTCTCCTCCTCTAGCCTCTCTCTCGGTCTTGGTGAGCTCCCCGTGCCCTATTCTCCATCGTGTTCTTTCGACCGCGTTGAGCAGGCGAATCTTTCTTCCTTCTTTCGACCACGTCAAGCAGTTGAATCCTTTCCTTCTTTCAACCGCGTCAAGTAGTCGAATCCTTCTCTCCTTTCGACTAGTCGAACCTACTTTTGACTAGGTAGTTGAACCTCCTTCCGACCACCTGTAGTCAAACCTCCTTCGGAGGGCTCGTTCTCCTTCGTTTGAGCTCCGATTCGAGTGATTCAAAATTCTAATTCATCTAAATTCAGTACCTTTCTTTTGTCTCTAGTTTGGTAATTTCTTTGGATTTTATTTGGATTTGTTTTATTTATTTGGCTCTTTTCACACGTATATATTTTGACGTTTCCGTAGAGTTCTTGGACCCGATGACCTCGACCGAAGCTTCACAACTCTTCATCGAAGGCAAGTCGTAGACCTTTGATCATATCGTACCCATTTTATAAAACTATATTGTTTTATATCAACATGCATTGCTAAGTTACACAAATGGTTTCGGGAGTAGTTAATATCTACTTGGCAGTATGACTCATTGAATAATTGTGATTGGCATGTTGGCATGTACCCTTGGATACCATAGGTTGAGTAATCTTAGTTGGATATTATTGTAATACCAACATGGGTGCGTATTATATTTAGTCATGCTTTAGTTATGCGATGGTCCCTCGATCACATGATTCAATGATGATTAATCTTGACTTAATGATATATGGAATTATGGCGCATCCACTATTGTTTAAATTTGTTGTGCCATGGCAAAGGCTGCCATTTGGTCGGGTTGAACCGAAAATGATTTCATACTCAGACGAGTGATCGTGCAGTAAAGGGGATGATATTGGGATGTGGCTGCCTCGCTTGAGTAGACACTAAGGACTTAACTTTGTGCGCCATTGATCTGGGCCATACCGTGCAACTACAAGTCCATTTATAAGGTGGACCTAGCCAACTAATTAGTAATATTTTGAGTCGGTTCTGTGTTGGTTGATTATCTCTTGTGGGTCAAGCTGTACAACATCTGTAGAGTGTAAAACTATTCAAATATCCGTGTCCCTAGTTATGAACAATGCCTAGTGATTTCACACGAGGGGTAGATTTTCTCAAAAATATTATCGTGGATGGTTACGAGTTGGTTGGAAAGTGAACAAGGTGTTCATGAGTTGTTTGGGAAGTGAACTGGGTGTTCACGAGTTGTTTCAAAGAAACTTGATTACTTATGTATTAATCATTCAAATTGTGCTTTACAATCTACTTACTATATTTCCAGTCATTATTGCTTTTTGCAAAATAACCATAAAGCTACCCTTGTCAAGCCTTGCATGAATACTATTTGTATACTGTTCCCTATGACTTACTGAATACTTTATATACTCACGGCTTTGCGCCATTTGTTGACCAGTCGTCGAAGAAGACCCGGGGAGCACCGAGTTCTACGAAGATGAGTACTTCGAAGACCATGTGAACTAGGCCGCGTCCTCTACTCGATTGCCTGTGAGCATGTCGAATGACTTCTTCGAGTTGTTCCTTTCCGCCGCAAGTTTACTCTGGTCGTAGATCTGGTCGTGGACCTGGTCGTAGATCTGGTTGTGGACCTAATCGTGACTTTAGCCCTACGCGGCAAGTTCTGTAAAACCATAAGGTCCTTTTACTGCTAAGCATTATTTTTTTGTCTGCTTCTTTAGCTATTTCGTTGTATGGATATGATTTTATCTATATTGCAACTGTGTGGACTAGCTACTGATCATGGGACTAGTTCAGAATGCACAGAGGGTCCCGGAGTTGCATATCTGGGGTCCTGACAGCTACCTATCTGGCAGTCGACGCCGAGGTAAATTTTGAAAGTTGTTAGTATTTATTTGTGCCATTTTTTCATGTGAAACTAAACTGTAGTGTTGTATATTGTTTTTTCAATTTGTCCCATTTATGAAACTCAAGGCTGCTGCATTTCATTATTTAGATGATAACCAAATGCACTCCTTGATTACAATGTCTGAAATGGAATATAGGGATGTATATGTAACCAAGTAGATAGTACCTTTGCAATGGTGAAAGGAATGCTTCCTTGACTGTTCAAGACATCCTTCTCTCAATCAAAGAGGAAGCAATCTTATAGGAAATGGCTGGAGAGAAGGGGTTGAAGGAACTCTTAGTACGGGCGAGGAATCAATAGTAAAGACCGGCCATCATTGGTCTTTGTCTACTTGATATATGTAGGAATTTTGTTCTATGCAAATATATGCACCCTTCATCATGACATTGATTTCTGCAAAAAAACCATCCTAGGTACATCAACATGAATATAATGGACTCACAAAATCAAAGATATGGTGTTGGTTTGAAAGATTAGCACTTCAACAGAGTAAATGTAGTTTTCTGCACGTACTTTTATTACTTTTATCTTCTTGTTGGACTTTGGTGCTTATATATTGATGCTTATCCAAACCTCAAAGGCCAAACCATAATCCAAATGCAATTTTCATGGTGTGCATTTGTGCCTCTAGGAAACTTTGTTGATGATGGAGATCATGGAGTTAAGACAATCCTGACTTATCTATGGTAATTGACTGATTGGTCACAACTATATAAGTTGCCAAGAAAGTAGTACTTGATTAAGTGATTTAGCAGTCCATTTCCTACATTGATTATCATAGTCCTCCTCGGATTCGCTTACTTCCTCTGATTCTACGTGTCCGTTTGAAACATTGCACGTATCTAATTTGGATAACAATAATTTTGTAATCCTAAACAAGATGTTCTTGATCTTCTTATTTATTGATGTGGATCTCATGTGCATGACAACTGATACATTTCTTTTGGTTAGTTGAGTCGCTTGTTATGTTTGTAAAAAAATGCTATTAAATATAAGGTTTTGTTGATTCGCTTCATGTGCAACTGATACGGCTTGGGGTTCGTTGCAACATATTGACACCATACTAGTAAGAGATAAAAGTTAAGATTGACTGACTATAAAGGAAACATCATTTTCACGATAGCATATCAGGAACTAGCCAACTTTTAATGTCAAATAAAGAATTTGCTCTCTCTCTCTCTCTCTCTCTATATATATATATGCCTAGTGAAGAAACAAGGATCAGATACCGTTTGGTTTCCCTGGATGGCAAGCAAAAGTCTTCTACTTTTCGCAAAATTAATGATTCTTTTTTTGCTTATGGGGATTCTGCATGCAAGACGTGAAATTATTGAACAAGGTCACTAGCCATTCTTGCCTTTTCTATTGATTTGACAGCCATGCCCTTTTCCACACAGAGATGTGCTCATATTCACACAATTTAAATCAAATATGTCAACGAGATTCCAATTTCAAATTGGCTTGTAGATAGGAACAAGAAAAAGAATGCTCATGGAATAAAGCTAGATGCTCTAGATAGATCTTTGTCCTATCCATGTACGAGTCTAGAGGAGAAATTATTGGCAAGGAAAACCCATAATATCGGCAAACATTTATCAAGTGACGTTCGCATAAAAATTTCACACAATTTGCATGTAAAGAAAACATAAATCCGTACATATCTTTAAATCACCATCAGATCACGATTTGTGTCGGCGTATAGTAAGAGGACACCAAAATTACACAATATATGTATCTTCCTTGCCATCATAATGCAATAAGTGGTGGAGCCACGTTTAGTCTACATGGCTCTTGTCCATTTTTGCACCTTTAATAATTATTCACATAGAATAAACACACTAACAAATTTCTAGCTCCGCCGCCACAAACCATGTTGGTGCTGGCATCAAATGGAAGGTTTACACATTACCACCAAATTAGGCCCCATGTTGTATTATGAGGGCTCCTTTTAGAATTTCCCAATTTTGATTCACTACAACGAAATACGAAATTGAGAAAAGAGAAAAGGAAAAGGATAAACAACAGAGAGACATGGGGGTGATCCGATCCCCATGCCACACATGAGCGAGTCAAGCGGCGACCATTCGGCAACACCACTACAATCCTCCTCCTCCTTACACAGGCCAACTTCTTCCACAAAGCCAACAAAAAGTAGTCCCCTCACCTCTCTACCTTCTTTCCACCACTTGTGATTTGCTCATTTGCAAAGGGCGGAATCCTATTCGGCGGCACTTCTGTTGTCAACCTCCGTGTCGACAGCAGCAGCGATTCGGCCTCTCCTCCACAACAACCTACAGACTTGCCTTTGCCTTGGTGAGAACGCAGTGGGCAGCTAGGGTCCTTGGTGGCAATGGAGAAGAAGAGGCCAGAGCAGCGGTTGTGCTTGTGGTCGCAGTTGTGTTTGACTATGGTTTTGTTGTGTGGTTGCTCTATTCATGCACTTGGCCAGCACGCGATTTCGTTTGTAGTCTTCTGCGGCACTTCCTGGACCTCGATTCCATGATTTGGTGTGCCCCTGATCATGGAGAAGGACATTGTATCTCCGAGAACCACGCTGATTACACCACGGCATAGTGGCGGCGATAGGTTTTCTAGGACAACGTTGACAACATGCCTTGTCCTGTCTACTCGGTGGCTTTGAGTGCCATCAATTCAGTGAGTTCTTTTGGCATTTTTATATATCTATCGTGCTTAGTGTGCCGTACTAGTGAAATTTCATTTTTCAACTATCTCTAAATTTAAAGTAGCACTAGTACTGGGTGACTTTGCATGACAGTTTGTGGGCGTACAGATTGCTCGGTGAGGATATTGACCATAGTGAGATTAGTGTGACAATTTGGAGACATAAGCTAGGCTTTGAGCTATCTTGTTGTCTGTTAGTCTTATTACTTGCCATATATTGTTTCTGCACTTCTCTGTTAGAGCATTTACTTGTGGTATTAAATTTCTAACTTTTGTTAGAATATGGTAAGTAATATTATAGCTCCAAGCCTAACTTATTACTTAGAAATTATCACACATAATCAGTGAACAGACTAGACCATTAGTGGCGAGGAGGCCTCGCTTTGTGCTTGTGCAACCCGATATCTGAGTGCGCATTTCAACAACTTCAATTTGAGCATTATGCTAATTGATTTAGCCCACTTGTTTATTATGTATATCATGATTTCCTATTCAAATGACTTGAGTAGTGTATCTATGTTAAGAGACACTTATTTGATGCTCATGTCATTTTGTTCCTGTTGGAATTATGCTTTCTTGTTCATAATTAAATCTGGAATTAATCTAAAATATTTGCTAAAACCAAAATATTTACAACAATCCAAAAAACATATATTTAAATAAACGGCTTCCTCTTCGGACGTTCTGAAGCCAAAAGTTTTTGATGGTGTCAACTTTAAGCATTGGCAGGCGAAGACGAAGCTGTGGTTGACTGACCTCAAATTATTTTGGGTCATTTCGAATCCTCTAATGTTCCTATTGGATACCGCACCTATGGCGCGGTGGGTGGATGCAAAGAATTCAGTATTAGCTCATTTGTTGGCCGTCTTATCCAACCGGTTGTTCGACGTGTATGTTAACTCCAAAGATCCAAAAAAAAACTCTAGGATGAACTTGATGAGAAGTACTATGATGGGGACAATGGGAATGAATCCTTCATCACTGCTAATTACTTGAACTTTAAGATGGTTGAGAGATAGTTAGTAATGGAGCAGCTTCATGAGCTTCAACTTCATGTACGTGACCTTAGTTAGTACGACTGCTCCTTATCTGATAAGTTTCAAGTGAATGTTATCTTGGACAAGTTACCGCCTTTGTAGCGTGACTTTATGACCGCTTGTTGATATATAAAGGAGTGCTTGAAACTCAATGAGTTGTCAACTGCTATTAACGTTGAAGAGCGTGCCAGGCCAGTGATGGTGAAGGAAAGACCCAAGTCCAATCTCATCAAGTGGAGGCTAAGAGTTCGGGAGGCAATGTGAAGCAGAAGTTCAAGAAACAGCCCTTGAACAAGGCCAAAGGCAAGCAAATGAAGGAGGACTTTGTATGTTACGTTTGTGGGGTGGCTGGTCATAAAGCCAACAAATGCTGCGACCGTAAAGGCAAGGGTCCTTCTCCTGATCAGCATAAGGGCCATAAGGCTAAAGCAAATGTCATTCTGGCTAGTTCCAGTTCGGATGGATATGTACCTCATGCCTTTATAGCAAGTTCATGAATTGATTGGTGGATTGATACAGGTGCAACTAGACATATATGTGCAGATCATTCGTGTTTCTCTTCATGTCAGGGTGAAAGTGGTGGCTCTGTTCTGATGAGGAATAGTGTCACTGCTACAGTATGTGGGATTGGATATGTATGCCTGAAGCTCACTTCTGGCAAGACACTCATCTTGAAGGACGTGCTATACGTGCCTGTAATGACTCGCAATCTGATGAGTGAGTCTATGCTGTGCATGCACGGAATAAAGCTTATTTTTTAGTCCAATAAGGACATATTGACCAAATTCGGTAATTTTGTTGGCAAATGCTATGATATTGGAAGTATGTTCTGCTTGTCTATTCTTGATTTCAATAATGTAAATATTTTTAATGTTTCTCTTTGCAATAAAATTTATGATGTTTAGCATTCTCGATTATGTCATGTTAATTTTGAAGCTATTGTGTGGTTAAGAAAAATAAATTTAATTCCTAATTAACATGAATTTAACAGGAAATAATTCTGTTCCTGTAGGAATCAGGAAATATTTCCGTATTCCAAACGAGGCCTTAAATGGTTGGAAAACGTACAATTAGCACGAAGTTAATTACTCAGCCCTGAAAGAAACTTCAAACTTTATCAATCGCCATTAGTAGATAGGTTTTGAATGTTAGAGCAAAGAAAGAAGAATTAAGCCTGTTGGCAAGCCTATGCTGAGCGGACGCGGATTAGGCAGACAACGACACGACCAACCCGGGGACCAGGCGACGCCCTGGCGCCCCTCCCTGCCAAGATATGGACATTCCTCAGCAGCGAGCAGAGCACACCTCTCTCCTCCTGCCGCCGCTCTGCCATACCAGCGTAACGAACCTCATGATGATGGTACTACTGCCTCTGCTGATGGATAAGTCTCTGTGTTGGCTTTTGCCGCCCTTCAAGGACAGCATCCTTGACTGGCGGTTAGCATCTTTTTTGGACAGAGCATCTTGGACTAGCTTTAGGACTAGCTTTAGAGGACAGAGCATCTAGGACAGAGCATCTTAGACTAGCATATGCTTGGCATATGCTTGGCTAGTTAGCCCTATAAATATATATCCCCAACCCCTCAGGTTGGCATGGCATTGTGAAGAGAAATATACAAGAAAAATTATCCCATCTCCAAGTGTCATCCTCTCCATGAGAGTAAGGATCTTGCTATCACCTCAAGCAAGAGTCCAGCGACTAACAAGTGGTATCAGAGCTTGTGTATCCTGTGAGCTGAGCATCTCCCGCTCATCTCCTTCTCGACCTCGCGGCGACCCGGCCGTGCGCAGCAGCCTCCGGTATCCCACGCTCCTCCTCTTGAGAGGCAGGCGGCTCGTCGAAGCGCCCTCTCTCCACGCAACACCCCCGATGGCGCGCCATGTCCGCAGGCGCTCTCGGCCTTCGGCCGCCTCGAGCACGCGGCGGCGTGCCGGGGCGAGCTCGCCGCAAAGCGTAGGCAGCGAGGCGGCAGCGAGACCGCGCAGCCAGCGCAAAGGCGTCGGTAGCGGCGGAGCGCGCGGCAGCCTGGCGGAGGTGGAAGCGGCGGCGGCAGATGCAGCGCGTGCGGCGCGGCAGAGTCAACGTCTGCGCGGCGGCAGCGCAGCTCCATCTCTCGCGATGATAGCGCCGACGCGGACCTTGAGCGGCCCAGAGGGAGGCGCAGCGCGGCGAAGCGATGGGCGGCCGCGCCGCCATGAGCTTGGCGGCAATCGGACAGGCGCGGTCGCGCTGATGGCGCTCCTGGAGGAGGCGCGCACGGCGGTGGCGCTCCTGGAGGAGGCGCACTCGGCGGTGGCGCTCCTGGAGGAGGCACGCTCGGCGGTGGCGCCCAGAAGAGGCGCGCCGCGACAACGGCGGCGAGCGGGTCGATAGAAAGCACGGCCTTCACGAGCGGCGTGGCTCTCTCCCAGAACGATCCCGTGGTTACCACGGGTTCCAGGCTGTTGTCAGGGACGCCGGCCCCGGCGGTGGGTGGCCTACCCTCACCAAGGCCAACTACGTCGAGTGGGCCGCGGTGATGAAGGTGAGGCTCCAGGTGCGGCATATGTGGGATGCAGTCTGGTACGGCGACGTCGACTACGACCAGGATCGACGGGCGCTGGATGCCCTCATCGCTGCAGTCCCGCCCGAGATGCAGTTCTCGCTCTCCAACAAGCAGACTGCCAAGGAGGCTTGGGACGCCATCGCTGCGGCACGCATCGGCAGCGACCGCGCCCGCAAGTCCACACTGCAGGCACTTCGCACGGAGTGGGAGACCCTGGCCTTCAAGCCAGGTGAGGACGTTGATGACTTTGCTCTCCGTCTCAACACTCTGCTGCAGAAGTTGGTACAGTTCGGCGACGACACCTACAGCGAGGAGAGAGCTGTCGAGAAGCTCTTTCGCTGCGTCCCCGAGAAGTACAAGCAGATGGCTCAGTCGATCCAGTCTCTGCTGGACCTCTCCACGATGTCGATCGAGGAGGCGATAGGTCGCCTCAAGGTCGTCAACAGTGATGAGCCACAGTCTCTCTCGGGACCCGTCACCATTGGCGGGAAGCTCCTCCTCACTCGGGAGGAGTGGGCTGCCGGCCAAGGTGACAGGAAGAAGGGGGAGCCTTCTTCCACGACGAGCGACGCATGCGTGATAAGCGCGGCAAGCGCGCAAAGACGCCGAGCATGGGCGCGAGGACGTCGAGGGTGATGACCGTGGGCGCCAGTGGCGGCGCGCCGGCAAACAAGAGCCGCACGAGGCGACTCTTGCTACAAGCTGCGCAAGCTTGGTCATTGGGCCAAGGATTGTCGACAGCCACGACGCGGCCAGGCCCACGTCGCGCAGGCGGAGGAGGAGGAGCATCCGGCTCTGTTCATTGCTCAGGCGAGCATCGAACTACCTCCAGCGGCACCGGCCGCAGCGGCTCTCCTCCACCTTGACGAGCCAAAAGCACACGCCCTCTTCGGAAAGTTCCGCAACAAAGAAGACCGACGGGTGGTGCCTCGACACCGCGACACCCACCACATAACCGGCGGCGGGAGTTCTTCTCGGCGTGACTCGAGCGTTCGAGGCTCTGTCAAGTTTGGGGACACCTCCGGCGTTGAAATCAAGGACGATGCTCTGCTCTAGGATCGGGATGACTTAGATTCCTCCAAGGAGACACACAAGACTTAGGGGGAGATTGATGGATAAGTCTCTGTGTTGGCTTTTGCCGCCCTTCAAGGACAGCATCCTTGACTGGCGGTTAGCATCTTTTTTGGACAGAGCATCTTGGACTAGCTTTAGGACTAGCTTTAGAGGACAGAGCATCTAGGACAGAGCATCTAGGACAGAGCATCTTAGACTAGCATATGCTTGGCATATGCTTGGCCGGTTAGCCCTATAAATATGTATCCCCAACCCCTCAGGTTGGCATGGCATTGTGAAGAGAAATATACAAGAAAAATTGCCTCATCTCCAAGTGTCATCCTCTCCATGAGAGTAAGGATCTTGCTATCACCTCAAGCAAGAGTCCAGCGACTAACATCTGCCACGTCGCGTCGCGTCTCATTGTGTTGTGTGCCATCGGTGGCTGCCCCTGCCCTGTATGGGCTTCTCTCACTCTGTGCTCAGCCGCTAATGTTCTGAAGCTCTGATCAAACATAAAGCAATGGACATAAATGAGTACTGGGGGGTTGGGGGAGGGGGTATGTACTGTGCTGCTGCTGGCTACCTGGCTACCCACATTAATCTTCTGTTCATTTGTACACTTCACCACCACTGTGTGTGCAATGCATACGGGCTTATGCTTGACCCACTCACTAGCTTTTGCTTGCACAATGTGGTACCAGATGCATGGCCTTCACTAGCTCTGTCACTTGTGTATGTGTGTGTACGGATGCTGATAATTGCATATGCATCCATCCATCCATCTATATATCTTTCTGCCATGGAAAACCAAAGCTGGTTGCATCACTCAAGTACCTAGGTACCTGCTGTGCCCATCCATCACATTCATGGCTAGCTATTCTTTGTGGAGGGCGTTGCATGTGGAGTACTGGAGTGCATGTGTTCTCCAATACTGCTGGATTGATATTCTTGCATATATGCTATGGCATAGTTATATGCAAGATCTCATGTTCATTGGTGTAGCTTTCATGCCATCTTAATTCCTGACATAGCTAGTGACAAGTTCCATTCAGCTGTTCGGTTAGGGGCACCAGCATTTCTGAATCTCTGATGCTTCTTCGATCTCATGTGTATATCCTTAGTATCCACTTCCCATTGGTCTCTGGAAATTAAGAAACTTTTGCTGAGAAGCTCGCTTCTGCTGTCTCTGGTGATTCTTTTCCCATCAACAAATTAACCCGACATCGCATTGACTACTCGTTCGACCGACAATTATTTGCGAATTTGCGATGGGTCACGACCGCGACACGCCAGGGCGAATGATCGTCTTTTAGGGCATGTTTGGGAGAAGCAATCCCGGCCGGGATCCCCGCCTAATCCCGGGGATTGAAAGGCCCAGGGGAAATTTCCCCCGTCCCGTCGAATGCCCTGTTTGGATGACGACGGGAAGTGGATTCCCCGTCTCTTTCCCTGCCATTTCCACGGGGAAATAAACACCGAGTGCTCACATGGGGATTTTTTCTCCAGTCGCGTCGCAGCGCATCACGCTACGCCGCGCTCCTCTCTCGACTAGAGCAGCCGACGGCGTGGGGTGCGGTTTGCGAGATGGCTCTCCTCGCGGGGCCGCTCTGGGGCAGCGCTCCTCGGCCTCCTGCTCGACTAGGCCTGGCGCCCGCGCTGGGCTGCCGCCCTCGTCGCCACCGTCGACCGCCACCCCACGCCACCCTTCACCACGTTCGACTTCTGGAAGGCCCAGCTCCCTACCCACCTTAGCGCCCCTCTCAGCTACTACGCCGGTGCTGGCACCGCCATAGTAGTGCAGCAGCAGCAGGAGGAGGCCTCCCTGCAAGGGTATGTAGGCTCACGAAATGTTTGGTGGGGGTCGTGGTCAAAGCCGTGTTTATTGGATTTGGTGTGTGAAATTGGAGTGGTCTTTGATGATGGGACGCCTTTCCCTGGTGGTGCTTGGCTTGGCAGGTCATCGGAGATGGCGAACGAGGAGCTAGCGGTGGGGAAGGATGACCTGGTGAACCTCTGGAGGCTAGTGGCGGGCAGGGACGGTGGCCTGGCATGGATCAAGATGATGGAGAAGGCGCTGCCCACCATGACCTACCAGGAATGGAGGAGGGAAGGATCCCCAGGTGAATGGCACTTGTCAGTTCTTTTCTGCTTGTTGATTTGATGTGGTGGATGCTAATTTGCTCACTAGTTCTCGAATTATATTTCGGCACAATTAGATGGACCTCCATAATACCAGAGCGATACTATCTTTGAGAATGCAACTCGGATGAAGTGAGGACTTCTTTGGGGACGATGAGTTCGGATGTCCAACAAGTGGGATGATATGCTTATCTACCATAAGGCGTTGGAAGGGTGTCGGACAACCGGGACGATGAAAGTGCATTGGGTCCGCAAGGTAGATAGGGTCTGAGATAGTGAATTTGCTTCAAATTGCATGCGGTTTCCATTCATGCTTATGCTTGATCCTTAGCATATGATGTTCTTGACAAACTTTATGGACATTGCACTTATATTGCTGCGATGCCCAATAACTCAAAAATATATACTTCATTGGATAAATTTTGATCTAGAGTCTTCTTTGCTCTAACATTTATGCAACAAATCGATGATCTTGACAAAAGCTATGTTGTAGATCTTCATCCAACTCACTCGAAATAGTCACGACTAGTTGAATTTATTGCTTTTCTTGACGGACAACGACACTTTTACGTGTTACCCGATAATGAGCGATCACATGTAGGAAGTTCGGTTGTTGTTTCTCAAGCGTCTTTGATATTTTTGAATACTACGTCTATCTAACGATCGACCGAGACCACTTCTCCATCCTTGGAGTACACTTACTAGACGGACATCTAACATCATTGAAGTCTTGATGTTAATGTTGAGTTGTGGACAGAGGAAGTCTCCAATTATTCTTTTTCATTATTATTCCTTTGAAAGCAAACCATGAAGGAACCTCCATGAGCATTAAGTTATATTTAATTGGGATAACCACTCAATACAAAGCAAGGAGGAGTTATCTGATGGAGGTCTTCCTTTTGTTCCGCTATAAGAGCCAATTTACGGATGTTTGTCTTGTGTTGTGTAACTTGTGTTGTAAAATCTAGATAGTTACATAAATATTTAACTTGTGTAACCAAATGGGAAGAAGCATCGACAACTTGGCCTGTGCCTCAGAGCACAGTTGCAGCTACATGTAGGTGGCGAAGCATAAACTTTGAATCGAATTTTCTCTTAATTACAACATGTTCTTGCGGCATGTAGGTACTTATGAGTTATGATGCATTTTCTACTATAAACCGCAATGGTATGGATGTTATAGCAGAAATGAAGTATCATTTTATAGTGTGTTGTTGCTGTGGTCACTGAAAACTAGATTAAATGTGACCATTTCTTAGCTGTTACACATGTATAAACAAGAATCATTGGCTTGGAGCAACATTTTATAACTCCATCGAAGGCATATCCTTGTGTTGAGGCTTGAGTTATGAAGCTATGCTAATAGAGATGTTATTTGTTGTTTATATATGCTAATACAAATGTTACTTGCTGTTTATATACAAAAGAAAATTCGAAATAGGCCAAGTCACAATTCCAGCACATCAATGGTCAAACAACGCAAATGTTACTGAATTTTATGTTTTTTTTTTAATTTTCTGAATTTTTTTTGAAGGTTGGGATTTTTATCCCTGTTGTTCCCAAACGGCAACAGAGATTTTATTCCCGGGCGGGAAGATTTCCCCATGGGGTTGAGGGGATTCCATGTGCCCTCAAAATCCCCCTCAGGGATTTTCTTCCCTAGGATTTTACCCCCTAGCATCCAAACAAACCCTTAGAAGATCTCGACCGGCGCTGCGGCGTACGGTTATGCCTTGCCACAGTTGCAGCAGTGCGGCCTCTCATGTGCTGGACATGTGGTGGACGATACCTAGATAGAACTAAGGGAGCACTAACAATTAGGGAATTTTTTTTTTACCGAAATAGCACTGTTTTGGCTGTTATTAGCAAAAACGGTGTCCTCGACGTTATTTTTACAAATTTGGCATTCGACACTGTTTCTCAGTGACACGAACAACTCTCGTGCGACCACGTGACCTCGTTCGCACCACCTTAGGACGGAGACTCCTTGTCCATCCTAGAAAGGGATAGATCCGCCACCTCGCCGCCTCGTCTGTCCCAAGGAGGGACAGAGCCACCACATCGTCACTCGTCCGTCCGTCCCTGGGATGGACGCGCACCGAAAATCAAACGGCGCATCATGTCAGGGGATGAGTACTACTGCACGAGTCTTCATCTCGGGGCATTTGCATCAGGACCAAACTTGACCTAGTTTTTAGTGTTCAATTCCGAACTTGGCAGCCCGATGACCCTTGATACGTCACCATCACATGCATCATGATTCGGGCTATTGTTAAACTCTCAAACTCCACTGATTAAATGTGTTCTAGTGGAGCTCACACCTTGAAAGGTTTCTCACGTTGTAGGATCGAAACGGCGACTAGAGGGGGGGGGGTTGAATAGGAGCTCAGCCTATTTTTCCGTTTTGATCGATTCAAATATGATATTGACTCCAATAGCTATGAGAACTATGAAGATCAATATATATAAGCGTAGCGGAAGACTTGTACTAAATCTCCTTCAAACCCCCAAAAGAAACAACTAAAAACACAAAAAACAGCCTGATAAACATCACTGATGAATAGTACTAGTTGTACCAAATGAACAGTGCCAGTCGTACCGCAGTTCAGAACAACCAGATGTACAGTGCCGGTCGAACCGCAGTGAACAGTAAAATCAAGTGAATGAATAGTAAATAGCCTGAAAACGAAAAAAAATCAGTCTAACTTTTGATTCGTAAGGCCAAACTCCACGAAATTTGAACCACAGCTTCTTAAAGATATCAGGAACCTATTCCAATCAAAGATTGCAGAGATCCATGCCAAAGTTCCTATCTTTTTTAGTTTGAACGAAGGGTACTAAAAAACCGAGTCAAAATCAAAATATGATCTAGAGACTTACTCGTGGGTGAATGATGATCCTAGATGTGTTCCCACATGTCACAGCAAGCTAGATCAAGAGAAGAAACCAAGCAAAAACTCGCGGATCAAAAAAGCCTCAAAATCATCAAATAGAGAGGATGAACACAAAAACGAAATAGAGACTCATCTAAAGAAGTGATACTTGGATTGATTTGAGATGGATGATTGTTGTTTACAGCCACTCCAACATAGAGGACAAAGCTCACCATGTGAGCACACGTTCAATCCAAACCCTAGAACCCTAGCTCTCTCTTTCTCTCCTCAAAACCCTACGACAAAATAGGGCAACTCATGAATGGGGTTCGGCTGGCTCCCTCCTCAGCAGCCACCACCAGCACACAACACCCCTCTATTTATATGGAGACTAAGCATCTAGGGAATATTCCATTAGGGCACCCATTAAACCCTAACACACAAATGGGTTAACACATGCACGCATTTTAAAGCGCCATTTCCATCTTCGCTTGACCTAAACCGCTTCTCCATGCACTGACCCGTGCCACGGTTTAGCCAAGTGCACCAAGGCGGTATTTGGTGAAATTACCAACATACTCCTCGATTTTTCTCCAAAAGACCAAATCCAATCCTTGTGAAGCAATCCCATGCTTTGCCACGTGTAGGTTGATCAACGGCTCCATCATGTCGGCAAGTCTCTCCTGTCCGGATCCCACCGGCACCACCGAGGCACTTGCACCGACTCCTGCGCCGCTTGATCCAACCAGTCGTACCGAACCGCCCGTTCAGTCATCTATATCCATTCCGCGCCCCGCTTGAGTCCTCTGACCTCACCCAGCATCTTTGATCGTTTTGGACCTCAGCTCTCCAAGCTTAGTCCCGATCCCCTTCGCCGTTGACCGTCATAGACCTGCAAGCCACCTGCACAGCAATAGACCAAGAAACCATCTCTGGGAATAAGTTCCTCACAACTTGACCCACATTAGCCAAAACATGCATCATGCAACACATATGCAGTGATCAACATGAACTTGACCTAACCCAAAACAAATTTCCAAGAAATTTGGCAATCAGCACACAGTTCACTCCCCAAGCGGTACTACCGCCAAGTAAACCCCGGTATTACCGCATAGCGGTCATACTGCTCAATCAACTGCGGTCATACCACACCTCGGAGAATCCCAAAATCTCCTAAAACACTCTCTCTGGAATTTCCATACCGCTTTCAAGCGGTCACACCGGCATGCGGTACTACAGCAATTCAACACGCGTACCACCGCTCCCAGAGAAAACCAAAGTCTCCAAAACATGCCTTCTGGAATTTTTCAACCGCCACACAAAGTCCGGTAACACCGCATTGCGGTACTACCGCCACTTGCTCTGCGGTACTACCGCTCCACTTAAATGCGCAAAAGCCTTAGAACCGAACGCCCTGCCACGTGGATGGCACAGATCAACATGAATGCTCGGACCACTTGACTTGCGGTAGTACCGCAACCTCACCTGCGGTCATACCGCTCTGCGGTAGAACCGCTCATTACACGCCGGAACTACCGTTCCACCTGACACTGGCCGAAAACTCCAGATTTCAACAAACTCTTAAAGCAATTGCCAATTGTATCATCACCTAAGATCATGAGCATACCTCTATGACATCCACAATGTCCTCATGACATTCACACACGTAGAATCGCTCTCAAGTCTAAAGGAAATGCCGACACTAATGCCTGATCTATTGTAGTATCAGCAATACTACTAATTACCCATTTTAAGAGTATAGATTATGCTCATGACATTGATACGCGTCACTGACGGCTAAGAGAAAGATTGTTCAGAGATTGCTCACTCGATGTTAGTGAGAGACTGAGAGGGACATGCCACAATCATATTGGACTTTGAAGTTTGAACTGTGAATAGAAATGTTCCTTATGCTTATCGGTTTGAGCAGTTGTGCTAATCATTATCCAAAACTCAATCAAATCTAGACAGAAAAAGAATTATGGGTACTGACTAGTGAGGCTGCACATGGGTTCCAACTGTTTCATGACCAGATGGTGAAGTACAACAACAAACCAGTGGGCATCACCTGGCCACCACGGGATGCACGTCTGTCCCAGTGAGGGACGGACAAGCGGCAAGGTGGCAGCTCTGTCCTATAGGACGGACGAGCGACGAGGTGACGGCTTCATCCCTTTCTAAGACGAACAAGGAGGTGAGGTGGCGGATCCATTCCTCCCTAGGACGAACAAGGCACTTTTGTCTTAGGATGGTGCGGACGAGGTCATGTGGCCATATGAGAGTCGTTCGTGCTACGTACCGAGGAACGGTTAAGCACTAAATATACAAAAACGTCACAAAGATGCTGTTTTTTGCTAATAACAACCAAAATTAGGTACTGAAGAGCGAGGAGGAGGAGGACCCTATGCCCTTTGGCCTCTAGCTAGTAGCAAAGCTAGCCATGAGGTAGCCCCCATGACATCCATTCCATCCTCTCAATGATTTCCTCCCTCCGTTCTTCAGTGTGCCTCTCTTCAGCCAATGAGTCATGGCAGTAGCTTAGGTACAGTACTAGTATACCTTTGGGACTGTGTGATGTGGCTGCTGCATTCTCAAGATAGGGGCATGCACCTACCTGCCTCTCTTTTATTGTTCTTGGGATCTTACTCTGCACAAGCTTGGCATTTTGGCAGCTGCAACGTTGTCTTTTCGGTAGTGCCCACCAGATTTCTAGTAGATGTGTTGTCCTTTCCCCTCTGAGCTCTCTCATGATACTCCTAACTGATGAGCCAGTGCTTCAGTTTCTTGTGTCATCACTGAGTTAATGCAAGGGCAGCTAGCTGTGCTGCTTCTTCCTCAGTGTGCATAACTTAACAGCCACTAGCTAGAGTGCAGCTAGCAGCGTAGTACTACTCATGGCCTAATTAATTAACTAACAAACTGCATTAGATACTAGATAGATGTATTATTATTGGATCGAAATGGCAACTAAAAGGGTTGTGAATAGGAGGGCTACTTCTTTTTCATTTTGATCGGATTCAACTCAATTTTTTACTCTAATAGCTATGAAAGATATGAAGGTCAACATACAAGCACAACGAAAGTCTTGTATTGAATCCAATCAAAATTCCGAAGTACAACAACCAAAATCACCGAAAACTCAAAACAAGATAAGTTGGGCGGTCAGACCTCTTGGGTTGGGCGGTCTGACCGATGACCTGCCGGTCTAACCTCTCACTAGGGGCGGTCTGACCTCCAGCGCGAGGAACAGTGAAATCAGCATGAAATCAAAATCACAAATCGACTCAACTTTTGATCCAGTGATCCAAATCCTCTCAAATTTCAACCATAGATTATTATGAAGGTCATGAACCTATTCGAATTGATGATCAAGAAGATCAAGACCAAAGTTCCATGAATTTTATATATGAGGGAAGGATGGCACAAGAACCTAGAAAAATAAAACTTTGATCATAAAACTTGCCCGTAGGTAAAAGATGATCCTAAATACATTCCCACATATCATAGCAAGCAAAATCACAACAAGAAATTAAAACAAAACCAAAGTATCACCAAAATCCCAAAAGTTACCAAAGAAACAGCAAGAACAATAAGAGAATCATATTAAAGGAATCTTGCTTGGATTGATTTGAGATAGATGTTGGTTTACAGGCACTCCATCATGGAGGACAAAAGCTCAATACTTGAGAACACAATCAATCCATCTCTTACAAACCCTAGCCTCAACTACTCCAAAATCTCTAAGTCACAAATTAGAGTATTTCTCTTAGAAGGATTTGGGAACTCCACATCTAGATATTCATTTTTATAGTGGAGGTTAGGTTGAGAGAGAAGACCCTAACAGACACCTGTTAAGCCAACACACAAATAGGTCTACACTCATGCACGCTTATCAAAGCGGATGACGACCGGGCTTCCCGAATTTGTTTCTTCGTGATCTTTATTTTCATTTGACCTAAATTGCATCTCCTTGCACCGTCTTATGCTGTGGTTTAGCCAAAGGTCACCAAGACGGTATTTCGGTGAAGTTACCAAAATACCCATTCTTGATCCTTCTCCAAAGACCGAGTCCAATCTTCATGAAGCAATCCCATGCTTCGTCACGTGTAGGTTGATCAACGACTCTCTTCATATCGGCAAGTCTCTCCTAGCCGGTTCCCACCGAAACCCCATGGCACTTGCACCGACCCCCACACCTCTTGATGCAACCCGTCACACTGAACTTTCCGTTCGATCACCTTTGTCCATTTTGCGCCATGCTTGAGTCCACTGACTTCACTCGTCATCCTTGATCGTTTTGTACCTCAGCTCTCCAAGCCTAGTCCCAATCATCCTTATCGTTGACCTCCAAGCCTCTTGCACAATAATAGACCAAGAAATCGATTCCGGGAATAAGTTCTTCGCAACTTGACCTACATTATTCAAAACATGCATCATGCAACACATATGCTCTGAAACCCATGAAATTAATCTAACCTACGAACATCACCGCTATGCCGTCCAAATGACAGTAAAACTCGCGATCGGCACCTATGGCGATCCGACCGCTCACCGGGCGGTCGATCGCCAGCATATTGACTTAGACGAATTTTCTCCTCGAAATTCCAAAGCCTATCTGGAAATTCAAAATGAATAGAACTTTTGACTCGAAGCTCCAAAAATTATGAGACCAAATGCAGAAGAATCCTCTCTCTTGTCTACACCCTCTATTTTTAGCCTGGTCTAAAATTCGAACAACACTTTTATGGTCGGTCAGACCGCCGTCCACAGCCGGTCTGACTGCCAGCCACTTGGCCTACCCAACGGTCAGTCTGACCACCAGAGGTGGCCGGTCAAACCGCCACCAAGGCTGGTCTGACCGCCTACTGCCTGACAACATATGATATTTACCGAAAACGAGTGTTTCGACAAAGTCTCTCTAACATTGCAAACGGTATCATCATCTTAAGATCATGAGCATATCCCCATGATATCCATAATCTCCTTCTTGATGAATATATTGGCAATTTCCCAAAAATATCAGTTTGAGGTTTGCAAACGAAAATATTCAATGTTTTCACGTAAAGGCACAACTTGGTCCAAAGGCATGAAAAAAATAATAAAAATGACCAAGTTGGCTTCAGATTAGCAGAAACAAGTGAGATAAGGCAAAAGAGAACAAGAAAACTTTAATTTCTAGAGAAGAGTAAAAAATCTCACTTAAGGTTATATGAAAGAACAATTGTTCAATTTAACCTTTGATCATTATGAGGTTCCAAGAATTGCAATTTAAGCTCAGAAATGACAATAAGATCACAAGAATACAAATGAGATGCTCTCACTCACTATGATCATCATTTTTTATTTTCTTCCATTTTCTCCAAATAGCTCGCCCTTTCAACATTTTTGCTATATCTTCTCCCCCTTTCACAATGGAATCAGTCATCAAGGAATCATGCATTTCTCTTATCCAGAGATGACAAATGCAGAAATGAGAAAGAAGCATAAGAAGGAGCATGCATGAAATGCAATGAAGTGGCTTCATTTTTAGATTTTTCAATTTTTTAGTACAAGACGTTTTAAATATTACCTAAAAAAACAAGCTAGTATTTCTACTATTACTCAATACATATCTAGCTTGAGGGTGCTATCAAGATCATGTTAAGACATATATATCAAAACGAAGCTAGACGGTTCAAGATGAAATGATGAATTTTAACAATTTAAGCAAAACTTCAAAAATAGTAAGTTCATCAAAAGGTGTCTTAATCTTAAAGTGATACTAGCTATGTCAGAATGTCAATGTGATATCAAGAAGCTAACAAAGACCGTCCTAGAGACTAAAAGTTCCAAAAGTAAATCAGTTTGCTCAGGGTACCTCAATCACCAAATTCTTACAACATTTTTCATTTGCAATAAATAACACATGTTGAAGTTGATTAAAGGTCTATCTTAGTGAAGAAGATCCTGGACTAGGAATCATTCATAAACTATTTCTAAGCTTCGACTGGGGCACTAAATCCTAAAGTTCATGTCAATTTTGACAAGCAGTCCCCATGAGATCGTCTGGATCATCAAACTGTCTCCAAATTCATGTCTTTGACACGCACTCTCGTGAGAATAGTTTGGCAAAAATTGTTCATATGGGAACCATAAAACTTGATTTTTTTTTTATATTTTACACAGGAGCAAATTTTATATTCACAAAGAACTAAAAACTCAATTGACGCTCAATCCTAGATTTAAGAGCGATAAAGCAATTTTGGCATGGCAAGTGTCACAAAGGGATCACTAATGGTGCAACTAACTAAAAGACCCATAAATTACAATTTTTAGTTTAAGTTGTCTTAAAGTTCTAGTTAATCAAGCAAAAACTAAGCTACACATGTAAAAGCATGATAATTTTAGCAAGTTAATGAACTAGACATGACATTAAGTATGAATTGAGACACTAAAGCTCAAGAGGGTAATAAGCAAAGCTTCATTAAATTAAAGGACAAGCGTAAAGCTTATATTATTTTTTGTGATTTTCATATTAATATTATATGATACAATGAGATGCAAGAAAAACTCAAAAGCCTAAAAAGATCAAGAAGATAAAAAAAAACTCAAAAAAAGATAAAAAAAGAAGATCAAAAGCACAAGGAAAGCTCAAAAGAGATCCAACTCACTCTTAAACCAACCTATAGGGATAAATTACCCCTAACTCACCCTTTAAAATGGCAAATATAGTTGGTTCTAAAAGCTTGGTGAGGATATCAGCTAGCTAAGCCTCGGACTCCACAAACTCCAGCACAATGTCGCCCTTCTCTACATAGTCTCTAAGGAAGTGATAGCGAATGTTAATGTGCTTGGTCCTAGAATGTTGCACAGGGTTCGTAGCAATATTAATAGCATAAGTGCTATCACAGAGAAGAGGGACACTAGCAAATGATAACCCATAGTCCTTAAGGGTGGACACAATCCACAAAATCTGACTATAGCAACTAGCGGCAACTACATATTCAGCTTCTGAACTGGGTTGTGCAATAGAGGACTGCTTCCTAGATGACCAAGAGATAAGAGAGGTGCTTAGGAAGTGACAAGTGCCTGAGGTACTCTTCCTATCTAGCCGATAACCCGCAAAATCAGAATAAGAAAACCCCTGAATGGATAAGGAAGATGAGTAGGAATACCAAATGCCATATTAGAGGGTAGAATGGAGGTACTTGAAGATGCGCTTGACGGCTTGGCGATGGGAAGTCCTCAGAGATGCCTGAAACCTTCCACGGAAGCAAACCGCAAAGTGAATGTTCGGTCTTGAGGCTGTTAGGTAGAGGAGGGGGCCGATCATGCTGTGGTACTTGTGTTGATCCACGGCTTCTCCTTCCTCGTCTAGATCCACGGCTTGATTTAAAGCCCCAAAAAGTAGTTGAACTCTCCCATCATACTCATTTCAAATTCCCTATACATGGTCTCAGAAAAACTAAAAATAAGAGCGTAAGAGGAACCACTAAAGATAATATCAGCTACATAAATCTGAGCAAGCAAGAAGTCATCGCCATGCCTAAGAATGAATAGGTTCTTGTCTACCTTACCCATCTCGAAGTTATTCTTAAGTAAGAAAGTCTTAGGCCTATCATATCAGGTTCTAGGGTCTTTCTTAAGACCATACAAGGCTTTAGATAACTTGAAGACATGGTGTGGATGCTTGGGATCCTCAAAGCCTGTGGGTTGCCTAATATACACTTCTTCATTTATGTAACCATTCAGAAATGTACTCTTGACATCCATCTGATATAACCTAAAGCCCTTAGATACAGTAAATGTAAGCAGAATGCGAATGACTTCTAACCTAACAACAGGAACGAAGGACTTATCAAAGTCTAACCCTTCAACTTAGCTAAAATCCTGAGCTACCAATCTAGCCTTGTTTCTAACCACAGAACCATCCTCACTTTGTTTTCTTAACACCCAACGAGTTCTTATCACATTATGACCACTAGGAGGCTCTACTAGGTTTTAGACCTTATTCCTCTTGAAGTTCTCTAACTCCTCATGCATGGCATTGACCTAGCTTGAATCAGATAAAACATGTGATATATCGCGGGGTTCAAAAGAAGCAACAATATAAAATGGGAGCAGAGACTCAGATCATGATACCTGGAGCGAGTAACTCACCGATGAAAATGACCAATCATCTGATCCAGTGGATGATGCCTCTGAATGTGAAGTGAAGTGCCTAGGGGAGACATCACCTCTTCGACCTCCGCATGTACTGCTGATGATGAAGATATAGCAGGGGCCTCAACTGAAGGTGAAATAGTGGAAGCAGGTTCTTCAATTGGATCAAGAGCAGTAGCAGCAGTAGGCGGGGGACAATCATCAGCTTTGTCTTCATCTTCCTCTACAAAGATGCTCTCAGTCGCCTGTGTGTCACTTGAAATGTCTGATCTAGCTCTAGAGCTAGTCTCATCAAAGATGACATTTTATGTCTCCTAGATAACGTTAGTCTCAACATTAAGAACCCGAAAACCCCTCGAATGTGCAGGATAACCCAGAAATAAATCATCAGAAGTTCTTGACTCAATTTATCTAGAATTCCTGTCCTGATAATGAAGCATTTGGCTCCAAAAACTCAAAAATGGGAAACAAATGATTTTCTACCAAACTGAAGCTTATAAGATGTCTTGCCCAAAGAAGGTCTCAAGAAGACTCGGTTGGCAATATGATAAGCTGTATCAATAGCTTCGGCCCAGAACATCCTCGGAGTGCTATACTCATCTAGCATTATTCTAGCCATCTCAACCAAGGTTCGACTCTTCTTTTCCACCACACTATTTTGTTGAGGGACGTGTGGAGAAGAGAACTGATGCTCAACACTACGCTCAACATAGAAAGAGGCAAATGAAGCATTCTTAAACTCTATGCTATTGTCACTGCAGATCACTCTCAAGGCACCAGGGAGTTTAGAAGCTAAGCAAAGAACAAGATCATGAAAATGATCAAAAGTTTCATCCTTCGAAGGAAGAAAGAATACCCAAGAATATCTCGAGAAATCATCGATTATGATAAGAATATACCATTTGCCACCGACTGACCGAAGTCTAGCAAGACCAACAGTATCCATTGAAGCAACTGTCCTGGTCTGTCAGTCATGACCATAGTCAATGATGAGTGTGAGGTGACAACTTGCGTGCCATGCTTGTAGGACGCACATACACCATCCTTGATGGCATTGAGTTTGGGCAAACCTATCATGAGATCAAGGCTACTAACTCGCATCAGATGATCAAAACGAATGTGCCCCAAGCGACAATACCAAAGCCAGAACTCAGAAGAAGATGCAATCAAACACTTGAGGGACTCAGCAAGAGATTCGAAAAAGTCAGCTCCAAAGAACCTACCAACTCTAGAAATCCCAACGACAAGTTCACCAACTGAATCAAGCACACGATAAGAATTTTTTCTTAAACCAAGTCTCATAGCCATCATTAAGAAGCTGCGAGACAGAAAGCAAGCTGTACCTTAGCTTGTCCACAAGGGCGACATCCTTCAGGATGAACTTGTCATTCACTCTGATCGATCCCGTTCCTTCGATCCGTTCTTGTGCGTCATCTCTAAAGGTGATGAAGTCATCACCTATTGATCGCGTGAAGTAGGTGAACCATCTTGAGTCTCCGGTCATATGGCATGAATAGCCGGAGTCGATGAACCACGTGTTCTCCCCCCTTCTGCAGCGATCCTGAAAATTAAGGCACAATAGATTGATGTGTATCAATACTGGGGTTAGTTAAACACAACTTGGAAACCTAGTACTGAGACACACGTCTGCGAGAAGTATGTAAAGCATAATTGCTAGCCTTGATCCTACTTGAAGTCCTATCATGGGCAACAGTCACAAGAACATGAGATGCATCTTGTCTAGGAACATGATGATGATGATGATGAACATGTTGTTTAGTATGTGAATGAAATCCTAGACCAGGTTTCTTCTTCTTAGTGTAATTGTTCCTCATAAAAGCCTTAGGTTGACTCGAAGCAAATCTAGAAAGGTTCTTCCTAGCATTTTTCAACATACGCTGACAGAACTCAAGCAAATGCCTATCCTTCTTGCAATAGGTGCAATGGTACTTGGTACCACTGGGAGATGCATCTTTTGACTCAGAAGATGATTGGGCAAAACCTGTATATTTGAAAAGAATTTTTGCTGGTTAGGTTTTGAACTCAACTAAGCCATCTTTCAAGACTTGAATGACATTTGGCTTGGACTTGTCTTAAGCAAAGTTATATACTAACCCTTGCTTCCCATAAGGAGTTTTGGACTTGTCAAGAATCATGTTCAATTGTTTCTTACCCTTAGAATTTTTTTCTAATATGTTCTTGAGATAAGCATATTCCTTTTTTCAAGTTTAGGACATAATTAACAAGTTTTAGCCTTAATGGCTCCAGCATGCTTCTCCTTATGAATAACAACTTCAAGCTTAAGGGCTTCACATGAAGCACAAGAAGTAGAATTAATTTTGTCCTTAAGCTTGATATACTTAACTCTAACTGCTTCTAACATGTCATTCATTTCACGTCCACGTTCTGAGCAGAAAGAGCAAGTGCTAGACTCAACCTTATCTGAAGCTACCAACTTGTTAGATTTTAAGCATTTTTAATATGGAATAGATTTAAACTCAATCAACTCAGTCCTAGCATTGTCTAGTTGGTGAATGGCAACATTAAGAGCATTTTGTAACTTAGCAAGTTCAGAATGTAAAGCATGACAGGATAAACATTTATCAATATCAAAATTCTTAGCATTCACAAGTTCTATTGTCAGATTATCAACTTGTGATTCTAAGTCCTTATTTCTACCCATGGTGATTATCAACTTGTGATTCTAAGTCCTTATTTCTACCCATGGTGAACTCTAACGTCTTATCCTAGCTAAGTAGTTGCTCATAGATGGTATCACATCTAGCTGAGAGAACTTCATAGGATGGAGGTATCTCATCGATGTCATCATCGTCAACGAAGTCGGCCATAAAGTACATGCCTATGAAGTCTTTTGCCTTCCCTTTCTTCTTCTCTTGAGGGAGCTCCTCCTTGTCTTCCTTGTTCCCGGAGTCCACATAGCTCATGGATTGCTCTCCAAAAGCGGCAAGGACCCGGTGAGAGGCCTTCACGAGCTTGGTAGTATCAAACTTGTACTTGTTCCCTTGAGGCTTCCTCCAAGCCGCCCTCTCCTCTTTGTGGTTGCTCTTCCATTTTAGCTTGGGACAGTTCATCCGGATGTGGTAGAGCTCTTCAAACTCATAGCATGTCGCATGCTCGTCTCTCTTCTTGTTCCTCACATTGTGGTAGGCCCGTGTGAAATTTTTGGCCACGAGGGCTAACTCAAGCTCAGGGATAGTCTCAAGTTTTTTTTATGGATTGCAGATAAACAAGCAAGTGAAAATCTAGAGGAAGATTCAGAAGAGCCATCAGAAGTTCTCTTGAGATGGTCAACTATTAAAGTCATGTTCCCCTTCTTAGGATGATCAACCCTTTTGATCTCATGGGTCTTGAGGTTGCCATAGAGCAACTCCAAGGTGAGATCAGTGAGATTGATATTCTTCTCAACGACAGTAGCCTTCATCTTCCACTCCTTGGTGTTGATTGCAACCAAGAGGTGGGAAGCATTCTTGGAGTGAGAATACTCGATGTTAACCTCTCTCAACTGATTGAGCACCATGTTGACACGAGGGAATACGTCATCGATGCTCTCTCTAAGATGTATATCAATTTTGTTGTATTCTTGCTTGAAAACCGTTTGATGTACTTGCTTGATTTAGGACGAACCCTCATGGTAGGTTTCGAGGGTTTGCCAAATCGCGTACGCAGTCTCAAGGTGACAGATCCTATCATACTCCTGTCTACCAAGCTCGGTATATAGCAGGTTCTTTGCCTTGTGGTTGTTAGCCAAGAGGGCTGCTGAAGTCGGCGTAGCAACCTCGGGCAAGACGAGCGGGGCTCAGACAACCTCCCATATGGCTTGACCTTCGCTCTGGAGGTAGACACACATGTGATTCTTTCAATAGGCATAGTCGAGCACATTGAAGATATAAGGCTTGGTGGAGTACTTCTCTATCGCCAAGTTTAGTGATCGGTTAAGATCAAGAATGAACTAACCGGGCTCTGATACCACTTGTTGGACCAAAACGGCGACTAGAGGAGGTGAATAGGAGCACTACTGCTTTTTCACCTTTATCAGATTCAACTCAATTTTCATTCCAATAGCAATGAAAGCTATGGAGGTCAACGTACAAGTACAGCGAAAGTCTTATATCGAATCCAATCGAAACCCCGAAGCACAACAACCAAAATCACAGAAAACTCAAAACAAGATGAGTTAGGTGGCTAGACCTCTCAGGTTGGGCAGTCTGACCTCTCATTAGGGGTGGTCTAACCTTCAGCACGAGAAATAGTAAAATCAACACGAAATCAAAATCACAAATCGAATCAACTTTTGATCCGGTGATCCAAATCCTCTCAAATTTCAACCATTGCTCATCAAGAAGGTCTGAAACTTATTCTAATCGACGATCAGGAAGATCAAGGCCAAAGTTCCATGAATTTCATAGACGAGGGAAGCAGGGCACAAAAACATAGGAAAATCAAAATTTGATCCTAAAACTTGTCCGTGGGTAAAAGATGATTAAGATGATATTAGATGCATTCTCACATGTCACAGAAAGTAAGATCACAACAAGAAATAAAAAAGAATCATCAAAATCCCAAAAGTCACCAAAGAGAGCAAGAACAAGAAGAAACTCATCTTGAAGGAATCTTGCTTGAATTGATTTTAGATAAATATTGGTTTACAACCACTCCATCATGGAAGACAAAAGCTCAAGACTTGAGCACATAATCAATCCCATCTCTTACAAGCCATAGCCTCAACTACTCCAAAATTCCCAAACCATAAATTAGGGTATTTCTTTTGGAAGGACTTGGAAACTCCACATATAGACATTCTCTTTTATAGTGGAGGCTAGGCTAAGAGAGAAGAACCTAACGGGCACCCATTAAGCCCACACACAAACAGGCCTACACTTACGCACGCTTCTCAAAGCAGATGACGAACCGAGCTTCCTGAATCCATTTATTTGTGATCTTTATCTTCATTTGACCTAAACCGCCTCTCCTTGGGCCATCTTGCGTCGTGGTTTAGCCAAATGTCACCAAGACAGCCTTTCTCGATCCTTCTATAAAGACCGAGTCTAATCTTCATGAAGCAATCCCATGTTTCGTCATGTGCAGGTTGATCAATGGCTCTCTTCATGTTGGCAAGTCTCTCCTATCCGGCTTCCACCGAAACCACCATGGCACTTGCACCGACCCCCGCGCCGTTTGATGCAACTCGTCGCACCAAACTTCCTGTTTGGTTATCCTTATCCATTTTGCGTCATGCTTGAGTCCACTGACTTCACCCGATATTCTCGATCGTTCTAGACCTCAGCTCTCCAAACCTAGTCCCAATTATCCTCGCCGTTAACCGTCGTTGACCTCCAAGCCTCCTGCACAACAATAGACCAAGAAATCGATTCCGGGAATAATTTCTTCGCAACCTGACCCACATTAGTTTAAACATGCATCATACAACATATATGCACTAAAACCCATGAAATTTAACTAACCTACGAACATTGCCGTCATGCCGGCCAACGGACAGGGTAAAACCGATCAGGCCGCCACCCATGGGCAGCTTGATCGCCCCTGGCCAGTCTGACCGTCTAGCTGGGCCGGTCTGACCACTCGCACATTGACTTAGCATGATTTTCTCTTTGAAAATCCGAAACCTCTCTGGAAATTCAAAATGAATAGAACTTTTGACGCAAAGCTCTAAAAATTATGAGACCAAGTGCAGAAGAATCATCTCTCTTGCCTACACCCTCTATTTTTTGCCCAACCTAATTCAAACAACACCTTTATGGCCGATCAAATCACCGCCCACGGCCGGTCTGACCGCCAGCCACTTGGCCTGCCCAGCAGTCAGTCTGACCGCCAAAGGTGGCCAGTCTGACCGCCAAAGGTGGCGTCTGACCGCTGCCCTGGCCGGTCTGTCGTCTACTGCCTGACAGCATCTGAAATTTGCCAAAAACAAGTGTTTCAACAAAACCTTTCTACCATTGCCAATTATATCATCATCCTAATATCGTGAGCATATCCCCATGATATCCACGATTATCTATAATGGCAACAATTCCGTTCATTGGAAAACTGAAACATGAACCTAGTTTAGCAAAGTTTGTTTGTTTTCCATGCTACTGCTGTCCTATGATCCTTTCTTAGGAAAGGCGTGCGCACCGGATGAAATATATCCCTCGTCGCGCTCAGGTTAATCGATCGGATTCGCTGTCGCTCCGGTCTCCGATGATCGGCTTCACTGGCCAAGTAAACAATCATCTTTCCTCTAAAGAAGAGCAAGTGTGGATGTTGTGACACAAAACCAGATGCTATCTAAAAAATATTGTATGGATCCTTCTCATTCCATAGGATTGCAGCAGAGGTTGATCTTTTAATCATAGGGTAATTAATTTAGGAGACCATTTGCCGCGCTTTCCGGGACAGATTGGCACAAATCAAGGGCATGCAGCTGAAAGTTGTAGTAGTACTAAACCAGCACCTAGCCTACCACTAGAAGAGGGAGGGAGCCATGGAATCAAGTAAACAAAGTAACAAAATGGAGAGCTAGCGAACCAGCCCTGTTATCAGAGGTAGCTTGAGCTGCAAAAGTGGAGGGATTTACATGGGGGTTGTACTATTAGTGGGGGATCATAATCAAGTGGTTAGTTGCTCATGTGGACTATTAATGGGATCTTCAGATCTTGGATGTCTCTCATGTTGAGCTGGAAACCATGAGGGGGAGTGCACTGCAGTGCCCAAGTTTATGTCATGCTCGCTTGGCGCCATGTGCCAAGGACCCTTTCTTATTCCGTGGGCAACGGAAGGACGACGTCGGGTGCTACCGGCCGGGCTCGGGGATCGGCGCGACCGATCTCGATCGGAACAGCTGTACCGTCGTTAGTCGGACGGCTGTCGGGTAGAACAGCCACCACTGTGCATCACATTGCTGCTGATAGCACCCCTGTCCATTTCCATTAATGAAAGAAATCTAAATGATGATCATTTGTTCATAGAGATGATCATTAGATCATATGATTTCATATCTTACTATAGATTGTACTAGTAGGGCATGGACTATTTGGCTAGTGCTTCTGAGGCTATGCCAAGGCTGTTCAGACTCAATCCTTGTAAATAGTGAAGTTCAGTTGTATCATACTATGAACTGTGAAAATGATTAGCCTGCCGAGCCGCGAGCCCGAGGTGTGGGCTCTCTGCAATCTAGGAGATCCAAGAGAAGCCATGGATGTTGTTTTGGGGATGTGAACTCGATTTGGGATCTCGATTTCCTCGAGAGCAGTAATGTATTTGTAGATGCTGTTGCAATGGTTGTGTGTGCTCTTATATTTTGTTTATGTTGCACTTACAGTTTCCGGGAAGCAGTGGAAAAGGCAGTGAATCTTGTTCCTGAGACTGCACTCGGAAGCTTCTGAGCTGCCATCTTGTGGCGTTCTGTCGCGAGCAAGCAAAGCGTGTAGATTTGTGAGGCTTCCAAGATTTAATCAAGAGCAAAAGGTAGCAACTTGTTTGGTTTCCCAAAGGGAGAAGAACATCTGAGACAGCTGTTGACTCAAGGTGGGTGAATTCTAAATCATTCTGAAAGTACAGTGCTAGCTAAGACAAAGAGTACTTGATCAAGAACAAGCGGAGCGATCCGAGCTTGAAATAAAAGAAAAAAATTCAGATTTGCGAAGTCGTCAGAACATGTTGTGGTAACTGGAAAGTACAGTTGCAGTACTCATCTGCAACCATGATGATCTCAATTTGTTTAATGGTTGACTTTAGCATCGAAAAACTAGCAGTGTTTTCAGATGACATTGGGGAGCTTGGGAACATAATCTGCATTTCTTATCTTCCTGTTCCATTAATGAAAAATGGATTAAGGCTATGCTAATGGAGCTTGAGAGGCTTTCAACAAATAAGTCAATGTGCAGTGGGGATTTTACACTCATTTTATAAAGCTGACCACCCTTGTCATTTTATCTCGTGCTGGCACAGCATTTTTAAGATGATCTCTGTTCAGGAAATACAAGATATTTGCTTGCTCTAATTTCTAAAGTATTCCTTATCACTTTTTAATCTAGTAGATGAATAAAATAGAATAAGCACTGCCATTCTCTGCATTTCTTATTCCTAACAGCAAATGGAGTAAATATAAATCTAAATCATTTTTCTGTCCACAATGTACTAGTTGTGAATATCTGTCTATCTTTGATTCGTTTCCAGCTCCGTGTACTCGTATTTAGTGATTAGGAGCTTCATAAGTGGAGAATCAAAGTTGAAGTTGGGGGGTCAACCTCCAACATTTGTCGGTTATGTGCTCCTTTAACACCACGATTGTTGATGCTAATCATCCTTAGAGTTGACCTAAGGAATCCCGGTTTTCAATGTCATGGGCTGGTTTTGAGTGATTCAGAATCCTTTTCCACGGCTGATCATGCATTTGCCAGTTAATAGTCTTTGGTGTGCTGACTAAGCATACCAATCCCTGCAGCATTCCAGTGCTGTTGCTTGCTAGTGAATTATTTCAAGTGCCACCTGGTGTGTGTCCTTCATTACTGCAATGGAACTGTCTTTTGCAGATGATTGCATTGGAAGTTAGAACTGAAATATGAGACAACCAACTTCTTAATTGCACATGTTGCCATGCCAATATGTTAGTACTTAAATATCTTGGGAGTCAAATCCTGCTTGCTTCCATGATATTGTGAGGATGCCAATGCCATCTGAGAAGGCAGAAGGAAGCTGAGACTTGTGTACCTTCGGAGTTACTGACAACCTTCACATCGAATTTTTTTTTTATACGCAATTTGCGATATCTTTAATTATATGTAAATTCATTCATGGCGCATGGATATTATTATAAACTTTACAAATGATAGGTGTCATTCTGTTTGCTGAATTCTGCACAAGTGGTAGAGCCCTAGTCAGTTGATGCAAGATGCAAGCTGAGTCACTTTGAAGCATTGTTTTCTATATTCATAAGAGTTTGTCTGATGATTATTTTACTTGTGCATCATTCATGCCTGTTTGTATATGTCATGTCTTAGCAATGCACTGCATTGTGTATGTATCAGCAAACATTTATAACTGGGATACTGGTGAGCTGCTGCAATGGAATCATGGAATATTAGCATCATCTCTATATATATTCTGATCTGCCATAGTTGAACTTTGGGATAGGCATGAGATGTGCCCCTAAATATATAATTGGCAAGGGGTTGTGATGGTGTAGGGTCTTCAAGGAACATCAGAATCAGAGTGGGAGATAAACTAATGGCCCTTTGTGGTGACTGATGAGTAGGACAAAATGCTAGTGCCTGCTTGTGAGGCACCAAAGTGAGCTCCTGCTTCCTACCAGCCATCCCTCCCCTGCCATGAAGGGCTATTTTTGCATCTGAAAGCACCATTCTACCTCCTATGTGAACTGTGAACAAATAATACAAGCTGCTTTGTTTCTTCCCCATCACCACCTCATTTTCTTTTCACTGCAAATACAATGATTCAGTATATCATGCTTTTGTCATTAGGAGGGCTGTTCTGTTCGCTAAAGCAAGGGAACAGGCTATGCATACTAGAGAACAAACTGTACTCTTTCAGATTACTGTCTAGAAGTAGACCATTAGTTCATGCATCTGCATTCTACATTGGCCTAAATTGCTCTTTTCTCGCATCTTTTCAGGCCACCGTTGCGAATAAAGCGCGCGCTTAGGCCGCCATGATGGCATCGATCCTTACTACGCATGTCAGCGGAGGGCAGGGCAGCCACCATGAACAAGACAGTGTGCATTGGCTCAAGAACCTTTTGAAACATGGAGACCCAGCATCCAGACTACACATCTTGAAGGTAGCCAAGCTAACAATAATGCCTTGAGGCATTGAGTGTCACATGGCTCCCTCTATTTTATGCATGGGAGGAGAGAGAGAGGGAGGGAGAAGCCAGTGCAGTAACTGCAGCAAGAAACAAAGAATCCCCCTCCCACATGCCCTTCCAGGGGACCAAAATTCACGATTTTTTTTTATTTAATCTTTTTTAAAATTTTATTTTAAAGTTAACCCATCGCAAACTTTATTTCCAATTCTGACCCCTTTGGTCACGCCACCATCCGTGGCGTGACAAAACAATACTGTCACGCCAGCCCATTTCTGGTCAAAGTCTTGTCACGCCACTGGTGGTGGCATGACAGTATTGTTTGGTCACGCCACTACCAGTGGCGTAACAAAAAATACGATTTTGGGGACTTTTCCTGTGGCGTGATAATATTGTTTTGTCACGCCACAGGTGGTGGCGTGACTAAAGGGGTCAGAATTGGAAATAAAGTTTGCGAGAGGTTAACTTTAAAATAAAATTTAAAAAAGAATTAAATAATAAAAAAATTCAAAATTTACACACATGACAAACAAGAGGCAACCTCATCATCTCATTCTCACAAAACAAGAAGCAAATTACTGGAGATCTCTGAAAAGCAAGATGAGAGGGGGGGTTGTGTTCAGGGTCCCCTTATAAAATGTTTGCAGCCAAAATGGTCAGGCCAAGCACACAAGAAATTGTTATACGCGACAGCGGAGGAACGACGAAGTAAACAAGATCAATCGCAGAGAGACACGAGATTTAACATGGAAAACCCTCTCAATGCGAGAGGGAAAAAACCACGGGCGCCAGCCAGCAACAATCTTCACTATGTCGGAGTGAGGTTACAACGCTGGGGATTTACAACTCTAATTCAATATCCCAAACAGTGGCTTGCAGGAAATATATATATCAGGGAAACCCTAATTCGACTAGAATCCATACCGCGGGGCTTCCCCGCACTTCCCAGCGCCCCGGGTGCACGGCCTTGGGCCGCCAGACTCCGCTCGCTCCCTAAGCCTCCTCGGCGACGGCCTCGCTACGCTTCGTCCGGTGGCCTAATTGATGTATAGAATTTGGATCACAAATCAACATACTCCACCTTGAGACAAATTCCTTCCTGTAGCATAAATCAATCCTTCACCCCTGAAAACAACAAAGAAAGAAATACTTTCGGCGCCACACAGCCTCTTGGGCTAAGCTGTAATACCAACTAAGCTTGAGCAAAGCTCAAACTTAGCAACAGGAACTGGCTTTGTCAACATATCAGCAGGATTTTCATGAGTGCTAATCTTGCATACCTTTAGCTTACCCTTTGCTACAATATCTCTGACATAATTATATTTAATCTCAATATACTTTGTCCTCTCATAAAACATCTGATCTTTAGTGAGATAAATTGCACTCTGGCTATCACAAAACAGATTAATGCAAGAATCAACTCCAGCAATCTCAGCAAACAAACCTTTCAGCCAAACTGACTCTTTACTTGCTTCACAAATAGCCATATATTCTGCTTCAGTGGTGGACAGCGCAACAACATCCTGCAAATATGCCTTCCAGCTCACAGCACAACCTCCAATGGTAAATACATAACCTGTGAGCGACCTACGCTTATCCAAATCACCAAAGATAATCTGAATCAACATAGCCAACGAGTTCCTTTTCATCCCGCCAAACTTCAAACAAGCATCCGATGTGCCTTGCATGTACCGAAAATCCACCGAACGGCCTTCCAATGCTCTTTACCAGATTAGCCATATATCTATCGACCAAACTCATAGCATAAGATAAATCCGGACGAGAGCAAACCATGGCATACATCAAAGACCCAACAACACTAGCATACGGAACTCTAGACATGTACTCAACCTCCTCATCAGTGCTAGGACATTGTGAAGCTGACAATTTAAAGTGAGGTGCAATGGGAGTAGTAACAGGCTTTGAATCATGCATGTTGAAACGCTGAAGCACTTTCTGAATATAATTTTGCTGACTAAGAAACAATAAACCAGAAGCACGGTCTCTAGTAATTTCTATACCTAGAATTTTCTTAGCAGCACCAAGATCCTTCATCTCAAATTCATCTGCTCAATCGAGCCTTCAATGCGATGATTTCTTTCTTGCTCTTGGCAAAGAATCAAGATATCATCAACATATAACAGCAAGTATATAGGTGATCCATCAACAAATTTAATGTAGACACAGCTATCATAATCAGATCTTTTAAAGTTATTTGATAACATAAATGAATCAAACCTCTTATACCACTGACGAGGAGACTGTTTCAAACCATATAAGGACTTCTTCAATTTGCAAACATGATCCTCCTTACCAGGCACTATGAACCCTTCTGGCTGGTCCATGTATATCTCCTCCTCAAGATCTCCATGCAAGAATGCTGTCTTCACATCTAGTGCTCAAGCTCAAGATCACACATAGCAACAATCTCAAGAATGTACGGATTGAGCTATGCTTCACAACCGGGAGAACACATCATTGTAATCAACACCCTAATCATCAAACCTTTAGCTACTAACCTTGCCTTAAATCTTGGAGGCTCACTAGGAGATAGACCCTCCTTCCTCTTGAAGATCCATTTGCAACGCACGGTCTTCTTATTCTTAGGCAAGCGCACCACGTCCCATGTGCCATTTTTCTCCAGGGACTGCATCTCTTCTTGCATAGCTGGGATCCACTTCTCATGATCTCCAGAAACAATGGCTTCAGTGTACGTAGCCGGCTCATGAGTGTTCTCCACCTGTTCAGCACAACTAAGAGCATAATGAATCAAATTACACTCTTCAATTAATCGGGATCGAGGACCACAACTCCTCTTTTCTCTACGAAGTGCAATAGGCTGATCGTCTTGCTGCAAAATAGGAGATAAGTGTTGAACAGTATCAATGGTATCATCAATAAATTCATCTCCCTGATCATCCACGTGCTCCACCTGCACGCTCATATTCTGTTGCTCATCATCAGATATGTCTGGTACAATATCTATGGGTAAACTGTCATTAAACATCACAGATTCATTAAAAACAACACTTCTGCTCATGAAAGTCTTTCTTGTTTCAGCATTCCATAGCTTATATCCTTTTACTCCAGAACCATAACCAAGAAACAGACACTTAATAGCTCTAGGCTCCAATTTTCTATTATCAACATGAGCATAAGCAGTGCAACAAAAAACTCTCAGCTGTGAATAATCAGCAGAGGTACCAGACCATACCTCAATGGGAGTTTTCTTGTTGAGTGGAATAGAAGGCGACCTGTTGATCAAATAGCATGCGGTGTTGGCGGCCTCTGCCCAAAAACGCTTGCTCATCTTTGCGTTGGACAACATGCAACGAGCCTTCGAAATGATGGTTCTGTTCATGCGCTCACCACACCATTCTCACTGCGGAGTGTGCGGGATGGTGTGATACCTCACAATGCCTTCCTTCCGCAATAATCATTAAACTCATGCGAGCAAAATTCACCACCATTATCGATGCGGAGCGACTTTACCTTCTTCTCGGTTGCCTTTCTATCATTACTTTCCAATCTCTAAAAGCGACAAATGTATCATATTTACCTTTCGAAAAATAAGGCCACACTTTTCTAGAGTAATCATCAATGATAGTAAGCATATAATTTGCACCACCATACGAGGTCTTACGAGAAGGCCCCACAAATCAAGCATGTACATACTCAAGTATACCTTTGGAGCGATGTACCGAGGCATTGAACTTTACCCTCTTGTGCTTACCAAAAATGCAGTGCTCACAGAAGTTCATCTTACTCTGAGTGCAGCCATCCAGCAGGTTCCTCTTCATCAATTCTGCCATACCAAGTTCACTCATGTGTCCAAGACGCTTATGCCAGAGGTTAGTATTATTATCAGAGACAGTAGCAGCCGTAGCGGAACCACGCAATGTACTTCCTCTAAGCACATATAACTTGGCAGAATTCATATCACCAACCATGTAAATGAGAGAACCTCTTGATACCTTTAAAACTCCACCTGAAGTGGAGTACTTGTCCCCATCATCATCGAGTGTGCTGAGGGAGATGAGATTTCTTGCCATCCTTGGTATATGTCGCACATTGTCCAGCGTGCGAACCATGCCATCATGTGTCCTGATCTGAACAGATCCAATGCCCACGATCTCACATGGGTTGTCATCTCCCATGCGAACGACATCTCCACTCTGCACAAGCTTATAAGAACTAAACCATTCTCTGTTAATGCAGATATGAAACGAACATGCCGAATCGAGTATCCATTCATCATGACCAGCAACACAACCAGCAAATACGACAAGGCAATCTCCAGAATCAATACTATCAGCACCGGAGACAACAGAGGCATTACCTTCAGATTTATTTTTCTGTTGGTATGCAGCATTCCTCTTCTCCTTATTCTTTACCTTATAGCAATCCTCGATGAAGTGGTTCGTTTTCTTGCAGTACCTGCAGAACTTCTTATCCCTGGACTTTGAACGTCCTCTACCATGCTGGCTCTTGTCGCGATTGTTGTTATCATAGGACTTCTGCTCAGATCTGCCCCTGACCTGCAACGCCTCGCCCTTGGAGGACGACGGCTCACCCTGCACCATACCTTTCATCTTCTCCTTACTCTGGAGCGCCTCATAAACCTCCGCTAGGGTTAGTTCATCACGGCTTAACAATATGGTGTCACGAAAATTTGAATATGAACTAGGTAGTGAGCATAGTAACAGAAGACCTAAATCCGCATCATCAAATTTTAACTCCATGGATAACAGATCGGCCACGATCTCCTTAAAGATCGATATGTGGTTCATCACCGATCCTCCCTCCTGCAACTTGTGCGAGAACAACTTCATCTTCATGTGCATCTTACTGGTGAGATCTTTTGACATGCAGATCGATTCCAGTTTCAACCAAAGTTCTGCAGCAGTTTTCACCTGCAGCACTTCTTGCAAGATATCATTAGAAAGATGAAGTTGAATGAGCGACAGAGCCTTACGATCTTTACGTTTCTCCTCAGGAGTCCATTGATCCTGCTCCTTCTTCCCGAAGCAATCTAGGGCCTCATCCAGATCCTGTGATTGGGCGAGTATCGCCCTCATCTTCACTTGCCACAACGAGAATCTCGTCTTGTAGTCGAGTAGCGGTAGATCAAACTTCATCGACGCCATCGCGATGCCCGATCTGAACAACCTCAGCTCTGATACCACTTGTTATACGCGACGGCGGAGGAACGACGAAGTAAACAAGATCAATCGCAGAGAGACACGAGATTTAACGTGGAAAACCCTCTCAATGCGAGAGGGAAAAAACCACGGGCGCCAGCCAGCAACAATCTTCACTATGTCGGGGTGATTGATGTATAGAATTTGGATCACAAATCAACAGAAATGAGGGGAAAATGTCAAGATTTGCAGCAGCAGCAGCAGTAATTGAATTGACATTGCATTGCATTGCATTGCATTGCATTGCATTGCATTGCATCGCATCTCACAGGCTGTGCTTATCATCATGATCACCTGGTGAAATGTGAGGGCAACCAATGCAATGCATTGTGCCTGCCATTGCTTGTGTGTGGGTGGGTGGGGGTGGGGGGACGGTGGCACCACTGTGCAGCATGGCACTCACTAAACAGTGAGGTTTCTGCTCTGTTCATCAATGATTGATGGCTTCCATTGGACCAGTGATTTGGAATGCCAGGAAAGATGTGTACTTTTTTTTGGTGTACTACATATATACTAGCCTTTGGCTTGGGGCTGCTGGCAAATATGGGCACTCCTATGTTGGGACCGCTCGTCTTTTAGCAACCTATCCAACGGAAACATCGTAATCAAGACTAGTCTATAATCTATATATGTCGCTCGTAGCCAGGTTAATTATATATCTGGCCATTATTCGCTATCTAATTTTACTAAGCCCTCCTGTAATTTGTAAAGGAAACTAAACCTCAGTGCTTGCTAAGTAGAGCTTGTAATATCCCGAAATGCATTAGAGAGGGAATTAAAAAGAATTAGTGGGGTTTTCCAAAAAAAAAGAGAAAACCTAGGCTTTAGGCTTTGGGCCCACGGCACGATGGCCTAAGTGTGTGTGTGTGGTGGGGGGGGGGGTAGCCCCTGACCTAGCCGCCACACACCCCCTGCCGCGCGCCCTGCTCCTGCTGCCCTAAGCCGCCGCCGCCAGCCTTGACGCCGGTGCTGCTGCTAAGGGAGGAGGAGGTCAGCAAGGAGAAGAAGAAGAGAAGGAAGGAAAGGTTTTCCCGGATTCCCGTGATTCGTCGTGATCGTCAAGGGTAAATCTTGTTAATTCCTAGATTTTGCCATGAATTAGTCGTTGTTAAGTTTGTAGATCATTTTGATTAGGGGAAAGTTAATTTTCAGTTTGCCCTAGTTCATCAAGGTTGGACACAGAACTTTGTGGGGGGGGGGAGGGGATTTGGGGTATTTAAGCTCGGATTGAGAGGTCGGTCTAATTAGAGAAAAGTTAGATAATATTTTTAGCTTTCCAAGAAGATCTAGATCATTAGAATCGGAGTAGCGAGAGAAAAGATACGGCCTCAGGAAGTTCGCTGTCCAGAATATGGACATAGCTGGCAAACATCGTGAAGATGGGCCAGTTTCATATAGTAGATATCAAAATTAAAATATAGCGACAACTTGAATAATTTAGAAAATTTTATGTAGTTTTCATAACTGGTATCGTTCATATATATTCAAGTTTTAGAATTAAAGATATAAAATTGTGAAGCGGACTGTCCTGACAGATTCTAGGACGGTCTTCGGGGAAGAAACGGGTAAAAAAAAACGGTAGAATCAGAGGTTCATCATAACTAGGAAGTTGTAAGTTTTTTCGTGAGGATTCCATAAAGTCTTGATTGGTTGAATTTGGAGTTCGGATGAATAAGTTAGAGTCGTTTTACTACTGTGACAACGGGTATGTCGATAGGTAGAATCAAGTTATTTAGATCGTTTTTGCGTAATCAAGCTAGAGCGGATTATGTAATGTTTTGGTACTGTATTTGACATATTTTTTAATGTATGTCAATTCGTTATCCAGGGAGTATTGCCTCAAGCGCCGTGCTGACTTTGCATCATCTGGCTCCTAGAAGCTAAAGAGGCACGTGCTTGGTATAATGGTGAACAACGGGTAGTTGCCGTTGTCATGTTGGTTTATTTTCCATGAGATTTATTTACGTCGTATTAAGTTAAATATTTGCCATGGTAATATTGATGAAAAGAGATATATTGTGATATTGATGCAACTAACAAGGGGATGACATGGTGAGATTATTGTTATTTAGTAAATTGTCGCATCATTCACTTGCATAAGGGCTAGGGCGGTGAGTACTACCATGTTTATGACTAATCCGATGTGCCCCATGTTAAAATCCTACAGTGGTAGGGACCCCACCCTCAAGAAGGGGTGTGTGTGTGGGTGGGGGGGGGGAGGTGTGCCACCGACAAGTGAACACTTCGTTATACCAGTATCAGATGAAAGAAGTGCATAATGGCATTTGTATACATGAGAATTATATTGTTGAGAATGAGAATGATGAGACTTTTGATAATGCATCGATTGTTAATGAGCATATGTTCTACTATTGTATCTAGTGCTTGCTGAGTCGTGGACTCACCCTTATTTATTTTGTTGCTTTAGGTGGTCGTTGACGGCATCTCGCATAGGAATGGCTAGCACACATAGACAATCGCACTTTCTTTACTCAAATGAATTAATTGGCCATGTGAATGTTTATTTTGGTGTGATGAATAATTTCTTCTAGGACTTGATAATTATTAATTAGGCTTAGGTGATGGTTATAAGTTGATTATTCATTCGTTGGCTTGGTTTATCCTCTATTTGATTCCCAATTCAGTATTACCATTTATTGTGTTGATCATTAAGCAGTTCGGATGTCTTTATTATTTCATATGTTGTCCTATGGATGAGATTTTATTCGTCATGTGCTTGTTGGAATTTATTGTAATATATGATTTAAATTAGTAGTTGAGATAGTTTAGTGACATTCCGGGCTCAATATTGGGCTGAAGTGTTACAGAGCTCTTGCTGAAACTGCACATAAAAATGGAACAAAATATACGACTATGCTCAGCAGCACACACCATAGTGTGTGTATATATATATATATATTATATTTAACTCTTGTAAAAATCATTGTTTTAGAAGAAAAGGATTCATATAGATAAATTGGAGCTAGTTCCTCACAATTTGAAGGTAACATGTGACCTTTTGCATAACCACAAAAATGAAGTTAATTAGGCCGTAGGTTATTATCACACGGTACACAACATTCTCTTCGTCTAAGTCTAACAAACATGGTCTAAATAATTTAGAAGAGAAGAAAAGCGTACTGCATGTACAAAAAACATGCCACTTCATTGAAGTGGTTGGACCAGTAAACAACCATGCATATAAACTTCATTATCACGATGGTCCAACAGAAAATATGTTGTTTTTTTTTGCCGTTGAAAAACCGGTCGATCATAAGACCATCAACCTCTCGAAAATCCCGTGCGACCCATCCATTAGCTAGCCGCTCTCAAGAATTGAACGCAATGGATCGTGCCAAAACTCGCGTTTAGACGTCGACTTTTTTAAATCCCAATGACTGGTGAGTAGTGAGGTCATCTGCACTGAATTAGGCAACAAATAAAGTGACATCTCGAGGGCTGAAAGAATGAAAGAGGTTGCGTGCTTCCTATAGATAACGTTTTGCTTCCTTTCGTCAACAGGGGGGAATTTTTGGACCAAAAGTTACTTCCTATAGAGTTCATACAAATCTCCATGGAGAATTCAAACTGACAGTGCAGTCGAACAATGACACACACACAGTCAAAACTGCATGTTAAGTCACATCTATATACTTTGGAACGAAAGACATACGGCAGCGACATCGACAGGCGGCAAAAAATACATGAAGAAAACTCCATATGTGAGTTTATTTCCAATGTAGCTGCAGCAACAATCCAACGCACACATTCCCCCAGAAGTGGGGAGAGGGGGCCCTACAAATTCATCATTTTTAAAGAGTAAGCAATCCCTACATATCTTAACCAGAACCACAAACACATATGTTCTCTTAATGACGCAGTAAGAAAGAATCACGTACTCCTACATGGCTAGCTCCCGATCCGGTGCAGGCACGTTGTCCGTCTGCGTAACTGTTTGGAATGCTCCTAGCCTTGCGGCAGTGACAGGCAGCCCCAAGGACAGGCCGGCACACACCGATCTCCCCCAGCTGCTCGCTTGCTCGCCACCCGATTTGGCCGCTGCTCCCGCCCGGCCCCACCCAACATGGCCGCTCATGTCCCCCCCCTCCACGCGTCCCCACGCCTCTGCGTTTTTCAAATCTATTCAGTGCGGTAAAAACGCATGTTCGCAGGGATAAAACTTATTTTTCACAATGTATTTAAAAGGGAAGGATTCAAATCTGGATTTGCTAGTTCACCGCCCGTGATGCTAACCAACTGACTCCGAGAGACTCCTCTATTCGGTGATATAATCCTTGGTTGGTTTGTGCATGGATGGGATTTTGCTGCTGGGTCGATGTAGCTTGCTAGCTTATGATCACCTATAAATCACGGTTTAATTCCCTCGGATGGGATCGTACATAAGTGTAAATTGTTATGTGTGGATGTATAATGACATTGCGCTCGAGCTTCTGGTGGCTTTAAGCTGAATTTCAGCATAGGTCATTCTGATAAAAGTAATAGGGCGCAACTACGGCTCGGACGTACGATGAGAAACTTTATATCGTACGGTCCAATACAACACAAGTGAAAGAACAGTGCAATATATTTTTTTCAACTGTTGCAACAAAAAACTACTGGTTTCAAACTAGGTGGAGGAAAGAAGCGGAATCTCAGACCTAGCGTTTTGCAGCATCTAGAAAACACAATGGAAAATCCAATGCAACACAAGGGAAGAACGGGTGCAATTTTTTTTCAACAGTCGTAATATTTTTTTCCAATGGTCCCAACATTTTTTTTCAATGGTCGCAACATATCAAAGAAGTTCAAATAAGTAACAATTAGACACTGCAAAAAAAAAATTCAGTGAGGCGCAACATTGATGCGATCACCATGCAACAAAAAAATTCCTTTTGCAATAAACCATCCCCACGGTTTGCACACCAACAAAACACAAATCCTACTGCAACAAATTTGTAACCTAATTGCAACATGCTACAACATCACATTGCAACAAATAAAAACATTTAGTGCAACAATTTGAAATTTGCTACAATAAAACAAGAAATGGTACCGGTAGAGGATGTCTCTCACATCAACGCTTCATCACCCCATCACCCTGGCCGTCCGCCGCGCCCCGCCTCCTCCGACCTTGGCACCTCTAGCCAAGGCCCCATCGACTGCTTGTCAAGCCAGACGTGGTCGCGCATCTCCCCAGGTCGCCACCACAGCTCCGCGTACCCCCGCGGCGCTGGTCCCAAGTCCGTGCTGAGGCCCCGATGCCAAACACGATGTGTGACAGCGTTGTTAGCGCGTGGCCGCTGCCACCGACGGTAGGCCTGTCAGCCGCAACGACCTCATCAAACAGGAACTCACCCAATGCGCCGGCACAATTCTGTCATCTCCACCACCAGTAGACCCGCCCACGTCGTCGTCCGGGAAGAAGGCGACGTAGGCAAGAAATGCTAGGGTGGCCATGATCAGCATGGAAGGCAATGCCGCCACACACCGCCGACGCTGGTCGCCACCCTCCACGGCCTTCCATTTGTGCAGCATCCGTTTTTGAAGGAGTAGAAGGGAAAGGTGCTCACTTTGGGGGAAGGGAACAGGGGGGAGAGACACGAGTTGGAGAGGGCGTGGGAAAAAAAGCAAGCTGGGAGGAGAAATGAATGGCTAGGAGTAACACATGGAAAAAAGGGTGAAATGAATACAAGTGAAACCTCAGAATTTTTATTTGCTTCGTACGTCTGTATACTATCGTTTCCCAAAGTATAATGGTTGTCGGGGAAAATAAGGCGCTGTGGTAGAGTTCACACAACTGACTTGTTCACAAAGTTTGTGGAAATATTGAGCGGCAGTTGTTGTAATCCAGGTATGCCTGCACAATTCGGATCACCAAACAGAACCAGGACTGTTAAGGAATATTTCTTTGTATATTAAGGAAGATCACCGGCCACACACACAGAGAGACCGGCAAAACAAGGGGAATGCCGTGTGGAAGGTAGACAAATATCACTTGTTTTTTCTTCCTTCTTCTTTTTTTTTTTTTTTTTGCATTTTCTTCTCTCGTGTAGAAGATGGAATAAACCTCTATACAAATACATACACCAAAAGCCATGGGCAAGACAACAAAAGAGGGGGAAGGGTGGGGCCTTTCCTTGTGTGTCACCAAATCTTAAAAAGGCTGGTCTGATCCGTTCTGTTAAGGAGGGTATTTTTGGCAACCTGGGTGGGCCCCAAGGCACAGGCTAGGACAAAAAGTTAGTGCTTCTTGGCTTTTTGTATCACTTGGCATATACACAGGGGAGGGGCTGGGGGAGAGGGGCATTTGGGTCATTTTGGGCAAGCCCTATGACTTGGGGGCGTTGATGTGGCCCACAGCTTCCAGGCCTATCTCATGGAAATATTTTCTTCTTGTCAATTTTGATGGAAGAATGGGGCTAGGGGGGCACTGGATCCGACGGCTGCGATGACAGCGGGCGGAAGATCAACGGTGCTCCATATTGCGGGTATAGGAGCATCAGGACCGTCGGAGCATGTACATAGTTTGGGGAGGTCCGGATCTCAAAGCGCTGTAGGAGGATGGCCATGGTGAGCTTGGCCTCGAGGCGTGCGAGGTTCTGGCCTATGCACATCCGAGACCCTTGCCCGAATGGTATGAACGCCAACGGGTGCTTCGCCGCTCGGGCCGTGCCGTCGGCGAACCGCGCCGGATTGAACTGCGCCGCATCCTGGCCCCAGTACCTCGTGTCGTGGTGGATGGCCATGATCGGGATGAGCAGCTCCATGTCGCGGGGGATCATGCACCCGTCGGAGAGCTGGACGTCCACCTTGGCGCGACGGATGGTGGCGACCGCCGGTGGGTATAGCCGAAGCGTCTCGTTTATGATCATGCCAAGCTGTCACAAGGCAACGCAACACAATCACTGTAAGTCAGCACCTAAAATGACCAAAATGCCCTTTGTGGCAAATTTGAAAAGGAAATTGCTATACATCTTGCGACTGATGCACTCTGTAATTGGTAAGAGAGAGGGAGAGAGAGAGTGAGAAGTGAGATTGGGTTAAAGATATAGAGGGAGGGGTGATATCTGAGGTATTGGATTTTCATCTAATGGCTCAAAAAGTCATCTGCATCTCACGGAAGGAATTGGGATCAAGGCAAAATGGTAGTGGTGGGACGTACCGTTTTCAGTTTGGGGAGGTGTTCCCTGGAGGGGAGCTCGTCGGCGCCGCAGACGTCGAGGACCTCGCGGCGGGCGCGCTCCTGCCATTCCGGGTGCATGGCGAGGAGCACGGTGGCCCACGTCAGGAGGTTGGTCGTCGTCTGCTTACCGGCGAAGAAGAAGGTCTTGCACTCCTCCACCATGTCCTCCACCGGAATCGCCCTCGGCGACGGCGCCCGTGTCTTCCTCTCGCCGGCATTGATCATGAGACCGAGCAAGTCGCGGAAGCTGCTGGCGTCGGTCTTCCCCCCCTCGGCCTCCTCGGCGGCCGCCTCGTCGCTGCGCCGGCCGATGAGCCTGGTCAAGCTCCGCCGTATCTCCCTGTCCAGTTTCCACGACAGCCGGTTCTTCTTGGTCGGCAAGAACCTGCAAGAACATTTCTTCTTGGTCAATTGGTGTCTTTAGCTTCCGATATGGATCAATGGCGCCGGCCGGAGAGCACGTACCGGTAGCCGGGGACGAGGACCTTACGGAACGCCTCGGAGGCGAAGGCCATGAGCTGGCCCTGTAAGGAAAACACGACGCGGCCGTCGTCGTAGCTGCGGCCAAAGGTGGCGCGCGTGATGGCCTCCTCCGTCACCGCCTGGAACCACTCTGCCACGTCCACCTCAACCTCGCCGCTCCCCCCGGCGGCTGCCGCCATCGCGCGCCACTTCTTCGCCAACGCCGCCACCGACTTGCCGACGTGCGGTATCAGCCGCTGCAAAACCACATCACCGTCAGCCATCCATCCATTGCGCGCACGGCACGGCCACGGCGACGAAACAGAGCAGCAGCATGGCGCGTCCATGTATACGTACGTTAAGGTTGTCGGGGTAGAAGGCGTCGGTGAGGACGCGGCGGTGGAGCGCCCACTTGTCGCCGTGGAGGCTAACGAGGCCGTCGCCCTCGAGCTGGCGCACGACGGGATGCGCCTCGTAGCGGTCGAACGCCTCCGCGCGCGACAGGAAGATCTCCCGGATCAGCTCCGGCTCCGCCACCGTCAGCCTCGGCGTCGGCCCGAACCATATCAAGAACGTCGGCCCTGCATCACACTACCAACACCATTAGTAATCGTAACACCCAAAAGAAAGAGAAAGAAAAGGAAAATTCCCATTCAATGCAAGAACCAGAGGGGCACACAACACAGGGGAAGGACAGGAGCAGCAGCAGCAACTGAGGTGAAAATTAGGGAGATGTTTGTGGAGAAAGAAAGAGGGAGAAGAAGCGAAGTAAATACCATAAACCCCATATGCGAAAATGGATATATATAGAGAGAGAGAGGCTAGCTGAGCTGAGTTGACAACAAGAGACAAAAGCTGAGCCCTGGCCACAAACAGACACACAGAGCGAGAGAGAGAGAGAGAGAGGGGGGAGCCAAACCGAAAGCAGATGCAACCAAAACCACCAAAAAGATGAGCAATTAAACGACGCAGAGGCGCAGGCAATATACTGCTACTCTACATGCGGGGGGCCAATGTTCGCATGAGATGAGCAATACGCGCACATGGCCGTAATAGCAACAATAGCGACGGCGGAGACGACGAACGCACCGTAGATCTTCCGCCAGTAGTGGTAGAAGGCGAGGACGCGGGGGAGTGCGTTGTGGGAGGTGGGCGGCGACATGGGCTTGGACGAGGCCTCCACCATGAGCCCCACCATCTCCTTCACCGACCCCAGCAGGAACCGATACGGCGGCCCGAGCACGCCCTGCGCCGCGAAGTGCCGCTCCAGACGCCGGGGCCGCCACCATAGCGCGTCCGCCGCCCGCGCCAACACGTGCAATGCCAGCCACGCCGCAAGCGCCACCACCGCCGCCCGCAACGTCAGCCAACCGCACGCCGCCTCCGCCTCCATTTCCTCCCCCATCGCCGCGGTGTCTGGCTGGCTCCCTCCTCTGTTTCTTGATACAGAGCAGAGCAGGGTGGAAAACGAGAAGAGTGGTAGCAGTTACTGGGTCGCGTGCTACGTTTCTTGGTGTGTGCGTGAGCGAGGACGAGGTGGTGTTAATGGCGGGGGGTTTTGGGGGTGAGAAGGGAAGGCGAGGGCGGTTATATAGTGGGGAGGGGAGGGGGAGGGGGAGGGGGAGAGGCCGGCGGCGATGGGGCAGAGAGAGAGAGAGTGTTTTATGTTATGTGTTTTGTTTTTGTTTTGTTTTGGGGTTGGGTTGTAAGGGTCAACGAGGTGGGCTCTAGCACTTTTGTTTAATTGACCATGTTGGATGGCGTGGTGTGGCCTGTGATGTTTCGTGCGGAGAAAAACGAACTCATTTCCCTTTTTTCAGTTGAGAAATATCATGGAACAACATAGCATTACAACGGTATATGAAATAGTCGTCTGATCCACCCCTACGAATCATAAGACTACGTCTCATTTGCATCTTTATCTCTCATTTCTCTCTCTCTCGTATCCCTCCCTCCTCTCTCTCTCTCTCTCTCTCTCTCTCTCTCTCATGCGTCTGCCCGAGGAGTGCACCTGGCGAGCCGACGGAGGCAAGCGGCCACCCCATCCTTCTTCACTTCTAGTGCCGTCCTTCCACCTCCTCCTTTAACTTCGGCTCCGGATTTGGTGCGAGCGACGGTGCGGTGCTTCACCTCTAGCTCTGGATCTGTCGACGGATAGTGGAGGTGCGGCTCGGGATAGTCGGATCCGACATCAGCGCGTCTCGGTACGGTCGGATCAAGCGGTGGCGCGACTCGAGATGGCTGGATTCGGTGGCGGCGTGGTGCGGAGCTCAGGCCGGAGCTAGGGAAGAGAGAGAGAGAGAGATGGATGCTCCACATGGAGCTTGAGCACGGATTCGATGGCGAGCGACATTGGTCGGCGTTGTGGCGGCGCTAGTTGGGGCCGGAGCCGAAGAAGAGGGTGCATCGGCGGCGAATGGTGTTGGGTAGCTCCATGACGGTGCAGTAGTGCTGTCGTCGCCAGGTGAGTTGGCTGAAACTAGTCGAAACTCATTTTGATTGAAACTTGTTGAAACCTATTGAAACTTGTTAAAACTTCTTGAAACCTTTGTTTTGAAACTTGTGAAATTTGTTGGAACTTCTCGAAATTCTTCGGCTAAAACTTGTTGAAACTTGTGTTTCGAAATCCGAAACTCATTGGAACTTTTCTTGGAATCTTCTAGAAACATGCAAAACTCGCTGAACCTTGAAACTTTTGAAATGTTATCAAAAAACTTCTTGAAATATCATGAAACTTACTACTATACTGTTACAACGCTATAGCGTTCTCTAGTCGCTTCCTTTTCAGTTTCCTAAGTGCGAGTAATTGAAATGACGGGTCAACAATCTGGTGTTGAGAGCGAGAATGTTCATTCTACCGAAAAATCGACGTGGTATTTGTTATTTAACTAGAAAGCTTCCTAAGGTCTTGGACCTCCCAGATCCTTATGTAGTCGATGGAGTACACAAGAATAAGTGTGATGTGCGTGGGTGAGTAACCGATTATTTATTTACTGATCAATCCAAACCGTTATAATCTGCTCCTACCGAAATAAGTGGTGTGAATCCTTCCGTTTTCTCAGTCCATGATAGAATTTTAGGTTTTTTTCTTCTTTTTTTAGTATTAATATGGGAATTTCTAGCCCTTATAACAAAGGAGATATCTTGAATCTCATCGGTTGTTTATATTATAAATATAGATAGTTACTATACAGTCCATATAAACTTTTGCATGGTTTTGCATGCATATGTAGGTTTACTCATATTTAGGTAATTTTTCTCTAAATAAGTCTCCATAGGAAAATACATGTATTTTTACATAAATATGATATATCATATATCATATTTGGACTTGGAGGTGATAATGATAAATACCACAGGGTTGTTATATGATTCTAATATATTTTCTGTTAAATTACTCAAACAAGCGGCGATTTCCACGCAATTTCACGGGTAGACAATCCATATGGATCTCTGTGTCTAAAATAGAGTTGTGTCGGTCATGTAATCCTTATATCTACTTTTGTCTGTTATTTGATTAATTTGCACCGTTATAATATGAGTCCACCAAAATAAGTGGTGTAAATCATTTCTCCTTTTCGTTTGATTAATGTGAAAATTTTTAGCCTTTCAAAGTGAATGTGAAAGCTCTTTTTAAACCATTTTAGTAGTATAATAGATATATAGATAATTTCTGTTATCCCCAAAAATACATTCTTCACCTCTAGATTTAACAATCAACAAATCACAATTGAGATATGAAAAGCTTCCCTGTCTCTTCCTAAACACATAAAAAGTGCAATTAAACAAGCACAACAGCTACGTCCAATAGGAACGTCGATGGTTGCATGATATGATATGATTAGATTCTTGGGAGACGACCTCTCATGCAAGTCCTTTTAATTTGGTAAAGAGCGTCTCATTGGTGTCTTTTTGAGCAATTGTATAACCCGCTGGTGACAGGCTACTATTGTTGGAGCGCGAGATATTGAGGGCTGTCTGATGGCGAGCGATTTTGATGTGCAGCCCTACGATACTTCGTGTACATTTCATGGCGGCAATGCGGTATGTGGTGTGTGTTAATTGCGGTGATCTGATCGATCCACACTGCATACATATAGAGTAGCAGATCATTGTGTGTTTACTGATCATCCAATTTTGTAAGGATGTATTAATCTTGAGAAATTCAGTGTAAAGAAACATTAATTTTGAGAAACCATTGCACAAGCCAAGATAAACTATCGCATCTTGAATCTGTGTTCTGAGGTTGTATTTTCTGGATGACATCTAGATTAATTCGCCATTTTTGACGGTATGTAGAATTTTAGGACATAGTTTCCATCGGGACATATAGTGCTTGTACTATTTGCCCTTTGTTAAGGGCTAGAATCTTGTATGAGCTATTCAGGAACTGTTTCCAGATGGACAAAGTACAATTGCCACGTTCTCTCTCTCTTTCTCTCTGCTGCCGGCACTGGTATAGCTCAATATTGATAGCGAGATCACTGATGAGCAGCCAGTGGAGCAAACCTTGTCTGTGGTTTAAGCAATAGGCATTTTGTATGGTCGATTTAAGGTTATGCTGGCTACATGGTGCTCATAATTGAACTGTTTCCGCACCCTACGTGGAATGGTCAGCATTGCAAATGCAACTAGCTAGTTCTCTTCGGTTTCGTTTTCAGTATTTTTGAGAAATTGTTGTTCCCAAATAAACCTTACGGTTTTCGTTGCTCAGTTCTATGCATTGACTATGCATCCCATAGATCTAAAATGTTAAGCTGTCAGAGCAAGGTAGCTAGGCAAACCTAAAATGTAAAAAACGCGAAGCTAGTATGGTTTATAATATGCGTGGTCCACACTACAGTTTCCCTCAATCTACCGCGCGCTTCAATCTTCAACTTTGGCTATGTATATGCGTGTGTAATATCCCGTATTGTTTCACGCATCAACCGCATACATCATCAAGAGATTATATTGTAAGAAAATGTGAATTTCGCTTCTGGTTATACCATAGCATTATACTAGAACACACTAATACAGGATCGATATTAAGTAGCTGAGATCATGCCACATGAACTTTATGTGCATGCATGTCCTAAGAACTTGGCCATCACTGTATACACAGGTCATGGCATGCTAAGGCCAAGCTAATCAACTCTTATATATTTTGATGTGATTTATCGGCAAATGTCACGATTGTCTTTACCTGTTAATAATAAAGGAGTCCTAAAACTATCTTGACTATTTTTCAGACTTCAAATTATGTTGACTTGTATTGACGACACATGAACTAGTCCAGGGCTCCTGATACCAGAACTTCGCAAAATATGTGCCTTTGTACGGTGACCCTTTCTAAGAGGTTTTCTTTAGCATGTATAGTTCTTGAATGCTCCAATTTTGAAGGAATAAAGATAAAATGTTTCACTAGGACTTTCTTATTATGCCATTTTAGTACTACCACCATACTTGTTTTTTTTATGTGAAACCCCACCTTAAATATGCATCACACTGGCCCAAAATACGTTCAATGTCTAGCTCACACATGGGGCTGACCTACGCATGCATAACACCCCATTTACATTTTTGTCCTCGCCTCATGTAAAAGAATTAAATTGGATGTACTATGTTTAGACCCAACATACATTATTTGCTACTACAACTCACTTTAGATAAGCAATGTGAGATTAATCCTACCATCACAACTCCACATAGATCACATAGGCCACACTATGAACGGACTAGGTATTACAAAATATGTTAAGGCCCTTTATTAAGATTTCCAATATATATAGGTAGGCGTTCGTACACGCGGCGCTACACGTGCATCTTGGCTCAGCCCAACTGGCACATCCGTGCATGCATGCGGAGAGCCAAACCTTATCATTTCTCTTTGACAAAATTGGCTACATGATATTGCGCAATTTTGCCCTAGGACACTCCCATTTTGTGCAATTTTGCGCATTTGCCGAAGGACACTATACTTGTGTGGTTATTTGCCAGAAGACTCTCCGGTCAATATAATATTATTTCTAGGCTAAAGAGGAGAGAGAAGGCTAGTGAAAAGTCTATTTTGTCCTTCCAGTCGGACCCATTCGTAGTTGGCTCGGTCAGGCCATATTAGAGTCGCACGCGTGTTCGGCTCGCTCATGCTTATCCCCTTCACCCTCATATGCTCTCACTCGAGGTCGACGCGGTCTGAACGGGTGGCACAACTTTGGGCAGGGGCACCAAATATCATTTCAAAAGTTTTCCCTCTCCATTCAGCTCGAAAATGGTATTATATTAGTTGGAGTGTCTTCTAACAAATAACCAAGAAAGTGTAGTGTCCTTTGGCAAATGTGCAAAATTAGAGTGCCTTAGAGCAAATGCCACCAATTTGCGATGTCCTGTAGCTAATTTTGCCTTTTCCTTTTGTTTGTTCTCTTGTGTATCATGATGGAGGACACTTAGAAGTTGTATATTTACCACGTTGGAGAGAAAACAACAACAGTCTTAGAGATAATTTGAATAAGAGCATCCACAATGCACCAGCTCAGCTGCATCTATAGCACAGCTACATCAAATTTAAGGAGAGAGGAAGAAGAGAGGGAGAGAAAAGGTTGTATCTTGCACGATACAGCTTCTTGTCATGGACCTACGTGTTGGTGATGTCTTAGAGACAATAATAGAGATGATTATATCACGTCTATGTTTGTGAGTTATTGAATAAATATTATTCTGTTTCTTGAATGAATCATTTGTTATATAGATCAACAAGTATGTGACTTGTTGGTGAAGCTCTTTTAACTTATATGATGTCGTTCTAAATATATCCCTGGTCGGATGTCACTAGTCGAAACACTAGTAACTTATCGACCAACATATGTATTGATTGATGATCATGTTTCACCGGTCATGGATATAAGGATATCGAATAAAAAATATGAACACATGTTAGAGAACATAGTGTTGGATAAGACCCACTTTGAGACACTATTGAGATTATTATGATTCTATGTGTCATTAGTTGGTCTCAAGTAATGATGATGTATAATCCTAGACCTGAGATCAGCATTGTTCCCTACATATGTAATAGCACTTTTAGGGGTTGTCAAACGCTAATCGTAACTGGGTAGTTATAAAGACAACTTTCGGGTATACAAGATCGATATTAAGTAGCTGAGATCATGCCACATGAACTTTATGTGCATGCATGTCCTAAGAACTTGGCTATCATTGTATACACAGGTCATGGCATGCTAAGGCCAAGCTATTCAACTCTTATATATTTTGATGCGATTTATCGGAAAATGTCACGATTGTCTTTACCTGTTAATAATAAAGGAGTCCTAAAATTATCTTGACTATTTTTCAGACTTCAAATTATGTTGACTTGTATTGACGACACATGAACTAGTCCAGGGCTCTTGATACTAGAACTTCGCAAAATATGTGCCTTTGTACGGTGACCCTTTCTAAGAGGTTTTCTTTAGCATGTATAGTTCTTGAATGCTCCAATGTTGAAGGAATAAAGATAAAATGTTTCACTACGACTTTCTTATTATGCCATTTTAGTACTACCACCATACTTGTTTTTCAACACACATCTCAATGTCAAATGAAACCAACAAGAAAATTTTTCTAAAAACTCTATGCATCACGTTTTTTTATGGCCCAAAATTTGCTCAATGCCTAGCTCACACATGGGGCAGATCTGCACATGCATATCACCCCCTTACACTTTTGTCCTCACCACATGTAAAAGAATTAAATCAGATGTACTACGTTTGAACTCAATATGCATTATATGCTACTACAACTTACTTTAGACAAACAATGTGGGACTAATCATACCATCATAACTCCACATGGGCTACATAAGCCACATTATGAACGAGCCAGGGTATTACAAAATATGTTAAGGCCCTTTATTAAGATGTACATCCAATATATATAGGTAGGCGTTCACGTGGCACTACACTTGCGTCTTGGCTCGGCCTAACTGGCACATCCGTGTGTGCATGCCGAGATCCAAACCTTATAATTTCTCTTTGGCAAAATTGGTTACATGATATTGCAAATTAGTGGCATTTGCCCTAGGATACCCCATTTTGCGCATTTGCCAATGGACACTATACTTTTGTGGTTATTTGCCAAAAACTCTCCGGCCAATATAATATCATTTATGGGCTGAAAAGGAAAGAGAATGTTAGTGAAAAGTCTATTTTGCCCTTCCAGTCGGACTCATTCGTAGTTGGCTCGATCAGGCCATATTAGAGACGCACGCATGTCCGGCTCACTCGTGCTCACCCCTTCACTCTCATATGCTCTCACTTGAGGTTGGCGCGGTCATAACGAGTGGCACGGCTTTGGGTAGGGGCACCAAATATCATTTCAAAAGTCTTCTCTCTCGTTCAGTTTGGAAATGGTATTATATTAGTTGGAGTGTCTTCTTGCAAATAACCAAAAAAAATGTAGTGTCCTTCGCCAAATGTGCAAAATTATAGTGCCTTAGAACAAATGCCATCAATTTGCAATGTCTTGTAGCTAATTTTACATTTTCTTTTTGTTTGTTCTCTTGTGTATCAAGATTAGGGCTGGAAAAATAGCTCGAGGCTCGAATCAAACTCGGCTCGGGCTCGCAATTGTTCAAGCCAAGCCAAGCCTTGCTTCTGACTCGTAATTTTTTCAAGCCAAGCTCGAGCCGCTCGCGAGTGGCTCGCTTGGCTCGTTGCCTCCATCTGTTATTTCTTCCGAGTCCTTGACTTCTAGTTTTTCCCTATTCCATTTCGTTACCTACCTCTATTAGTTCTTCCCCATTCCATTTCTTCTTCCATCCCTCCTTCACTTCCAATCTCTTCCCTTGCCTTATCCACAGACTATAGGCCAAATATGCTTCAGGAGTCCACCCGCTGCCTCCACCTCCTCCACTTGCCGCCCCCTCCCCCATCTCCACCCGCTGCCTCCGCCTCCCCCATCTCCACCTGTCGCCCCCCCTCGCCCAGCTTCACCCACTTTGTTATTTCATACTCATACAGTTCAGTTTAATTGGTGTGATGAGTGTATATTCGAAGGCTTCTTCAGAAATCAGATGAATATTATTGTTAGTAAAGGAAACATTGGCGAGGAACTTGACATGGAGAATTGACTGACAATAGCCTGTTAATAAACAACTGAAACTTGGCCACTTAAATGGATTCTTTGCTGGTGTTAAGCTCACTTTAAGCAACTGATAAGGAACCCTGTTGACTTTGTTTTTGGCTTTGTTTTATTGTTTATGATGATTAGATTATAAATTTAGGATGAATGGTTCACATAATCACATTTTGCCTCTGTTTCTGGACTTGAGGGGTCATTGGCTTGAACGAGCTTTTCGAGTCGTCTTGAGCTTTTTTTCGAGCCGAGCCGAGCTGACTCTCGAGCTCGTTTTCCAAACAAACCGAGCCGAGCCGGCCTGCTTTGGAAACGAGTCGAGCCGAGCTCTAATCAACATGGAAGACACTTCGAAGTTGTATATTTACCACGTTGGAGAGAAAACAACAACAGTCTTAGAGACAGTTTGAATAAGAGCATCCACGATGCACCAGCTCAGCTGCATCTATAGCACAGCTACATCAAATTTAAGGAGAGAGGGAGAGGAGAGGGAGAGAAATGGTTGTATCTTGCACGATACAGTTCCTTGTCGTGGACCTACGCTACGCACAAAGATGCAGTTTTATACAACTTGTTCTTGCGTCGGGGCATTGTTAGCCATTGCACAGCGGCGTCTGCCGTCAACAACTCTTGCCTCCATCGAGCCGCCAAACTGGTCGTCGTCGCGGATCGAGGGCATTGGGCACCGACCACCGTCAGAGCACCGCACTGGCACACCATCTCCGAGCGCCGCCAGAGTGCCCACCATTTCCGAGCGCTGCCGCAGCACACTTCGTCATCGCTCAATCCTCGGTCGAGCCAAAGCACCGCCCGCCCGTCGCCGATTTCAAATCCGACCGGGACCACCGAGGCAGCGTGACGACGTTCATAGCTAGCGACCTCGATGAGCTCCGCCTTCTGCAGCGTCACCTCCCGACGGCCACGCCGCTGCCAACTGTTGGTCGCCACCACTCTGATTAGGCAGGATTTTGAGTGTCGTTGGCTCGGATATGAGCGGCAGTGACGAGTAGATGGAGGCAGTGGCGTAGCCAAGATAAATACCTTTTGGGTCAATGCTTTAACATCTTAGAAATTTTATAGGGTTATATGAAACTATCAATAGAAATAAAGCTATATTACAAAAACATGTGGGGTCAGTTGACCCCACAGCTAACACCTACATCCCGCCACTGGATGGAGGAAAGCGGGCGGATGGAGGAGGGAGACAAGGCGATGGGTATGTTGAACTTGAAAGACTCGTATCTTAACATACTAGGACTTAGAGATATGTTCTACAAGGATTCAAATCATAATCCTAGGATTATGATTCCTACTTTCTTTTGGGGGAAAATTAGAGACCACTATATAAAGTCATGAGAGGTGGTCATGGAAACACAAATCACAAACCAACTCATTCAAAACAAGATGTGCACAAGGGGATTAAAGACTAGGTTATTTTTTTAGCACTAGATTCTTGTATATACGGCAAGGATCTAAGGGTCTTAAAAGGTCCGAGAGGGTTGTGAGAAAGCGACAATCTATTATACTCTTTTGAGATTATGCTTAAGAAATTTGCGACCTACTTCGCCAAATCTTTCTCTCTTGTCATGGTTATTTCATCGTCGTTATTTGGTTCTTTCTACGGATTCATCTACTTCGTTCTTGATATCGTACACGCTTGTGTTGTTTCTCGCAACTCTGATCCGATCTGGGGGGCTAATGCGCATAAGAGGTATCAGAGTATAACAAGTGGTATCATAGTCAAGACCAGATTAATCAGATTTATGAGAAGGTCGGCAAAGCGTCAGGTGACACAAAATCAAGATCGATATCGACGATGTGAAATCAAGTGGAGAAATTTGACGGCGGAGGAGATTTCATTGTGTGACAATGTGTGGTGAATGATGTCTTTATCCAGCAGTGGTTAATCGATGCTCTTGAAAGAGACAAACCGAAAAAGATATCCGATGAAGACGAAGGTGGTGGAGCGGAAGGCTGTCAGTACAATTTGTCTATGTCTCTATGATGAGATAAAGTGCTTGGTGATTAAGAAGAATTCATCAAGAAATTATAGAGTGACTTAGAAGAATTTTATATGGCAAAGTCACTGACAAACCGACGAATGTTGAAGCAACAACTGTTCAGGTTGCACATGGAGGAATGCACATGATTTGTTCATCATCTCAATGTATTCAACAAGCTTATCATACAACTGATTGTTAGGATGAGAAAATTGAGGAGAATGACAAGGTCGTCATATTAGTGTCATCTCTTCCACCATCATGGGAGCAATTGATGATGAATATACTCGTTAGAAAAATCACTCTCAACTTCAATGAGGCAGTGCATATCTATTGGAGGCATCTGATTCTTTATCTTTGGGTGATCAAGCATTGGTTGACGTAAGTGTTGCATGCAAAAGAAAAGGTCACATGAAGAAGAATGGCAAGAGTAAGGCACATGTGTATGATATCTATAGGACGAGGAATGTTATATGATAAAGAACTGACTAAGTTTGAAGCAAATGAGGGGTGTGCTTAGTGACGGTAGCAAAGTTGATTTGGACATACTAATCGTTAGTCACTCAGGTACTTCTCATGAGTGGATATTAGATTTAGGATGTTGCTTCAATATATGTTCGACGAGGGTGATGTTTGACAAATGATCTCTATGCCTAGCACATAAAACTATTCACTTAGCAGATTGCAAGAATTATGCAATTACTAAGGTGGGAACAATTACATTGGATATGTATAATAGAGTATATCACACATCGGTAGGAGTTCGGTATGTTCCCGTCTTAAAGAAGAATATAATATATGTGAGGTTGCTTGAACTCGAAGGTTGTGAGGTATCACTTCGAGGTGGAGTCATGCGAGTTACTTGCAAATGGCAGATAATCATGAAAAATATCCAGAGCAATGGAGGATATCGATTAATGGGTAATCATAAGGGAAGAGCAGCTAGTGGGAGGTTTGATAAAAATTCTGGTAAGGAGAAGGAAACCGTGTCATCAGCGGTAGGTACTCAGATCTTATCTGTATGTATGTGCGGAACAGCAAGGATGGTTACCAAATCTAGCAGACACAAAGACGAAGGTATGAGTTGTTGGAAGAAGAAAGATGTGATGGGACCAACCACGTGGTACCTTCGAGCAGGTGGACCTCGAAGGCGGTACAAACCTATGGTATGAAGGAAAATAGGAACAGGAGGTGTGGTTAACCAAATTACAAACAAAGGAGTTCTCAAGTGGAGGGTCCGAGTAGGCTAGCCTGGACATCGATATGCACATTGCGGTGACGTGCATGAGCCCTTGTGGTGGAGGTACTCGCAAAGGTAGGGAAAAAACAAAAACAAAAAAAAGGTGGAGCCGACCACTATTACAGAAAAGGTCTTTACAGACGGCTTAAAAACGTTATCACAGACGGTTTTATGAGCCGTCTGAGTTTATGGGTCAGTAATGATATGAGGTCATCACATATGATTTTCGAACCGTCTATGATGAAGACTATCACATACGGTTATTAACTTAGAATGGTCTATGATAGTTGACTATCATAGACGGTTTGTAGATGAAACCATCGGTGATAGCTGATGTATCACAAACGGTTTGTAGATGAAACCATCCGTGATAGCTGGTGTATCACAGACAGTTTGTAGATGAAATCGTTTGTGACAGCTGATGTATCACAGACGGTTTGTTCTAAGGAACCGTCTGTGATATTCTTTTGCATTACTAAATCTATTTTCGTTTATTGGCTAGCTTTAGGAAATGCTAGCCATGCCCTTTGAAACAAGCAAAAAACATAAGTACATGTAGACATCCAATTCATATTCATTTCAGAAACAAGCACATCTATATTACAAATCAATTAGCTCAAATAAACTAAAAGTATACATCCAATTCACATTCATTTCAGAAACAAGCACATCCATATCACATGCAAATCAATTAACTCAAATGAACTAAAATTAACCATTCAATGAACAAATACACACATGTACCTTTAAGTTCAATCTTATCCTAATCAAGTTCAATGTACATTGTGGAACTTCCCATCTGGGTTTATGACCTCATGCAACAAGAATGACGCAAACTGTCCTCGAATTTTTATGAGCTGAGCCTGTTTCAACGTAGTTTCCACGATAGTCACAACCTGTCGCTAGGAAGATTAAAGTCGTGCATATATAAATTGATAAGTATGAAATAATTATTACCAGATTGACAAACCTGAGGATCATCGGTCATCGTAGAACTGATTAGTAATTCCATGTTGTGGCAAATATAGTATCTACAGGTGTTGCCCGGTGGCTGCTGGTGGCACTGCAAAAATAGAATTAGTTAGTTCGAGAGGCATTACTACGAAGTATTTTATAAGATTACTGTGTACTAGCGAATACCGGGAATTTGAAATCGTGTCACAGGATCCTTCCCTTGCATCTCCCTCCCTTAACAGAGTACACGGCGAACGACCTACGTGATTCTAAAAAAATAGTCTTAGCCATTGCAAAAGAAGGAAAAACTACAATAGAGTTATCTATGGAGAAAATATGTTTACCCGTTGATTAATTGTCGAACAACTGTGAAGTCGTGTTCGGGCTTCTTTAGAGAATCAAGGTATATTACCCTGTTCTGTGATGGTATAATTACAATTAGAATCCAGTGGTACCTACATAGGTATGTCGCCATGATCATTAAACCTGAGTTTGTGTTGCTTATAAAGTACAAATCAACAAGTATAGCCACTAGTTCAGCACTTACCCCTGGTTGTAGGGCAAAAGTATGATTCCTTCTCGTGGTGAGCCAGCATGACGTCATCATGTAAGTCTCGACGAAGGATGCATTCTTCTTGATGCTTTGCATGGCGACCAAGTGTGGGTCGATGAAACCTACTGGTAATTGTCTTGATTCGGCTTCAGAAATCATATTATATATATATATATATACACACACACACAAAAGTAAGGAGTTATATATAACATTTATCGATATTACACGAACGTAGATCGTGATTGTACACATTTATGAGTGAGGCGTCGAGGGCGTCGAGGTTGAAGAGAAAGAACATGTCCTCGAAGGTCACCGTGAAGACACAGTTTTGAACCTCGTGGTTAAGATGCTTCTTCTTGAACTTGACGTTGACAACCGTGCGCCATTGTTTATTCGTCTTTTTGGCATGTTCCATATACCATTCATGCAATATTGTGCAAGCAATTCCTAGGGTTTGGAGGGGATCTACCATCTCGACCAACAGCTCGCCTTGCATTAATTTTCGGGCCAACAGCAAGAAGGGGGTATCATCGGGCTTCTTCGATTTGCCCTTGTTGCCTCGGTTTTTAGAGGTTGACTTCACGAGAGTCAGCCGTGCACGAGGTGTAGATGCATCTGATGCACCGGCCCTTTTCATGTCGGTGCAGGTAACTCTGGTGCAGGTAGCTCCGGTGCAGATTGCTCCCGTGGATTTGGCACCGTTGCAAGACTTTCCCGTGAAGTTAACACTGGTGCAGGTAACTCCAAGCAGATGTCCCTCTTGGGCCACTAGATAAATGTTCCAATGGCTTGCCCTAGAGTCAAGACCTCGTCGTTTGGGGGCTTCTGCAGCGGGACGACTTCGAAATTGGCATGAACACCATCCACAATCACTTTTGCGAAACCTGACGCTAGACTTACACCGTGCACGGTGCACCAAGGCCCCAACACCGGATGGATACTGACGAGGATTAAAACTTCCATATATTATCTTTAATATATAAAAGACCATACGCCTTCATGGTCGAACTCCCGAGGTACACGACCACCGGTCGAGAGATTCCAGAGGTTACATAATGAGTACCTTGAACCCAAGCCCGACCATTGAAATAGCGGTGAACACTCGTCGTTTGATTCCTTGCATTATGATACCATTGGCTCGCTCCGCGCTCCATAGCTTTGCGGATGAGCAACGAAGCGAAATGTATCTTGATACCTAAGTCTTCACGAAATTCACGAAAATTCTTTGCTCGAGCTGGTACCATTATTGGTGATTATCGGTGGTACACCAAATCGTGTAATCCGTTTTTGAGAAACCTCTTGGCGGCGGGATTGTAATTTTTACAACGGCTCGGCCGATCCATTTAGTGAGCGTGTCAATCATGACGAAAAAGAACTCAAAGCCCCGTGTGCTCTTGGGAAAGGTCCCGAATGTCTAGTCCCAGTTTGCAAAAGGCCAAGAAAGAGAATTGTTTGCAAAGCTTGGGGCGGTGATGTACTTATCGGCTATGGCCCGACATTATGCGCGCCGTCACAAGCTTTTTGCATCATAAAGGGCGGTTGGCGATGGTATCCTTGCTTAAGGCTTTCCAACCAATGTTGCAAGGAATGATGAGCTCCACAGACTCCTTCATGAATTTCGGTTAGCAATTTAATGCCATCAAAGTGAGATATGCATCTCATCAACACTCCATGAGATCTCGTTTGTACAAGATACGTTCAATTAGAGTGTATGATTTGGCTTTTTATGCTATCGATCGGCCTCTACATCATCTTACGGAATTAGGTCATCTTGAAGATAATTGTAGATCGATGTCATCAATCTCTCTGTGATCGTGATGGCGCCAACCATCATCGACACGTGGAGCATCCATGTTTGCGAGAATCAAAGTGTGCAACCTCCTTGCGAACATCTATGTCCTTGGAAGGCTCGACTACGAGGGTGAATCAAGTTTCTCGAGAAAAACTCAGGCGGGACGGATGTCCTTGTGGAAACCATCAGGGGCAACTAGTTTGCTAGAAAGTTTTCCTTCTAGGAATGTGTTGGATCGGCGGAAGAAATGCTTTTCAAGTTTTAGTACTTAGCGAATATGATGACATCTTGGTACTAGAGCATTGATACTCTTTCCCTACGATTCGCTACTAGTTGAGAATCGCCTTTCACTAGCAATCTGCGAATCCGAGAGAGCAGTGCTCGAAGTCACGCGATAAACCTTTATATTACGCCACATTGTTAGTAGCAGGAAAGTTTAACTGAATGGCGTACTTTATTTGTTCGCCAATAGGGGAAATCAAGACGACCCCAGCCCCCGAGCCGTGCAACATTAAGGAACCGTCGAAGTACATTGTCCACTCATCGTGGTGCTCGTACTCGGACTCTTGGGTGTGTTCAGGGTTTATCCATTCGGCAATGAATTCTGCTATTGCTTGGGACTTGATTGCTGTTCGTGGGACAAAATAGAGATCGAACGCCCCAAGCTCAACCGCCCATTTTGCTATTCATCCTGATGACTCTCTGTTTCCTAGGACTTGACCAAGAGGATATCCAGTAGGTACGACCACTTTGTGGGCCTGAAAATAATGTCTTAGTTTCCTTGAAGCTATAAGGAGACCATAGAGCAATTTTTGTACCTACGGATACCTCTCTTTTGGTCCATGCAAGACTTTGCTTATGTAATATATCGGTCATTGAATATGGTCTCGTTCTACAACCAGTACACCACTAACCGTTTGTGGCGTTGCAGCCACGTAAATTAGCAATGTTTCTCCCAATCTTGGAGAGACTAAGATTGGGGGACTCGTAAGGTACCGTTTTAGGTCTTCAAAGGCGCTGCTTGCCTCTTTAGTCCATTCGAAACTCCCATGTTTCCGGAGAACCTTAAAGAAAGGTAATCCTTTTTTGCCTAACCGTGCTATGAAATGACTTAGCGCTGCCATGCAACTGGTTAGTTTCTGAACTTCCTTCTTTGTGGTCGGATCACGCATCTGATCGATGGCGGCGATTTTCTTGGGTTTACTTGATACCCCTAGCGAAACTAGGAATCAGAAGCTTTCCGTGAAACTCGAACACACATTTCTCTGGATTCAACTTAAGGTTATGACGTCTTAAGTTATTGAAAGTCTCCTGTAGATCTAGAATATGATCGCCAGCGTTGATGCTTTTTACGACCAGATCATCAACGTAGGTTTCAAGATTCCGACCTATCTATGGACTAAAGGTCTTTTGCATCAACCTTTGGAATGTTGCACCAGCATTTTTGAGACCAAATGACATCTTTACATAACAGTAAGTACCATATGGAGTGATGAAGGAAGTTTCTCTTCATCTTCTTTACTCATATTGATCACGGTGGTACCACTGAGTAAGCATGTAAAAACTTAACAACTCACACGGAGTAGAGTCTACAAGTTGATCGATGCGAGGAAGGGGAAAGTCATCCTTCGGACAAGCTTTATTAAGATCTGTAAAGTCAATACACATTCGCCATTTTCCATTGGCCTTTCTAACCATTATAGGATTGGCGAGCCACTCTGGGTGGTCGACCTCACGCGAATGAACCCGACTTTGAGAGTTTGTCAATCTCCGACTAGATTGCTTCTTTCCGATCGGATGTGAAGCGTCGTAACCACGCTTGACCGGTTTTTGTTAGGTGTAAAGCTAGCACATGCTCGATCACCTCCCGGAGACTCGGGCATGTCAACGCGCACAGCGAATCGTCTGGTTAGTTCGGAGGAAGGAGGCGAGCAACTCTTCCTATTTAAGGTCGAGTCCTGCCCGACCCGTATCTTAGCACCCTCTGAAAGCACTTCGTCGAGTTGTACCTCTTTTATCACATGGAAGGTTTCGATATCATCTTGACCTTGAATGTTTGACTGCATGTTAGCGGTGTTAGTTCCCACGGTCGAAAGTTCATCGACCGATTCTAAGCCTTCCGATCGCATGCGTAGGCTATTTTCGATCACCTCGGACCGTGATTACACCCTTTGGTCGGCATTTTCAAACTCGATAACCGTAGTGCGTGGCTATCGGGAATTTTGCTAAATTGGGCGACCAAGGATTGTATTGTATCACGATTTGAAGTTTACCACATCAAATGAAATTTTTACGTAGGAAGTTGTCGGGCTTTCGAGCGTAACCGGTGGGACAAGTGCCCTATAGGCTTAGCGGTAGACCGGGAACTATCTTTGTGGAAGGCATATTTCACGAGTTTTACCTTGGATTTGGGAATGCATGTCTTCCAAAGCACTTGCAAATAAGATATTTAAAGAACTACCCCCATCTATCAAGACCCGATTAACCTTGCAGTTATTAATAGTAGGCTCAACGACAGTTGGAAACCTACCTGGTCGAGTCGAAGGAATGGGGTAGTCTTCTTTGCTAAAGGAGATTATCGTCTCCGACCACCTTGACGGTTTAACAACGATCGAAGGTTCGGTAAGGTTGACTTCTCGCTCCATGGCCTTTAGGTGACGTCTGGACTCGTACGAAGAAGATCCATCGAAAATCACGTCAACGGTGTGCTGAGGTTCTTGGTACTCCATTTCTTCGTTACCATCTTTGTCCTTCTTGGAGCTTGTATCCCCGAGCTCTTGAATCGACGAGAGTGGACCTTTACCTGCATAATAATCTTCCACTTCTTTTGCCAGCGACAATTCGTGAGTGGGTGTCACGCTTCAGGTGGAGAGCACACCATTTTTTTGTAATCATTGGTGGAGCCTTAGCCTTGCCACGACGGTATAATCTTTTCTTCCTTTGGTAAATTTTCGGAACAACAAGAACCTCTTTGTCGTTGGCTCTGCCATGCTTCTTTTCTTGAGAGTCTTCTTTTGCTTCTTTTAGTCCTATCAAACCAGGTTGAGAATTTACCCTTTCGATCAATGGCCGTTCGATCGTACAGCTTCAGTGTGTTGCATGCTTATCGACCATGTCGAAGAGCTCGATGGTTGTTAAGTGGGGATGTATAGCTAAATCCTCGTAAACCTTCAATTTCTTAATCTAGCTTTGAAGGCTTGGATAACGGAAGATTCTGCAACTTTAGGTATTGAGTTCGAACTTGGCTAAATCTTTTGATGTCTTTGCCGAAGAGTCTCGTTAGATTTTGCCGTATTCTATGGAGATCGTCTTCTTTTAAGATTGATCGTGCGTTACCACAAAATTTACAATTAAAGGTCGCGAGTTGCTCCCAAGTATACGGACGAGGCCAGGAAGGTTAAGCAACCGATCGGTTTGGTCCTTCTAATCTGCGTAGGAAGATAGTTCGTCATTACATTTTCATCACCACCAGCGGCTCTAATAGCGGTGGTATATATCTGGAGAAATTCAAAGGATTTTGAGTCCCATTGAATTTATCCATATTGGCGGTCGAACCTATTTGTGCTTGTCTGACTGGAGCCTGCCGAGAAGGCTCGTGACTGTGATAGTTCGTGGCGTCTTCTTTGAAAAGGTGCGGATTATGTCGGTTGGAGCCGATTTCTAGGACAGTTATCGGTGCTTCAATGTCGGTCGATGCGTGGGCGTTAGTAGAACGCCTCGACCGCTTACTGGTTTAGGTGATGTCGAAGATCACGAGTCCAAGCAATTGCTCCTCTCGGCGAAGTGAGGTGAGATTCTGGAATAGTATCCTCCCCTCATGACTTGTTGGTCGGAATCGTCGAGGTGGTCGTGAGTGTCAGCGATCTTCAACACGACCATGCGGGCCCACAGCCGGGAAGAATCTTTGGGGCGAAGTCATAGTGCGACTTTGCGAGTGCCTTGCGTCCCGGATATGCTTTGAGTGCGTTGCATCGTGCATTGGATAATCTCGATACTTGACCTACAAGTTGGGCAAAACATGGAGTCTCTGCGGGGTTGGGTCGAAGTATTTAACATATCTCTAACTCAGCTGCGGTTTTGTATTATTCACAGAGGTCTCGAGGATTTCGCGAGAAGAAGGTGTCGATGGCGAATCCCGATCTCTGATCGATCTTGCACGGTCCCTTACATTGGTTTGGGAAGGATCGGGCGTGTGATGAGCGTCCACGGTTCCGTTGCCTCGGCATTTGGTGCTGACCGCGTACCATCTCCATTATTACGTGGTGGCGAGGCAGCGTATGGAGGACCGTACCGCGGCATTTTGATCTGTATCTCCGATCGCATTGACCTCGTGCTTCCAGGTGATCCTCCGATGAGCTTCCGTCGTGTCGATGGAGAGCCTTCGAGCTTTGCGAAGCTTCCGGACGGAAGCGATCGGTGATCGGCACCTCACGAGGTTTTGGAAGGGCCTTGCACGATCCGTGAATGCCGATCGAATCGAGCCTTATCATCCCCGCTTGGTTTCACGACCAATGGAGGTTTCATTGACACCGTCACGGTGTCGGTTGGCTCTGGAATTGCTAGAAGCCGTCGGTGAGTACCTATCAACCATGATCGCATCAAAGGTATATTGAACATCGGGTTGTGGTGTTGAATTTTCGTCACCTTTTTGCGGTCGAAGGCAGGGCTTGCTGAGGCTTTAGGGTGTTCGAACTGGTGGAGCACTTCCTCTGGAACCGCCAGCGATCGTAGCGGTGTATCCTCATCCATCAGCCGAACCGCGATTTGCGATGGGCGAACGGCGGAGGAGGATGATGAAGAGATTCGTTTTCCTCCATGGCGCGCATGCGCGCGTCCATGTCGAGGTTGGCGTGATCCGCCAAGTCGAACCGATTTTCTTCATCAACTTCGCCATAATCGCATCAGCGATCATAAACGGGGAATGGATAAAGATTTGATGAGCACAGAAATTCTTCCAAGATTCCACGCCGCGATCCCCACGGATGGCGCCAGCTGTCGACGATCAAGACGTCGATCTTACGAAAAGAAAAGGAGAAAGTGACGTGGGAAGTCTAAGGGAATAATGAGACTGCTCTTTATTCGGTATGGCGGGTTTACAAAGTATGTTACGAGAACAACGCTTGTTCCTTTACAATACCAGACCTATAACACGAATCTAAGGCTTGTGCTTTAGTCTGATGGCTCTATCTTGTCTTCTTTTTTTTTCTTGATCCGTCCAGGTTCCATCTTTAAATAGCCCTCGAAGAGATGGCGATTACTTAGGAGAAGGCGTCGATGTGAGCGTTGCGTGCGATCGAACCAAGCGACGGTTGATAAAGAATCAACGTTTGGCGATTATATGTCTATGAGACATATAACGCATGGAAATTGACCGTTAGTGTGTTTGGATAAGAAACATCGTATGGTATGGAATATGCACGTGCTCCATTCGTCATACGGTAAAATATACTTGGAATCGGTTCCAAGTGTCGGTTCATACCTTTACGGCGGTTCTTACAGTGGGAGCTTAACTTAGGCCTTTGTGGGACGGTACCCATTATGTAACCTCGGAATATCTCGACTAGTCGGTCGTGCACCTCGGGAATTCACGACCATGAAGATGTATGGTCTGTTAGGTATTAAAAATAATACATAGAGGTTTTAATCCTCGTCAAGCGGTAGGTACTCAGATCTTATCTGTAATTATATGCGGAACAGCAAGGATGGTTACCAAATCTAGCAGACGCAAAGACAAAGGTATGAGTTATTGGAAGAAGGAAGACGTGGTGGGACCAACCACGTGGTACCTTCGAGCAGGTGGACCTCGGAGGCGGTACAAACCTATGGTATGAAGGAAAATAGGAACAGGAGGTGTGGTTAACCAAATTACAAACAAATGAGTTCTCAAGTGAAGGGTCCGAGTAGGCTAGCCTAGACATCGATATGCACATTGCGGTGACGTGCATGAGCCCTTGTGGTGGAGGTACTCCCAAAGGTAGGGAAAAAAGAAAAACAAAAAAAGGTGGAGCCGACCACTATTACAGAAAAGGCCTTCACAGACGACTTAAAAACGTTATCACAGACGGTTTCGTGAGCCGTCTGAGTTTATGGGTCAGTAATGATATAAGGTCATCACATATGATTTTCAAACCGTCTATGATGAAGACTATCACAGACGGTGATTAACTTAGAACCGTCTATGATAGTTGACTATCATAGACGATTTGTAGATGAAACCATCGGTGATAGCTAATGTATCATAAACGGTTTGTAGATGAAACCATCCATGGTAGTTGGTGTATCACAGACAGTTTGTAGATGAAACCGTCTGTGTCAGCTGATGTATCACAGACGGTTTGTTCTAAGGAACCGTCTGTGATATTCTTTTGCATTACTAAATCTATTTTGATTTATTGGCTAGCTTTAGGAAATGCTAGCCATGCCCTCTGAAACAAGCAAAAACACAAGTACATGTAGACATCCAATTCATATTCATTTCAGAAACAAGCACATCTATATCACAAATCAATTAGCTCAAATGAACTAAAAGTATACATCCAATTCACATTCATTTCAGAAACAAGCACATCCATATCACATGCAAATCAATTAACTCAAATGAACTAAAATTAACCATTCAATGAACAAATACACACATGTACCATTAAGTTCAATCTTATCCCAATCAAGTTCAATGTACATTGTGGAACTTCCCATCTGGGTTTATGACCTCATGCAACAAGAATGACACAAACTATCCTCGAATTTTTATGAGCTGAGCCTGTTTCAACATAGTTTCCACGATAGTCACAACCTGTCGCTAGGAAGATTAAAATCGTGCATATATAAATTGATAAGTATGAAATAATTATTACGAGATTGACAAACCTGAGGATCATTGGTCATCGTAGAACTGATTAGTAATTGCATGTTGTGGCAAATATAGTATCCACAGGTTTGCCTAGTGGCTGCTGGTGGCACTGCAAAAATAGAATTAGTTAGTTCGAGAGGCATTACTACAAAGTATTTTATAAGATTACTGTGTACTAGCGAATAACGGGAATTTAAAATCTTGTCACGGATCCTTCCTTGCATCTCTCTCCTTAGCAGTACCACGAGCGACCTCGTGATTCTAAAAAATAGTCTTAGCCATTGCAAAGGAAGGAAAAACTACAATAGAGTTATCTATAGAGAAAATATGTTTACCCGTTGATTAATTGTCGAATAACTGTGAATCAAGGTATATTACCCTGTTCCGTGATGGTATAATTACAATTAGAAACCAGTGGTACCTACACAGGTATGTCGCCATGGTCATTAAACCTGAGTTTGTGTTGCTTATAAAGTACAAATCAACAAGTATAGCCACTAGTTCAGCACTTACCACACAGTTTGTAGGATAAAAGTATGATTCCTCCTCGTGGTGAGCTAGCAATGACGTCGTCATGTAAGTCTCGAAGAAGGATGCATTCTCCTTGATGCTTTGCATGGCGACCAAGTGTGGGTCGATGAAACCTACTAGTAATTACCTTGATTAGACTTGAAATCATATATATATATATATATATATATATATATATATATATATATATATATATATATATAATCAAGGAGTTATATATAACATTTATCGGTATTACGAGCGTAGATCATGATTGTACACATTTATGAGTGAGGCGTCGAGGGCGTCGAGGTTGAAGAGAAAGAACAAGTCCTCGAAGGTCACCGTGAAGACACAGTCTTGAACCTCGTGGTTAAGATGCTTCTTCTTGAACTTGACATTGACAGCGATGCGCCATTGTTTATTCGTCTTTTTGGCATGTTCCATGTACCATTCATGTAATCTTGTGCAAGCAATTCCTAGGGTTTGGAGGGGATCTACCATCTCGACCAACGGCTCGCCTTGCATTAATTTTTAGGCCAACAGCAAGAAGGGGGTATCATCGGGCTTCTTCGATTTGCCCTTGTCGCCTCGCTTTTTAGAGGTCGACTTCACGAAATCGGCAGGACGAGGTGTAGATGCATCGATGCCGGCCCTTTTCACGTTGGTGCAGGTAACTCTGGTGCAGGTAGCTCCGGTGCAGATTGCTCCTGTGGATTTGGCACCGTTGCAAGACTTTCCCATGAAGTTAACACCGGTGTAGGTAGCTCCCGGTAGATGTCCCTCTTGGGCCACTAGATGAATGTTCCAATGGATTGCCCTAGAGTCAAGACCTCGTCGTTTGGGGGCTTCTGCAGCGGGACGACTTCGAAATTGGCATGAACACCGTCCACATTCACTTTTGCAAAACCCGGCACTAGACTTACACCGTGCACGGTGCACCAAGTCCCCAACACCGGATGGATACGCCCAGCCCCAAGCAGTGTCCAAGTCAACGGAGGTATATCTCACTCGGAGCTTGCACTTCGTAGGTATCTACATAACGATACAAAATTAGCTACACCAACAGACCTATCAATGGATCGAGCATTCTAGAGATAATAATTATTACCGGGATGTCATCAATAGGAAATCTATTACCGCATTCTAAGGTATGGTTGGACGCGTAGCTACTCGGGTGTTGGGGGAGGCTGACTAGCACAGTAGCGGCGGGGCTTGCAACTGATTTCCCCTAAGCCTTTCCTCAAGGCACTCCATTTACTGTCACGTCTCATATCGTGCAACATCTCGCATCTCCTTTATGAGAGATGCACGAATCTCCTCTCGTAGTAGTGCTTCGCGCTTGGCTTTGGCTCTCTTCCTACTCCGATAAGCTTCGGAGTCCTCTGGAGAATTCATGTTTCCATGGAACATATAGACCAAGGCCTCTCGTGCGACCAGTGCTCCTTGTTTCCCAGGGCCGCAGAGAGTATATCTCTCTCCCTAACTGCCTGGAATGAGCATTGGAAAGATTCTACACTCATCGTTTCCTGCAAGAGTCTGGTATGTTATTTCACTTCCTATGAAGTTATGGAGTAATTACAAAATAGGTAGTTCGATATTTTACCAGGCGTTGGGAGACTTCTCCGTCTGGGGTTTGGAAAGGAGATGGCCCCCGAAAACACGGTAGATCACCTCACTCTTAACGGTTTTGGATGAGCTCATCAGGGATCCCGGCAAATGGTGGGGAGGCCTCCCACAGGCTTGATTGCTCGTCGTATTCCTCCATTGTGGGATTTTACCCACATACCCAGTGCCGAGTCTATGGTGGTGCGTGTTTTTTTTTTGCCTGGAGGGCCTTGTCCGCTGTACTTTTACTCCTAAAACATATGACGTCTTCTTTGCCACAAAGTCATGCCATTACGGTTCCACGAATGGATACTTCTGGTAGGGCGTCAGATCCTTCTCGACGTATTGCTTGACAAGCATGCTCTCAAAGTTCTTCCATGCTTTGCACGCCTCTAGCAACACGTGTCGTTGCACGGAGTCCTGGTGTGTTACCGGGATTTGGAACGATCGAAAAATGTCCATCACCAGCTGGCCTTTCTGAGCTTTGGTCAAGTCCTTCCACGAATCGTAGGTGATCTTGACCTGTTCCCGTGCAACTATTTCGACCGTTCTTCGGAATGCAGACGCTGCTCGGCGAGGATTGAGAGGGGTCCCATACGCATCGACCTCCGTGACGGTAAATCGGCCCTCGGGCCTTTTCGATATTTCTCTTTCCTTGTGCTTGGATTTTCCAGAGGACGACGCATCAAACGCTTGAGGTGACGATGATGAAGAATGAGCGGACGACATCTTCACAAGAAACATGTAAATCCTCCAAGTCATTTAAAAGGAATAATATGCTTAACACAAACATCATGTGAACAAATAAAATCAGCGTAAAGCTAAGATTTAATATTTTGATATCACTCTCAGATGTAGAGTTCCACAAGATTTAATCTTGGACTTCTCGCTACTTCAGTCTAAACTCTTCATTAATTTAATTTGACAATATTAATTCAAACTTTGAGCATTAAAATAGTGCTATACTTATCTGCCGACAGGATCTTTAAACAAAATACAACCGATAATACTTTCGGCCTGGAGGTTCAACCAATTAACCAATCGAAAGTAATAGACTAAATGCTAAAGATCAATCAATAGAAGTAAGGATTCCAATTAGAGCTCAAGTTGAAACCCGATTATCAAAACAATTTCAGTACATGACTATTATCATCACAGAGCATCTATCTCAATCCCACCACACCACATTGCAATATATGCCACTAGCAATATCAAAACAAATACAATATGAATCACTGACTATAACCTATCAAATACAAATGGGTAATTGAATTGAAATGTTGTGACACTTCCGAAGCAGATGGCAATCAAAGCCACTGGGTAATCTGAGGAGAAGCACCGGAGCAACAGGGCGGCGTCGAAGGGGAGGCACGCCAGGCTCGGGGGAGGAGGAGGCGACACGTACGTGCTCGGGGGAGGGGAGGAGGCGGGCTCGGGGAGAAGGCGCACCGGTATCAGGGAAGGAGGGGTGCTGGGTTTGAGGAGGAGGCGGCGATGGGTTCGAGGATGGGCTCGAGGAGGAGGCGACGGGCTCGAGGGAGGAGGTGCGCCGGGATCGAGGAGGAGGTGGCGACAAGCTCGGGGGAGGATGGATGTTTGAGAAACATAATCATTTGAGTGGGGGCGTGGGCAAACCCTAGAGTCTAAATATAAATAGGGTTGGACATCACAGACGGTTCTATTCTAAAGTAGAACCGTCTGTGATAAATACACATCATAGACGATTTCAATATATAACCGTCTATGATAGCTGATGTATCACAGAGGGCCTGTAGATGAAACCGTCTGTGATAACTGATATATCACAGATAGTTTTTTTGAAGGAACCGTTTGTGACATTCTTTTGTATGACTAAATCTATTTCTGTTTAGTAGCTAGCCTTAGGAAACAAGCAGAAACACAACCAGTACATGTATACATCCAATTCAGATTCATTTCAGAAACAAGCACGTCCATTTCACAAATCAATTAACTCAAATGAACTAAAATTAACCATTCAAAACATATGACACATAAATATTTTATTCATCATTCCGCTTGCTTATTTTCTTTAAAAATTAGCCCTTCATGATGATCGACACGTATGTGGCTTGTTTCATCACGTTGTTTTCCTCGACCCTTATGTCGTTTCTGAAAGGATACAACTCGTCAAATTGATTGTATTCTTCCTCGTGCTCTACATTCTCAACTCCGACAATCCTTTTTTCCATGAAGAACTACGTGACACTTCTTATTTGCCTGATCGATTACATAGAAGACTTGAATAACTTGGTTAGCGAGTATGAATGGTTTGTCTTTGTATCTGACACGTTCGAGGTCCACGGTAGTGACATGTTTGAGGTCCATAATATTTTTAGATCTTCCATCAAGGGTGCTAGGTACATATCAATATCATTCTCACGTTGTTTCGGCCCTTGGATAAGTATGATAGCAAAATATACTTCTACTTCATACACAACCAAGGAGGAAGGTTGTAGATACAGAGAGTCACGGGCCATGTGCTATGTCAGCTGCTCATGTTACCAAAAGGATTTATTCCATCCATACTTAATCCAAACCATATATTCCTTGGTTTCGCACCGAAGTCTACAAACCTCCTATCGATGTTTCTCCACTGAGCAGAATCAGTAGGGTGTCTTAGCTTTCCATCCTCCTTACGCTCCTCTGAGTACTAACGCAACAATTTTGTCTCCTTGGAGTTCGTAAAAAACCATTTCAAATAGGGAATTATCGGAAGATACCACATGCCTTAGCAGGAGGTCCTTTCTTCACCTCAATTCTCTTGCCATCATCTGATTGATTCTTACACTTTTATCGGGATATGTTGCACACCGGACATACATGCATGTTTGTGTACTCTTTTCGTTAGAGGATACAGTCGTTGAGACATGCATGTATTCTTTCTATTTCCATTCCCAATGAACAAAGAATCTTCTTAGCTTTGTATGTGGTTTTGGGCAACTCAGTTCTCTTCGAAAGCATGTCCACTAAGAGACCTAACAACATCGTAAAGCTCTTGTCGGACCAACCGTTGCTTACCTTTAATTTTAGCAATTCAAGCACGGATGACAATCTTGTGTACTTCGACTTGCAGCACGTGAACAAAGGTTTCTCTGAGTCCTCCATCAAGCTCCAAAATTTAACATACTCTCTCTCATCACAGTTCCCTTCTGCATCACGAAGCATCTGATCCAGATTGTCATTGTGTAGCCTATCCGAATCGGAATCACAATCAACATCATCCGGTGACATATCGTTGACTTCGTCGGCGATGCCGTTATTACTACCTTCTTATGTGATATGCTCTTCACCGTGACTGGTCCAACGTGTCTACCCCTTTTTGAAACCCCGTCGAATCAAGTGTGCTTTGATCTGTGCTCGGTTCTTACAACGTGCCAAGGTAAATGCTTGTTCCTGCCAGTTAATTGTGAATTTCTATTTTGTGATATAGGAAACCTCTTGTTGCGCTGATCATTGATGTCTTGTCAAATATAGGTTCTTAGCAACACAATAAAGCAAAAGAGGAAGGAAAAAATTTGGCAAATGGGATATTCCTTTGCCAAAGGTAATCCTCAATGCAAATAGTGTCCTAACTTGACTAAATATTGTCACGGTTTATCTACTTTCAGGTCAGACCTATAGCTGAAGAAGAGATGTTCAAAGTTCTACGAACAGGTAAGACGAAAAGTAAGTGATAATGTGGTAATAAGATTTGTTAATAAACCTAGAACTTGGGTTAATATTCGTGTGGCATGCATTGCGATATAGGCATTGCATACATTTGTAATTCCTTAGTAGTTGTTAGCCCATTTTGTATTCGGATGTGCTTTAGGAACTACAATGTGCATGGACTTTTGTATGGAGATTTTTTTTAAATAATCAATTTTTTATTCAGAATTACAAAAATAATACCATTTTTGACAGAAATAATCATGTGTCGCTACACGGTTTGGCGACTTGGGCTACTCGTCCAACGGGTATGCGACAAGTGTCCAAGTCGCCCAACCGTTGGGCGACTAAACCTTTCGCCTCCTAGTCGCCCAACCGTTGGGCGATGAGAACACTTGTCGCTCTACGCTGGGCCCTAGTCGCTCAACCGTTGGGCGACTAGGGCCGCTTATAACGCGCACACGCGCGCCCGCGCCACAGTGCACCATTTTCATAGAGAGCTCGTGACGAGAAGAGAGGAAGGGAAAGAGAAAGGACAAGGGCGGAAGGGAAAGAGAAGGAAGGAAGAGGGAGAGGGGAGAAAGAAAGTGTGTTTGCATCGATGTCGACGGTGAGTCTCTACCATCAATTTGTATTCATGTACTTTCGAAACCATTGTAGGTTAGCAAGCAACATCATGTGTAGTGACATATTGTTAGCAAATAAAATAATAGTATGTTAGCATAAAAAATCTTTAGATGCGTAATGTGTATTAGCATAAAAAATCTTTAGATGCGTAATGTGTAGTCTCTACCATCAATTTGTATTCGTGTACTTTCGAAACCATTGTAGGTTAGCAAGCAACTTCATGTGTATATTGTTAGCAAATAAAATAATAGTAGGTTAGCTTCAAAAATCTTTAGATGCGTAATGTGTAGTCTCTACCATCATTTTGTATTTGTGTAATTTTGAAACCATTGTAGGTTAGCAACCAACATCATGTGTAGTGACATATTGTTAGGAAATAAAATAATAGTAGGTAGGTTAGCTTCAAAAATCTTTATATGCGAAATGTGTAGTGTCATATTCTCAGTGGTAACATCGGTAAATAAGTTTTAAATATGTGTGAACATATTATTAAAAACTATGTAGTCCTATCGTAATATTTTGTTAGAAAGCGTAGTCGTAGGTTTGCATATAAATTCATAGTAGGTTACTTATGCAAGAATACTACTTAATTTTTCAGAATTTCTGTAGCTACGCTATAATTAATTGAACCCACGAATTGTGTTGTAATTGCTAGTTGGAAATTGATTTGCAGGTATGGCTCATGACCCTGGTGGATCGGACTGGCATTTCAGCCTGCTCGACCGGTTGGTCAACAAACAGCACAACGCGATCCGTCGTGTCCCGTATCTGGCTCGTGGGGATGACGCGGTTCAGTTGGGGGTTGTTTATACGTGGACACCTCGACGGGCTTAGAGACTAGACCCGCGGTGGGTAGCTAGGTTTGTCCGTAAGCTGTGCCACTTCTTTGTGTCATGTGTAGTTACTTCTTCATGCTTTGCAGGCTGAGCCATGCCGGCCTTCTATCTCTCGTGCGGATGGTGGAGGCCACCGATGACGACGGCGCTCAAGTCGAGGACGACGGGGAGGTCCAGGGCGGTCGCGACGGTTCTCGTTCGACCAGTTACTCCTGAGACGCACACATTCCACCTCCCATACGGGGAGATGGCCCCCACTTTGCAGGATGTCGCGTTTTTGCTTGGCTTGCCTATCACGGGATCCCCTGCATTCCCGCCAAATGTGCCTACCCACTGGCGCGACGACCTGCTCGGTAGGTTTCAAGGGGTTCTATCGGCAGATGCCGCGCCACCGTACCACGACTTCTAGGAGTGACAGCGGCATGGCCCGCCCCTGTGGTGGCTTTCGCAGTTCTGGGTACATATGCTAACCAGTTTCTATGTTTAGCGATGCTCTATCCTAGCCATATAACTAATTATTTGTTTGTGCGTAGGTCGAGTGGATGGTCCCGGAGCCCACCGAGGACCAGGTGTCGCGACACCTCGAGGCGTACTGCCGTGGATCTTCGGTTGGGTACTATTTACCAGCAGCCACGGTGACTCCGTGGACGCCCACCTCGTGGGTCACGCGAGGGCCCTCACCGACAGCAAGGAGTTGCAGATCAGCTGGGGATCAACCGTACTTGCCATGACGTACCGCGGCATGTGCGAGGTGTGCTGTAGGATGAAGCTAGCATCTATCCTCACAGGCTGCCCCCTCCTGCTGCAACTATGGTCGTTCGAGCGCTTCTCCCTTGGACGACCCATGCTGGTATACTCTAGTCCGTATGGTGCGGACATGTACCACGGGGACGAGGTGGACCGGTCGACCGTAGGGTCCCTTTGGTGCTGTAGACAGGTACGTACTCCCCTCTATCTTTACTTCAATCGTATTACAGGTCATCCTTTATAACCACTATTCGGCTGCGTGGCGCGGTATGCACACGTCACGAGTCACGTGTGCCACGAGCGCCGTGGAGTAGTTGGACCGCCTCACGGCGATGACATCTGGCGGGAGCCATACTCTGATCAGGACATGGAGGATCGTGCTCCAGAAATTTGTCCTCACTTGTCTTTGGCGCGGCCGGGTATCTGCGGCGGGCGTAAAGCTTCGTCTTGATATCTTCATCGAGGGCTACGCGGTGCATAGGGTGATGCGCCAGTTCAACCTCCGCCAAGTTGTTCCAGTTCCCGTCGGGACGAGGGTGCCTGACTCGGACCACGCGTGAGTTACACACAACATATGTTCGTATATTGTTTTGCCAGTTCTGTTACGACAACTTCTAATTGCAGTGGTAAGTTTTGCAGGCATAATAGGAGGGGTGGCATGAGGACGCAGTGGCCAGCAAAGATGGCGCCGTGGGTGAACGCCCACGAGGAGTGCGTGTAGGAGGACACTCTGTATGACCCCAACGCGTACGACGAGTACCTACGATGGAACGCCGCGCAGACATGCACTAGGCTGGTGCGTGTCGTCGACCCTCCCCCGCTCATGTACTAGGACCGACCGACGCGTACCTTGTACACTTTGCGCGAAACGTGCACATCGCGGTACGTACTATCGTGTTTCAAAATATCTTAGTACGGTTACCTCAATTACAAGTTTGACGCTTTCATGTACTTCTTGTAGATGGACATCAACGTCGAGATGGCTAGGGACTCCCGGTCGATCCTTGATAGGCTCGCCCACGGTGCGGAGGTGACGCGGGACAAGGTGGCACAGTTTTCCCATCGGGTCTACAGTGCGACGAGGCGTGCAGTGAGCCTGATGTCGTGCAGGATGGTCTAGGAGGTGGCCACGTCAGCACATATGACGAGGCTTTCTGGAAGGCAGCCGGCGCCGTGGCTACGAGTGCGTGCTACTCATGCAAGCATATCCGAAGGGAGTCGTCGGAGGCCCTACTGACGGCTATCGTTGGGTTGGTGGGAGCAGCTCGGCGCGCAGCGCGTGGTTCATGAAGAAGACACAATGGCCGATGTTGCCGAGGCAGAAGAGGATGAGGTGACTGATGTTGCAGAGGTAGTAAAGGAATATCATACACCGCACACTTAGCCCAGTGCATAGACGGATGCAGGGGAGCATGTTGACAGCATAGTACGTCAGATGGAGATCGATGACTTGACAGCTCAGGCGGAGGAGGAAGCTTTACAGGAGGATGGTGATGACTCTTTTGAGGAGGACGAAGGTCCCATCCCGCAAGAGTGGAATAGGATGGACGTTGAGGGTCTTACTGTGCACAACGAGCATGAATCACCGTGGGAGTACCATGGTACGGAGGTTTGGCTTCACGCATTGTTTGTTGACAAGGGATCACTTCAGGATGCTATCAAGCTATGGGCCTTATCCATGCAGCGACGTTTTGGGTCCTTAAATCCAGCCAGAAGTAGTACACCATGGTCTGCGAGCAGGCTGGGTGTTCTTGGCATGTGCACACATGTAGACCCAAGTACGAGACTCACTGGATTGTCTCAAAGGTGGAGGTGCACTCCTGCTTGCTCAATAATGTTTTGCCGAGGCATCATAACCTAACATGCACCTTCATAGCCAATGTGATGTACGGAGAGATAGTGAAGAGGACGGGTCTGGAGGCCAAGCACATCATGGTGGCTATCAAGCAAAAATTGAAGTACAAGATTAGCTACGCGAAACCATAGCGTGCTAAGCAGAAGGCTTTGGAAAGAAGGTTCGGTTCTTTCAAGGCGGCTTAAGACAACCTACCTCGTATGCTTCAGGTGCTGTAGGATAGGAACCTGGGTACATATATTGCTATGAAGGACAAGCCATCCAGAAGACTACCGCTAGGTTTCATGGTATTGCAGAGGGCCTTCTTAGCCTTCGGTCCCTGCATCGATGCATTCAGACATATGTTGCCCGTGATCTCAGTGGACATAATGTTTCTAATTGGAAAATACAAGGGCATGATCTTGACAGCAATTGGCGTAGATGGAAACAATCAGATTCTACATGTAGCCATCGCTTTGGTCGAAAGAGAATTTCGACAACTGGTTGTGGTTTCTTCGACATTTGAAAGAGAGAGTAGTTGGGGCACATCAAGATGTGTGTATAATCCATGATCGCCACCCCGGGATGATGAAGGCTATCCAAAAACTTCAGTCAGACCCCGATGAGCCATTCTCTTGGCCAGACATGAGGAACAGATGGTGCATTCTCCATTTGGGGGCCAACTTCTTCAAGTAGTTCAAGCAGCAACCGTTGGTAAAGGTGTTCAAGAGGCTTGCTATACAGAACCAACAACGTAAATTTGATACGTGGTGGGAGATATTGGATGAGCACACTAGGAAGCATGTCATCGAGAGGAACAAGCATCCGTTTATTCCTGGGGCGGCACAACATGAACGCCTTACACCATTGCGGGAGCATGACCCTCCAATTTGACGCGGAGGACCTCGAGGGACATCGAGTGCTTCTCTCATTGGATTGAGGCCAAGCCATTAGAGAAGTGGTTATTGCTGCACGACACGGACGATGCAAGATATGGCATAATGATCACTAACCTTATCGAGGTGTACAACTAGGTTATTAGGGGGCTACGTTCTTAGCCTCTCATTGCCATAGTGGAAGGCGTTCTACATGGTACAATCGGATATTTCATAAAAGGCATACAAATACGACACTTCATACATCTAACCCACATACATCGTACTGCTAGAAGATTACGACATACATACAGGCCAAGATCGAGAAGGGTCAGTCGCACACGATCTTTGTGATGGGCAATATGGAGCATCGTTTCGATGTGCTCCTTCGGGACAGAGCCGGATTTGGAACGGTTCGGTCTCTTGTTACCCACGAGGTATGCCTTGGAGATCATGTGAATGAACCTAGTTGCACATGCAACAAGCCAAAGCTCCTTCACAAGCCATGCTATGTCCCATCGAACTTCATCGGAGTACTTCATGAAGGAGAGGGTGCAGCAGGCGTGGTGCGGCGAGCTAAGAGCCTTTAGTGTTGTGGGCAACTTCGCCACCTTAGATATTGCACAGAGGACTTAGATTCCGGATTTTGACCTGTTGAAGGGTGGAAAGGACCGTCGGTAGAGTCGTCGTATTAGGAACGATATGGATGAAGGGTAAGCTGGAGCGGCGGGTAGATGTTGTGGCCGCTGCTGTCAGGAAGGCCACATCACGAGAACTTGCAAGGCGCCTCCCAACACGTAGGAACACCAGCGTGAAGTGTACTACCATGTTGTAACTTGTACTTCAGTAAGTACGTTGCTTGTTGTAAGCATTGTGAAACTTATTTCATCGTAATTACAAATTTTACCTTCATTTGAAGTGTCAATCTCTCGTAAGTGTAAGCACAACATGACCTCCCTCGATAGTGCATGATGTGAACTCGCTCTACAAAGCAGGATGAGACCGCTCTCTGCAAAGCAGGAATGGACCACTCTCTACAAAGTAGGAATTGACCACTCTCTGTAAAGCAGGAAGGGACCACTCTCTGCAAAGCACGATGTGAACACTCTCTGCAAAACAGGGCGTGACCCGACGAGTTAGCTTTGCGCAGCGACGTGACCCAATGAGTCTCCTCAGGGCCACTACCTCGCGGACGCGAATTTCCTTCAACCGAATTACAATTCGGCTGCGTACGCGACGTTGGCTCGGCATATAAGTACTACCTCTTCCACGCTGGGTACTCCTGCATCCAGACTTCAACCCAATCTCGCGTAGATGGACAACCAGTGAGAGGAGATCCGCGAAATGCAAAGGGAGTTTGCTGCCCAGGAGGCTACCTCCTCGCAATGACGCCGCCCCCCGTAGCAGCAACCCCTACCACAACATCCCAACCGAGCATTTGCCACAAGACCCACCCAAGGGGGACACACCACCCCTCTGTTGGTGCAGGGATAGATGCAAGTTCTTCAAGTCCAAGCACCTGGTTCAGCCTGGGCATGCATTACTGGGATTGCACGAACTACTCCTACGACTATCTCGATTGCCGTTGGGACACAAGCTGCTATTGGCAACTGGTAAGTACAGGTAGCAGTATGTTCCCCCACCATTTCTCTTTCAAAGTCCGCACTAACAACCTCTCTTGTTTACTCGTAGTCCTGGATCCGCTATGTGGCTACCGCAAGTGGATCGACCTAGAGATCCACCCACACAACCAGTGGACTCTCGACCTTGAGGAGTAGGATGCCAATAAGGTCTGTGAGAGGAGGGGGAGGAGTGCCGCACTAAAGAGCACAACCAGCATATCCAGCGGGAGACACAGGCCCATCTCAAGGCGTTCAGGCGCAGGGAGCGCGAGGCTCACGAGAGGGTGCGCGAGAAAAAGAGGAAAATGGTGGCTGGCCAAGGCGACGGCGAGGAGTACAACGTCGAGCTCGTAAGGAAGGGAAAATGGCATCGGTCTACGCAGTAGTTCGACCATCTTCGTCTGTATGTCCCATGTATTTCTAATTCCCTAAAGGTATGCGTGTACCGTCCTTGGTTCGTTAGCCTGCTTGCCATGTAACCCCTTGTTGGATTAACTATTGTGTTGTTATCGTTGCGCCATTTCTCCAAAATTCTCCACCGTGTATGAATTTTCTAGCGCATCGTAATATCACTTACCTTCGTACTTACGAACCATTGCTACCTCTATCGTCCTCACAAAATTTTTCAGAAATTTAACGCACTACAACTACATAGGACAGTCATAAAATGTTATTGCGAGTCTGATAAATTTCGTGCCCTTAAGATTCTACGAAAATCGCAAACGGACCAACCAACCTTGTCACCACCCTTTTATTTGAAAAAACAACATACAAATAGGATTTGCTAAATGAATAACCTGCAAAATTGGACATTTATTTCCACACAACTATTTTAGTTGGATTAATAGCATATTTTAAATCACCCAGTGGTTGGGTGACTTAGGCCTAGTCGCTCAACCATTGGGAGATTGGCCAAAGTCGCTCAACCACCAGGCGACTACAACACGTGTAGCTCCACCGTTAGGCGACTTTGCTCAGTCGCCCACTACTTGGGTGACTAGGTATAAGTTGCCCAATGGTATTGCAACACATGATCATTTCTGTCAAAAAAATGTGGTATTATTTCTGTAATTCTAAATAAAAAATTGATTATTAAAAAAATTCTTTGTATGGATGGACTATGTCTGTATGTATGGCTCGATTTACGCTCCATACATTTCCACTAGCTCTAATATCAGCTCGATCTGTTGTTTTGTTCTGACTTGTTGGTTCTCCGATGTGAAACACGCCTCATCTGCTCTGATTCCTGGCTCGGCTCGCGAGGGCTCGCAAGCCGGCTCGAGCTTCCCTCCAAGCCGAGCCGAGCCAACCTCTTGGCTCGTGTTGCAAATGAGCCGAGCTGAGCCGAGCCGCGGCTCGGCTTGTTTCCAGCCCTAGTTGCGGGCGGAGAAGATGAGAGCAACGCTCTCGTTGCCAGCCCTAGTTGCGAGTGGAGGAGATGAGAGCATGCCGAGCAAAGGAGACGAGAGCAACGGTTGTTGTAGTAACCAGCGAATGGAGGGGAAGAGAGGAACAATGTGTAGGGGAGAGATGGGAAGAAGTGGGGATATCAAGTGTGTCCGAATGTAGTAGTATTATAAGATGATGAATTTTATTGTGTTGGGATGTGTGTCAAGATACGAAGAGTTGCAGGGCTAGTATCTAGTACTATTTATATATGATGTGGAAGCGTTTAGATACAGTTATAGATATGATGGACTATGTGGATGCCCTAAGCTCTCTTCTTGCTTTATACTATATATGTAGGACCATGCATCCCAGAGATGCTTGCATCGGAGGGCATCCTAAATGATTATACATTTAATGATGTGTTGGTATTCTCTCTCTTTAAGTATTTTGTATTGGAGATGCTCTTACGCTTAATTATGGTACTAGAAGGAAGCCCACGCCATTGGTGCGGAGGAACTCGGAGATAAATGTCATCATCAAGGAAGACCACATTGTTGAGTTTCGAAAAGAGATGGTTAAATAAATGAGAACAATCAGGTAAAGAACTATGAACATAACAACATGACATATTTTTTTATTTATTTATAGAATATTGTCTTTTTATAGGTTATGTATGGCCTAATTCGAAGGTAAAAAAAAAGTGTTTATGTTACTGGAGAGGTACTGGGAAGGTCCTGGAGGGAGGACCTGGGGAGGTTCCGAGGAGGTCCTCGGGAGGTCCTGAGGAGGTCCTAAGGATGTCCTGGAGGGAGGTCCTGAGGATGTCCTGAGGATGTCCTGGAGGTTGTCCTGGGGAGGTCCTAGACGGAGGTCCTGAGGATGTCCTGGAGGAGGTCCTGTGGAGGTTCCGAGGAGGTCCTAGAGGGAGGTCCTGAGGAAGTGTAGTCCTGAGGAGGTCTTGGAGGGAGGTTTTGAGGAGGTCCTGAGGAAGTGGAGTACTGAGGAGGTCCTGGAGGGAGGTCCAGAGGATGCGGAGGTCCTGGAGGAGGTCCTAGAGGGAGATCCTAGGGAGGTCCTGAGGAAGTGGAATCCTTAGGAGGTCCTGAGGAAGTGGGGCCCCAGGGAGGTCCTTGAGGACGTCCCAGAGGGAGGTCATGAGAAGGTCTTGGGGAGATCCTGGAGGGAGGTCCTGGGGAAGTGGAGTCCTGAGGAGGTCCTGGGGAGGTTCCAAGGAGGTCCTAGAGGAGGTTCTAGGGAGGTCCTGAGGAGGTCCTGGGGAGGTCCTAGAGGGAGGTCTTGGGGAGGTTCCCAGGAGGTCCAGGAGGAAGGTCCTGGAGGGAGGTCCTGAGAAGGTCCTGGGGAAGTCCTGAGGAGGTCCTAGAGGGAAGTCTTGAGGAGGTCCTGGGGAGGTCCTGGAGGGAGGTCCTAATATTACATAGGTGACGTCTAACAACAAATCAACCCTTAATAAAATGTTTTTCCTAACCCTAACTTAGTTACAATTCAAATCAGTTGATGTACTGTCTTCAGTTTGATGGCATGTGTAGTTTCATTCCCGTCTCCACTCTTCGACGGAACACTTATAACTAAATTTAATACACCAAAAGGATCCAACAAAACTCATAGGGGATACACTATAATTTTCAGTGTATTTTCTTGCATCCTTTTTTGTATAAAAAATGTATAGTTGACTTGCTCTTGTTACTTGTATGTCCTAAGCAAACAAACAAACAATGTAATTTATGTAACTGAATGATACAAAGGGTAACATATTCTCATCTAAAGGATTATGTGGGCATCATTTCCCCAAACCAATTTTCCCATACTACAGTCACAACCAATTTTCATGGCATTTCATTGCCCATAGAAATGAAAACAAATATCTAGTAAGATAAATTAAAGATACATAAAAAAATGAGAAGAATAAATACATTCATGAAAGGGGAAACGGCAGGGTATTAACTAAGCATACACGCCAACAATTTACATGCGTACCGACATAAAGGGGATAAAAATTAGCATCAGATTCAGATACCGACCTCTCAGAACATGGTACAATTATATAAAGGAGATACCATGATCGACAAAAATATAGTTTATGTGAGAGCACGACCTTACAATCTATATGCAAAAGACAATTTGGCGGCAAACCTAAAGGAATAGAATTCAATACCTCAGTGAAACTATAGGTAAAATAGGATGTTTCATCGCTAAGGGTGGCATTGTTTGAGGATGAGCATCTAATAAATAATATATCAGGAAATAACATAATAAGTGCATAGAACCAGTGAAGCGAACAGAAGAAACTATCTGAAATGATAACATAGTAACAAAAAAAATTACAACAGAGAAGCAGATAAAATAAATATCTGAAATCAAATCATTACGAATCGACTAATCGAGCGAGCTTGTTGATCCATCGGTTGATCCTTTGGTGTCGTCTTTGGATTTGTAGGGTGTATTTATTTACATGCATACGGCGATGGATGGGTTTGGCTGTAGTTATTGCATAGCAAAGCGAGCAGGAAATTGGCGATGACGAGGCACAAAAGGCAACTTTTTTTGCTGGTAACTAACCACCTCTAGGCTTGCGATATCGTCTCGTGGTGCGGCAAACGCTGGAGGAGAGGACGGCATTAGTACTAATCACTTTAAGTGGTCATGTCACACGTAACCAATTGAAAATTCAAACTAACAATTGTAGAATCATTTCAACAACATATTAAGGAAGACACCACATGGTTCTGAAAGAGCTCATTGAAGCAACAAAGCACTGTTTGATAGCAAAATCAGATGTTACAATATATGTTTTTTGTTTCCCTTTGTGAATAGTGAGTGCATGGATTGATCAACAACTATTCCATTACCAATGCAAAAGAAGCATGAAATAACATAGTAATATGTAAAACATGTATAAGAAAGTACCATCCCGTGTTAAGTCATCAAATATGGATATGATTGATGTCTTCAAATGGTTATGTTCAACTATGGCAGCAAACTTCATAAGATTTGATGCAGCTGCCCTTCTGACCATAGGCATGTCATCTTGGCATAACTGGTCGTAAATGGTCCTTAATTCTCCTTTCAATTGATCAGGGGCGCTTGAATGAGCTATATGGAGAGGACCACAGGATGATACTCTAATTGTAAACCACTTGCCAGGTGCTAACTTCTGTAAAGCTTAAAGCATGGTTAACTGAATATGTCTATTTTATGCATGTGGATCAAATGGTTTAAATGTACACTTCATGTACAGATGGGCATCTATTTACTAAAGGAGAAAACAAATTATTACTCAACTGAAATGGCAAGGTATACACTCCATATATAGAATCTTGCAGTGGTCAGATATAGTTTCTGAACCAAGAAACTCATTCATGAAGCTTTGATATAACTTCGGTGAAACTGCAAAGATAGATCAATGGAACAGGAAAGATAGTAATCATCTGAAGTCGTGAATCGATGAAAATAGTTTTTCTTTTTCTCTTTCCTGTGTCCAAGTCGGTATTGCTCTATACCAAAAACTATGGCAACGTGCAAAGGTGGAAACAATTAGACCTATACTCAATCAGAACTTCAGAACTGAGCACCATGCCTACCTCAACTCAAAGAGTGTCATGGAATCATGTCAGAAATGTAGCTAAGGCTATAACACATGAGAACATGAAGAATCTACATGAAAATTAGAATAACACGATGCTAGAAACAACAAAAAAAAACACGATGTTAATTCATTAATATATTGCTCTTGACCATGCTAGAAACAACAAAAAGCAAGGCAACCAACCTTCCTTTTCTCCCCATTTTGATGTCTGCCCAAACTGAAACCCCCACCATACGAACTATCCATTGCACAGAGAATGCACATACATCAATAATCACAGCATCACATAGCCATCACAGAGCAAAAGGCAGGAGTAGAGAGAGGTAGAGGAGTAGAAGAGGGGGAGTATACCTCAGTGCGTGGCAACGGCGGTAGCACAACCAAGGGCATAATCATGCGCGCCCGATGGCCACCGAGAGCCTTGAGCCCCGCCGTAGGTAGCCACGGCAACGAACCCCATCATCTTCACCATGAGGGAATACCAAGCAACAAAATCAGTAAATTAACCATCGCACAAACATGAAAACCAAAGCAACATAAAAGGGGAAAAGGGGGGGGTTGAGTCTAGGGAGGAGGAAGCGGGCCGGAAAAATCAATTAAAATCCTAAAAGCTACCACCCCTGCTTTGCCGTTTTGGCGGCCCAGTCCGGTAGGCCAAGCACCGGGAGCCCATCCTCGAGTGCGGCGCGCGAGATTCAGGGATTTCTCCATCACCGAGGAGCCAAGCGGAGGCCGCATGATGCTCGCCTTACCGTACTACCACAAGTGCAGTATGGGGCAGACTTGGCTAAATAATTTATGATGTCGTAGTGTCATTTGTGCTACATTGATGGCGTGGGTGTCGGACGGACGGTAGTCTCACTGGCGCAGAGGGCTCCGAAGGATGGTTAGTCAATGGTAGCGAAACCTTAGCGAGCATAAATACATTAAGCGAGAATATTGTAAAGGCCTCGTGATAATCACTTAGACACGGAGGCCGGCAGTGCGGGCAAGGACCAAGTGAAGCTCGGGACGCTAGTCGGAGGTTTTGTTTGGAAAAGACGAGATTGTGCGAGCCAGTGATAGAGGGAGTGAGGCCATAAAGCGCAAAAGGCGCTTTGGAACTTAGTACACGTATTTAAAGAAAATCGCCCAGGCGGCCTTTGTTACTGGATAGGGAGACATTCAAGAGCGGTTGGGAGGAAGGGGTAGGAAGGGGAGCGTGACAACTAGGCGCTACCCGCGGCGGCGGGGGTAGGGAGGCCGAGGAGATGGGCGAGAAGAAGAGTAAGGACCGAGCAGCGTGCCGGGTGAAGAGGCCCGCGGAGGAAGGAGGGGCGGGAGCGGGGTAGGAGGCCGCGGCGTGGGAAGGAGGAGGAGGAGAGGAGTCGGCCACCCACCGTGGCGGCCGCGAGGAAGAGCGAGAGCCGTGGGAGAGAGGAGGCGGAGAGGCAATGGGGAGGAGGACCTGGCAAGGCGGCACGAGGTAAGGAGGTGGGCGGCCGGGCGTGAGAGAGCGTAGGGGCGAGACGAAGGGGAAGACGCTGGAGGTAGATCGAGGGGGGTGAGACGAAGGGGAAGAAGGTTCGCGACGCAGGCACCTTTGGGGCGACGTGGACGCGTGTCGCGGCGACGTGGCACACCGGCTAGCCCTCACGAGGAGGCGCACGCGCTGGGCGAAATCGGACGGGCAGGAGCGTTTGCGGGCGCGATCGGACGGGCGGTTTTTTTTGGGTGACGTAGCACGCCTGGGAGAGCTCCAAAACTAGCAGCCTTTAAGTGTTGTAATACCAAAGAAGTATACTATAGTATTGTGTCTGTGACATGAATATATCCGCATTCTTGCGTTGTGTTCCACATAACAAGACCCTTGATTGGCATGTATCGATCACTTGGTTTATCCGTTGTGTTCCAAATATTGCAAAGATGTTAAAGAAAATTTGTGCAAATTGTTCTTTTGCAAACAATGAAGCAATTAATTGACGCTTTGGGGAAGACAACTTTGCTACTCTTTCCCTTTCTAATTTCCTCCTCTTTTGCCATGCTTAGAGTTCCATCATTTCTGCAACTGAACAAGCATGCAGGTCAGGGACCAGTATAGTGTAGAACGTAGATGAATGGTTACTTGTAGGGAGGGCCAAGAAGCTACTAATGTGGACCAGACATGAGATCAATTAAGGTAGCTTTTCCATTAAGTCAAATATGTGCCCAAAGAGCAACTAACTTTTCTTGTAAAGAACAAACAAATCTTTATCTCAAGGTCAGACAGCCAGAAAAAAGTAGACATCGATCATGGGCATGCCAAGAATTTAAGCACTTGTAAGAGCCCAATTGATTTGGTTTTGACGAGTCGTACAAGTCACGCTAAGATACTAGCTAGCTAGTTTCGGAGATCGATCATCGGTCGATATAATTTGGTACGTTTCCTTCAAAGTAAACCCGAAAAGGAACATGCATGCAAGAATGAATGTTTCACAAGTTTGGGTAAAGCTTTGGACTTCTTTGCTTGACAAATATCGAGGCCACGTCGGAGATTAGTTGGCATATTATTCTCTTCTACATATGAATCTATAACTTTTAGCGAATTATAACCAGGGCTGCAGTCTGGATGAGCCCAATGCCTTTTTTCTACTCCCGGGAGTAGTTACTCCCCATTCCGTATCTCATAATGTAGAAAGCATCTTGCGCAATTGAGAGTATATATGTGTAGTATACGAGTATATAAGACCACCTAGGTGATATTTACACCTTTTTATGGGTGGTATGTATAATTTTGTAGACATAGTCCTTTTTATGTGTGAATATGAAGGTATTTATAAAATATGCTAAAACTATGGACTCTCTTGCAAATTTTTCATGTGGTTCACATTGAAGTATCTTATAATTAGTATATGAGTATACCCAAAGTGATAAAGGAGTATGCCAAGTGACACCAGAGATGGACGTAAATACGCTTGTGGTAACCCGACGACTATTTTTCCTTGGATTCACCTGTGATTGTAAGGTTGTGGGGGCATAATGCCATGCATCAATATATATACATGATTACCTAAACACTGCAGATACACATGTACCATCCGATCGATAGTTTCTTGCGAACAGGAAACCACCTCTTGGTAGGGTGGTGAAGTTATCGGTGTACGACTCCACCTAATAAGGTTCAAATTCTAGTACCATCTTTATACGCACGCCGCTAGTTCGCCTCGGGCCACTCCCAGCCAAGCCGAGCCCACCTCTAGCTTCACCATGTCGAAGCCATGCCCATGCGCCCGTCGATTCAACCCTGCCTTCACCGGAGAGTGTCATCACCAACGCCATCGCGCTACCATTCTGGTCACAAATCTGGCCCTTGCTCCGTCGAGTGCCATGCATTGCATCTCGCACTCTACCACCACTACCGCATCGAACCGGCCGCCCACAACGCTCCCTAGCAGCGCTAACACTGCCACACCCTGGCCATTGCGCCTCCATGGCGGATGAGGGGATGTTGGGGTGGGCATTTTCGAAGGCACGGGGGAGAAAGAGAGAGGGGGGAGGATGAGTAGGAGGCAGCCGATCTAGTTGGTCAAAAGAGATGAAGAGAGGATGGTGGAGAAGGAAGAAGATGATGGATAGGGGTAGTTTTGTCATTTCTGAAGAAGAAAAAACAAGATTCAGGGCCCCAATGAGATTTGAACTAACAGGGTGACGAAAATGGCAAGAAAGGACAACGAAATCTCATCCGGTGGCATAGGAGGAAAGAACAAATTTTCAGTAGCATATTAGGGAAAGTGATAAATCCATGCCTATACCATGCCAACTCTCGGGGCCACGCTCTCTCCCCTGAAGCCAGGGCCTCCTCTGCAGACTGCTCTAGCACCTTGCGAGGCATCCCTCGTCTCCACGGTGGCATTTGAGTCTAGACGGCCCTGCAAGCCACCTAGACAGGGTTACGCGTTGTACATGCTCTCGGCATTCATGCACACAAAAGCTTCAACAAAATTTTATCAAGTTCCCTCGTGGTGCATGCACGCGTGGGAGGCTGCGTTGATCCATCGAAATCGACAGTTTGTTCCTGTCGACCCAGGAAAAAAAAAGAAATGATCATTTACTCTGCAACGCCACAAAGATTTCACGAATTGAAAAATAAAGAATCCAGAGAGAGGCTTGTCAGCGTGGTGCGGCCCGGATCCACGCCTTGGCACGCACTGCCGGAGCACGATGCTCGGGTTTCCGCCCCAGCGCGCGGCCTCGTCTCGCGCGAACCCGGCACGACCGCAGTGCGAGTGCGACAGTGGCAACAGCGACTCATGTACGCACGTTAAAAAAGAACATTCCTAGCTATGCTATAGTATGTCCCTCTCTCTCTCTCTCTCTGACTTTTCGAGCCACGAATGCGGTGTAGTCTAGTACGTGCCGCTTCTTCTGGGAGTAGGTAGCTAGCTAGCCGATAGCCCACTCTATGCTGCAGTGAGAACAAACTTTCTTTGCCTCTAACCTTTTGGAACTTTTTTTGCTCGCCCTGTTGGACAGGGTGGATCTCATGGTCTGCACTGCAGTGGTGGTCACTGGATGATGGTCCAGACCGAGCCCGGAATGGCGGAAATGGCAGTGATTTACTCGTATATTTATAAAAAACAACACGCTCCGACAGATTGATCGAGGTGCGCCATTTTGGGGGCGTATCCAGTGCATTCGGTGCACCCATGCATGCATGCATCTTCGGTTGCAATCAGTGGTGATCGATCTGCAGCTTTTGTTACGCATGCTAAGCTTCCAAGAAACATGTCCAGCTAGCTAGAGTCCAGACTCCAGACGCCGGACAGTATTACATGCAAGCCAACTCTCTTCTCCTTTTCGCTCTTTTTCCTTTTAGTCGCCCGTTTCGTACTCCTGGGAGCAGTGGCGGAGCCAGATTCGAGAGCGCCTCGGGCACAAAACTAAAGGGCTATAAATCTATAACTAACATCAAATACTATTAATACTGAAGTATAACAAAAATACAACACAAATACACAATCGAAATAAAATTTGAATTCAATGTTTAACGATACGACAAAATAGATAAAACATAGAAAAAAAGAATGAAACATACCACTAGCACGAGGTAATTTTTGCTTAATTAACAAAGATTTGGTTCATTTGATCTTATCATATCTTCATCAACAATAGTACGAGAATCTGAACCTGCAAAGATAAAATTGCATATGTAATTCAAGGACATAAGACCACAACATTATTTTTAATGCAAATTACGAAATAAGAATGTAGCATACCACTAGCACGAGGTAGTTTCTGCTTACGCGTCCTCATATTTTGAAAACGTTGTAAAATCTTGTTATCATTGATGCTTGCGAATACATCTCGCTCAATATAGCATATCATGCAATCATTCATCCATTCATCACTCATCTTATTCCGCAACTCAGTCTTGATAATGTTCATAGCTGAGAAAGCTCTTTCTACTGTTGCGGTTGCAACAGGCAAAATTAAGGCCAATTCAATGAGTCGATATACCAATGGAAAAATTGTGTGTCTATCGGTCTGAACCATCTTCACAGCAAGATTACCAAGGTCATTACAACTTAAGAAATCCGGATCAGCTCTCACATCAGCAATAAATGTCTCAAGTTGGTCCTTAAGAAGTACACAATCATATTACGACCCAAATATTCTTCCTCTTTCTTCTTGGTTGCACCAGCCCACACATGTGCCACACTTTGCCTCTGATTTTTAAAAGCCTCACAATGTTTTCTAGCTTTATTGTGAGCACTATCAACTTTACCAACATGTTCATTAAAAGATTGAATTGCATTCTTCCAATAACTAAACCCCACATTTGTATATGCATCAACACCAAAGTTGTCAGGTCTCCTTTGCTTGAAGAGATAACAATAAAAACAAAAGGCAGCATCTTTAGCAACACTGTATTCCAACCAATCATACTTTTTCAACCATTCTTCAAGAAAGCTTCTTATTTTACCGCCTATCATTTTTCGTGGAAATTTATGGCCACTAGGTCGGCATGGTCCCAATAGCAAATACTCCCTTCTAGCGGTATCCCTAATATCCACATCCAGCTCCTCAATTGGTTTTCGAAGCCCGGGATCGGCAACAATGTCATCCGGATTAAGCACAACACGGGGATTATTTTGTGCGGTGTTACTACCTCCCGTTCCGATTGTTTCCGGAGTTTGATTGGATTGCGATGGAAAATAAGATGCCAATGTCTTGGTTCTCTTCATCATGTATTTCTAATCCTAGTACATCAAATATTCAAATAGAAAGTTAATACATTACCATACTATCATAGTGTCATACTCATACATTGAATCATACTCATAACTCATAAGTCATAAATTCATAAATCATAAATCATAACTAATTAACTCACTCACTTATACAAGCCAAAGTTTAAGTGTTATGCCAATTGCCAAAGTATTAAGTACTTAAAAGTTAAGTCTGTAACACATTACACTAACAAATTAACACATCAAATATTTCATACATATACATATACTCAGGACTCAGCTGTCAGTCAACTCGGTTGGCGGTAGCTCACCAGACACCACCTCAGGTCCTCACCTCACAGGTCACAGCCGAGAGCCGACTAGGAGTAGGAGAGCCGAGAGCGGCGACGCAACAATCAGCGAGGAGCCGGAACCAGCGGCAGCGGCTCGGGCTGGACCGGGCGGGCGGGGCGGCGCGAGCGGCGAGGCGGTGCAGCGCGCCGCGCCGGTGCCTTGGTGACTCGAGTGTAGATCCGGCGACTACCGATTGGGCTGCCTCGGCCGGCGGCCCAGGCGCGCGCGCGCGCGCAGCGCGCAGCCATGGGCGCGGCAGATCTAGGCTCTGGCCGAGCCGGCTGGGTGCGACGGCGGCGCTAGAAGGAGGCCGGAGGCTGCGGCCTCACCGGCGCGCCGAGCGGCGGCGGCGGTGGGGCGGTCACGGGCCGAACCCGCGCGAGTGGCGGAGCCGGATGCGCCGGGAGGGGGACTGGGGGAGCCGGGGAGGAGCCAGACAGTGGAGCCTCGGAGGCGCCGGCGGCCGGAGGTGTCGGGCGCGCCGCGACGGGGAGCCACCAGTGGGCAGTGGGAGGACTGGAGGAGGAAAGCAGCAGAGACGAAGATTGAGAAGAGATTGGGGAATGAGGATGACCGAATGAGCTTCAGCTCCTAGCCCCGCCTCCGGTGCTTTGCTTTGCATTTGGGCCGCTCGGGAGGCGTTGTCTTGTACTGGGCCTTCTATTTGGGTCGCTCTCATTTGTCTCGGGCCGGCAAAAAAGCCTCGGGCCTTACTGTTGCACTCTAATTTTTTTGTTATATATACTTAAAAATTTCTATTACTATTTTTTCTGGGCCTCGGGCCGTTGCCCAACCGGCCCGAGGCCCATCTCCGCCCCTGCCTGGGAGTATGTACTCCCACTTGCAATATACTACTCAAACGCACATATTATACTTCTTTATAATTTTCAATATACTTAAATACCAATTATAAGATACTCCAATTCAACTTGATTGAAAATTTCATTGGAGCCCTCTGTTTTTTTGCTATATACCATTTTCATATGTAAATGAAGTATATACACAATTTTTGCTATAAAAAGTGGATTTTAATGATTTTTTTATGAAACTCACTTTGGGGTATCATCTTATAATCATTATTAGAGTATACTCAAATTGATAAAGAGGTATCATCATACGATTTAAGTGGTATATGAGAGGTGGGAGTACGTACTCCTAGGAGTACCATACCATTTTCCTATATATATATATATATATATATATATATATATATATATATATATATATATATATATATATATAAATCCAAATACGTACACACGCAAGAGATGTTGACATGGTAAACTTGCATGATCGATTGGGTTTTGACATTTGCGCATATGTATGAGCTAGCCAGGTTTAATTTACATGTCTTGCGTGCAAGCACCGCCGCATTTCACGCATGAAGATCTAGCTTTAGCCTAATCTCCATGCGCATGAGATTGGTGAGAGATTAATTGTTAAAAGTTTTCTTTGAAAGGAATTGTTGCAAGTTTTGACTGGTCGTCAATTGGTTGAAGCATGGATATATAGATCGATCGAGACCGGAGATATACATAGAGATGGAGATGGAGAGCGAAAACGTCGTACCAAACCTCGTCTCTGATCCAGAAATATATAATTCCATCGTGTAGCTAGGTATATAGGGTCAAACGACACACAGACTAATTAAGACACTAGTGCTAGGGTCAAACCTGTCTTGATGAAGCATCTAAAACATGTGACTATGTGAGGTCGACTAATATCCGCCGTGGTAGTTAATTACTCCTCTGACGGAGGCTTAGTGTCATGCTACAAGCTAGAAATTGAGAATTGAGAGTTTGAGACGCTAACTCTCGTGGCAGTAATGCACTGGGCATTGTTGTGACCATGGTTGGCGTTGATGAAGGCGGAGCACGAATCTTGATGTGGATCAAAATGTGAGAGATTCGAGTACCCACAACGACCCAAAAACATCAGGGTACTCCTTAGCAATTCGCTTAAACTTTCACCCTATATAGTATCAGTATCCTAGTATCATACATCGAAAATCATGATTATGAATATTATGTTGTGGGTTGGAGAAGGGCAGTGGGGGTGGAGGATCCGGCGGCTACCACCCCCGGAGACGAGGAAGGATGACAGTGTAGGGGGATTTCGCCAAAGAGGAGGAGGAGGAGGAGGAGGGGGTAGGGGTTTCACCATAGAGGAGGAAAAATTGGCACGAGGTGGCTCGCTAGAGAGAAAGAAGAAGGCAGTGTGGGAGGGAGGTGGGAGCGGCGGCGGCTCGCCGACGAGCAATGCTAGCACCAGAGACGAGTGCAGATCATAGGGTTTGGGGAGGGAAGGAGTAGGTGGGGAATATACTCCCTTCAGTCACAAAAGAAGTCGTTTTGAACATCGATACGGTCCCTAAAACACAACTTTGATAACTAACTTATATTGTAATAGATTTATAAAACATAACAAAATTATACTTTTATAGAAGTGTTTTTCGAGACAAAACTCACATGTCCCATATACACCTCCAAAGTTTAATGGTAAGTTGAGACCTGTAACATCAAGCGTGTCCACTTGGCATGAAACTTGTACGCGCGCCCAAGCCATGTTTTCATCGATCGCACGCAAAGCACTACTTTTTAATCTACTTTAATCTAGAGATTGGTAATATGACATATGATTAGCTAGCTAAGTGCTAGCTAGGTATAAAGCGTGCAAGTAAAGCTTCTTGTAACAATTATCAGCATCAATTCTTCGCAGAGTTTATCACTAACTGGTAATTAATTTGCATGCATGCATGCTGACGTACGTAGTGAACATGCATGTTAGTTTAGAGGCTAATTTGTAGTACGAGCTTTACATTATTTGTGAAAGTGATAGTGATAACTTCGATTAGATATAGGTAATTAACCAGTGATTCAAAGCATCGACCTAACTTTTATATATATATACACATACGTATGAGAATGCCTAAATGGACTAGCATATAATTGATGTTACATCATATTCATATAGCTAATCATATGTACTATCCTTGCTAGACATTAGCTGGAGGCACTACTACATTTGTACCAACATTTAATACTGTACAGGAGCATATTTGTCTCCCAGCACAACTATATTCAAAGAAATTATAATGCTGATGCAAAATCGAATAAATTTCTTAAGAACAAAAAAAAAATGAAATATGGGCTTAGCTATCTCAGATGCTAACTCAGATGTTTAATTAAGTACAGCTTGTAAATTTCCCATTAATTAATCCTCTTAATTCTTTTGTCTTACTACACCAGAAGTAAGTGAGAGTAGCTACACCTATACAAGACCAAATTCGCGGGATACATGTGTTTTCCAATGCAAAACCTAACAGCACTCGGAAAAACGGGAGAAAAAAGGACGAGAATATTTGAAGTCATAATGCCCTTGACTCTGATCTTGGAAGAATTGGGACTTAATTAGAAGTAGTACTAGAAAGTTGGTGTTTCGTTGGTTTCAAAACAAAGTTGGTATTTTGCTGATGTGACCTCATTCATATTGCAAGCTAGTAGTTAGCTAGCTCATCATCACGATTCATGAGTAAAGGGAGGATACACCAAACTTGGATAAGGAAATTAATATTGGAGTATAATCATTGAGCATGGTCTTAATTAGTTTATTTGGGTCAAAAAATACATAAGGGCTCGAAAGATTGAATCATGATCAGCTTATGTCATGCAATTTCTCATCCAAATTTTTGTGGGCCAGTCGGATCAAGACATCCGTGCTTTGCTGCTATATTTTTCTAAGAAACTATACACCAAATTTAAGGGCTGGTATAATGTAATTTCCATTCGAATATGCAGTGAATTTGGAAAGTTAACTTGGCCAGCAAAAGGAGAGAATTAACCCAGAACATTGAACAAATTTAACCTGATTTTCTGGAGGGCTATATATCATAGTTAAGTTTGCTAGGCTTGATGCCCTTGGATTTATATATTGTCCAAACTCATCTAAACTGCAAATGTGAGAGCAAACTCACAAACACAACCACACATAGCTACTCATGCCAACCCAAATTGGGCCCGAGTGTTACACAAAGCTTCTTTTATAGCATCCGCGTGTAGAAGCTGAAGACAGTTGAGCAAGCATGTCAATATACAGTTGTTAGGCAGATTCACCTACATGTGAAGAAAAAAAAACAATATATTTGGCCGCGTCATTGTTAATTTCATCGGTAAGTTCGATGTTTTTTTACTGTGCATGTGACACTCCAAGGTACAAAATTCGATGAAGTCCAACCGCCACATGCGAGACAAGCCCAGACATATGTAGTAATTCGCTTAGGACATGTACAATGATATAGATAACTGTTGTTTATAGTATTTTTTTATATCATCTATAGACAGCACTAAAGACAACTCCTACAATGAGTTGTCATTTTATATGTCTCTATAGATAATTCCTTCATGTATAATTTGTCTTGTTTCTCATGTTACAGTCAACTACTGCATGAGAGACGGTCTAATTCTCTATGCTCCATCTCTCTCATCCACGCCATCTAATGTCTTACATGTTAAGTCTTACAGATAGCTGATGTCACACTATTGTACATACTCTTAGTCTTCTGTACATACTTCACTCAAAAGGTTAACGCATAATTACTACATTTGTTTTCTTGTTATAAATGCTGACCAAATACACGCCCATCAGCACACACATGAAATCGCGGAGGGCGAGGATAAATCCACAATCACACTGAGTGCAGACACGTGCTTTCTTACTGAAGAGATGCGCTCTCACATGGGCATATACTGCAGAATATGAAATCGAACCAATATTGCTAGGTAAGAAGTCCCTCCCCACACACTAGGACGCTGATGCCTTCGTTTCGATGCTTTTTCCTAGACTTAAATTTGTAGTAGAAACTTTTCGCCGTCGTGGATCAAACGACAAGAGGCTAGGAAAAAAAATATAGTAATAGACGGCGACTTGCACACCACATACAAACACACATACACATCACCACCAGACGACAAGCAAACGCCCAAGGTCCTTAGGTTTGTCGCTTATGGGTTTTTGGCACCTACACTACACACACCTTGCCTTTGCCACTTCCGAGCGGCAGCTACATTGCTCGCCACGGCGCCGGCATGGCAGCCTGCGCTGCCATGTGCTCCCCTGCGCCCGCGCCTCAGGGCGCCGCGATTCCGCTTGTGAATTCCTCGTGACCGCCATGCGCACAAATGCATAGCTCTCCTCTAGCTCTATCTATCTACACTACTGTGCCGTGAAAGTCGCAAACTAACAACCACGGCTCAAATATAACTGATATGCGTCTTTTTTATATATAATGGAAGAGAATAACTCTTTCTGTCTCTGCATCAAGGATACACATAGCCTATTTTATTAAAGATTTTAAAGTACCAAGATAACCAAAGCTGTTAAAAGTGGCTTGAAGCCTTACAAACAAACGATGAATGGAAATTAAACTCACTCATTACAAATCATGTGACTAAACTGCCACCCATGACTGAAATGCGTTGTATCTTTGTGTTTTTCGGCTGATGCATTCCCCATTCACGCACCACCAAGGATGACATCCCCATCAGCTATAGGGTTTGATGTCTCACTTTGGAGTTGCCCGTGTTAAACTCTTCGGTTCCTAGTGGTGTTAGACTCTTCGGTTCCTGGTCCACACCATAACCTTTGGCCTATATATGTAACATTTGGCTTATCAATCTATACAATGTGTAATTGCTCCAAATATTCCACGCTCACATGGTATCAGAGCGGATCGCACTGCTACCGCACCCTTCCGCTAATCCCGCCACCATGGCCGGCGAAGACGATGCTGCCGCCGCCGCATGCCGCGAGCAGGAGGCCGCCGCTGTCTCCTGACGCAAGCAAGAGGCTGCCGCCGCCGCCACGCGCCACAAGCAGGTGGCCACGCAGGCACTGGCCCTCTCCGAGGCCACCGCCATTGCTTCCCTCCACGCTCAGGCATACGGCGTCCTCAACATCAAGGCCCTCATCCCTGTCGTCCTCGACCTCACCTCTCCGAGTTACAACAATTGGCGCGGCCTCTTCCTCGTCACCCTCGGCAAGTACGCCCTCTTCGACCATGTGCTCTCCGACGACACCCACCCCGACGCCGCAGACTGGGCCCGAATGGATTATTTCGTTATATTGTGGCTCTGGCACCATCTCCGCCGAACTCCTCGAGATCGTGATGTCTCCTACCTCCACGGCGTGGCTTGTATGGGTGGGCCTTGAGCAACAATTCATCGGCAGCCAGGAGATGCGTGCCCTTTACCTGGACGTGAAGTTTCGCAACTTCGTCCAGGGCAACCTCTCCATCTCCGACTACTGCTGCAAGTTGAAGAGCATGGCCGACGCCCTCGGCGACTTGGGCGAACCGGTGCACGATCGCACCCTTGTTCTATCCCTTCTACGCGGCGTGAACACAAAGTTCGCATATATGGCGGCCCTGCTGAAGCGGCAGAAGCCGTTCCCCTCGTTCATCGAGGCCCGCTCTAATCTACTACTCGAAGAAATCACGATGTCGTCGTGCCCCTCCGCACCCTCCACAGCCCTCATCACCACGACCCCTACCGGCAATGGGGGTCTCGGGGTGGTGTCTCTGGGGGCGGTGGCGATACGTCCAGTAGCTGCTCCACTGTGCGCCCCAAGGCGCTCCCTCCGGTGGCACCGACGGTGGCAGGGGCGGCTCCAGTCGCCGCGGCAATGGCGGCGTCCACCACAAGACCAGCGGTGGAGAAATGGGTGGTCACTCCGAGGGTGACACCTCTGGTTGGCCACCCTCCTTCTACAACCCCTGGACCGGCACCATCCAGGTGTGGCCCGGGCAACTCCATCCAAGCTAAGCCCTCAGCCTCCTCGGTCCACGTGCCCCTAGCGTGCCCACCCAGCCGCGCCCCGGTGGTGCGCCATGTGCATCTACCTTTTGCTACTTCATAGTCTCGTGCTGTCAAGAATTTTGATTTAGTTCATTGTGATCTTTGGACCTCGCCTATCGTCAATGTGTCCGATTACAAATACTACTTGGTTATTCTTGATGATTGCTTGCATTATCTTTGGACGTTTCTTTTGCGCCTAAAATCCGATACCTTTGCCACTATCTCTGACTTTTTTTCTTACGTTGCTACACAGTTTGGCTCTAAGATCAAGAGTATTCAGTGCGATAATGGCCGTGAGTTTGACAACTCCACCGCTCACACTTTTTTCCTTACCCATGGTGTTATACTCCACATGTCATTTCCATACACCTCTCAGTAGAATGGTAAGGCCGAACGTATTATTCATTCCACTAATAACATTGTTCGGTCACTTATGTTTCAGGCCAGCCTCCCTTACTCTTACTGGGTTGAGGTTCTTCACGCCGCTACCTACCTGCTCAATCGCCAACCCACCAAAACTTTCAATTTTCCACACCTTTTTTTTGCGCTCTTTGGTGTTTCCCTCCTACTCTCACCTTCGCCTTTTTGGCTGCAAGTGTTACCCGAACTTTTCTGCAATCGCTCCTCACAAGCTTTCTCCTCGCTCCACCATGTGCGTGTTTCTCGGCTACCCGTCCGAACACAAGGGATATCGATGCCTCGATCTCTCCTCAAATCAGGTCATCATCTCCCATCATGTTACGTTTGACGAGTCCTTCTTTCCCTTTGCCGAGCTCACTGCACTACCCTCTCCCACTGACCATGATTTTTTGTTGGAGCTTGATCAAACCGATGCCCATTGGGCCTCAGCGTCTTGCAAGTCCTGGTTCCCCTCCTGGTGTGGCACGCCTGCCCGACGGTGCTGCCTCTCCTGCGTCGGTTGTGCACGGCCCCGTACGCCCGTAGCACCTAACGTCGTGCGCATTCCCAGCACGCCCGTGCCTGCACACGTAATGTCGGCTGGCAGTGTTCCTCCTGGACCCGCGGCTGTGGTAGCACCCAGTGCTCCAGCCGTGGCAGTCGAAGCACACGGTACTCCTGCCGGTCTTCCAGATGACCCGCCAGCTCCCAGTGGGGTTGTTCTCCTATAGCTTCCCCCAGGTGTTGTGCCGCTCCAGTCGGTCGACAACTCCCATGCCATGGTGACTCGTGGCAAGCACGGTTTTCGGCAGTGGCTCACCCGCATGAACCTTCATGCCGCCACTCTGTCTCCTGGTCCGACCACGTACCGGGCTGCTCTCGCCGACCCTAATTGGCGCGGAGCCATGGAGGAAGAATACGCTGCTCTTCAGGCCAACAACACATGGGATCTTGTTCCACGGCCATCCAATACCAATGTGGTCACTGGGAAGTGGATTTTTCGACATAAGGCTCGATGGGTTCTTCGTGGTTTCACACAGCGTCTTGGTATTGATTTTGATGAGAATTTCAGTCTAGTCGTCAAGACGGTGACTATTCGTACAGTTCTCTCTCTAGCCCTATCCCAGGATTGGCCTATCCACTAGCTGGATGTTAAGAATGCATTTTTCATGGCACACTCTCTGAGACTATCTTCTGTTCGCAGTCGGCTGGATTTGTGGATTCATCTCTCCCAGATTACGTTTGTCGCCTTGTTAGACTCTTCGGTTTCTGGTGGTGTTAGACTCTCCAGTTCCTGGTCCACACTTAGTGTTAGACTCTTCGGTTCCTGGTCCACACTGTAACCTTTGGCCTATATATGTAACCTTTGGCTTATCAATCTATACAATGTGTAATTGCCCCAAATATTCTACGCTCTCAGCCCGGTCTTGTTCTAGAGGAGGAGGATGGATTGCCATGGTAATTTCCACGTCGACAGAAGAGAGACCGCATATATTTCGGTGTACACACACACACACACACACACACACACACATATATATATATATATATATATATATATATATAGATAACTATTGTGTTGGATCCCAAATTTGGAACTTGGGACCCACTGTGTATAGTTGTGTCATTCCCTGGATCAGTAGCTGACACACACAGTTACATTGTTGGTTCAAACACATATCACAAAAATGTAAAGATATTGCATAATATTAAACAAAGTGTAAATATACCTTACGACTTTTTGACTTGCAGAATGGCTGACCAGGCCAATTATCTTTTAGAGATCAGCAGCAGCAAATAGAGGTGCGGAATAACGCGTGGAATCCCTCATGATATACCCATCGGTAGTCGACTGTGGGCTCGCGACCTAGTTTTTGGCCTTCTTGATCTTCAGTCTTGATCAACACTCATAACTACCCATGAAGCCTGCTTGTTCCTCAGTCTTGATCAGTTCCCAAAGTCAGCCCAAGGCGGGCCTATAACCAGGTAATGGCTGATGGTTGTAGTCGTGCAGTGCAGGAATCGCTAGCTTGAGTCTATGGCCACACCTGGTTATAGAAGTAGATCCCGAGAAGGTCCTGGGGTGGTCCTGGAGTGACCCTAGAGTGGTTCTGGAGGGATCAGGGAATTTTTGGACCATTTACATAGCCATGCAAGCTCAACACAGACCTACAGTCAGATCCACAGTTTCGACCATACTTGGTTGAAAAAGAAAATCTAGGGAGGTCTTAGAGAAGTCCGAAGGTCCTAGGGAGGTCCTGTAGTAATCATGAAGAGGTCCTGAAGTGATCTTGAAGAGGTCCTGTGTGATCGAAGGAGGTCCTGAGGGAAGGTCCCGAGGAAGTCTTGAGGGGAGGTCCTGATCGGTTCAGATGAAACCAAGGAAGGTCCTGAATGGTATAGATGATATCAGGAAGGTCTTGAACGGTTCAGATGCAACCAAGGGAGGTATTGAATGGTTCAGATGAAGTCAAGGGAGGTCCTAAATGGTATAGATGATATCAAGGAGGTCCTGAATGGTTCAGATGTAACCAAGGGAGGTCCTGGACGGTATAGATGATATCAGGGAGGTCCTGAACGGTTCAGATGCAACCAGGGAGGTCCTAAACGGTTCAGATGAAGTCAAGGGAGGTCCTAAATGATTTAGATGATATCAGGGAGGTCCTGAATGGTTCAGATGCAACCAAGGGAGGTCCTGAATGGTTTAGATGGTATCAGGGAGGTCCTGAATGGTTCAGATGCAACTAGGGAGGTCCTGAACGGTTCAGATAAAGTCAAGGGGGGTCCTGAGGGGGGTCAAGAGGTCTTGGCGAGATCCAAGGGGAGGTCCTAGAGAGGTCTTGGAAACGTTCCCACGGAGGTCCGTGAGGTGATCCTAGAGACGCTTTCGAGGAAGTCCAAGAGGTGGTCTTAGGGAGATCCAAGGGGGTCCCAAGGGAGATCCTAAGGAGATCCTGAAGGGCCTGAGGAGGTCCTGGGAGATTCCGAGGAGGTCGTGGGACACCTAGTAGTCTGTGTAGACCATTTGGGGGTGGTCGTGAGACATTCTGTAGTGACCTAGACTAGCAAGGGGTACTCGTGAGTCATCTGTTAGTGGTTGTAACCCAATTGATCGGGAACCTTGCTCCATGTTAATAGTACTCGGTTTGCTCAGTGCAAGCCCATAATATTTCACATATATATATATATATATATGTCAGGCCAAGAAGCAAAAATCTTACATATATCAGAGTACATAAGCGAAGGTAAGTGAGGAGGTAAAACAAGTCGTAGTGGATCCATTCACTCTGCCAGCAGGCAAGTGATTGGGGTTCCCGGCCTATGCTTCATCATCTTCACCACCACCTGGTTTAGCCTCCGAGTATTACTGGTAGGGGTCTTGATCATGTGGGTCTGAAAAGATTAAAATGGCAAAGCCTGAGTACACAACCGTACTCGTGAGCCAACACGCAATGTAGTTTTATAGATGCAGGGTTAGTCAAGGGGAGGTTGAGGGTTCTTTTATTTGCATAAAGCCAAGTTTGAATTAGAGGAGTAGTAGAAAATCCTGAGACTTAGCATTTTTAACAAGTCTGTTTTCATAAATGAGTTTTCATTTGTAAAGTACTAGTGGAGGTCCCACCTCCTATACCATTGAGTTGCTTCATCCACTTAATGCTCGGGTATTCTCGTAATTACCACTAGTCCCCGACCAGGCCTTTTGAAGAATCTAGACCCGCCATTATGAGTTAATGGAGTATTTTGATTATTAATGATAAATCAAATTATGAGACTGACACTTTATTGTTATACCTATTATTTAGTCTCAGTTGGATATAAAGGTGAAAATCAAAGAGGTATGCATTTGACATCATATTCTTATATCTTATTGCATTCCTCGGATCCAAAATATAGGTTGAACTTCACCAAAAGGTTAATTTGAATATGTACATATGTTCTTACTACACACTTGTGTATGCACACATTTAGGGAGTTCACTCTATATGTTGTGGTTTCATTAGTATTGATCCACATTCCTTTGTCCACATATATTAAGGATCTTTACTTTGGAACATATCCTTGAGTATATAAAACTTGTGTAGTTCATATATACTCATATTTATCTATATTCAATTATTTGTAATTGTGTTGGTTGTCATCAATTACCAAAGAGAGAAAGATTGAAGTATCTTGTCCCACCAGTATGAGTTAATGGTATGTTGTGGTAATTAATGACAATCATATTGTGGAACTAACATTTTCCATGAGTTGGATGAATAGGTTATGTTCCAGGGTGATGAAGACTCGGGATAAAGGATGCATCATGTGTTGATGCATATCAAGACTCGGGATGAAGGAAATCATCATGTGTTGATGATGCTCAAGGCAAGATCCCGAAGTAAAGAAGATCATTATGTATTGATAATATTCAAGTCATCATGTGTTGATGAGATTTCAAGTCAAGAACTCGGACTTGAAGTGAGGATGTGCGTCATCAAGCTTCAAGTGGTTGTGCAAGGCAAAGGTATGACTAGCTAAGGCTAAGAATGTGTTCATAGTCTTTTATTGGTCTCGATGTTTGGTTGAAAGACCGGATTGCTAGTATAGGTTGCCATACTATTAAGAGGGGTCTTGACTAGTAGCTTGAGTTCATCATGTGTTGATAGCTCGTTGTGCTTGCTCTAGCACTCTTTAACATGTTGCCGATATTTGCGAATGTGTTTTGCAAATGGTCGCGGCTTCATGGTTAATCCTTGTAGTATGTGACTTTAGTTTGCAAATATATTTTGCAAATGGTTTAAGTCCATGTACCTTATTCCTTGTGGCTTGATTCTAAAAGTTGGTAAATGTGTTTTGTAACTTGTTGAGAATCACGCTTTCATTCCTTGTTTACATCGCGTATCGAATTGGCAAATGTGTTTTGCAATTTGAGTTGAAGCAGAATGCAAAAACCTGTTTTGTTTCTGGACCAGACTGACCACCGTTGTCTGTCCAGACTGACCAGAACCCTGGTCTTGGTCGACCGGTCAGCTTTTCCAGAGAAGCTCTTTTCTGTTTCCTTGGGGTCCGGACTGGCCGCCATATGTTGGCCGGTCTGACCGAACCTGTGGGTCAAGTGACCCGGTCAACTTTTTCCAGAGAATGCGTTTTTCTGGTTTTGGGTGGAACGGTCTGATCACCTTGTGTTGAGCGGTCTAACCGACGTGGTCTGGACTGACCAGCCATGAGTTGGCGGTCAGACCGGATGTGATCCAACGGCAGGTTTTATAGCCGTTGGAGCCTGGCCGGTCTAACCGGCCATGTGCCTGCGGTCTGACCGGGCCTCCCAGATTTCGGCAGAATCTTCTCCAAACGGCTAGTTTTCATGTGTGGGCTATATATACCCACCTTGGCCAGTTCTGAGGAAGGTTGTTGGTGCCATATTCATTCCTTTGAGCAAAGAGCAAACTCTCTACACTCTTTTGTGCATGTGTTGCACTTAGTAAGCTTTGAGAGGCAAATCTTAGTGCATGTGTTGCATTAGGTAGTGGATTGTGTATCCATTGAGCTTAGACACTTGATTCGTTCAAGTGAGCGTCTCCGACTTGTTACTCTTGGTGTTTGCTGACACCTAGACGGCTTAGAGGAGTTGCGCTGGTGATCTTCTCAAAGAAGGTTGTGAGAAGACCCAGGCAGTTGTGAGTGGTTTGGTGCTCGCCATCTCCGGAGTGGAGGAAGAGCAACCCCGAGTGGAGCGATGTGTTGGTTCGGTTTGGAACCGGTCCAAGTAGTTGGACTTACCTCGGAGGTGTTGGCTCAATTATGGAGCTGGTCCAACGTGGTTGGGCTTACCTCAACGTGGATTAGGGGGGACCGACAAGTCTCCGAACACCACGGTAAAACATCGTCGTGTCATTGTGGTTTGTTTTCTTGTGTTTTACTTTGTGCAATTTACATTCTTTGTATTAAATTGCTTATATGTTTTTGTTTGAATGCTTTCATTATCAAGAGACTTGTTGTTGGTGCACTTAGTACAAACTAGTTGATTTAGGTTTTAATTGTGCAAAACCAATTTGTTATAAGCTTCCGCATTAGAAAAGGTTTTAGCCACAAATAATTTTTAAAATCGCCTATTCACCCCCTCTAGTCGGCCTCCTCGATCTTACACCTTTCCCAAACCCCTAGGGTCCCACCCCATCCTTCTTTTCCATCACAAATGGTTTTATAAAACTGAAAGCTATATCCAGCAAGTTCTCAGGACCGCTCTTGATCGTGAGCACGGCTATCTAGATAGTTTTTTACTCTGCAGAGTTTGTACACTTTACCCACAAGAGATAATTGTCTTGATATATACACATGTTTCCTTAGACATGTGAATCAAGGGGAGATTACCACAAGACCTTTACAATGCTCATTCCTCGACGCAACCCCACCCGCTAAGGTTTCCACCGCCCGGTGCCAAGCACTTCCAGGAGGCCCCCTCTTGCGCCGTGTGGTTTCGCAGTGGCTTCTTTCCCCTTTATCCACGCCACATTCCCTCAATGGCAAAGCCACGCTGAGACGAGCAAATTAGTTGGCTAGGTCATACCCATTATAAACTTGTGGTTGCGCTGTTTTTACATGATAGGTCATCACCAGATTCGGTCCTTGACTGACGTGGGTGGTACATCCACATACCAACCATCTCTCGTGCCCTCGGCACCAGCCACTCTTTCCAGCCGCCCAAGTCGAAAACAGTTTTCAAGTTTTATTTGTTTTGAAAATTATCATTTACTCCACATACCAACCAGGCTCCCAGCCTCACTGCCCAAATAATTTTCCCAAAGTTTTTAAAGATTGTGGTTGGACAACTTAATGCCCACATGATGATATTGTATCTAAGCAAGGCTAAGCATGACACTTAGGATACAGACTTATCAACTAGTATGTATTCCATTAAGTCTGGGGTGACAAAGGATAGTGTCCAAGTTCAAGGGTTATAAGTTTATACACAATTACAGTTAAGACTTTAACTATGAGCTAGACCAAGATAGTTGGATAAAATATAGCAATGCAATTTCATAATTTAAAGCAACATAATTTGCAAAAGGTAGGCTAAATATGGTAAAAGTATTGACTCGCCTTGGTCGAGGTTCTGATGAAGATCTATATCCTGGTAATAATCTCGCTCAACATGCTAATAATCATCTTGTTTAATGTTCTGACAGTCTTGTCCTTGCTGAGGTTGTTGTGTCATTCTATCTTCTGATGCTAATTACGCAAAATACGATTGAACTCCAGAACGACTGAAAACAACCAAATAAAATCCAATAAGTCCAAATACATTCAATCAATAGAACACTTCGGATGAGAGCAACATATCTAAGGGCAATTCAACAGAATGACCATAATATATCCTTAAACATGGCGTAGAAGACTCTCTGGTCGATCAGACCTTCATGTATGTAAGCCCCATCGACCAGAGACTAGTCGTTGAAAGACCTATGGAAGGCCGCAGTAGTTGTGGAGAATGTACTGCAGTGGTCAGAGAAGCTGCAGTGGTCGGGGAAAGATATGACTGGGAGGTTGTGGAAGTGTTGTGACCTAGGAAGGTTGTGGAAGCACTATGACTAGGGAGATCGTGGAGGTACTGTTGACCTGGGGAGGTCGTGGAGGTACTGTTGACCTGGAGAGATCCTGGAATCACTATAGCTAGGGGAGGTCCTAGGATCACTGTACCCAAAGGAGGTCCTGGGATTACTATAGCCAGGGGAGGTCATGGAATCCCTGTGGCCAGGGGAGCTCTTTGGAAGTACCGTGATCCGAGGAGGTCGTGGAGGTACTAAGACCTGGGGAGGTCGTGAGAGCATTACGACTAGGGGAGGTCGTGACAGTGCTACGACTTGAGGTCATGCGAGGGTTACAACCAATGGAGGTCGTGAGAGTGCTCCGACTTGAGGAGGTCGTGTGAGGGTTACGACCAGGGGAGATCGTTGAAGTGTTACGACCAAGAGAGGTCGTGTGAGTACTGTAACCAAGGGAGGTCTTGGACCAAGAGGGTGGTCTTTGTGAAATGGGAGGTCACAACAAAAAAGGGTGGTCTTGATCAACAGGGTGGTTTTTGTAAAAAGGGAGATCGTGGGAGCGTTAAGTCGTGTGTGGTCGAATGAGAGAAGTATTCGACTACACAACAGTGGTTGAAAGGAACAAAAGTTTGGCTACTACATTGTAATTGAACGAACCAGAGCAAATGCTAAAGGAAGAACCAGAGAACCATTAGAGGAAGAACAGGGCAGCTTGAACTAGGAAGTGTATCTGGCCACTAAGAGCTTACCAATATGGACCTGGGGAATGGGCTAGCCGGAGTTGAGCCGTCGACGGTGGACCTCGACCGCGAGAGGACTCCACGCTGCAGCGGTGGCTTGAGGAAGGGGAGTAGTCTTCAATCTTCAAGGTTGCTCCGTGGAAGCAGATAGATGGTCCTTCAAAGAGGGCTTAAAGTGTCCTAGTCGAAGGGGAAGAAGAGCAGCATCCAAGGTAGTTCCTGTGAGTTGAGGGGTAGAGTTAACTAAGGAGAAATGCTACTTTGAGCATGGGTGTGAGCGAATGCACACAATGTGGGAGTAGCCTCACCGATGGGTGTCAATGGTGACGGTGGTGATGCGGCAACGATCGGCCGAGGCAAGCGCTTGAGCCAACTGGAGCTCAAGTTTACTAGTAGGAGGAAAGTGAGGCTAGCACTAGAACGACAATGGAAAACAATAAGGGCTTGGAGCCAATATGTATATGCACCTTGGCACAGCTGACAAGGAGGAGTGGTTGGAGCTGTTGACGGTATGGGCAACATAGGGCAGCTGAATGACAGCTTGGGTGATGGCTATTAATGACTGCTTAACTGAAATTGGCTAGCACAGGGGGGGACGCAGCTGCCACTGGTCCTATGACCGAAGGAGTTGTCCCGGCTGAACCAAGTTCGGCCAGGAGCTAGTCGGGAGTGTGAAATAGAGAAGGATTGTAAAAGCACAACTGGTGCTTAACCATATATTGCTCAGTGTATGTATAGACATACAATAGCACAGTGTGCATACAATAGTACGAGGGAGAGAAACGAGAGTAGCAGGGTTTGACTGAGCCAACGGGAGGCGTTAGCGCTTGCAGATGTGCACGCCTGTAGGACCGGGTAGCCTGAGGGGGATGCACTGCATGTGAGCATGCATGCACAAAATCATATCCGTTAACAAGAAGGAACAGTAGAGAAAGAGCGATGACACGACATTGGCTTGGCTGGGTAAATAGGAAAAAGGAATGCACAGGAACTGGTCGAGCTAGACCAGAACCAGACTAGCCAGGACTAAGCCAAAGGGAAAGCGGTAACAAGAAAAGGCTCGACAGAATTTGGGAAGAAGGCAAAACAACAGAATTTTAGGTTTGCTAAAATTCTGATATTCACTTTAAGGAATTCCTATGCAAAAATAGATAAAACTATGAAAGTAGAAAAGACAATGCCCTCAAGTAATTCTCAAAGATGCAGGCAAATGGTACGACAATAGATAACATACCAAAAAGTTTTAAAAATCCCGTATTTTTGCATTTATGTATTTTTGGGAAGTTACATATTGTCTATAGTATCCCTCCATGTCATCTATAGACAACACTAAAGACAGCTTCTACAATAGGTTGTCTTTTTATATATATCTATAGACAACTCTTCTGTGTACAATATGTCTTATTTCTCGTGTTACAATCGACTACTGCATAAGAGATGACTCAATTCTCTATGATCCTTCTCTCTCCTCCACATTATCTTGTATTCTACATGTCAAAATTTATAGACAGCTAACACCACACTATTGTACATGCTCGTCGGTTTTGAACTAAAGATCGGGACCATAGAATCAATGGTTGTCTCTTTTGAGCATTGATTTTATCCAGACGGTCGCATGTTGGTGAAGCGGTGATCCTACCGCAATGCATACGAAACCTAGTTCCCGAGAGCTTGTTGGGTTTTCCTTTTCACCATATTGCCTGATCCCTATTTTTCGATGTAAATGGACATGGTTGTCAACCGTAATCTGGACCTCTCCAGTGTTGTAGATAAGTAACAGTGTCTCTGTCAGTCGATGTCGGCATATATCTTCGATTCATATTTGCCTCTAAGAAATCATGCATCTCTTCGTTCGACTTATATCATAATCAGACTGCAGTTTAATTTTGCATCGATCGAACAGTTAACAAGCAACAATCATTATTAATTTCTTATTTACAATCTTGAGAAGTACGTAGCCATTAATTTTGGATTTTTTCCTCTGGGGCACTTTAGAGAGACAACCAATTGATACTTGAAGTCGAAGTGACAGAACAACATGGCTTTGCGTAGAAGCCATATACATGAATTCCCTACATTCCCGGTGATCAAACAATTCAACTTCGCTTCTACACGTAGACCCGATGCATTTAACTCAATTTCACCGGATGACCTACCCACTGTCCCAATGATGAAACGGCTATAACTTTCACTTCTGGATTCCAAATATAGTAAACTATATGTTTTTTTATAAACTACACGAAATTCCCCACATTATCCTAGTTATACAAATATTCTGATTTTGCCATTTAGGTTCTCATTTTCAACCCTAAAGGATATACTATAAATTATCAAAATAGTAGACTTCACATTTTTGTATCTATTTTTTCTACAACATGAAAAATTGTAAACCATAATATTTCTGGAATCCATTGAGGATTATCTAGCTTATCTTAGCTATGTCCATAATTAAATTATTTCATCTAATGCACGTAATTAATCCATCTATATGACTATTGCTATTGATAATGGATTTCTAGACAACAGTACTCCTGAAGCCATATCTTTTTACTCACTTATCCAAATTTAGTGATCTAGAGCTAACTCATGATTTTGGACAGAGATATCCCAAAATCTCCCATAAGGTTCTGTAGTATAGTTTAACGAACTAGGGATTATTATTATATTAAACGTCCGACATCCATAACCAATCCAATCTACAATGTAATTAAACATTACTCTAAGATCAATCTAGGAATTATTATATCATTACTCATGAAAATCGATGACAAACAAACACAGAGTGCCCAAACCCTAGTTCTCTCCTTCCCATCTCCTTCCTTCCTCTCTCTTCCTCCCCTTGCCGCACCTTGCTGGTCACCTTCCACTACTACACACAGCCTCATCGCGAGCGGTTCGAGCAGTCATCACGACGGTTACGACCGCAAATGTGTTTTATGCGTCTGTGATAAGTCGGCGTTATCACGAGCGGTTAAACATCCGTCGTGATAAGTCACATAGAGCCGTCGGGATTATACATATCACGAGCGGTTCGATTGATAAACCGTCGTGATAGTTATTTCAGCATAACTATTTTTAAAAATTTGGCTAGCCTCGGGATTGCTAGCCATGCCCTCTGAAAATAAGCGGTGAAAATAGATACATCACGATATCAATCGTTGACAACCCAAAGTGATCATTGTCATACAAGCGAACATATATCAAATACTGATCAAACATTGTAATATCAACTCGTTCGAAAATATTGTCATACAACCCAAAGTGACAACCCAAAGTTTACCATTGAATCACAACTATTCAAAGTGAATTACAACTATATCAAATATATTAATTGTTTCAAGGTCGATTGGTAGTGAAACTCTCCGTTGGCATAATGATATCCGTCGTGATGAAGGTGCAGAGCCTCCCTCGAACATCAGAGATCTCTTTACGAACGAGTGAATCTAAATCTATATTCAAAACCTACAAACAAGAGTAAAGTGTTACACATATATATTTAAATTTATAATTAGCAATTATTGAGATTGACCAACCTCGGGATCAAGCAACCTAGCACTCATGAGAATCTACATATGATGGCAAGCGTAGAATGCACATTCTTACGCTTTCTTTGTGGCTTGAAAAAATAGAATTACATATATAGGTATAGTCGGTTCGAGACGCATTATTACGAGTATGATATAGGATTATTGTGTTGTAGCACGTCTCGAAATCGCGTCCCGTGATTAAGTGTGGCGTTCGTTCCCTTGTATAGCCCTCCTCGGCAATATAGGAGATGAGCGACCTACATGTTTCAAAAAGTTAACCTCGGCCATTTCAAGCGAAGGAAGACTACAATAGAGTTATGTATGGAGGAAATGAGCACACACATCGACTACTTCTTGCACAAGGGTGAAGTCGTGGCCTTTTTCATTAGGGAATCAAGGTATAGTACTGATTCCTCTTTGTATAATGACTAGAAGGATCGGTGATGCCTACTCATGTATGTCGCTATAGTCATTAAACCTAAGTTCATCATGCGTATAAAGTACAAATGAAATTTGTATAGCAAGTAGTGAAGCACTTACTTACGGTTGTAGGGCACCATTATGTAGTCCACGTAGTTTTGAGCAAGCAATCCTGCGTTATGTATTTCTCGGCGTAGGATCGTGCGCCAAGATGGTTTGCTCGAGACCACGTGTGGTCGAGAAACCACCGTTCTTTCAATCGCCGGGCAGTTTAATCATGTATCTATACATAAGCAATGAGTTGTTATATTACGTGAATGTACGTGAATGTAGAACTTGATTGTACACACTACGATGTCGACATCGTAGAAGTGAGGTATCGAGGGCTTTGAGGTTGAATAGGTCGAACAAGTCGTGAAGCCCACGATGAAGGGGGCGGCTCGTGGAGGAAATAGTCCTCCGTGTATCGACGGTGATTCCATCAGCGCACCCTTTCTCTTTGGTCTTCTTCAAGTACCGGCTATGCAAACTCGACAACCTAATCCAACGTAGGCTAATCATCGTGCTCGTCGCCAGCGGACTTGAAAGAGTATTTCTTAGGGTTAGGAGGCGGGCGCCTTAATGTTCTTCGATTTCGATTTGTCTGAGCGACTTGCGCTCGCGTCTTCCTCTGTCGACGACTCGAACCGTCTGGCGCACGCTTTTTTTGTTCGTTCTCGTGTCTTCTCCACGGAACCGATGAGGCGGGCTTCGCGAAGGTTGAGGTGCGATCATGGAGGGTCTGTTGGAGAGACATGGTCGTGTCGAGGTGGTTGGGGTAGAGTCATCAAAGGTTGAGCGGCGCTGCGAGGTCGGTGCGATGTCCTTCAAAGTTGAATTGGAGGGCATGGTCGTGTGGAGATGGTTGGGGTGGAGTCATCGAAGGTTGAGGCGACTGCGCAGGTCGAGGCGATGTCCTTCTTTGGCCATGAATAAAACCGCATGTGGGCATCCCCTAGTGTTATGATTTCGCTCGTTCGGGCGAATCTCCAGCGGGACGGCCCTAAAATTATCATGTACCATGTCCACCTGGACCTGGCGTAACCTGCGCCACACAGGCACCCGTCTTTGCACTATCCCTTCATTGCATGGATACACCACCCCGCCCGACCTCAATAGACATCCCAACCATCCTCACTTGGAGTGTGCAGTCGTCGGCTCCTACAAAACGATCGCAATTAGCTAAGGCGTCCTATAGGTCTATCTTTGGAGCATTCCAGATGTACATTACCTTGATGTCGTCGATAGGTAATTGGACATCATCGTGTTCACAATTTTTGCGTGGGCGCGGCGCCACTCGATGTTGAGGAGGATCGCCTACCAAAACAACGAGGCGACTGCGATCAAGTTGTTGAGGAGTAGTAGTTGATTCACTTGGTCCTGCAATCTTGCTATCTTTTCTTCAAATTTTGCGAAGCACCCGTTCTCTTCTTTCAAATTTTGAAGTAAGCACATGTTCCAACACCGTGTCGTACTCGCCTTGGATCTCTTCCTGCTCCTATCGTGCGAGTCGTGCAGGAATCCATCCTCCAAGATATGTTAACCCCTTTGCCTCGCGTGCGACCAGGTGCTCCTTGTTTCCCGGGGCCGTAGTTAGTATATCCTTCTCCTCGCTCGCTTGGAAGGAGCCTTCGAACATGCGGAACTCAATTCTTGCTGCAAGAGGTCATCATGTTATTATATACATTATGAAGTTATAGACTTATTACCAACTAGGTAGTTGAAGACATTTACCACACGGTTGGCCACATCCCGGTCTGCTGGTTTGTGAAAGAGATTTCGCGAAGACGTAATCGATGCCTCGCTCTTAACCGGGAGAGAGCGCGATGTCGTGATCTCAAGCAAATGGCCTTGTTTCGTTCGCGTCCTCCGCGCCCATTGCGCGGTTTACGCTGTACCAGCCGTGCCGAGTTTGTGGGGTGAGTGTTAAGTGTGCGGAGAGCCTTGTGCGTCGCACTTTCCTCAAGAAATTCGCGTCGTCTTCATTTGCACAAAGGCGTCCCATATATCGCGACAAGAATTTATACGCCGTGAAGGGCGTTCGACCGTGTTCACGTGCCTTGTGACAAGCACGCTCTTGAAGGTCCTCCACGCCTTCCGATCGAGAGCAACGCCGCCGTTCCACGCGCACAGTGTCCGGGCCGGGAAAGTGAGCGATTTTAAAACTCGTCCACACCGGCTTCTCCGAACATCCGACACACGTTGTCGGCTCGGTGTGGTGATGGGGACCCGTTCCTTCCAAGTATCCCGCACAAGGTTCGAATCTCGCCACGCTTTGGGGGACTCACGAGGATCCCATTGGCATTGACCTCGTGATCGGTCATTATGCCCGGAGAATTCTCGATGTTCCTCTGCCATCTCGCGTCGCACCACTTTCCTCGAGATCCGGGCGGCGAAGATGGTGCGGACGCCATGTCGCTTACTTGCTATCTATATATGCACGAAGCAATATCGTAAGCTCTAATCGACTGATTCAAGCGATTTACTCAACTTAACGAAAATGATGCACAAGCGTATAATATATAAAGAAGGATTGATGGTAGTTTGTGCTCTCGTATGAGAGTTGCAAAAGAACAAGTCTTTGCCATCTCAATCCTATTGTCTATACTCTTCATTAAATGAATATGATAGTATAAATTCAAACTATGAGCTCTAAACAATACTTTGCTTAATCAAATGATCTCAATCATTCACGAAAATGATCTCTTAACTATCACATTCAATCTCGGTATAAGAGAAAAGTTCATCACAGAGCGAACGAACAAAGCCCATCGATCAATTTCAGTTCACATTATCAAAGACTATCAAAGTCACATCACGAGGGTTCGTCAATACAATAGAGCTCATGAATGAACTAACAAAGATATCAAATTGACGGATGCATTCAACCGTCTGCGTGACAACTAGCATTCAACCGAAGTAACAAATTAACAAGATATGAAATTGACAGGTAGCAAGTAATTTGTACAATAAAGCTCAAGAATCAACTAACTATCACATTCAATCTCAGTATAAGACAGAGTTCATCACAGAGCATGTCAACAAAGCCCACTGATCAATTTGCGAGATCTTTAGGAATACTCACAGAGGATGCCGCACAACAACTCACGGTGCAAGGAGGAGGCCGGTGCAGGGGAGGAGGCCGACGCGGGGAGGAGGGAGAGGCGCGGGGAGGAGGCCGACACGGGGAGGAGGACGGCGCGGGGAGGAGGCCGGTGCAGAGGGAGGAGGCCGACACGGGGAGGAGGCCGGTGCAGAGGGAGGAGGCCGACACGGGAGGAGGCGCGCGTCGAGGCGAGGCGCGCTGCCGATGAAGGGGCGGCGCGTCGGGTCTTCTGCGGGGAGGTGAGCAGGCGAACCCTAGAGGAGCCAGAGAGCGCGCGAGAGCCTAAGGGCGCGGGACGCAAGTGACGAGTAAAGAGCAAAACCCTAGGTGCGCTTTTAATAAAGAATATCACGACGGCTCTATTAAAGAACCGCTCGAGATATCAACAATATCAGACGGCTCTATTTAAGCACCGCTGCGTGATAATATCATAAACGGTTTGCTTAAAGAATCGTCGAGATATCCTCAATATCACGATTTGTGCCATTCAAGAACCGTCAGTGATATTGAGATATCTCGAGCATTTCTTTAAGAAAACCGTCAGTGATATTATCACGCATTTGTGCTTAAATACTGATCGTGCAGTGATATTGTGGATATCTCGACGGTTCTTTAATAGAGCCGTGCGTGATAATATATCACGACGGATCCATCATAGAGCCGCTCAGGCTATGGATCTCATTCCCTTCATCTCCGCGCGAGTGTCTCTTCGTCTCTGCTCCGGCTTTTATATAAATAGACAACCCTTATCAAAGGGATTTCTCACGAACCTCCTTGATCATCCTCTCTATCCACAAATTCCAAATGGCTTCCTCTCGTCCGGTACTGCATCGCCTACATTTTGGTTGTGTACTCGCACCTCTCCGATCGCAACTCGGCCCAAGCTGCGAACAAGGCGTCCGTTCGCAATGCAATCCGTTGTAGACCCTCCCATCTACCGAGACCATAACGGCGATCATCGGTCGATTGGAGCTCCTCCTCCAACAGACCGGTGCGAGGTTCTCAAAGATCCGCGAGTAAACCTCGTCGTGGAGATTGTCCTATGGAACTCTTTGGTCCGCACCGAGGATGCAGCCCAGAGTCGAGGACGACATCGACATTGCAGAGCGGGTCCGCCTAGCCGAGACCGTGGAGACCAGGTTGATGGCCTCGGGCTATATGGGACTTGATTACGAGTCCGAACATCTACAAGAGGAAATTGAGCGTGCAAGGTCACAGGTGGAGGCGTTTGGTGAGACGATCGGTGATCCCGCCCCACCGGCCGAGAATGCGTCACGAAGATTTGAAGACTAAGATAGGATCGCTCATCCTTTTTTTATCGCCGTGATGTAAAACGATAAGGCGATCTATTGTCCGCTCGTGATGTAAATATGGTCTTTTTGTGCGTGATGATATGGTCTTTTTTATCGCTGCGTGATGATATGGTCTTTTTATCATCTAATTATTAATGGCAAATCAGACGCTATCACGAAGGTTGAATAAAGAACCATCTCGTGATAATATACTCATCACGACGGTTCCTCTCACTAACCGCTGCGTGTTGACCATCACAGACGGCTCCATGTGGAACCGCAAATGATATCCTCCATAACACGAGCGGTTTGTGAATAGAATCGCATGCGTGATGTTGAGTATATCACGCACGCCACATGGAGCCGTCTGGAAAGTTCAACACGCGGTTTGTGTAGAACCGTCTCGTGATATACTCGTATCCTGACGGTTGGAAATAAGAACCGCTCGTGATATTTCACCCTATAAATATAAAGACCGCACCGAGGCCCCACCTCTAGCGCCTCGATCTCTTCTTTGGAATAGAGGGGCTTGAGAAGCTTTGCTCTGTGTTGGTCAGAGGAGGCTTGTTTATTTGGCTTGCCTTGTTCTTGGTTGTGGGTTGCCCTAGCAACTTATGGTCATTTGGCTTGCATGCATGCTTGCTTTGTGAGGCTTTGGTGGTAGCTCTCGGTTTGGGTGTAGGTGAATGAGTGTTTTGTGAGTGGGATAAGTGGTGTATTTGATCGTGGCTCTCTTGCCCTGCTCATTGGCCCAAGGAGAAGGACAAAGAGGAATCTCGCGGGATATTAGGAATTTTCAGTTGTGAGCTCCGAGGGTAACGATCTTTAACTCTTTATATTTGCTTAATAGGAGGAGTAACGATTTGCGATTAATAGGAGGAGTAACGTATTTGCGCTTATTAATATAATTTAACACTACTAATTGTTACATGTGTAGCGTAGATGGACCGAATCGATGTACAGTGCGAACCGTGAGTGAGTGAAGAGTACACTAATGGCGTGATTGCTTTTAAAAGAGCCGCGGAGCAGGATATGCTGAATAAGGGGATATAATTTATGTACTGTCCATGCATTGATTGCGATAATCTGAAGATTTTTAACAACCCGGCGCAGATCGTAGGGCACTTGATTCGAAGGGGTTTCAAAAAAGGGTATACATGTTGGACCAGTCACGGTGAAGAGCAGATTATACAGGAAGTTAATAATGATGACATCGACGAGGAAGTAAACGATATGCCGGATGTGGATCGTGTTTTTGATGACGATAGGTCGACGATGACAATCTGATCGGATGCTACGCGATGCGTATGAAACTACAGTGAGAGAGTTTTGTAAATTCGAGCGCTTAATGGAGGACTCGGGGAAACCTTTGTTCCCTGGCTGCAAGCCGGAATACACAAGGTTGTCAACCGTACTTGAACTGCTGAAATTGAAGGCGAGCAATGGTTGGTCCGACAAGAGTTTCACGGCGTTAGGTCTCCTAGCGGACATTCTTCCGGAGGGAAACGTGTTGCCCAAAGCACCACCTACCAAGCCAAGAAGGTTCTTTGTCCATTGGGAATGGAAGTAGAAAGAATACATGCATGTCCGAACGATTGTATCCTGTATCGTAAAGAGTATGCAGACTTGCATGTATGTCCCGTGTGCAAAGCATCCCGATACAAGCGTAAGAATACTACTAAGGTGAAGCAAGGACCTCCTGCTAAGGTGTTGTGGTATCTGCCTGTGATCCCACGCTTGAAGCGCTTATTTGCGAACCGAAAGGAGGCAAGATTGCTGCGTTGGCACTCGGAGCGTAAGAAAGATGGAAAACTAAGACACCTGCTGATTCTGCAGTGGAGAAACTTCGATCGGACCTTCAAAGAGTTCGGTCGCGGAACCGAGGAACATAAGGTTAGGGTTGAGTACGTGATGGAATGAATCCTTTCGGTAACATGAGCACCGACATAGCACATGGCGTGAACCTATGTATGTACAACCTTCCTCCTTGGTCATGTATGAAGCGGAAGTACATTTTGATGTCACTACTTATCCAAGGGTCAAGCAACTGGGAACGATATTGATGTGTACCTAGCACCATTCTTGGATGATCTTGTGACACTGTGGAACGAAGGGTACAAGTATGGGATGCGTATAAACGAGAGAACTTCTTTTTCGCGTCATGTTGTTCTCGCACTATCAATGATTTTCCTGCCCTTGGTAACTGTCGGGCTTGATGCGAAAGGAGCCAAAGCTGTCCGCACCGCTAGATGCTACGGAGAGTGTATGGCTGAACAACTCACAAGAAAAGCGTGTATATGCGCCACCGTAGGTTCCTTCCGTGAGTCACCCATACCGCAAGATGAAAAACAATTCGACGGAAATAAGGAGGACAGTTCGGCTCAAGGGCTTTTAGAGGAAAGAGGTCTATGATATGGTTAAGGATATCCATGTTGTGCTTGGGAAGGGATGTAAATTAAAACCCGTCGAAGAACATCCGAAGAAGCGGTCAATTTTGGGACTTGCCTTATTGGGAGCACTTAGAAGTTCGTCATCGCATCGACGCCATGCACGTGGAGAAGAATGTATGTGAAAGCTTGATTGGTCTCTTCTTGAACATTAGTGGCAAAACAAAGGATGGTGTTAACGCACGATGCGACTTGGTTGATATGAACATAAGGACCGAAAGCACCGAAAGAGACCGATAAAGGACGAACATACCTTCCACCGACTTGCTACACTATGTCCAAGGCCGAGAAAATGAATTGTGCCAAAGCTTGCATGGTGTCAAAGTCTCGTCTGGTTACTCCGCTAACATTAAGAAACTTGTTTCTATGCAAGATTTGAAATTAATTGGTATGAAGTCTCATGATTGTCATGTGTCGATGACACAAATGCTTCTGTTGCAATTAGGGTATCTTGCGAACAAGGTCCGAGTGGCAATCTTGAGGTGTGTTATTTCTTCAACTTAATTGCTCGAAGGTCATCGATCCCAAAGGACTAGATGCTCTACAAAGCCGAGGTGGTGACGACTCTATGTCAACTTGAGATGTATTTCCTCCGTCATTTTTCGATATTATGGTCCATCTCATTGTTCATCTTGTGAAAGAGATAAAGATATGCGGTCTTGTGTTCCTCGTCATATGTACCGTTCGAGAGGTATATGGAATTCTCAAGTCCTACGCACGGAATCGATCTCGACCGGAGGGCGATCATCGAAGGTTATGCAACCGAAGAGGTCATTGAGTTCGCCGACTACATGGCTCGTGGAACCGATAGGTGTGCCTCTATCTCGCCATGAGGGAAGGCCGGATGGTATCGGGACCATCGGAAGGAAATCAATCACTCCGATCTGATACGCACGCTCAAGCCCATTTCACGGTCTTGCAACATGACCCAACCGTCCCCGTACATCGACGAGCACAAAGACATGGTACGCCAATGTAATCCGGTCGGAGGTTTGGATCACGAGAGCACAACCGTCGGTTCAACGAATGGGTAAAGGTGCGAATCATGACTGGGAGGTCATCAAGTGATGATACACTGCTATGGTTGGCAAAAGGGCCACAATTTACAATTGTCACATGGCAAGGATACGACATAAATGGGTACACATTTTATATGGCAGCTCAGGATAGGAAGAGCACAATGATCCGAGCGCGGTGTCCGATATAGATGCATTCGGTACCGATGGGCTGAGGAGCTCGTACTATGGGCAAATAGAGGAGATATGGGAGCTCGACTAACGTGCTTTTCAAGATCCCCTATTTCGGTGCCGTTGGGTCCATCTCCCACATGTGAAGGTCGACAAGTACGGCGTCACTACCGTGGACCTCGATCGTGTCGAATACAAAGACAAACCATTCGCATCAAGCAACCAAGTTGTTCAAGTCTTCTATGTAACCGACCCGGCAAATAAGAAGCGCCACGTAGTTCTTCATGGAAAAAGAAGGATTGTCTGAGTTGAGAATGTAGTGGGCGAGGAAGAATACAATCAATTTGATTTGAGTTGCCTCCTTTCTGAGATGGCATCGGGCTCGAGGAAGAACCTAGCGAGAAAGCTAGCTATAGGCGCGTCGATCATCGTGAAGGACTATATTTTAATTAAGAAATTACTCCATTGTAATTAATTTATTCCATAACATCATGTGTTATGAACTTGTAATATGTCGACGATATTTTTGATGTCAACGTGGAATTGTAATCGCTCCCGTCCTTGTGGACCGTATATTTTGGTGCATTAAAAATTCATTTCATTTGGAAAATAGTCCAAATTTGCACCACCTTTCTAGAAACCTAAAAACTAAAATTTTATGGCAAATAGTCTAACACCTTTGCAAAGAAACCGGTATACTCATGCCTAATCCTGCGATGCCATCGCAGAAGACGACGAGTCGTCCCACCCTTCCACACCGCAACCAATGCTCGTGCACGGTGGCCATCCTCCGACAACGCCACACCCGCCCGATGGCGGCCTTCTTCCCCACGCCGCTGGACCATGTCCGCGGCGAGCCTCGCACCGCCCGCACTCCGTTGGTCTTGGCCGTCTCGCACCCGCCGCGGCCGGCTCGCCCTCGACTGCTGATGTAGTGCTTCCCAACGCCGCGCCTCGCCGGCCGTGTAGAGGAGGAGACCGAGCACGAGGCCGCAGCCTTGTGGCGCCCGCCACGCCGCCTGCTCAAGGAACATGAGGCCGCTACCGTATGTCTTGGGGCGCGAAGACAAGCTCGAGGCCGACGATGAAACAAGCCCCGTGTTGCCGGCGGCGCCGTGGTTGGCGACGGCGAGTAGCGCTAGCGTTGTCTGCCACTTCATCGCCTCCTCTCGCTTCAGCCGCCACGCGCCCCACGGCGCGTTCTTTGGACACCTTGTACAAGGCCTTGCAACTATACGTACATACATTCAAGATGTTAGAATAAATAGTAGTATGTACGTGCGTATATTGTAGACATAAAGATGTACGACGTTAATCGTGGGTCGCATAGGTCCTCCATGGGCAAGAGAGCTCGCGGCCACACGCCGACGATGTCGACGACGACATCGTGAGAAAGAGCGGCGATCACCGACCTCCTCGCCTTGGTGTCGGCTTTGATCGCTCGCATGCTAACCTTGGCGATTGACGTACTCAAAACCGTGAGACGAAGAGCGATGGGAGGAGTTTAATCTTCGGTGATTATTCCGCCTTATATCAAGAATTAGGAGTAATCGCACGTGAGGCGAAGAGACGCGTATGTATCGCTCGGCGTGCGAGGCGAAGAGACGGTTGTCGCGATGGTGAAGAGACACATCGCGCGGGATATCACAGACGGCTCTATATGGAACCGCTCGATAATACTATCACGGACGGTTATTTAATAGAGCCGCTCATGATACTAGTATATTACGCATGCTTCATTGAACCGCTCGTGATATTTCACGACGTTTTATTTCCAAACCGCTGCATGATAAGGCGTCCTCTCACAGACGGTTCATATTACCAGCGTCTGTGATACTTCCTGACGGTTGAAATATGAACCGTGCGTGATATGTCCTCATCACGCACGGTTCATATTACGAACCGCCCGCGTGAAGTATCACAAGCGGTTGGTAATAAGAACCGCTCGTGATGAGGACATATCACAGACGGTTCCCAGCAATTCCAAAGGGAACCGTATAGAGAAAGAACAGCGGCTCCTTTGGAACCGTCTGTGATGAGGTGTCTGCTATTGCCTGTTTTGTAGTAGTGTTCCTCACCTCCTTGATGCTCCTCTGGTACTTCTCCTTCGCAGCACAGGGCAGGAGGAGGCAATGGTAGGGGCGGCGTCTAGGGAATCGGGCGGCTAGGGTAGGGCACCAAGGGCTGGGGCGGCTGATTAGCACGGCTAGGGTGCGGTTGCCTTCCCTCCTTGCAGCTTTAAAGGGTATACCAGTCCTTACCCCCTTGCTGAGTCCAGAAGGACTAGGTTTTGGGCTAGGCCGGCAGCCCTATCTCCCCTACTTGGCCAGAGATGTTTTAAGTAGGCATTTGACGAGGATCTAATAATCCTTAATTAATTAAATTATTTATATGTAATTGTTATTATAGATAGCAATATCTTTATGTTATTCATAATGATATCTCTTATCATTAATAAGGGAGAAACTTAACTGAGTGGTCGTAAACCATTCTACGACCACCCTATATGGTCGTAAGTTCTTCTACGACTACCTAGTGGTCGTAAGATTTCCTACGACCACCTCATGATCGTAAACCTTACTGCAATCACTTCATGGTCGTAAGGTTTACTACGACCACCCTATGGTCAACAAAGCCTACAGACATACGGGCTCAATCGACTAGGGTGTGAGAACCCTAACAGTTAAACTAATCTAAACAACGCTAGATGAAATCGTCTGTGATAGCTGATGTATCACAGACGGTTTGTAGATTAAATCGTCTGTGATAGTTGATGTATCACAGGCGGTTTATAGATAAAATCGTTTGTGATAGCTGATGTATCACAGATGGTTTATAGATAAAACTGTCTGTGATATATATTCTCTATAAAGTCTCCAAGAAGTGGCTGCTTGTGCCTTTAAAACTGGCTTCATATATATATATATATATATATATTATTGTTCGTAGTCCCCCGGCCACTTTCGGGGCATCGTGAGGAGGATGAGACAGTAGCCATGGGCAACTTCATCGAGCCTGGAAGTTCAAGAAGCATGGCTGCCAGGAGAGCGCGTGGATATACAATTACCTGCATATCGTCAATAGGTAATTGGACTTGACATCAAGGAATAGTTGATTGCTGATACATAGAGGCATGGAGCCACTTTCCAGTCGGAGTACCTACGCATTCACTCCACTTTCGGAACATGGCATGGATGCGCATGTACTCTGACTGGGAAGTGGCTCCATGCCTCCATGTATCAGCAACCAACCATTCCTTGATATCAAGTCCAATTACCTATCGACGACATCCAGGTAATCTTATGTCCACACACTCTCCTGGCAGACATGCTTCTTGAACTTGCAGGCTCAATGAAGTTGCACATGGTTGTTGTCTCATCCTCCTCACGACCCCTTGAAAGTGGTCGGGACTACAAATAATATATATATATATATATATATATATATATATATATATATATATATATATATATATATATATATATATATATATATATATATATATATATATATATATATATATATATATATATATATATGAAACTGGTTTTAAAGGCACAAGTAGCCACTGCTTGGAGACTTTATAGAGAAGAGATCAGTCAGGAATGGAATGGTAGGATGTACCTAGAAAGCAAGGGATGAGAACTTGACCGGCATGAACAGTACGATTACACAGGCAAAGGTAAAATGAATGGCGAGCGACAGGTGAAGAGGTGTTGTAGTAGTTTTTAACTCATTTGGTTTTATTTTGTAATAGAATACACACCAATTAATAAATAATTGATGATGAGAGGCACAAGCTAGGTAAAAATTTTAGAAATTTGTATGTTAATTATAGCTTTACAAATTAGCCTAACCTTTACACATCTGAAAAGTTAATTGCAGCTTTCAAAAGAAAAATACCATATAGGAACATACCATAAGATTAGTTACATGTACAAAAATTTGTATATGTACAGACTGATGTTTTGCCTCATCCGAACCACATCCCATGTAAGCCAACCAAGCACAAAGAACCATCATCAATAACCCTCAGTATCCATCAGAGAGCATTAACCGAACCCACCATTTTGCCCCATTCATTTTTTTCAATCTGAACCCACAGCATGAACTAAGCAAGATGCACAGAATGCACATACACCAATAGTCCTTAGTTTATATCACAGAGCAAGGGGAGGGAAAGCGATAGAGAGTAGAGGGGAGTAGTTACCTTAGTGTGACGTAATACCGACGGCAACACCTCCACCATGCATTAACCCACCTCTATTTTATTTACCATGCTTAATCAATAAATTAACCAACATCAGTAAATAATCAACTCACATCAATAAACCAAAACAAGCTCAAGCATGAAACTAAAATAATAGAAAGAGGAAGTGGGGGAATGGGGGATTGATTCTATGGAGGCGAAAGCCCCAAACAACCGGGCCTCAAACCACAGTCGGGTCAGAGCCGAGTGCAAGGAGGCACAGAGGTCGGGGAGAAGGCACGACTTAGGCGGAGTTGTCGATGTTGGGGGCGGCAATATCGAGGTCGGTGGAGAGGTAGCTAGGGTCACGCACGCTGGGGGAGAGGACAAAGAGGGGAAGGCAGATCTGGCGACGGCGGAGTGGCACCATAGTTGTGGCACGACGGTGACACTACACAAGACACTCTTATCGTAAGAGTGTCTTGTGCAGTGAATCGTGCTGTCAAAACCACCGGCAACGGGAAGAAGGGCGGCGTCAGCGTCAGGGTCGGGGAGAAGGCGCGACTCGGCGGCGCTGTTCATGTCGAGGGTGGTGGCGGCGAGGTCGGGGGCACTAGCGTGGGGAGGGGAATAGGTGAGAATAAGGGCATTGGGGAGTGACTAGTTAGGGTGCAAACTCTAGTGGGATGCTATTAATAAAGGGATATCGCAGACGGTTCTATTATGGAACCGTGAGTGATAATTATCACAGACGGTTCCATAATAGAACCGTCTGTGATATGGTCTCATATCACAGACTGTTCCATAATAGAATCGTCTGTGATATGGTTCTTCTCAAGTTCGATGTTTTGAGCATATTATCATGTATACATTTACATGACATGAAGAAATTACATGTTTATATGTCAATTTTTTTCTATGATATGGTAAGTCATCAATACCGGCGATAAGAAAGCAGAAGAGGGAGCCATTTCCGCTTTAGAAGTATATATAGTAGAGTTATATGTGGGGATGATCATCTTCGATGGCGGATGATCCTTTTATAAAATAAGGAATAAATTCGGCGACGAAGAAACTCACCGAGGAGTTGAAGCGATATTATCACAAACGAAGATACACTAATATTCATACATAAATAAAAATTCAGAATATATGACACATTCACATATTAGTAAAGAATTATATATTAATATTTACTAAAACTATGCTAAAACCGCTAATTTTACGGCAAGTAGTTCAACACCTCTGCAAAGAAATTGGCATACTTATGCCTAATCCTGCAGTCATTGCTGCAGAAGACGGAGTATGTGTCCCACCCTGCCACGCCGCAGCCGGTGCTCGTGCACCGGTGGCCGTCCTCTGACAGCGCCCACACATGTCTTAGCGGCCCGGCCATCTTCTTCCATGCCGCCGCCTGGACCATGTCCACGGCGAGCCTCTGGCACCGCCTGCACTCCCGGTTGGTCCTCTTGGCCATCTCGCACCCACCGCCGGCCGGCTCGCCCTCAACATGGTTGATGTAGTGCTTTCCAACATCACGCGTCTCACCGGCCGTGTAGAGGAGGCCGGCACGAGCATGGCCTTGTGGCAGGCGATGGTCGCCCGTTCAAGTAACACGAGGTAGCGCTACATGTCTTGGGGCGCGAAAACAAGCACGAGGCCGATGATGAAGCAGGCCTCCGGGTTGTCGGCGCCAGCCAAGTGGTTAATGACGACAAGGTAGCATATGTTGTCCTGCCACTTCATCGCCTCCTCCTGCTTCAGCGCCACGTGTCTCCCCACGGCACGCTCCTTGGACGCCTTATACATGGCCTTGCAACTAAAATTCAATACGATAGAATCTTAATATAAGAATTACTCCATAAGGGAAAATTAAAAGGCTAAATTAAGCTCATTGTTGCTTGTTAAATTCAGTTCAAAACTGGATATTGAACACAAAACAAAATCAACACGAGATTTTTTTTTGTGCCGTATCAACTTATACGACTTTTCAGTTTTTCTCCTTTTTATAGATTTTTAGAGGAATTACAATCCGGTTCTCTATCAGAACCTGAAACTGAAACAAACACCCAAAACTATCTAACAACTAGGATGATACGCTACAGTCATCTTCAGAAACTAACTCTGAACAAAAACATAACAGAATACTGATACCTTTTAGACCTACCAAAAACAAAAGAACAGAATACGTACATGGCTCGTAGGCTGTAGAGGTCAGCCATGTGCTGAGGAGAGCTTGCGGCCACGAGGCCGACGATGTGGACGATGACATCGTGAGGAAGAACGATGGCAATCTTCGACCTCCTCGCCGTCATGCTCCGCGTGCTCATCACGGCGTATGTATACAATACCATGCGTGCCCACCATGGCGCACGATGATCATTCTTATAAAACATCAAAGAGACACATCGCCCATTGGCGTGTGAGACGAAGAGACGCATCGCACGGGAGCCGAAACATTGATTTATCACAAATGGTTATATTTCAAAACCGTTTGTGATTTACGTAATCACAGACGGTTCTAATTAAAAACCATCTGTGATGAGCCCTAAATCTGAACACGCGGGAGCCGAAGCATTGAATTACCACAGACGGTTATATTTAAAAACTGTCTGTGACATCTGTGATGAATATTTCAGTTGTAAAAGATAGGAAAAGGAGCGTCAACCGTATTTATGAAAAATAATTCCCGAAAAGACGGTGATACTTTGGTTACCAACGATTTATTAGGAGTAGGTTCTAATAAATCCTATCCGTTGAACTTCCATCTTTATTCGTTTAATCTTGCAACAGTTGTTGGCTTATAAATAACCATTAGAAGGGCAGAACTAAGAAAAAATCTCTCACAATCCCATCTTTTCTTACTTCCATTTCTTCCTAAAGTTCTCATCTCCATACCCTTTTACAAATTAAGATGGTCGGAAAGTCAGTTTGGTCTATGGATTTGAAGTCATCAAAAAATTGGTAGAAGATCATATCGATCCCTACGATCAGGTGAGCACTTCACTGTCTATGATGTGTAACTTCTAATCGATCACGTGAAGTGTACTTCTGCTTTAAATTCTTCTATTGATCGGAAGTTACACATCAAAGACAGTGAAGTTACACATGATACAGAAAGATTAAGGTGCCTACCGGATCACATATCTTCTGCTTTCTTCTGTTGGAAATCAACTTCAACCACTTTAAAATTAAGATCAGTCCCCAAGAACTGACCGTTGGATTCGACTATAACCAATTGTTTCTAATTACAGATGGTTCCAATAAATAACCATCTGTGAATTTACTAATGTGACAGACGGTTCTTAAACATGAACCGTCTGTGATACTTCATCTCCAAACTAGATTTTTTCATTTTGGAATTTATATGCTAAATAGTGTGGCCAGTCGCTTCTTACAAAGATTAAAAAAGTAGAAACCGAAATAAACAAAGTTTTTCTAGTGGCAGAGGTAGGCTGCTATCTTCGTCTTCAAAACTTCGTAGGTGGCGATGTCGGTATCGGACAGTTCATCATCATTAGCGAACGAAGCCCGAAATGCGTTCACCCGCTGACGCGCTTGTTCGAGTGTCTCTCGAAGACCCTCGGACTATTGAATCAAGAAGAATTTTGCCCATAGGCTCTCTTCCCTTGCTTGAGGGGTCTCAGCATGGTCGACTAGGTCGCCTGTTACCTCGATTAAGCAGTCCAAGTGATGGCAAGCCTCCTCGAGACATGCAATGTCATTGTGGAGGACCACGTCGATGACGAGGTTAACTCGCTGGAAGTGGGAGATCACCCGGAAGACGCAACACAGGAGGATGTCAAGACGGCGGAAGGTGGCCGTCACCTGCTCCAGCAAATCCTTGGACAGAGGAGTGAGGACACTGTTGAAACAGTGTCCTTCCACAGCATCCGCCAACGTATGGCCGAAGAGGTGCTCGTTCAGTATGGCCAGGTAGGCCATCAATGCCGACGATAAGGAAACAAAAGAGGGGTTATTTCTGCTTTAGAAGTATATATAGTAGAGTTATATGTGGGAATTATCATCTTCGATGGCGGATGATCCATTTTATAAAACAAGAAATAAATTCGGTGCGTGAGACGAAGAGATGCATTGGGGAGCCGAAGCGGCATTGATGCGATGAAGACACGCATCGGCGACAACAGCAACGAAGAAACTCATCGCGCGACGAAGAAACTCACTAGGGAGCTGAAGTGGTATTATCACAGACAGTTATAATTAAAAACCGTTTGTGAAGTCTCTAATTATCACAAATGGTTTGTGTTTAGAACCGTCTGTGATAATTCACAGACGGTTTTCAATATGAACCGTCTGTGATATTACATCTTTGCATACAATTTTTAGTGCAGCTAGTAACACAGACAGTCTCTAAACCAAAATCGTCTATGATTGCATATGATACAGACGGTTTTGATCAACCATCCGTGATGAGGTGTCCAGTATTAGCCTTTTTGTAGTAGTGAGTGTGATTACCTTCGGGGTAATGACACGGGGCGCCGTATATGGACACTTATGCACTATGTTTTAATACACATAATAGTTAATATATGATGTTATTCTCTGATATAACTGCACGTATTAAACCTCTATCTTTGACATAACTGGAAGGTGATGTGGGAGGGTTAGTCTCGACAATAATCGTCACTGAACGTGCTCATTTCATCAAATGGTTAGATGCCTCTTGACACGGGACAACTGCCACCCCTTCACACGCTATATAAGGAGTAAAACCGGTGGACAGAGAACAATGAACACAAGACAAGTAGCAATAGGATCAACATACAGAAGTCATTAAGCCTAGTTCTAGTGATTTATTCCATGTTCTAAAGCATAGTCAATACAACAACATAGGAGTAGGGTTATTATTCTCTTAGGACAAGGCCCGAACCTGTGTAAAATCTTTGTGTCTTTTCTATGTGGTTTCGCTCCAGAAAAGCCCCCAGCATTCATTCGTAAGATCGATACTAAACCATCGATAGCATTTTCACATCTTCATATATGGAGATTGAATCCAAGACCATAGGCTAGTGCACTTCCACACCACCGCACCACTGAAACTATGAGACCATGTGGAGGTCACCCCATGGTTTGCGATGAGTGATTGATAGTGCTTTGTTTGTATTTATCGATGTATGAGTTTGGTTTGTGATTGAAGAAAATTCATAGGAGCTGTCAGGTGGTAAGCAGCCAAACCAGCCAAAGTGGTGATCAGACCGGTCGGGGATGAAAACGTTGAATTTTGAGGAATGTGATCAAACACATGTGTGGGAGTGTTTGGAGGTGTGTTTCTGTAGAACAGACTAAATTCTTTGCTTCTTTGGAGGTATCAGAAGATGTCCTTTATTCCCTGCCAATACCTTTGGTAGGTTCTGCACTATACCTTGCTAGTAGGATCACGGCAAATACAATGTCCGTTCTAGTACAGTTTGCTAAATACATTAGTGCTTCTATTGCACTTCAGTGTGGGAATTCCGGTCCCAGGACTTCCTCCCCCTCTTCTTTAGGTCTGTACAGGTCTTTGTCTTGCTGCAAAGATCTCCCGACCATTGGCACTTTCAAAGGGTATGTCCTTCCAAAGTCAAACCTTTCTGACACCTTCTGAGTGTAGGTTGACTGATGTACTAATATTCCTTCAGGGACATGCTCAAGCTCCAAGCCTAGGCAATATTTGGTTTTACCCAAATCTTTCATTTCGAACTCCGACTCCAGGTAAGAGCTTGCTTTCCTAATATCCTTCGTGGTTCCATGATATTCGGATCATCTTCATACACCGAGATTATACAAAATCCATTCTGGGATCGTCGTATAAATACACAGAGATTATTCTCATTGTTCGTGTAGCTTTTCTTGCATAGAAAGTCGCTTCAAGTGATTATACCACATTCTGCCTGATTGCTTAAGTTCGTACAATGACTTTCTGAGTTTCACACTGTACATGTTTCTATTTGCTCTGTTCGGGACAGTGATACATTCAGGTATCTTCATATAAATGTCCGAATCCAATATTTCATAAAGGTATGCTGGTACCCCATCCATCAATTTCACTTCTAACTTCAAGTTCACTACCATTGAGATAAATATTTAAAGGGAGTTCCGCCCATGACCGGGGAATAGGTTTCTTCATTATCATCTTCTGGATGTCCAGTGAAACCTTGTACAACGAGCCTTGCTTCTTTTCATTTCTCTTTCGAACAAATACCCACTTATACCCTACGGGGTGCACAAGGGGAGACGTGCGGCTTACAGGCCCAAACGTCTTTCCTTTATTCGAAAGAGTAATTCGCTTCTATTGCCTTCTCCCAATCTTCTCAATCTGATCTTTTCTTTCATTTATCGAGCGATGCAGGCTCTGGATCAAGATTGATGATTGTAGCAAGTTTCTTTGCAAAGTAAATGTCGACATTGGCTGTTGTCAAATTCAAATATTCTCCTAAGGTCATAAAGCTTATAGCTATTTCTTCAAGGGGCGATTCTTTTAATGCTTCTACTTGTTCACCGCTGCTTCCAATTGCGGGGCAAGTCCCTTTAGTTTTTCAGCTCCGATGTGTGCGCACACATCCATGCTGATGTCTCCCTTCATGGGGATGTTCAATTCTGGTATGCCTTTTCTGAAGACTAGACACGAAACTAGACTAGACACTTATGTGTGTTTTCCTCTGGTTTCATGGAAAATGAAGACTAGACACGAAACTAGATAGAGTTTGGCTTAAAAGTTCAGAGAGGAATGTTTTTAGGGTTTGGGAAGCGGTCTGATCGGCCGTTGGTTGGCGGTCAAACAAGCCATGGAGTGGTCAAACCGGCCATGCCTAGTGGTTTAATCGGCCAGGGTGTGAATTTGTGTGAATTTGGTCAAGGGTTATGGCAATGGTTCATATGTGTTGCATCTTGTGTTTATGACTAATGTGGGTCGGGTTGGAATGAACTTTTGCCCAGAAATGGTTTGCTCGGTCTATTGTTGTGTAGGTGGTTCCGGGGTCAACTATCATCAACAACGATGAAGAACGGGACTTGGTTAGGAGAACCAAGGTCCAGAGCAGTCATGGAGGCCGGGTGAGATAGTTGGATAGACAAGGCGCAAGATAGGCAAGGACTATAGAAGGCACAAGTGGTCAAGGTCAAGCGGGACATGTGGTGCACCAAGTGATTTAGGCCCATTTACAAACAAGGACGGTTCGATGGGATCCGGACCTGTGATAGGTTTGACGGGGAGTCATTGGGGCCACATAGAGGATGACGAAGCACAGTCGATGCTTCGAGGAGAAGGGATCAGGAAATGATGGTGGAGGGGCAATATGGTCATTTTCCCAAAATCGATAAAGCAAGTTGTTTGCAAAATCGCGGTGGTGGCCTAAGTGGATTAGATCAAGGAGACTTCATGGAGGACAAGATATGATGATTTCGGACTATTGGAGCTAAGGGAGATGAACGACGCTTTGAAAAGCATGTGTAAGTGAAAACCCCGATTGTGTAATGGGTTAATGGGTTCACATGGATGTGTGTAGTGGATGTGATCCACTTTGTAATCAGGTTAGGGTTTCTTGTGAGCCTCCACTATATAAGGAGGGCATTACAGAGAGAAAATTATGTTTTGCACTTAGCCTCCAAGAGAGAAATTAGGTTTTGATTGAGAGAGCTAAGTGTTGTCCGTAGGGTTTTGTCCTCCAGGTGGAGTGGCTGTAATCCTTCCTCTCCAAGTGGTAATAGAAGATCAAACCTAATTCACCATGTCATATTTGTGTTCTTGTTTGATTGTCTTGCCTTCTTGAGGTGTTCTTGGTGATTCTTGGTTTCATCTTGTTCTAGTGTGACTGATTCGTGCTGAGATATAGCTTGCTAGGGCTTGTAGGAACCCATATAGAATCATCTTGGCTTCCTAGATCTCATGGCCATGAGTAGATCACGTTTTCCCTTTTTGCCCGGTTCTTGAGCACTCTTCCCTATGATGGATAAAGAAGGAAACCTTGACAACAATTCTTGAAATTGTTGGTTGGAATAGGTTCCAAATATCCTAGGGTAGTTGCGTTTCAAATTTGGTGTGATTTGAACGAATAGATCAAAAGTTAGGTGAAATCCCCTCATAGAAATCGTGTTGTTTTCAGTTCGTCGGTAGGGGAACGGTCAGACCGCCGGCCCTGCCTGCCAAACCGCCCACCACCAGTCAGATCAGGTGGTGGTTGCCGGTTAGACCGGCCTGACAAGGTGATTGCCTAGTTCTTGGCTATAGGGTTGCTTCTCAGTGCTCACAAGTTCAATCTCTATCTTCACAGCTGCTTGTAGCTGCTGGAGTGAAAAGTTTGTTGAATACTGTTGGTAAAATTTATCAGTGTCATTCACCCCTCTCTAACTGTTGTAACCAATCCTACATACACTTGTTCATATCTCGAACCTACATGTATACTAAAACTAATACAGCTAGTGTCAGTGTTTTTTATGCTCCACCTTTAACTTCTAGATCCAAGTAATTAGGTTGAGCCTACCACAAAAATTCGATTGGAAGGTGTAGATTAGATACAAAAGTGTGCAATTATTTTTTCTAGGCAAAGGAGTGCAAATCAAGGATAGGAGTATAGGACTGAGTGTCGGTAGTTACTACTTTGCATATGTTCCTTTTCATGCTTGTAAGGATAGAGTAAGCCTAACAAGCACCGATTACTCCATTAGTTCATGATTTATGTGCCTATTTTTGTAGGTCATATATACCATGTGTCCAAGCTCCTCATGAGCAAATGAATCTCTCTTTTCCAACAACCAATTGTCACCACATATATGGCTTTGGATAAAAAGAGCATGAAACATTTGAATCTATATATATCATCAGGAAGCCAAAATGCGATTCTAATATTCCAATTTTATATGATTAAAATGCTCCGATAGCTAGGATTCAAATTCTTCTAGCTAATTGCTGCATCATTATAATTAAGGAGAAAGATTAAAGATCCCACTAGCGATCGAGGTACTGGACTTTTATGAGTTTCATGAGTCAGGTGGATGTATTTTCTTATCAATTTTCATCCCATAGACTGATTGTGCTAGAGAATATATGCAAATTAGCTAGTTAGTTACAAAGGAGTATGGCCATAACTCTGCTTGATTGGCAGATGTGGACATATAATAATCTCTCTCCCTAGAAAGAGTGCAAAGTGTTTCCACGGCATCCAATTCGTTTGCATGAAGTGTTTATCTATTCATCTATGCTTTCTAGCTGCAAATCAGCATGTTAATCACAATGATGGAAAATTATATTGATAAACACTTTTGTTGATAGAAACATGTACTCTACCTCATATCAAAAACAGATGTAATTTTGGAGAACACGCAATCCAATTTTTTTAGCGTGTTGTCAACTACTTGCTCCATCACAAATATATATATAGTTTTACACGTCGATACAGTTCACAAAACACAATTTTGACCACTAATTTATACTATAATATATTTATAAAACCTATTAAAATTATGATAGTATGATAGTACTTTTCAAGACAAATCTACGCATATGATTATCATATATCCAATCTAAATATTTAAAAAGATATCAACGACCAAAATTTAGAAAGTTAGACTGCACATATCCCAAAACGATATTCTTTTGTGACTCTCTGAGTATGTACTAATGTTAGTAAAAATATCTTGATTAGCCGTATGAAAGTAACATTGTATTTTGATAGCATTTATCAATATAATGTGATATATAGAAATTACTTATCAAAGCTAATTGTTGATATATAGAAATTAGTTATCAAAGCTAATTGCATCTCAAAGACTATATGAATATCGAAAATTGCACATATTTGTGAACGGAAGGATTAACAAATCACCCATCTACGAGCCTATGACAACATGCATGTAGGTATGTTCTCTTGTGAAGTCTCTTCACCGGAAAACCAGGATTGTCTCCGGTTGAAATGGACAGAATGGATTCGTTGCTTGACACACATTGGAATCAGTCCAAAGTGGGGGGATTTACGGTCTAGTTCCGCTAACGATTTCTTCGGCCGAACTCGCTTTTCAGAAAGGCCGTAGGCTTTCGGTTATGTATGCATGTACCTATCTTGCCTGAAAAGTAATATTCCACAACACATGCAATCATGAATTCAAGACAATTCACGCGGGCTAGCTAGGTAGGATTAGTTGAGCAAAATCCACGTGGATTTCCCACTTGTACATCAGTACACGCTAAGGCGCCACGTCACTCAAATCGCATGCTTCTTGGTACGCCCCAGTGGGGTACGCACCGTGGGGTTACGAGGGGCTAGAGCACCGGCTCCACTCGCCGCATCCTTGGTAACTCTTAGTATCTTTGTCATTATTTGTATTACAAATTTAGTTAATTTTGTTTTTAAGATTGCTACTTGTGCATATTATTTGTATTACATTATTAAGGTATTACTTTAATGTATTTCCCATTTTAACTTTGTTCCACGTAATTTATATTTCAATTTAGATTACACACGATATTTAAATGTGTATTTACTAGCTCACCTCGTAGTAACTTTATCCCACTAGCACTCCCTCTATTTTCATCATGCGTACACCACTGGTGGTACGCCCCAACATGTGCATTAGTGCATATACACATGCCTAATCCTAATATGTTCATATCTTAAGAAGACAATCGATCGATCAACTGCTAGAAATCGAGTTTTTATGTCAACTCCATATGTTACATGAAGCCGTCACAGGAAGAAATAGAGTTGCGTACTCGATCGTTAGGAGGTGTAATACACGGGCCCCGGCTAATTAAATCTCTCCAGATGCCATAGATCATTTGGGGTTTTCTGAATTATGATATGGTGCATGTCACTAAAACTAGCTGATCCTTGCGAACAGTTGCACTATGCACACTGTAATTATCAGGAGCATAGCATGTTCATGTGCTTTGATCATCGATTTTTAGTGTATGGTATGCACTAAGAGGCAATCATAGAGACAATTGCATCATGACTGTATTTATAACTATATAATAAATGTTATTATATTTCTTGAATGAATTATCATTTATAAAGATTAGCAACTATTTAACTTCTTAGTGAAGCTCTTTAATTGTTGTATGATATCATTTTAAAATATCTTTGGTCGGATGTCACTGGTCGAGACACTAGTGACCTATAGACCAACATATGTATTGATTGATGACCATGTTTCACCGGTCATAGATATAGGGATATTAAATCAATAGTGTGGGTACATGTTAGAGAACACCGGTCATAGATATAGGGATATCAAATCAATAGTATGGGTACATGTTAGAGAACATAATGTTGGTTCCTTTGTTATTGAAGTTGTAGTAGCCTATTTTCCTTTGCCTCCAAAGCTTCTTCATGAAACCTTGTAACAAGTAAAGTAGAGACATTAGATAACAATATATTCTTATAAAAATCAACGTGTAGCTCATTGAGGAAAAAATTCACCTCTTGATTAATTTGCTTTTTTCTAGCTCTGGTGATTGGCCCAGTTGGTGTTGGAGTAGTATTTGGAGAAGAGGACAATGTATGTGTTCTAGAGATATCCACATGGTAGGTTATTTGTAACTAGAGTTACAACTCAATTCAAGTTGTAAAGTTCAACTATACAACTCATTACTTTATGTTCAAGAAAGATGATGACCTAAGCGATGACATCATATATTTGCTGGCATAAGCGATGCCATCATATAATTCTTGGCTAAGTATGCTGACACATGTGATGACATCATCTGGTTTGCTCGCACGTGCGATGATATCATTATACTTCTTGGCTAAGTATGCTGACACGTGTGATGACCTCATCATAATATTGACATGCGATTATACTATATATTTGCTAACATAAGCGATAACATCCGCAGATGTCATGTTGATGTGGAGTTGTTCATCTTATCTTTATGTGACAGTTGAGGCTACATGTACCAGAGAGTGCACACAACTTTAAAGCGGTAACTTAAGACGGAGAAGATATACATGTGCTAGGTGTGTCCTCATCGACATCATTATATTTCTTGGCTAAGTATGCTGACATGTACAATGACCTCATCATGATGTTGACATGTGATGATATTATATATTTGTTAACATAAGCGATGAGATCCGCAAATGTCATGTTGATGTGGAGTTGTTCATCTTATCTTCATGTGGCGGTTGAGGCTACATGTATCAGAGAGTGCACACAACTTTAAAAGCAGAACTTAAGATGAAGAAGATGTACATGTGCTAGGTGTGTCCTCATCAACATCATTATATTTCTTGGCTAAGTATGCTGATACGTGCGATGACCTCATCATGATGTTGACATGTGATGATATTATATATTTGCTAACATAAGTGATAATATCCGCATATGTCATGTTGATGTGGAGTTATTCATCTTATCTTCATGTGGCGATTGAGGTTACATGTACCAGAGAGTGCACACGACTTTAAAGCAGCAACTTAAGACAGAGAAGATGTACATGTGCTAAGTGTATCCTCATTAGTTATAAAGGTATCTTTCGGGTATACTATGAAACATGTGGAGGAATATGATTGGTCTGATATGGGATTTACCCCTCTTAGCATAACAGGAGATATATCTCCAAGCCCCTCGATGTGCTCGGATAAAGAAAGTGCATTGACATGTCACAAGTGGTCGAAGAGTCGATCACACAAAGTTATCCATCACTAGATTAAAAAAGATTGAAAAGTCCATAGATGACATATATCTCACCTAGAATTTGATCAGATATCGTGGGGCAAAAGAGAATACATAAGCAAGTCATTTAATCTGACCAGATATGAACTGGTCGTATGAGGATACAGACTAGTCGTGAATACATGATCACAAACTGGTCCTAAGGTATTACGAATTATTCGTAACCAGATATGAACTGGTCGTAAGGAGTTACGAACCGGTTGTGAGTGACAAGAACATGGTCGCATATCATATTGTATAAGGTTCGTCTGATATGATTTTTATGTGTATTCGAGAGTCGCTATGTCTTGCTAGGAACCGCTACCGACTAGTGGGTCGGAAAGGAGTTTCCAGGTCATGATGAACCTACAGGGTGACACACTTAATGGGTTGGAATAATCTAGTTCGGATTTGATCCATTAGGGGCTCTTTATAAGAGGAGGTATTGGGTTTTTGGGAGATGTTGCACCACCCACCGAAAACCTAGCCACCACCTCCTCGAAGGCCCTACCGCGCGCACTGATGCTAGCACACTAGCGCACGACGTTCCACCCTTGGATGTGTAGATACCATAGAGGTGCTAGCTGCGATCGCTATTGTGCTGATTGAGGACGACCCGCGACGTATGTAGGGAACGCAAGAGGCCACTGGAGGAGACGATCAACAGCAAAGGATGTTAGATCGATCGACAACTTCCACTACATAGATGCGTGTGACATTGGACTGGGTTGCTCCAACTCTTCTTCGTTTGCACTGTGAGTCTAGTGGTAATGATATATTTATGAACTTTTACTCGCATGACTTTCTGGTTTGCACAATAGATTTTTTTTAATTACGTGATAGTGTAGCCTATCCTAACACGATCGTCTTTGAGATAGGAGAAGCTATATATGTTAGTTTTGATTGGGTTAGGGGAGAAATAATACCCTGAATGAAATCATCGCTAATGAGTAATGGTGCGTTCAAGTCAAAGAATTAGAAGATCACTTGCTTAGTTGCTTGGCATCTCCCGTCCGTGTTATTGGAGACAGTCGTCATATGAGATGTAAGTTAACGCATGCATATATCCTTTAATTTTTGGGATTTGACTGGCCCGAATATATCAGCGTTGAAAAGATAGTACATATATATGTACATTTACACAAGGAAACGTATAAGTTCCTCTTCTGATGCAAGTTTAACGAACTACCTAGTAAGTCAAAACGTCACGTCCTTTAGACTAAACCAATGCCTAATTAATCAAACATCCATACATATTAATTATCGTGTAGATTGGCATATGTTCTTTACAGTGGCAAATTCAGGATAAAAAAACGAGGGTAGACTCAACCGCTCAAAGCCTCGAATAACTAAACTTAATTGGCAAAATCTTCTATTGGTATGTGATGCGCCGGATTGGTAATAATTTCATCTAAATTAAATTCTAGTAGAGACTTCTTTGGTTGAGTTGTGCTCTCATCGGTTAGGGGAGTACTACTTGAATTGCTTGTGAAATAATTACGCAAAGTTCGTTTCTCTATTATTACAAACCTACTAATTAATTGCTAATTAAGTATATACCACATTATATTAAACTTACTAACAAATTGATAATTAAGCAATAAGAATATACCGGCATAGCATAGGAACTGAGGTATTAAGCAACAAGAGGCACTGAGGTATTAAGCAACAAGAATATACCTCACTCCCTCACGCCTCCGGCCTCCCCCACGCCAAATCGCCACAGACGTAGAGACCCGTCCCGCCCGTATGGGCTTGGCTTTGGCCGCTCCCTCCTCCCCCCCCCAACGCCAAATCACCTCCTCGGCTCCTCCGGCCGGCCGTTGGCCTCCGGGCTCGGCCCCTCCCCCACCAGGCAGCCCTCCTCCTCCTCCGGTGGTCCGGCCTCCCCCCACGTGGCCACGCCAAATCGCCTCCTCCGGCCGGCCGCTAGCCTCCAGGCTCCCGCTCGGCCGCTCCCCCACCGCCACCAGGCAGCCCTCCTGCTCCAACGCTGGTCGACGGCCCCCAGATCTGAGATCTCCTCCCTAGCCCCAGTGCGCCGCCTCGGCCTCCCCCCACACACACACACCGCTGCTGCCGGCTCCTCGCTCGCCCGACGGCCTCCCTCTCTCGCCTCCCACAGGTCCAGCACGACGGCGACAAGGCGTCGAGGACCGCGGTGGCTCCCGCCTCTCGGGCTCGCTACCTCACCCTCGGTCCAGTGCACTCGATTGAATGAATGGGGAATTGCTTGATTGAATGAATGGGGAATTTGGGGTATTTTGGAACGGAACAAGGGAGACGTGGGTGGACCGTGGATGTGAATTGGGCCTGGGCTTCGGCAAGGGCAAGGCCCGCATGCTTTTGTTCTCACCGTTCCCTCTCGCTTTTGTCAGAGCTTCTTCTTGTTTGGGGCAGGCGAGCAGCCGAGGAGCCGGTCCAGCCGGAGGTGTGTTGCCGCCGAAAGGGGGCTTCCGCCGTCGGTGGAGGGGGGCTTCAGCCTCATGAAGCCCCCGTTAGATTTGCCCCTGGTTGTTTATGAGCGTTCTAGCTTTTTCCTTTAAAAAAGATTAATTATGTATGACGACTTGGCCAGAAGCTTAGTTAATTTGCAGTCTAGCTAGTTTTTATTTAACTTTGGCGGGAGAATAGATAATTGTTCATTTGCAATTGACAATTCAAATCTTTCTTGATAAAAAATGATGATAAACTTGCCGCCAAATTTGATTTGACTTTAGCGGGAGAATAGGGACAGATTTGAAGACCATTACGTGATCAAATTCTATAAACACGATGGGTAATCGCAGCCGGCTATATATATTTGTTTTCACATTTTATTCTCTAATAACAAATATTGCAATACCAGCCAGCCGTCATGAATGACCGGGAAAAATAACTAGTCATCAAAACAAACCAATCTGGTTTTTTAATATAAAAATTAAAAGACGTATGATAAATTAATCAAGGAGCTTTTCCTTTAGAAGAGACAAGAAACGTCACCAGCTAGCTTATTTGATTAGTCTTAGAGGAGGATTTAATTATCTAGTTCCAATTAATTCATACTTACTTGGCATGGCTTTTGACGTGGTACCTACCTGCATTACAAAAACATCGCCATGTCCGGTCCGCGATACGTACGCGTATGAAACCGATCGAATCAAACGAATTAATGAGAAGTCCAAACCGATTGCGTTTTGCTACTCTCTTTTTGTTAGTATTTGGTCGCGACACGGTCCAAATGGCGACTACGCGTTGTCTGTGCAGCCCAAAGCTATCAGAAAGTTGTAATCTAAAACGGTTGGCATGCATAAGATGTTTGACGAGACATTGATCATGGAAGTAGTTATACATATATCTTTTGGACTTTTTTTAAAGAAAAAAAAACTAGACTTCTTCTGTTGTTTGTTCGACAACAAATGACAAACTACAGTGCTCACTTAGAGAGGCTGTTTTTTTAATTATAAGGAAGACGCACATGTATATACATATACCACCACGCATGCATACCACACGCACATATATGTGGGTGCGTCTCCTTAGCACACGCCTAGAAAGATGGGGATCAGGGATAAATCCATAATCTCATAAAATTCTTACTGAAAACGTGTCAAGAATTTAAACCTCATAAAATTCCTACTAAAAATGTATTTGCGTGTGTATAAACGTGACCAATATGGTTTGAACTCTCATGGATAGAGTCGTATATCCATACTCTACCATCCCACCAAGAGATGTTTCGGGTCCCACTTAGAGAGGCTACCTAAAGCTTCACGTGTCAAGAATATGTGGCGCGCGCGTGTTACACAAAACTTTTCTCGACAGGTTTTGTTGAACCGAAAAGGCGACTAGAGGGGGGGTGAATAGAATCACGCTTATTTTTTCACTTAGATTGGATTCAATAAGAATTTCACTCCAATAGTTATGAGAGCTACGAAAATCAGTACACAAGCATAGCGAAAGACTTGTATTGAATTCACTCCAAAACCCCCAAGAGAAACGACCAAAAACACAAAACAACACACTAATAAACAGTACCAGCGGTAAGACCGGTGAACAGTAAAATCAGCCAGATAAAGAGTAAACAGCCTAAAAACAAAAACAAAAATTGACGTAACTTTTGATCCGTAACTCCAAACTTCACGAAACTTGAAACACACCTTCCTAAGGATATCAGGAACCTATTCCATGCGACGATCGTGAAGATCCTTGACAAAGTTCCTATCTTTTTCAGTTTGAACGAAGGGTGCTCCAAAACCGAGTCAAAAACGAAATATGATCTAAAGACTTGCTCGTGGGTGATTGATGATCAAGATGATCCTAGATGAGTTCCTACATGTCGCAGCAAGTTAGATCACGGCAAAAAACCAACCAAAAACTCACGGATCAAAGAAAGACCACAAATCACCAAATAGAGATAAAGAAAGCAAATAGACTCATCCTTGAGAGAACTTTCTTTGGATTGATTTGATATCGTATTGGTTTACAGTCACTCCATCAATAGAGGACAAAGACTCAATACATGAGCAAGAAATCAAATCCAACTCTCTAGAACCCTAACCTCCACTAATCCTCTCCCTAAGCAAACTAGGGTTTCAAAAACAATGAAAGAGTTCAGAGGGTGCAGCCACCTCCCTCATCTATTTATAGTGGAGGCTTAGAGCTTCTAGAAGAGTAACCCTAATGGACTCCCATTAAGGCCCAACACAAACGGATCACACACGCACGTATTTTAAAGCGTCGTCTTCATCTCCTCTTGACCTAATCCGCTTCTTCACGCACCGTCTTGCGCCGCGGGTTGGCAAAAGGTAACCAAGGCAGTATTTTGTAAGATTACCAAAATACCCCTTCTCGATCTTTTTCAAAGACCGAGTCCAATCTTCGTGAAGCACTTCCATGCTTCGCCACGTGTAGGTTGATCCAGCGGCTCTCATCATGTCGGCAAGTCTCTCCCATCCGGCTCCCACCGAAACCATCATGGCACTTGCACCGACCCCCGCGCCGCTTGATCCAACCAGTCGCACCGAAATGCCCGTTCGGTCACCCTTGTCCATTCTGCATCATGCTTGAGTCCATTGACCTCACCCGACATCGTCGATCGTTCTGAACCTCAGCTCTCCAAGCTTAGTCCCGATCATTCTCGCCGTTGACCGTCGTTGACCACCAAGCAACCTGCACAACAATAGACAAGCAAATCGAATCTAGGAACAAGTTCTTCACAACTTGACCCACGTTAGTCAAAACATGCATCATGCAACACATATACATTGACACCCATGAGATTGACCTAACAACCAACACATCGCTGCCAGAAAGGCCAACGACTTAAGTCAAAACCGGTCAGACCGCCACCAAGGCCGGTCGGACCGCCCCTGACTGGTCTGACCGCCAACCATTGGCCGGTCTGACCGCCAGTCCTTACGCCCGAAACAAAACCGGTCGGACCGCCAGAGGTGGCTGGTCTGACCGCCTGAAGCTTGACAGCAACAGTAACTTTACCGAAAACGTGTGTTTTCGTAAACCTTCAACGTCATTGCCAATTGTCTCATCACTCTAAGATCATGAGCATATCTCCATGATATCCACAGGTTTGAATCAGCAAAGAGTGGTGATGCTCGTTTAAAAACCTGGCCATCATGTTCCCAAGAAGCGTTTCCAAGGAGAGTTGTGAAGTCGTGAAGTCAATTCTACGGCAAATTAAAGCCAAAGTCTAATATAAAGCATTCTCCACAAGTTGAATGGATTATTTGTAAGAACTAGCCGTGGCCCACCCCAATTGCATGGTTTGGTGTAGTATAGTAGAATTTTATGCTATTTCAAATTTATATTTTGCAATCTAAATTTGAATTTGAGATATTTGATTTCCAACTTAACTAGCAAATTTTATTTTGAGATCTCTATTTACATGTGAAAGAGAGGATTGGGAGGTGGTTTCATCAAGTAAAATTACACTCCCAACCTTTTGAATTAAGGCAAAATTGGCTACAGGACATTACAGTGTCATTGGTTATTGATCTTCCTCCCTGTTCCTTCTCCATGTCCTCCGCTTCATGAAGAGGACAACGGGGGTGACGGCATCGGCAAGAACTACGATGACAAACGATGCTGCACAACAAAGGAACTCACTGGTGCAGTCGATCATGTTGCAACACAGCTGGTTCTGTGTTCCCAAATGATGTAGACTCAAAGGCGGAGGGTGAGGTACACGCACTTACCAAGCGGAGGTGAATGCATGGTAGTGGTGAACCCAACATGACCATCGCCTCCAAAGCCCTAGGTCTCGCCGTCGGAAACCTTGTCGTTTGCACCAAGGTGCTCATCGGATAAAAGGTAATTGTCACTACTTCCATTGATGCAGATCTAGAGCTCCTCTATCGTCGATGAGGCATCCCCTACCTTTCCCATTCCTCCTTCATTGCCTACGACACCAACCCCATCGATTCCCTTCGTTTTGTCGATCTGATCCACCAACACCGCGCTGTCTAAGCCACCTTCTTTGTTTTGTGCCGCCGCCGGTTTGTGCTAGTTCTCGCCGTCGTGCCATCTTCGCCCCAACAAGGACCACTCTGCCTTTGTCGTTCACTAGAGCAGCTCGCCCTCGTCGGAAGCTAGACGCGTTCTGCTGGACCGGCCCCGTCCAGATCTTGTAGGAGTAGGAAGAAGAGAAGGGGCAAAACTTACAATTCACAAACCTTCTCTCCTAATTCGATCAGAAATGATATTATAATGGTATCAGTGTCCTACAACAAAGAGCCATATTTTAGTATAGTGTTCTGGCAAAGACACAAATTAATATATCTCTAAGACAACTATCGAATATAAGCCTTTAAAATTAGGGTCCATCAATTTAAATATCGGATGTTTTATTTTTTATGAGAATTTCTAGTATATTTATCTTCTTTTTTTCTTAGTAGTTGTAAAATGCATGTCATCGACTTTTAATATATAATAGATTTTTCACTACTATTTTCAAGATTTTAACTGGTGCGCTATGTGTTGTGAACCTTAAAATTAAATGACTACACTAGCCGGCCATTCTCACATTCTTATTAAGAAAACGTAAAGCTCGACGGGTTAAATCTATAAACCACATCTTAAGCCCAAACCAACCGGGTTCGCCGGCAAGAATAACATGTGTATATACAGGAGTGGTCATTCATGTTGAGGAACCGTCGTTGGCGAGTCCAGTCCGAGCGATAACCTCGTAGACAAACTCAGAATCGTAAGAACAATGCATGAACACAAGAACAGAAACAAGAGATAAAACACAGAGATGTAGGGGGCTTCTTGCTTCTCTTTATTCCTTCAACAATCGATCAATCATTTACAATGAATAGCACCCCCTATTTATAGGCTATGACCCTGCTAGGATTTGGGATGGGGCGCCCACTAATAGGCCGACTGCAGGGTCAGGCCCATGGTTTCCCAACACTCCCCCTTGGGCACCCATCCATCATGTCCATGTCTCGTCAAAACTCCATAAAAACCCAGTGGGAAAAATTTGGAGAAAGAGTACATGATACACGTCACGTGATGCACGAATTGCCTCATTAAAAACCTTAGCCGAGAAACTTCAGAAAACTCGTCAAGGGAAAAAGAGTACAATCCACCCAATTTCATTTAATCTCCGGATTTATTCTTTGGGTACTGATCTTCATGATCAAGCTTTAATAATGAGTTCGTGAAGCTTCTCCCCGAATTCGCACTTCTAAGTCTCATCATTCCAATTCACGATGCATCTTTCAAAGCTAGACTGGAAGTGACTTAGTGAATAAATCGCAAGATTCTCACATGACTCAAGATGCAAGATTTTGATTACGCTCATCTTTTGCAATTCATGAGCATAGAAGAACTTGGGGTTGATATGCTTTGTGAGAGGACTCTTCACATAACCCATCTGTACTTGTGCAACACAAGTCGCGTTATCTTCATACAAAAGTAGGGGTTTGCGCGGTATTCAATCCACATGACTCACTGGATGTAGTGAATCATCCGCCAAGCCAAACACATTCTTGTAAGGCCTTGTACAATGCTATGATCTCCAAGTGGTTCGTCGAAGTCGATACAAGATATTTCTTAGACGATTTTCATGGAATTGCGCCCACCACATAGGAGTTCATAGACTGCTTATGATTTATGTATGCGGGTCCTACAAGTACCAGTCATCCGCATTGCCATTCATAGTTAAGTCTTGGTTCTTTCAGAGAATGACTAAATTCTTTGCTTCTTTGGAGGTATCGAAGATGTCATTTATTCCCCGCCAATGCCTTTGGTAGGTTCTCGCACTATACCTTGCTAGTAGGATCACGGCAAATACAATGTCCGTTCTAGTACAGCCTAAATACATTAGTGCTTCTATTGCACTTCATTGTGGAATTCGGTCCCGTGACTTCCTCCCCTCTTCTTTAGGTCTCATGCAGTCTTTGTCTTGCCGCAAAGATCTCCACCATTGGCACTTTCAAAGGGTATGTCCTTCCAAAGTCAAACCTTTCTGACACCTTCTGAGTGTAGGTTGACTGATGTACTAATATTCCTTCAGGGACATGCTCAAGCTCCAAGCCTAGGCAATATTTGGTTTTACCCAAATCTTTCATTTCGAACTCCGACTCCAGGTAAGAGCTTACTTTCCTAATATCCTTCAGGGTTCCGATGATATTCAGATCATCTTCATACACTGAGATTATACAAAATCTATTCTGGGATCGTCGTATAAATACACAGAGATTATTCTCATTGTTCGTGTAGCCTTTCTTGCATAGAAAGTCGCTTCAAGTGATTATACCACATTCTGCTTGATTGCTTAAGTTCGTACAATGACTTTCTGAGTTTCACACTGTACATGTTTCTATTTGCTCTGTTGACACGTTGATACATTCGAGTATCTTCATATAAATGTCCGAATCCAATATTTCATAAAGGTATGTTTGGTACCCCATCCATCAATTTCACTTCTAACTTCAAGTTCACTACCATTGAGATAAATATTTAAAGGGAGTTCCGCCCATGACCAGGGAATAGGTTTCTTCATTATCATCTTCTGGATGTCCAGTGAAACCTTGTACAACGAGCCTTGCTTCTTTTCATTTCTCTTTCGAACAAATACCCACTTATACCCTACGGGGTGCACAAGGGGAGACGTGCGGCTTACAGGCCCAAACGTCTTTCCTTTATTCGGAAAGAGTAATTCAGTTTCTATTGCCTTCTCCCAATCTTCTCAATCTGATCTTTTCTTTCATTTATCGAGCGATGCAGGCTCTGGATCAAGATTGATGATTGTGGCAAATTTCTTTGCAAAGTAAATGTCGACATTGGCTGTTGTCAAATTCAAATATTCTCCTAAGGTCATAAAGCTTATAGCTATTTCTTCAAGGGGCGATTCTTTTAATGCTTCTACTTGTTCACCGCTGCTTCCAATTGCGGGGCAAGTCCTTTAGTTTTTCAAATGTGTGCGCACACATCCATGCCGATGTCTCCTTCATGGGGATGTTCAATTCGATATGCCTTTTCTCGGGTGTTCCATACCGACGCCAGTCTCAACGGCTACCCTCCGTTCTTGAGCACTTCTGATCGGTCATGTCAAGTCCTTCTTATCCTTTTTCACCGTGTGTCCCCTGTTACTTGGATTCGAGGGACCGGAGTTCTCGCCCTTTATTCGAGGCCTCGGACGGGATTAGGATACCTTCAATGGTATTTCAACCCTCTCCGGTGCATTGCTTGCAGGCAAATGCTACTTATTCACGCTCTTCAAATCACTAAAGTAGTCTAGCAGTTGATTCGCTAATACTTGCAAATCAATTATCTTCTGGACTTCAATTGTCTTATAGACTTCAATTCAATTATCTTCTGGACTGCAATTATCTTCTAGACTTCTCTATTTGCTTTACTAGTGCTCGGGTCATATGCACAGATTTCAAATGTCTTCTGGACTTCAAATGTCTTCTAGACTTCAATTATTTCCCGACATTATTATCAAGGGTTGATTTCCTCCCCCTAATGACGGGAAACTAACCTCATCTAATGTACTATCAGCGAATTGGGCATTTTACAAATCTCCAGTCATATGGTCCAAATACTTGATTATGGATGTTGTCACATAACCAACGTATATCCCAGACTTTCGGAGAAGACCCATTGCAGTTCGCTGCGGTGGTGGTATAGGTATATAACCCTTGCAAATCAACCTGCGAAGATGAGAAGTTTTCAGTGCTGACTCTTGCGCTAGTTGCATAGGTGGATGGATGTTATAGGCCGATGGTCTAAAATTGATGAGAGTTGCTGCGGGCAGGACTGCGTGTCCCCAACATATAGTTGGTAAATTACAATTCTTCAAAGTTCTGCTAGTCCATTCTGGGTGCGGATGTGCGGTATAGAATGCTCAACTTTAATTCCCATTTTCATACAATAATCATCAGATGCCTTCAGAGTACATTCTCCGGCGTTGTCCATTCAGATGGACTTCACGTGATTATCAGGGAAATTGTCCATTCAGATGGACTTCACGTGATGATCAGGGAAATTTTTTTTTAATTGTTAATTATCTGCGAGATTTAGCTTTGCAAAAGCATGATTTCTCATAGACAATAAACATATGTGCAACCATTCCGAGGAAGCATCGATGAGCACCATAAAATACCTAATTGACCCTTACAGGTTGTATAGGACATAAAAGTCTCCCGGATACGGTCCAGAATGCGAGGACTTCATCCTTCGCCAGAGCAAAGGTATAATAATTAATTTCCGGTGGCACATGCGGGCACACAAAATCTTCCAGATTTGGGAAATTCTTTATATTCATATTATGTCCCTGTGAATTGTTAATTATATCTCTCATTATCCTAAGACCTAGGCGGCATAATCTATCATGCCAGAGATAGATAAGTTCAGAGCTTTTAAATACGGTTTTCAAGGCAGATAGGCCGCAGTGCCTTAATATTAGTGTAGTATAGCCCAGCCATATGAAGGAAGACATTCTAATGCCATTTTTCACTTTCTTCACGCTTTGTAATGAGCAGTATTCTGCAGTGCACTCTTCTTGATCTCTACATGGAAACTATTAGCGCAAATATCCTTGAGAGTTCTAGTCAATTTTGGGGACAACAAGTCTTCTTCAATGACCAAAGTTGTGCCCGTTGAGAGTATAATTATGACCCTTTCTGAGCCTATTATACAAGTATCGCTGCCTGCGATTTTCGTAAGACTACCAGCATTCTTGCTGATTGACTGGAAAAATTTCCATTTCTCTCAGGATGGTATTCGTTGTGCCGCTACATGCTAAGCACACTTCCTCCATAGGGTGCCACACGCGTTCTAATATAATGTACTTTATTAATATGTAGCAGAAAGCAAGCAACACATAAATAAAATACTTTAGATATCAGAACGTAACTTGCTATTATAAAAACGGGAAAAATAAGCCTTACAGGACTCATAATAAGAATTTAATGCTTTGCTCTGCTAGAGCTTGCAACCATTATCCAATAATTCAAGGTTCTGCTTCAATTACAAACTGCAAGTTTCTATAAAAGATCCAAGTGCAATGCGTGCACTAGATCGAATCGGCGAAGTATTCAGGAACTTCTGCCTCAATCGGCTCCATGCGCGATCTTCTCCTCTTGGGTAGCTACGGCTGCGGCCGCTGCGATATCCAAAGGAGGGATGATGGGGGCTGCTACTGGGTTGTCCACATTCATAAGTGCAACTAATGGATGTGAATCCTCTGTGCCTGCAATGGCAAGGTGTGCCTCATGCTATTATTTGCCCTTTTTCTTAGACTGGAAAGCATCAATAACGTGCGACGTACTACCTTACCCTTCGTGCTCCTCTCATTCGTGAGAGGCCTCATCACCTTGTAGCTGCTAGTAGTGGCTTCATGGCCAATATTGCTACTAGGTGGCGGCGAGATGAAATTCTTTCTTAGAACATCATCTTGAGTTTCCGCAACTTGCATGATGTCAATTAATTCGGCATACTTCATGTAGCCATTTTGACGATAGTTGCGTGCGGATTACACCGCATTTGGGTGAAAGGTAGAGATAGTCTTCTCAATCTTCTGCTTATCCATGATTGCATTATCACAGAGTTGAAGACTGCTACAAATGCTGTAAAAATTCTGGCCATGCTGGGTCAGTTCTTCGAATTCCTGATTCGTGATGCCAGTCATCTTCATATTCATACAAAAGTTTATAAGATTACTGCTAGTAATCCGCATAAAATGGTTGCAAAATTCTCATAATGCTCGTCGAACTCCAGGTTCGTATTCCCGTATTTTCCTATGCATTTTCATGATTTACTGCTATTTTCAGTGATTAAAAGCAATATAAACAATCACAGATAATCAAAAACAGTAAATACAGTAAATAAATTGCATAGAAATAACAATAACAAAGTTAAACATGCTTCAAAGTTCAAAAAAATATTCAAAATTTGGATTCCTGAGGCCTTTTTCTGCTGGAAAAAGATTTTTCGGCGAAATCTGCAACTTTCAGGGGTTAAACGCGAAATCTCAATTCTGAGAGAATTTACGCGTAATTTTCAATTTCTGAAGGGTTATTCTGCAAGAATCTACATAGTTCCGTAAATTTCCCCAAATCCAGGGGTTTTCCGCAAAATTCCTTATTTGCGAAAAGATTCTTGTAATTTTCGGAATTACAAAGGTCGTTTCTGCAAAAAATTCCGATTTTCCGCACGCGCAAAATCCTTGTGATTTTCAGAATCCCAGAGGGCCTTTTTGCAAATTTCCCTTTTTCGTTTTTTTTTCTTTCTCCGACTGGGCCGACTTCATGCCGGCCTTTTGGCCCATTCCGGCCGGATCAAAAAAAAGGAAGGGGTGTCCTCTAGGGTTTCTTGCCCCATCCTCACCCAAGGAGGCGGCGGCGGCTGCCCCGTGCAAGCCGGCGATTCGGGGCCAGGGGCTGCGGCGAGCCGGGGCGGCGCGCAAGGCGTCCTAGAGGGTCGGGAAGCCGCGCGCGGCGCCGCTTGCAAGGGCGTCCGACGGCGCGCGACGGGGCGGCGCGTCGGCGCGAGGCGCCGGATCGCGGTCGCCACGGAAAGCGGTGCGAGGCGGCGCTGCTGGCACGGGAGCTGCCGGCGGCGGAGCGCGGGGCCGCCGCCGGCGGCGCGCCATGGTACGATGCGGCGGCCGAGGAGCTTGGCGGCGCGCCGCCGCGCGGAGGCGTCGCCACGGGGCCGGCGGGAGGCGGCGCCACGGGGCATGGCGCAGTGACGGTTCTATGGCGGCGGCGGCCCAGCCGCCCGCTTCCCACTCCCCGTTTTTCTTTTGCTTCGAGTGATGTATGACCGGCGGTGGTGGTGCGTCCGTGTGGGCGGGCGCAGCGGCTGCGGGCCGGCCGGCCGGTCATGCGGGGCTAGGCGCGGCGGCGACGCAATGCCCAATGCCGGCTTCTGGCCGGGAGGCGACGCGGCTCTACAGGCCCTTTCCCTTTTTTTTTACTGTTCATTCTTATGTATGCGATGCAATGTGTAATGTAATACAAGATTGCAACGGAGGCGCGGCTTCACGCCGTCATGTGCGTGCTTGCCGCGTGCTAGCGACGTGGCACTGTCGTTGCCTCCGTGGCGAGACGTGATGGCGGACTTTGCCGACCGGTAACGTGTCGCGGAGGTAGTGACAGCCGCTTATAGGCGGTGCCGTGTACATGATGTCTTTCATGCGATTGCATATACTACCATACGGTACAATCAGGGGCGGATCTGGGCCTCGGGCAGGGTGGGCTATAGCCCGAGGCCCAGAAAAAATAGCAGTGTAAATTTTTTTTACATATGGGCCGAAAGAAATGGGAGCAGCCATTTAGCCCGAGGCCAGCCATCCAAGTCGGCCCAGCCCATGCGCTGACGCCTCCTTCCCCCACTCCATCCACATCCAGGCCACCAGTGAGGGTGTGAGGGAGGCAATGACCTAATCCCCTTCCCCCCACTCCATCGGCGGCTACGGGGCTAGCTCGGTGCCCTCGCGCCCTCGCCCACCGGCCGCCACCGCCAGCCGCCCCTCCCAGCTCCCTCCGCACCCTCCCTCACGCCCGACGCCACGCCTGCGCGCCCTCTGTGGCTCCGTCGGTCCGTCCCCAGCGCAGTCAAGCCTGATACGGACATTCCCACTCCAGCCATCAAAGTTACGCTGATTTCCCACTAGTGATTGGATCTGGTTCAAGCCCGCCCTTTCTCCAGTGATTGAACTTGCCATCAAGGTTACTCCATAATCCCTAATTTCTCTTTGATTTTTGAGTCCTGGTTTCTTCTAATTTTAGTGTTTTTTTTTTTGCCTTAGGACTTCTATCTCATTTTGTTCACCCCCAAAGAGGACAATGGTGGCGTGGTGGTTGCGGCGGCCTGGCAGAGGGGTGGCGGCCTGGCAAAGGGGAGGTAGTGGTTGTGGCGCTCGGAGAGAAGCAGATCGGAGGCGTATCTTGCTGGAGGTGGCGCTGCAGAAACAAGGGCGACTGGGGAGGCCCTTTAGCCATTCTTTGACTCAACCTTCCCCAGTTCTGAAGGCAACTACGATTTCCAGATCGCTATTTTATCTTGATTCCGAATATTTGTCTTGATTCCGTTGTTCATAATTTATCATAGCTTCTGCGATTCTGAATTTTTTTTTGTTAGTTCCCTGTGACAACAATGGTGTGCTTATGCACTTTGTTTAACTCATGCAAATGAGAGAGAAATCTTCTAAACTTGTGCATTGTAATTAGGAGGAATCTAAATCTATGAGGTTACAGAAGAAGGGATAAGAAAGTAATCAAAGACTTGTGTTTATAGCATGGTTAGGATACCCCTTTTGGAAGCATATATATGTTTTTGACTTGTATTTTGGCATTATTTAATTGGAGTATTGGACCTTATAATGAAACATCATGGCTCATTTGTATATTCTGACTTGTGCTTATAGCATGGTTAGGATCCCATTTGTATATTCCGAATCAACATACATTTATGATTTATCTAGCTAAATGTTCGATTATAACTGTGGGATGCACATTGTTGGATTATTGCACAATGTTAGAAATGATGAGTGTGTTGCGTTCTTGATTGCTTGTTTTGAGTGATCTAACTGTCTGCTAGTTATCAGGTATTCAAGTTAGTTTGACTGGTGGTTCAGAACGAGAAAAGCTTAAAACTGGTAGGAACAAGCTGAAAATTTGCAGAATTTTTTTGACGCTAAGATGCTATATTCTTTAAGTTTTGCCATGTTTTTCTTATTATATTTTATGTTGAAGCATTTTTTGTAAAGTTTCATATCAATGAAGCAGCTTATTTTTTTGTTATGTCTTAATGTGGGTAGAAATTAACATTAGTTTTAAGATGTTAGCCTATTAGAATTTAGCCCGAGGCGTGATCAAATCCTAGATCCGCCACTGGGTACAATCATCATCTACTCTTTCATGCAATCCACCGATCGGCTTGGCCGGTGACTTCAAGTCGGCTCGCGGTAGATTAAAGCGGATTTGCACCGTACGAAACCAATCTAGAAAGCCAAATTTGCAGAATTGAAAGCAATCTAGAAAATGATTCAATCTACGAGCGCCGCTCATCGACGGTTACCTTTCGATGCGCGAGGAGAATCGATCGTCGCCGATAACGTGTTGAGAAACCGTCATTGAAGTCCAAATCGAGCGATAACCTCGTGACAAACTCAGAATCGTAAGAACAATGCATGAACACAAGAACAGAAACAAGAGATAGAACACAGAGATGTAGGGGGCTTCTTGCTTCTCTTTATTCCTTCAACAATCGATCAATCATTTACAATGAATAGCACCCCCTATTTATAGGCTATGACCCTGCTAGAGTTTGGGATGGAGCGCCTACTAATGGGCCGACTGCAGGGTCAGGCTCATGGTTTCCCAACAATTCATTCCATTATGAACCAAATTGATTGATATCCTCGGTCCTCAGATCGAGTGGTTGTTCACTTGTTTTGTTTGTTTTTCAGAGGAGATTGATTTCTTTTTTGTTTTGTTCCATGCCCGGCCTTATGTAACTGCCGGGGGGGGCCCACGGACCGGACACGCCCAATCCGTTCCGGTTCCCGCACGCATCTACCCGGCCAGACCAGACGCCCGTCATCCCCTGCGGTCTCTATCCCTGTCGGCTCGCCTGTCTCGCCCGCCCCATGCACACCAGCGCGGCGGTACGCAAGGACCCAAGCCTAGCCCATGGCCCACCCACGATGTCCGGTCCGTGTCAGCCTCTCACCTCGATTGCTGCCCATATGCTACACATCACGGCCCAACTAAATCCCCGGCATCCTCTCAACAACAACAAAAAATAAGGTAAATCCCCGGCATGATTGGGAGTAATAGATGGAACGGCACGTGTACACACACATTGAATATGAATCGAAACGAATACGGTCATGGATATTTTTCGGAACATGAAAACCCCTTAAATTGTATACCATAAATTAACGAAAACATATAACTCATTTATTTGATGCAAACATTCATGAATGGCTAAGCATAATACGATACCCATGTTGGAAATAAATATGTCCAATTAAAATTAACCAACCTATGGTGTTCAAGGATACATATCAATAGCAATTATTTAAGGTGGTATAATGTCGAACAGGACTTTAACTATTCTCGAAAGCAATTATTATAGAATTAGCAATGCATGTTGATATAAATTAATATAATTTTTATAAAATAGGTATGACATTATCAAAGGTCTACGACTTGTCTTCGTTGAAGGTTTGAGTTACTTCGACAGACGGGTCCAAGAATTCTTAGGAAACGTCGGAATCTATACGCGCAAAAAGAGCTAAATAAATACAACAATTCCAAATAAAATTAAAAAATTATCAAAATAGAACCAAAAGAAAGGTACTGAATTTAGAAACAAGAATCGATGGAATCAGAGTTCGTATGAGGGAGAACGAACGTCGGGGAGGTTGCCTGTTGGGCAGGTATTCCGGATATCTGGCCTTCGCACTATCCGGATAATTCGTAATTGTATCCGTATTTGACGGATATCAGGGCTACTGTATTCATATTTGTTTTCAACAAAAAAAAATCCATATTCGTTTCCGATCTGAGACAATCCGAATATGTTTCCGTCTGGATCGGTCAGAAACTAACCGATCCGTTTTCACCCCTACCACTAGGGATGGGAAGGGGGTGGGGTGGGGCGATCCATTGCTTGGCCCCATATCCCACTACCGAATGGTAGGGGTAATGGATCGACCCTCTTGACTAGCCTTCCACGAACTAAGCGACCCTTTGGGTCATGTAGATCGATCCTCCTGTGGCTCATCAGTCTCAGCGCTCTCATGGGGTTGCCCAACGCACACGCCCAACTCCAGTGGCTTCGAGAGCCCGACTTCCTCGTGCCGCCAACGCCCTCGGCGGCGGAGAGCCAATAGGAGGACAACGTGGGCCCAGGCCGCCAAAGAACCTGGCGCACTTGATCTAGTGCAGGTTGTACATATCATCGTCGTAGTCGTCATTCGCGCTGTGGCGCACTTGATCAGGTAAGATCGGGCAGGGAAGGGTCGGTACAGTTCGACCCTCGCAATCGTGCAGACGAGGGGAAGGGGCGGTGCGTTCGGCTCCACGAGCTCTCGTGGGTCACAAGTGTCGCCTCCTCTCCACACTTGCACGCCGTTGCCACTGCTCTACTTCGCGCATCTGGCTCCCCCGTGAGCTATCTCTCCTCCAGCCATCCACCCATAAGCCTCTCCTCATCGCTGCCATCTGGCCATGCTGTCTGCCTCCTTGCCCCTCCTCCCCTACATGTTACCTGCCGCTGCCTTCTTCTAGTGTTGTAGATCTGGCAAGGAGAAGGCAGCGTAGCGTCTCCCTCCTCCTTCCACTGGCCCGTTAGGCTCCCCTCGCTATCGCCATTCACTCGCCCTTGCTGTTTTCTCGCCTTGATGTCGCCGCCTCCCTCCGCCGAGGATACCGGATCTAGGTGGAGTCGAGGTGGATCTGACCAGATCCGGTGGATTTCGGTGGAATCAAGGTGCGTTGGGCCTGTACGACGAGGTGGCACCGCTAGGAGGCCTCGGCCGCACGGAAGAACTGTGTAAGGTTTGACCCGCTTGGTCCAACAGAGCAATAGGATCTTGATCATTTTACCCTGATTTTCTTTTCGATTGCACCTCCAGCCCATTTTGTTAAATTTTTTGGGGGTGGATCAGTGATCCAATGGCCTGGTCTGACCCGCGCCCACCCCTACATGATACGCGTTACTCATATTGCCGAAACAGTAATCCAGTGGTATTTAGTAAAAATTACTGTAGCATAACGCTGTTTTGCATTGCAGCGTATCTGATCTGGTTCGTTCTTTTTCGATCGGACGGCTGAGAATCGCACTAAGGTGAGGCAACCGTTCATTCTCTGCCTTTGCTCCTCAAAGGCAGGTGATATGCTACCATCGTGTGCATGATCGGCGAATCATTCGTGCGTACGTGAAGCAGGTACGTGCAGCTAGCAGCGTGTCGAACAGAGCCGCGAGTTGCGCGCGCTATGTGCGTGCCGTGCATGGACAGCACAGGGGACAGACAGCGGGTGGCCCAGGGCAGGTATGTGCCCGACGGCCGACATGCACGCACGATGGCGCGCGCGCTCGGCGGTTAGGCCGGTGCGGGTGTCTGTCGGTGCCATGCCATGCATGGCCTGCCACTGCGCGCCAGCCAGCCATGTCTGTGCAGTACCCTGCACGAGTGACCCGTGTCGCAACAGCATCAGGCCTCGTCCGGCCGAGCGCGCGCGCTTCTTGATTCGAAGGAGCAGCGAACGAATTGAAGCAGATGCTAGCTTGATCGATCGCCAACTCCTGGTGATCGCCAGGGAATGGGTGGTGGTACCGGCACGAGAGCTGAGGCCAAGCTAGATCGCGCGATCGGCCGGTTGCGCGCGCGGTGGGTGCTGATTTGACGTGAAACGACCGCGCAGCCGGTACGGCAAGATTCGGCGGTCGGCCCACGCGCGCGGCCGTGATCGATGCGGTGCGCTTCCGCTGGATTCCGCGCGCGCGCGGATATGCAATGCGTGCATCGCGGCGCATGATACGCAGCGCGCGCGCGCGATCCATGCTAGTGAAGGGCCGGCTAATCAATGTGTGTGTGTGTGTGCACGCTGCAGTACATGTGCTCCGCTTATCAGCTTCGATCGGCATGGGGACGTGCTTACGATATTGTCCCACTGTCGCCGGCCGGTGTGGACCCTGTTGATGAAGACCATTCTCATTTTCCCATCATTTGCACCGTTTACTTCAGATGGAAACGGATTGGAACCAAGCTAGCGGCGCATGCGCATGCGTGAAGCGATATGTGTGAGCAAGGAGATGGCGAGCGAGGGAAGGGAGCATGTTTGTGTGTACGAGTAGGATTTTAAATCCGGATACTGTTCTAGCATCTTCATGGCCACTTTACAGTCGCGTTTATCCAAGTTTGCTTTTGTTTCACACTCAATTCACGCGCGGACTTTTATTATTCTAGATCCAACATCGAAATCGAAATCACAGTTCAAGGTCGTACTTTTAAAAACTTTGAAAGTCCTTAACAATATGTGGTTACAAATACATATGTAGTGAAAAATACCATGTAGAATCGGAGCTGCAAAATTGCAAATAACGAGACCAATACTAAGAGGCTATATTACAAATCCAACTACCTCATGATAGAGTTTCAAAAAAAAAAAAACTACATCCTGATAGCTCAATACGGGGAATAGTGAATTGGGCTCAACTTCTTATGCCAACACATTATAACAAGCCCAATAGGGAAAGTGCATGCATGATATGTCTTCTAGGCTAATTTCTCGGGGTGGGCTTTATGAAGACCAATAGCGATAATATAGAGCTTGGACAAACAAATGCTGCAAATTAACTTTGTTGCTTACCTACACATAGGTGAAAACGGATCGGATACAAACAGATAATGACTCTGTCATATATTTTTTTCCCCGGATACGAATACAAATCGAAACGAATACGGTCACAGATATTTTTCGGAATATGAAAACCCCTTAAATTGTATGTCAGAAATTAACGAATATATAACTAATTTTTTTGATGTAAACATTCATGAATTGTTTATATTTTCAGCAACCGCACATAACATTGGCACTAGCAAGTTGCATTAATTAGTTCATCACAAATATAACACTTAGTTTACCATATTTAGCTCATAAGTCATAACTCACAAGGTCATCACGCATTCACACTTAGTTCATCACATACATAAAACTTAGTTCACACTAATATCGATTAGACTAGATGGTTAATCTATACGCAAATGACTGTAACATCCCGAAGTATGTTACCAAAAATAAAATTAATAAAGTTATTATTTTATTGGATTTTCTGAGATTTAAAAGAGTTTTCCTGGTTAAAAAGGAAATAATAATAAAATAAAGTCAATTATTTAATTTCCTAGTTTTTAATGTAAAAATAAAATTTCTTGAGTTTTCTGGGATTTTATTGGATTTAAAGTGAAAAAAAATTAATTAATTTATTGAATTTTCTGGATTTAAAAAGGTTTTCCTATTTTTATAAATTTAAAATAATTTATATACGAAAAATAAAAACCAAATTTAAGTTGGAATTAATTTTATTAAGTTAAAAATAATTCAAGGAATTTCTGTGATTTTTTCTAGGTTTTTTGAACTCTATTTGCTATTTTCTAAAAGACTATTTGATTTGTTATATTTTCTAAAATTCAAAAATCAATTAAAATCTCTTTTTCTCTTTTGGGCTGAAATCCACTTTTGGGCCGAAATCCAGATATCCGGACTCCATCTTATCCAGATAATCCGTATTCATTTCCGTATCCGCCAGATAGTATGTCTATCGTATTCGTTTCCGTTTCTGACAAAAAAAAAACGAATTCGTTTCCGATCCGAAAATTATCCGAGAAAAATTCGATCCGAGGCATTTCGAATCCGTTTTCGTCCGGATCGATCGGAAACTATCCGATCCGTTTTCACCCCTAACTACAGAGGTACACTTGTTCATCAAACTACAGGAGTGTTTTCCTCTCAAATAACAGGCTACATATGTTGTCTTCGTGGAGCCTACACCAAGTAAAGTTTCATGCCATCACACCAAAGAATGATATGAGAGCAAAATGGAGCCCAAAAGTTGGAGGAAAATGTGAAGATAATACCACCCCTGGGCTTATCTCTCTAATAAAGCTAAAAGTTGTCAGCCCAAACGAAAGTCTCAATTCTTAATGGGCCTTGTCACAGACTAGCCCAGAGCCCCAGGCACAATGAACATGGCTTCTTCTCTTTATTTTCCTTCTAGGATGAGCAATAGTCCACACTCCAATCCACAGTCACAATATACTCCCACAGCCTCACATAAGAAGGACCTTTCGTGTTGTTCAGATCACGGTGTTGGGGGTAGTTTGTGCTCTTTTGCCACAAAAAATAGCATCACAAGCGGAAGAACACGGAACATTAGAAACATGGTACTGACAATTAAATTACCAGGAACAGAAGAAAATAACGATATATTCGGCACCTCTCCATGGCTCGACCAATTTCTCGGCCTACGTACAAACGCAATAAACAGCTACGTACGTACATACTCCGTAAGCGACCGACCGCGGCATGCAACAGCAGCAAGAAACATCTCTTCTATCTTGTGCGCACGTACGGCACGCAACAAACTCTAGCCGCGCTTCGGAGGGGCGAACGAACGCGCGCGCGCGCTGACGACGGCGACGTCGTCGAGCACCGGCCCGCAGAGCGAGCTGAGGTCGTCGCTCCTGGTGGTGTAGAACGAGCTGAAGAACACGATGCGCGTGCGCGCCGACGCGGCGCGGAACGGGAGCACGGCGCGCTTGACGCCGCCCTGGCCGGCCGACTCGTACGCCACCTTGGTGGACTCCCGGCCGGCATAGGCCTCCACCATGAGCGAGCCCCGGCAGGCGTTGCTGGCATCGCCGACGGTGAAGGACAGCGCGTACTGCCTCCCCGGCACCGTGCGGATGACCTGCGCTATCGCGCTCTCCCTCCCCGCCAGCAGCTCCACGGCGCGCCGACCCCTCGGCACCGCGAAGTGGTCGCCGTCGATGTACTTGACGGCCTTAAGCGACTCCACCATCCACCCCGGCAGCGGCGAGTGGTCGTCCACCACCATCGACGGGATCAGCACCCCCCACTTGGTCCCCGGGATGATGTACGGCCCCTCCTCGAAATCACCATTCTTCACCAGGTTCTCTACAAAACATTAATCAAAGAAAAATACCGATTAGAGATTCGTCATGCTATTATATGACACACCTAATACGGTATAGGAAACCGTAAGTAGAGTGGGTAGCACCACTACTTACTGTTGGTGCGGCGAGGGGGGTTGAGGGTCTTGATTGCAACGGAGTCGATGAGGGGGCCGCATGCAGGGTCCTCGGTGACGCCGGGGTTGTGGATGACGACCTCGACCTCGTCGGCGTCGGCGGCCCAGGCCCAGGCGTACGAGTCCCAGCCGTTGCTGCTGTACATGGTCTGCATGGCGAGCACGCCGGACTGGCCGGACGCGGACACGTTGAGCCGCTCGGCCTGCGCGCACGTCCGCGCCGCGCTGAAGGTGAGCGAGTAGCGCGCGCCGCGGGACGCGCCGCGGAGGCGCTGCCGGATGGAGGCCTCGTTGCCAAGCCGCACGGCGTAGGCGCCCTCTGGCACCACCAGCACCATGTCCCCCTGCTTCCTCCCCGACGGGATGTACTCCACGAACCCCAACGTCTGCCACGACGGGATCGACGACGCACCCATCACCTGCGTCCCCCGCAGCTGCGACGGCAGCGGCCCGCGCTCGAAGTTGCCGTTCGGCAGCAACCCTGAAACGCATGATCGACAGGATCAAAGATCACATCAAAAAACATCACCCAGCTGCAAGTGTACAGAACAGCGGTAACAGTAAATAAGCACATTACCATCGGTAATTCCGAGCACCATTCTGCAGATTGTACAGAGCAGCAGCAGCACTGGCCCAGCCATGGCTAGGCTTCCCATCTTGCTCCGATCGGCAAGAAACGAAGAGCAGAGAGAATCCTCGATTTTAAGATGAAGAAAACCTTTGAACTCTGAATTGTGTAGTTCTGATCAATGTGACCTGTGAATTGCAGAGGGGAGAGGCATGGGGCAGTGCTTAAATGGATTTCACCTTACCAGACTGCCCTCGATTTGCGCGTAATTAACCGTATTGCCATCGAGGGGTTTCCTTAGCCAGGTTCAGTTATGTCAGATCCTGCGACGTGCGGTCTTCATTATTCAGGGTCAAGACCATGAGTCCATGTTCTTCCACTAGTAGTATATTTTTTTTAACAATCTGCGATCAATTTTCATCACCATTTACATGATTATAATATGAGCAAGAACCTATTTGCTTTTATCAATGTTTATTTAGATCGGTTTAGATCATGTATAATGTGACCTGTGAACTGCAGAGGGGAGAGGCATGGGGCAGTGCTTAAATGGATTTCACCTTACCAGACTGCCCCTCGATTTGCGCGTAATTAACCGTATTGCCATCGAGGGGTTTCCTTAGCCAGGTTCAGTTATGTCAGATCCTGCGACGTGCGGTCTTCATTATTCAGGGTCAAGACCATGAGTCCATGTTCTTCCACTAGTAGTATATTTTTTTTAACAATCTGCGATCAATTTTCATCACCATTTACATGATTATAATATGAGCAAGAACCTATTTGCTTTTATCAATGTTTATTTAGATCGGTTTAGATCATGTATAATGTTCTAACACTGAAGTTCTAACAGCCACGAACGGTCTGAAAAGTGGACATGTCGGTATGCCTTTCTTGTGTTTAGTTTTGTGTCATATCACATATTTTAATGCAAGTAGTAATATAGTAGTATGTTCAGCCATGGGCTATGGCAATGACCGTAAGGTTTAGGTGGATCTTGGTACGAATAGCGCTTTGTATTCGTCACGAGCCCAATGGATTAATATACATACAAGTACATGTATGATATATATACAGATAACCTTTTATACAACAAGAAAAATACACAAGTAATAATACACATCTAACACCCCCTTCAAACTTATAGTAGATCAACAACAATGAAGTTTAGAAAGATAGAAGCTATGCTGGGTTCTTATCTGTGCCTTTGTGAAGAAATCTGTCAACTGAAGTTCTAAAAGCACATACTGAAGAGCAACAACTTAGTCCTGCACTGTGTTCATATGTAGAAAGCATCAACACCAATATGCTTTGTAAACGTATCGTTCACCAGATCTGTAGCAATGCTAAGAGCACCTGTACTGTCAGACAAAATAGAAGTTGAGCAAACCTAGGGTTTTGTTTTTCGTCAAGCCGCTGTTGGTTCTTCTTCCAATCGCTGCCTGACTTTGCTATCTCCAACTGTCGCTCTGATACCATATTATGAATAACGCTTGTATTCATCATGAAGTCAATAGACCAATATATATACAAGTACATGTATGATATATATACAGATAATCCCTTATACAACAGGAAAAATATACAGGTAATAATACACATCTAACACCCCCTCAAACTTATGGTGGATGTGCTGGGCTTTAGTCTGTGCCTTTGTGAAGAAGTCTGCCAACTGAAGTTCTGAAGACACATACTGAAGAGCAACAACCTGGTTCTGCACCTGTGTCTGCATGTAGGAAGCATCAATACCAATATGTTTTGTAAGCTCGTACTTCACCGGATCTTTAGCAATAGTAATAGCATATGTACTGTCAGACAAAAGAGGAGTTGAGCAAATCTAGGGTTTTGTTTTTCCTTAAGCCGTCATTGGTTCTTCTTCCAACCGCCGCCTGACTTTGCCATCTCCAACCGTCGCTCTGATACCATGTTATGAATAGCGCTTGTATTCACCACGAGGTCAATGGACCAATATATATACAAGTACAGGTATAATATATATGCAGATAACCCCTTATACAACAGAGAAAATACACAAATAATAATACACATCTAACAGATCTGAGGTGAAATCAGTTCACAATTTGAGTAGCTAGACATGACTCGTCAGATCTAACAAGATGATCTGTCAAAAAAAAAAAAGATTCAACAGGATGCATATATATGTTGCTGACATCCGGGAACTGACTGAAAAGTTGGCTTATCTGCATGCCCTTCTGGCTTGTTTTTGGACAGCTCCGCATTTATGATAAGGCTTACCTTGTTGCACACAGGTACTGTCGGTTATTTTGAGCTTATGCTAATCAAGGTAAAGATCTGTTAAATTTTGTATTATAGTAAAGAGGTTAAACTAATTAATTCACCTATATTTCTGCATTAGCATAATTCTATTACTAGATCATATTCTGGACACAAATCCTGTCATCTGTTGTGTTTCATATTCTGATTTGGATAGAAAGCTGAGTGAATAGTACTCTCTTACTTTTAGGATTGTGTAGTCTTTCCATGCTGTAGTTCAGACTTCAGAGTTCATTGTGTTAAGCACATTTTTTTTCCATCAATGTTCAGGGCCTGCAGACCATAAACATGGCAGATTTGCTCTGTGATATATGTTTGCTTGTTTGGTCTCTACCTGGGGAAAATGGCGGTTTTGATCTCGTTGCGGAACCTTTAATGTTCTGTCATGGGACCAATCTTATGGCAGAAGAACATACATAGCATCAGGGACAGGGAACACTTGCATGGCCAGTTATGAGCAATCCATGTGATGATGCAAGACCTTTGTTCCATCCAAGGGGTTCTTTGGCCATTTCCTCTAGCTCTGAATTCAATCCACCGGCTGTTTATCAAAATTTACCATTCAGTAATCAGATATTACTCATGCGATATTCTGTAACATATCAGTAATCCACCTTGATCTACACCATCCGAACCTGATTTAACACTTGATATTTGAGTTCTCAATTATCGTATTTTGTTGAGAGCAGTTCGTACTAAGATAAGTTCGCCTTAGTCTTTCTTTTCTGTTTAAATCTACCTCATTTATCTTTTAACATCAGCAAACTTTTCATTAATGACGTACTCACACGTGGTTTTGATTAATATAATGACTTCTTCGAGTATTATTCGTTTGACATCTGTAAATACTAGGCATCTAGAACACGATAAAGACTGCATGATGCAATTATTCAGAGTATTGTCTTGTGATCAGGAGGGTACTATTCCTCATGAGTGACTCATCTTGTTCCCCTAATGTGATTGCATATCAAGAATTATTAGTACTTATTGTCTAATAGGTCTAAAAAAATTATTATTCTCTAATCTTTCTCACAGGTCGGCATGCAGGGTCCCAGGGTTTTTTGCAGGTCCATGTGAGCGCCTCTGGGTTATCATGTGGCCGGAGTTAATCAAAAGGGCCGGGCAGATGCTGCACCCTTGCATGTGCACTTGCATGTGGATTCTTGTTAAACTTATTTGCATGTGTAGTTGTGTACATGTGTCTTTTCTACTATCAGCGCATTTTAGATAGCATAAAATTTTACACTGATTGCATGTGTCTTTACTCATTTAATGTTTGATATTTTTCCCTTTTTTTTCACTTGGCTTTGTTTGTTTTTGCGGGGCATGTTCAAGCATTCAACTAGGCACAGGAGTAAAGACACTTCGAAGATGGTAGGAGGATGCAATAACTGCCATCTGGGTGTGTATCTACAATGAATGCATGATAGGTAGCCGATGCAAGTTGGAACTGAGAGCGATGCAAGTTGGATCTTGGACACGATGGACGAGATGAGACCAAGCCGTATTCAATCCCTCAAGGGTTGGACAGGTATGGAGTAACTCATGGATTGGGGTCCATGTTGCAGAATCTGAAATTCTGAAGTGATTCATTCCACTCCTTTCTCTGAGTTAAGCGTTTGTTTTGTTTTATTATGGTCATGCGAGATGCATGCAATGCGTCCCGCCTATTTAGTGGTTCCACTCTGTTCAATGCTTGATAATCCTAGTTAATTTTATTCCTTTTTCTAAACGAAGATCCTAGTAATTTTTACTCATGTATAGTAGTTTTTTTTTTTTTTGTTTCTCCTTGAGTGCACGAGTGCATCTGCCTTAACTTGAAATTCTGTATACAACCGTCGACGAACTTTTCGCAACTCTTCGAATTCTTCTGAAAATGTCTTGCAACAGCTTGTGGGTTCTCTCAACATGGGGAGAATGGCTGGCGATGAGGGTGGACGGTGGCAATGGAATGAGAGTATGCTTAGCTACTGGAGGGTATGGTCTAGGACCTGATCTTATAGGATTTTTTTTTCTGGTAGCAGCAAGTTGTGATTCGAGTGACAATGCCAGTGGTGAATCCAAAAATACAGGAGTACTTCACATTGAGAATTTAGACACCACAGTTATGGAATCACCGCACATTCTGCCTGCTACTCCTAGACTGTAGCCTGTGTCGGATGTGCTACAGGAGCGGCTGCTACCATGTGATCCTTGCGGGACTAGTGACCGCCAGCCGGTCCTAGAGGAGACACATGTCAACATTGTCAAGGCCCTCCAATTTGAACTCAAAAGATTCACTTTTTCACTCGAGGAAACACATGTCAACATTGTCAAGGCCCCTCCAATTTGAACTCAAAAGATTCACTTTTTCACTCGAGGAAACTTGTATGGATTCATATAACATTATAGCTCTCAAATCCAAAATGCAAAGAAGGATCGTGGATGACCCGATTCTCGGGATCATAAACCCTTCGCAACCGCCTGGGATGTACGATTCTGAAGCAAATAGTATCTCAAGCAAGCTTCCGATTGCAACAAAAACCAGACTTTTATTATACAAAGCTAAGGTTTTAACAACCTGTTTTGACCTAACACGGGCATCCAAGCCCAAACCACAGGTACGCTTGAGCATAGTCGGGACCTAATAATAGTAGTCGTTGCCTTCTGGGGGTCCACCAAAATCTTGCTCACAAGGGTCCTCTGCACTTTCCTAAGTTTCTTCTGTAGATGTTTTGCAAATTGCAAGAATGAGTACTACCACCGTACTCAACAAGCCGCATGGAAATGCTAAATAATTGCATGCAAGGAGTTCAATGGATGGTTAGGGTTTACCATACCTGGCATATGTGGATACACTTTGCATTTAAAACAATTTATAAAACAGTAAAACAATAATAAGTAATAGCATCAGGGGTTTATCAACAAACTCGATTACCAACTTAACATCTCGAAAACTCTACTTACGCCTCTGTACTGGAATCACCCATTAACACGGCTTCATTAACCGGAAGCACGGCTTATTCGAATACCTTTGATTGTTCACTCTGAGTTTCCCAACTTTACCTACATGATATCTCAAGCTCGTACTGTCAAGCTATAAACACGCAACATGTTAGTGTGCGACTGAGCTGAGATAATAAGGCCTTTTCACTGCTCAATCCTTTTTAGTCTCTACACGGTAGGTCGATATCCATACAGCTCGGGAGACCACTGGCCAATGGTGGAATCCGCACTCCGAGGCTGACGGGCCCATACCATTGTATAGTTCAGCGGGTGCCCTATACAGTCCACCCCTGACTCACCCCCATTCCGCGTCGGTCCTATCACACAAGCAACAGTTGACATCTTGTAGATATTCAATCGGATGAGCAGTGTACTAAGCCAGGGAGGAATGACCACGCATGTGGTTGAGCGATTTTCTGTGTCTGTTACTTGGCACAAGGTTCTTGTCCTTACCTGTCATCCAGTGAGGCGATGGCCCAACACCAACTTGTGGCTGTCCACCTCGAGATCTCACTGATGACTAACTTTTAAACGAGTATATTGGGTTGTCCAACTTCCTAGACAATCCTCAACTCTCCACCAAAACCAATTGGCTCAAAGCCAATACTTGCTTTTGATTGATGAACATATTTTTGGTGATGAAGTTTTTTTTATACTATTCTATATAAACTAAATTTGTCAAGGTGAATATGGCCTACAAGAGTTGGGTGGGTTTGTTTGTGGGGTATTTAAGACTTATCTAATTGTCATGGCATTCAAAAGTATTATTTTAATATTCAAAGTATTTGGCACAAGTACAGTAATAAAAGTAATAATACATAGATGAAATGTAGGTTCAAAATGATCAAAGAATGCGACTTGCCTTCTTGCACAAAGCTTTCTGGATACTGGTCTTGTCCGACGTCTTCTGGAGTCTGGTCGTTGAAGTCGTGACCTAACGAGAAGCAATACAATAAAACAATTCAAATAAAATCCGCTGTGAGGACCCCCGAAATCGGATCCGTATCAAGCTAAGTAATTACGCCGTAAACGCAATACTTAACGTGAGACGCACACGATTCCGAGTGACCCGGATATGTGTCACATGCTAGCTCACAAGGATCAGTGGCTAACATGCACATATCCTAGTACACAACATTGCAATCACATCCATACACAATGTACAAGAGTAAAAGAATCAATTACAACCTCATTTAGATAGCACCTTATAGTACAAGGTTGCGAAAGAGGACTGATCGGCCAAATCTAATTAACAAAAATAAATTGCAGCGGAAGATAAACTTAAAATATAAAGGGAATAACCGAGTTGGTATGCCCACAATCCCACAAGCAACCAACTGGAGTTAAAGCCGTTGCACTGTCGTTCTCACACCAATAAATAGACATCTTTAGAGTACAAAGTTGTACTCATGAGACTTTCAAAAGAAATAAGGATGCATGTAAGTATCAAAGGAAGGCTACTACACTAGTCAATTTTTTTTTAGCATAAAGCAAGTTTTGCATATAGATAAACAAATAAAGATTCTAACTGGCCATTTGTAAAACATTTAGAAAACATTTTATAACAGTAAGTAATGATCATCAATGGTATAATCTCCAATTATAATCAACACACGAACATCCCATTCGTGGCAACATAAGATCTAAACAAACTAGCATAAAGATATAACATTTTGACCATAACCCAAACTTAAGTTCCCAAAAGCTAAGCGTATGCCGCTTCCCACAAGTGTTGTCCATAACCTAGGGCGAGGCTATTCGAATAGATTTAGTTACTCTGCGAGTTGTGCGACTTTACCCACACGATATGCATTCCTCTTAATGTCGGCCAACGACTCTTCCATAGGAGTATGGCGAGGTAGCATAACGAGGCGTTACAATATCATGTCCTAACTATCAAACCACCCGAGGACGGTCCTATGGCGAGCATGATCGATCGCTGAACCACAGAGTAAACCCGTTGCGTAAGTAAGTCCCTATCCAACAAGAGACCCTTAAGGGCAATCAAGAGAACAACAAACATGCCCCGCGAGATTGACAAAAGAACAATTAAATACATAACAATAACAATTGTCAATCTCATTGTGTTTTGATAGCTAACACACAACAAATTATTAAGCCAAGCCTTCGCCATTATCGGCGTGTGGTTGCACGTAAGACTTGGTTCATCACACCACGACGGTCCTTAAACACTCGAGACGGGCTACACAATTCCATCACAACAAACAACAATAGTAATTTATCATCAACCTACACCCGTCCAAGTTAAGAACATAAAACACATGACCAACATGTCCACAAACCCCAGATCGAAGATCTGGATACATCCTCAAATCCAACATAATCCAATCCATAAAATCCTCAAAGTTCGTTAAGATTCAATTGATCCATCGGTGATGGACTAGCTCCATCAACCGCTTTCGGCTATAACTACTAGCATGGCTAAGCATCGTTCTACAAACTAGCAAACAAACCCATATAACATATAACCTTAGTCATTCAAGGATAAAAGGGTAATCAACATTCAAAGGAGGGCTAATGCAGCAATTAGGAATTTAACTACTTCTACCCATAAACAAATATTTCAAAATAGCATGCAATTGCGATAATAAAAACTCACACAAAACATTTAAAGATCACTGGGAGCAATATGATCAAGAGGAGGGTGCTCGCACCTTTGCTGTATCACTTGTTCATTCTCAGTTTACAATCATAATACTCTCACGAATATATTGTTATCGTCGAAAACCTAATAAAAGACGATATTGCAATAAATATCAAATAAAGCCAAAAATTCAACATACTCAAAAATGTATGAGATTTATACAGTAGGTAGATTATGATTTTACATGAATTATGGTGAAAGATTCATTCCAATTGGATTTAGTATGTGAAAGTTACGGCGGTTTGAATTTCAGATGTTAATACGCCTTCATTCGGATAATTTAATTATGAGATGAAAATTTGTAGAGTAGTGGTGAGAACATGGATTACATGGATAAATAGGTAATATTATTACAAGTTCAAAACAGTTGAGTTTGCTTCAATTGGAGTTTTCATGATTTAGTTATTGATTTCTGAAGTTATCAGCATTAATAGTGTAAAAATAATTCATTTTGGGATAACTCTCCGCAAAATATAGCTTCTGTAACAGAGGCGAGAGTGAAACCATTTTTAGAAATAAGTTTACTTAAAATAAAAATTATCAAAAGTGGTTTCACTGTTTTTGGAGTTAAAATGAAATAGTTATGTATTTTTGAAGTTAACAGTATTTTTCTGTTATAAAAATATTAGAGTTATAGATCATTCTCCAAAATAATGCTTTCTGCTATAGAGACAAGGTTGAAACAACTTTTAACATAAAGTTCATTAAAAATAAAAATTACCAAAAGTGGTTTCATTAAATTTGGAGTTGATTTGAATTAGATATGGATTTTTGAAGTTACATGATTTTTCAGTGTAACAATAATTCACTACGGAATTTATATTTGCTTTTAATACTTTTAGTACTCGCACCTAGCTAGCCCTAGAGGCTGACAAGCGGGACCGGGGTCAAAGGTTTGACCCGGTCAACAAGGGCTCGGTCTCGGTCGTGACTAACTGAAAACGTATTTCGTGGAATACGTATTCTACTACCAGAACGTGTAAAAACATTCTAAGCATAAAAGGAATACGCTTTTACTCTAACCAAAACATACTTCAGAAATTACACTTCCACTTAACAGGTCGTACGGGCCCATATGTCATAGAGATATTAACCTTCTTAACCAACCATTACGCAAACTAAACAACAATTAGACTAAACTAATTGCTACTGTTTTCGGTCGGTAATCCGACAACAGAGCCGCGCGGCCGTGACCTTGCAGAGCTCGCCGGCGAGGAGGCCCGAGCGCACGAGCAAGGGCAAGCAGGGAGAATAGGGAAGGCTACCTTCCGGTGGTGTCGCCGCAGAGGGGCACGGTGGCGCACGGCGACGAGGCTGAGCGGAGGGGGCCCGGTGCGGGTGCGACGGTGCTTAATGCGGAGGCATCTCGAGGCGAGCTGGATCTAGATTCGGGCTCTGGGAGCTGCTACAACGTCTTCGGTTTAGCGCGGGACCGACGGTTGTCTTCTCCAAACCAGGCGACACTAGGATGCGGCGGTGACAAAGACATGCAAGGCAACGGTCAAGCACCATCGGGCATTGCTAGCACAAAGCACGAAAAGATGCTAGGGACCCTAAGGAAACTCACCGGTGAAGTTGGGAAGCGAGAGGAGCTCTAGAGGATGCTTGTGCGTCATCAATGGCGCCGGCAATGAAGAGCTCAACGTGGGAAGACACCACGAGCAAAAAGAACGACAAAGGACGGTCGGAATAGCTAAAAAGTACCACCGAGATGGTGTAATCCCAAACAATTTGAGAATGGCTTACCGGTTCCGACAAAAGACGGTGAATAGAGTTGTCGACCGACAAATGGGGAAAAAACCAAAATCCAACGATCCTACAACGAAAAGACCAAATTAACGGAGGGTTTCTCTTAATCATGCTCCGAGGCTTGAGATGCCGCGCAAGAGCGCAAGAAAAACTCACCCGAGATGAGAATGACAAAAGTTGACACGGCGGCAAAGCTCAGGGCGTGCTCTGGAGCGCCGAGAGCAACGAGGGTGGGCCGGCAGCTACAAGCAAGAACAAAGCCCCAAATTAGCTGGAATGGAACGGCAAGCAAGGGTAAAGCTAGAGGACTCCATGTTTTCGAGCTTACCCAGAGAGAGGTGAAGAGCTCGCCTCCTTTCCTCGACCACCAGAGGAAAGTGAGGCCGAGAGAGGAGAGGGCGACTTAAGTCCACCGTAGCGACGAACAGAGGCGTGTTAGGCTGGAGAAGCTCGAGGGTTGGTCGGGTTGGGCGGTGGCTCACGCAGCGTCAGAGGCGCTCGAGCTCGGCGCGCGCGTGGCGAGGTGTTTCTGGCGCGCCAACGGGAGGAAGAAGAACTGACGAGCGGGCCGGTTGGCGATGGATCGCGAAGGAGGCTGGTGCGGCTGGACCAACTGGCGCGGTGGAGACTCGGTCGGTAGATCTGGACCGCACGATCACAATCGGACGGTCGATGGCTTTTGATTCCACTGGTGCAGCTAGGCGGTTAGGTTGGACCGCGTGGGTTTGGGTCAGGTGCGGTCGGAACAGAGGAGGGCTCGAGCCCAAGCTACAGTGCTAAGTTTTATTTGATTTCAGTTTGACCGAGAAGCAAATGGGTTTGACCGAGGCTTAAAACATAGAAATAAAATTCTATAAATTCTGAATTAATTCATGGGTGTCCCTGGGATGACCTAGTTCCCAAATAAAATCTAAAAACTTACTGTTCATGATATAATGTGCATAATTTAAATTCAAACTTAGGGTAGGTCAATAATTGGTGTTTGAATTTTCTGAGGGTGCAATTGAGTTCCAAAAATTTGGTAAAAATTATATTTATTCATGATAATTATTCTAGTATTTGAATAAATTATTTCCAATTGATGATCAAAGGTTTTTGTTCCTGTTTTTATTTGGAGTTTTAAATCTGAACTGTATGTTTAATTGGTTTGATAAATTTCCAAGTGCAACAATATATACAATTGTTTCCAAAATGTCATGCATGCTGATAATATGCATACTAAATCCCATTAATTAAATTGGGGATGTTACATCCGCTCGACAAGGAATGAGCTGGGAACAACATGCAAGTAAATAGAACCAGAAAAGAAACACAAAGAAAGTTAGGTGGTGTGAGATGGTAGGAGTTTTATCTGGTGTTTGATTGGATTAAACGGAGCTGAGATTTGGATCCAAGTACAACTAAAATATTGTAAATAGAGAATCCTATAGAAAGGTGAAAAGATTTATTGGGAGTTTGGTATAGCTGATCGGAGTCAAGAATGGGATTTCTGGGCTCGAGATGGTCAAGATAGGCCTCGGGTGTCGAATTAGGGTTTCGGATGAAAAAGTGCCAGATAGTGAATAGTACAAATTTTACTATTCACATCTAAACATGGATTAGTGAATAGTAATAGAATTCACTATGTTGGCTAAAGTACGGTAACCAATATGAACAGTGAGAGGTTTCACCGTTTACGGATTATGAACAGTGTTTTCGGTTTTCTTCGGGTGGATCGTAAATAGCTACTGTACAATGGCCAGTGTCTGGGCTGATTTAAAAGAATTGACAGTGAATGGGTTTTCTGGGTTCGAGGTGGTCAAATTTGACATATAATGTCAAATTAGGGTTTTGGGCGAAAAGGCGTCGGATGATGAATAGTACTATTTTACTATTCATATATGACAATGGATCAGTGGACAATAATGGAAATTACTGCCTTTATCTGAAATGAACAGTAGCTAGGGTTTACTGTGCATTTTCTGAATTTTGGAACAGTGTTTCTATTTTTCGAATGAACAGTGCATTTTTCGGGTTGTGAATAGTGTTTTTGGTTTTTCGGATGAACAGTAAAGGAGTTACTGTGCATTGAACAGTAAAGGGCGATTTCGTTTGAACAGTAAATGTCGGCACATTTACTGTGCAACTTACGGCCAATTTGGCTAAGCCTCAAAGGCCCGACACCCCGCCGCAGCCAGCGCGCGCCACAGCCAGCGCTCGCCCGGGGCAGAGGAGGTGGAGGCCGGCGGCGCTCCGGCAGCTCCGGTGGCCGGCGACGAAGGTGGGTGGTGCATGGAGCATTAGGGAGTCGAGGTGAACCCATTTTGGGGATTTGGGAGGACAGAGGAGGTGCGGTAATGGGGTGGCGGCGGAGGTGGTGGTCGGCCGGGACAGGGGAGCGGCGCTACAGTGGTGCTCCGGGCAAGAGAAGGAGTGCTTGAGCATCAGTGGGCCAAGGGGAGGCCATCGGTGGCTTTGGTGAGGTTTGGGGTGGTGTGTGGCGGCTTGGCGGCGGTGGCCGTGAAGGAGGCGGCGGGGAGAAGCGGTGCCGGTGAGGCTCCGGCGGAAACTGGGCTAGGGGAGTTGGGGGAAAAGGGGCGGGGTGGCGAGAGGAAGCTTTAGCCGGGTTTGGAAGGGGAGGGAAAGAATGGGGAAGGCGAATTTCACCTGAGGCTCGTCGGGGAAGAAAGGGGAGGCGGCGGCGATTCTCGAAATCCGGTGACGAGAGGGCAAGGGGAGGTGGTGTGGTGGGAGGTGGTGTGGTGGGAGGTGGAGATGAAGGCGAGCCGGAGGTGGCCTTTTACAGGTCGGGAGACGGCGGTTGCGCTAGGAAGGCGGCGGGAACAGGGAGGCGGTGGAAGCAGGGCGCGACGGCGACGTGGTTGGCGGGGAGGAGATTGCGCCGGGCAGGGGCAAGGTGGCGGGGTGAGGTGGCGGCGGCAAAGGCGGTAGAAGCCGGTGGAGGCGGTGCGTGGCACGGGACGGGAGGTGGCACGACGGTCAGCGATTGCGGCGCGAGGTGGCTCGGGCGGGCGCTGGTGATGGCGTCGGGAGGAAGGAAGAAGAAGGCGCCAGGAGAGAAGGCGCCACCGGGCAAAGAAAGCAGGAATGCCGGAAAAGGAAAGCGGAAATTCAAAAGAAAATTTCGAATTGGGAAAGAATTCAAAAATCCAACAAAAACTTCAAAAAGTTTTGAAAATCCAAATTTTCGGGTTATTTCAATCTACCCCCCTTAAAAAGAATCTCGTCCCTGAGATTCACTCAAAGCTAGGGATAGATTGGAAAATCACGCTGCATTTTCGATTCCTTTTTCCATATTGTTCTTTTTGTTGCAAGATTCTCGGAGGGTAGCTTTCGGACAAAAACCAATACTGATCTTAAATGAAAAACATACCGTCAATGACATTTGTAACTTTTGCAGCTTCATTGGTAGTGACATAATTGATTTTGCCCTGACTTGGTCCTGTTGTTGGTCTTCCTTCTCCTGAAATTCGTTCTAGTCTTCTTAACCTTTCTTTGGATCGTAGCATACCTCCTTTGTTGGCTTGTAGTGCTGGTCGTGTCCTCTTGATCTGTGATTGACTTTTCCCTTGAGCTTTGGCTGCTTCTGCTGGCATATGTTTCAATGGGCATTAAGACTTGAAATGGCCTGGTTGTCCACAATGGAAACAGTTTATTGATTTTTGTGGATATTGACTTTTTGCTTTAGCCTTGGCTTCCTCTGATGGCATACTCCTCAAGGGGCACTGATATTTGAAATGGCCTAGTTGTCCACAATGGTAGCAGTTTAATGGTCTTTGTGGGCATTCTCTTTGGTGGTGATTTTCTCCACAAGTGTAGCACTGAACGGTGGCTGACTGATTCATATTGTTTTGGGGTCTTGGAATTGGATTGATAATTGGTATCTGCTGAGATTGCACTGGTGATGTTGTCATCATTCTTTTTCTGGGTGCAATTGGTTGAGGTGTCATTTGCATTGCTCTTCTTTTTCTGATTTCTTGTAATTCTGTTCTGGCTTCTTCTGAAATTAACAGTTTATTCACCATAGCTGACAGATCTTTGAAATCCAGGGCTGAAATATGATATTTTAGCGACTTCTGTAATCCTTCAGAAAATTTTTCCATCTTTTTCTTTTCAGTGTTAACATCATCTGGGGCATATCGGGCCAGATAGTTGAATTGATGTAGATATTCTGTCATAGTACTTCCTCTTTGATTGAGGGCAAGAAACTCTCGACGTTTGGAGGCAAGCACGCCAGTGGGGACGTGTGCCGTATGAAATGCTTCCTTGAATTCTTGCCATGGTATCTCTCTTCCAGGGTGGAGTGTTTGGTGATTCATCCACCATGCCGCAGCTTGTCCTTGTAGCTGATGGGATGCAAAAAGAGTCTTCTCTTGATCTGTGCATTGGATAGTGTTTAACTTTCTTTCCATATCCCGTATCCAATCATCTGCTGCTAGGGGTTCTGGTGCAACTGTAAAGGTTGGTGGTCTTGTTTTCTGAAAATCTGCCCATCTTGATCCTGTGGTGGTTCCTCCATTCATTGTTCCCAAATGAGGTCCTGATGATACTGGTGATCTGGTAGCTATCTGTTCCAGGAGTCTAGTGTGTTGTTCCATCATCCTAGTTTGATTCTGTTCAGCTTGGTATCTGTTCCTTTCCATTATGGCCATGACTTCTGCCAAACTTGGTTGTCGTCCTGCTGATTCAGCCTCATTGTTGTTGATGTTTTCAGACATCTTGGGAATGTATTTCTGCAGCGATTTTGACCAAATACAGATAGGTGAGTAAGATCCAGATTTAAGGTAAGTGGAGAAGGATTAAGGTAACATTTAAGACGAAAAGAAGGAATTGAATTTTGACAAGGATGATATACAGATACTGATAGAAAAACAAACTATCAATAAATAACATAGCTCAGTTATTTATACGAGCTGTATACGTACTACTTAGAGTACATAATACAACTTGTGTTACAATCAAAAGATCGTCTACTTAGGGTTTACTCTATTTAACACTACTCTAGCGTATTCTAAACACTGCTTCTCCTATACAGCAACTTCTGGAGAAAAGTTGAAATTAGTTAAGAGAGATAAATCTTTTATAAAACAAATCAGGGTTTTGTAAATCTAAGTTTAGATAAGATAGCAATAGAAGGGAAAGACAGCAATAATACTTATATTTTTGTTTTCAAAAATTCTTTTATAATTTTTCAAACTAGGATTTTTTAAGGTCTTCACTTCCTAAGTCCTAAAACCAACTTAAGGTCTCAACTACGGTCAAGCTATGCTCTGATACCACTCTGTGACAGCCCCGATTCTCGGGACCGCTAAACCCTTCGTAACCGCCCAGGATGTACAGTTGCGAAGCAAATAGTATCTCAAGCAAGCTTCCGATTGCAACAAAAACCAGACTTTTATTATACAAAGTTAAGGTTTTAACAACCTGTTTTGACCTGACACGGGCATCCAAGCCCAAAGTTAATATAATACAAAACAAAAGAACTTCAAACCACAGGTACGCTTGAGCGTAGTCGAGACCTAATAATATAATGTCAAATTAGGGTTTTGGGCGAAAAGTCGTCGGATGATGAATAGTACTATTTTACTATTCATATATGACAATGGATCAGTGGACAATAATGGAAATTACTGCCTTTATCTGAAATGAACAGTAGCTAGGGTTTACTATGCATTTTCTGGATTTTGGAACAGTGTTTCTATTTTTCGAATGAACAGTGTATTTTCGGGTTGTGAACAGTGTTTTTGTTTTTTCGGATGACCAGTAAAGGAGTTACTGTGCATTGAACAGTGAAGGGTTGATTTCGTTTGAACAGTAAATGCCGGCCCATTTACTGTGCAGCTTACGGCCCATTTGGCTAGGCCTCGAAGGCCCGACGCCCAGCTGCTTGAGCCGCGCGGCCACAGGCCCACGCGCTCGCCCGGGGCAGAGGAGGTGGAGGCCGGCGGCGCTCCGGCAGCTCCGGTGGCCGGCGACGAAGGTGGGTGGTGCATGGAGCATTAGGGAGTCGAGGTGAACCCATTTTGGGGATTTGGGAGGACAGAGGAGGTGCGGGAATGGGGTGGCGGCGGAGGTGGCGGTCGGCCGGGACAGGGGAGCGGCGCGGCGGCGCTACAGTGGTGCTCCGGGCAAGAGAAGGAGTGCTTGAGCATCAGTGGGCCAAGGGGAGGCCATTTGTGGCTTTGGTGAGGTTTGGGGTGGTGTGTGGTGGCTTGGCGGCGGTGGCCGTGAAGGAGGCGGCGGGGAGAAGCGGTGCCGGTGAGGCTCCGGCGAAAACTGGGCTAGGGGAGTTGGGGGAAAAGGGACGGGGTGGCGAGGGGAAGCTATAGCCGGGTTTGGAAGGGGAGGGAAAGAATGGGGAAGGCGAATTTCACCTGAGGCTCATCGGGGAAGAAAGGGGAGGCGGCGGCGATTCTCGAAATCCGGCCGGCTCCGGTGACGAGAGGGCAAGGGGAGGTGGTGTGGTGGGAGGTGGAGATGAAGGCGAGCCGGAGGTGGCCTTTTATAGGTCGGGAGACGGCGGTTGCGCTAGGAAGGCGGCGGGAATAGGGAGGCGGTGGAAGCAGGGCGCGGCGGCGACGTGGTTGGCGGGGAGGAGATTGCGCCGGGCAGGGGCAAGGTGGCGGGGTGAGGTGGCGGCGGCGAAGGTGCTGGAGGCGGTGCGTGGCACGGGACGGGAGGTGGCACGGCGGTCAGCGATTGCGGCGCGAGGTGGCTCGGGCGGGCGCTGGTGATGGCGTCGGGAGGAAGGAAGAAGAAGGCGGTGGGAGAGAAAGCGCCACCGGGCAAAGAAAGCAGAATGCCGGAAAAGGAAAGCGGAAATTCGGAAGAAAATTCCGAATTGGGAAAGAATTCAAAAATCCAGCAAAAACTTCAAAAAATTTGAAAATCCAAATTTTCGGGTTATTTCAGTGACCATGTTCCTGTAGAGACTAGGCATGTGAATCTGATAAGTCTTACTCTTTCTTTCCCCCATGTTCATCAGTCGCCTGCAGATGTCACAGCCTTTGTTACAATTACAGCCATGTTCGGCCCCTGCGACGAACATGTATGTTATGACTATATTGTCCTCTCATCTCAGTCAGTTATTGCAATCATATCAACAAACGAGCCATCTCAGTCGACTTTAGGTTTAGGGTTTGTTTGGCCGACTTGTTTTGGTCCCATCCGATCCTGTTTGGTTTGGGTTTGGGTTCGTTTTTAAAAACTGCAAGTTTCTTCTAGCTTTCTCTCTCCAAAAACTCCCTCTCTGGATTGCCGCCCACTTGAAATTGCGGATATCAGGATGGAAGGAAAAACTAAAATAGTAAATTGTGTTAAATAACATGGTCATCGCAGTGAGATAATCAATCCAATCACCAATACGAGATAATAAACAGAGAGATAAAAGATAGAAACACAATATGGAGGAACCTCTTTATTCATTGATCGATCTATTTCTGTGTATAGGGAGATTCTATTTATAAGACTAAAACCCATCAGAGGTAGTTTCAGTATTATGTCCATCTACTCCTAATCGAGGGTTTCTTAACACCCCATTGGGCAAATACCGCGTCATACACATGTCTCATTAAAAACTCCTCTCAAAAACCTAGTAAGAAAAAAGGGATTAGAGAAAATAGTACATTGCATCCCCAAAATGTATTGCATTGTTTCCTCGTTAAAAACTTTATGTGAGAAATCTTTAGGGAAAACTCACTAAGGGAAAAAGAGTGCAACCTCTTTACCTTCTGAGTTAATCTTCAAAATTAAGGTAAAACTTCAAAACCTTAAGTGAATTATGATTTAAGGAATTCTCCTCCTGATTCCTGCAATTCTCCAAGCTGCTTCATTCCAATACTACGAACGCATCGTTGGAAACTAGACATAGGCAAAGACTTAGTGAATAAATCAGCCAAATTTTTATAAGATCTAGTTTGCAGGATCTTCACTTCATCGTTCTTCTGGAATCCATGAGTATATAAGAATTTGGGATCAATATGCTTCATGATATTACTTTTAACATAACTCATTTGCATTTGTGCCACACAAAGCAATATTATCTTCATGGATAATTGTGGGGGTATCAACAGTATTAATGTCACATTACTTCTGGATATGATCACAAGTCTGAGTCAAACACATTCACATGGAACTTCATGCAGTGCAATAATTTCTGAGTGATTGGTAAAAGTTGCTACCAAGGTCTGTTTAAATGGCCGCCAAGAGATGACTGCGCCACCACAAGGTAATATAAATCTATTCTGGAATTTTGCACTATAGAGATTTGACAGATGTCTTCAAGATTTAGTCGTGACCATCCAGATTATACATGATCTTCATGATCTTTGCATTGTTGACCAACTAGATCTAAAATGTTAAGTATTAAAACCTTCAAGGTTAATTTAATCAGTAATCATCGTATCAACACCTTCTAGACTTGATTAAGATTTTCAAAATCTCAAATATGACCGTTAGCGTTTAGTATATACTCCCTTGGAGACAACTTTCGCTAAAGTATTGTTGCTCCAATGTCTTTCATATATTTTTTGAAAATGAATATAAGCAAGAATATTGTGATCAAATTTACTAGATTATCACGATGGAGAGTCTTATATCTTTCTAACTAAGTTGAGATGGCAAACCAATGTTTCTGCTACTAAACGTCTGTTTATGTTTAGCTTTTCTGAATTTTGGGTTCAGTTCAATCTTCGTTTAAAGATGGACTCAGTACAAGACCAATTGCTACATTCCAAAGATTTAATTGCGCTATGACAAAACATAACAAATCAAACTTTTTGACGTCAACATATATGACAGGACCAGTGCAGCAACAATCAAACATGGCAGATCTAAGTAAAGCTTTAGGGCACAGGATATTGAGATTAATATTATTTTATTTTATCAAAACTCACATACGTATAAACGTGCACCACATAATTTATGTTCATTCACTACACATACATGTCGTGGCATGTATGGTGATATCCGATCGATTTCGTTTTAATCCGCACCTGAAACAAGATGAGGGGTTACAATCAAATGAGAACAATCGTCCACTACTATACAGCAGCAGCAACTTAGGGCGAAGAGAACAGCGGGAGGGGAAGAGATGGCGATGATCCGTGGGCGGTGACAATCCCGCCGCCACCTGCTTGGCTGCCGCTGATTATGGCGAAGAGAAGAAGCGCGCGGGGAACAAAAGGAGATGCGACGTGTGTTCTATAATTGTAACTGATTGGATGACATGGAGCTTAAAAATTGGGCCGTCAAATTGCAACGTATTGAAAGATTAGATGGTGTTATATATATGCAAAAAAAGAAGAAGATAATACCTGATGTTATGCAACGGAGGTATTCGGTGGTGGAAAGCGCAATTTACTGAAACAAAAACAAGATCTTTTGAGCCAAATCCAGGATGCAACCAGCAAAATTCTCGAAGAAGTTTCAACAACCTGAAGCATCCGATTTCCACGTCAATACTCGTTGATCTGGAGAATCAAACACCGCCGGCAAAATCCCAACAGCCATGAAGAATCTTGTGAAGCTCCCATGGCCCAGGCAACATGGCACAGCACTCGGTGTGGCGAAATAGGGGATTGCAAAAAAGGAATCACAAGTTCACAACACGGCCACGGCCACATCTCATATGGCAGATTAGCTAGATAAGCCAAACGAATAAACCACTAAGCAACGTAAGGTGCATTGCAAGCAATGTCTTGGTATCACGTATCTAGCCAATTCAATAAATTTAACTTTGCAACATCATACTACCATATGTGTATCTTAAAACTTTTAAAGTTAACCATGGAACAACATAATTTAAAGCACAAGGAAAAGGTCCACAACACGCAGTTACACGCTTCCACTGCTTCAGCAAGGCAGTAAAAGCTCAGGGTTTTAAGATTTGGGCTTCACTTCCAGAGCTTCCGTAGGGACATGTTCTTTTCCGTGTCTTTCTTCATCACCTTGGCCACCGCCATCTCGAAGTCCTCCTGTGTTACATGAACCCTCCTCTCCCGGAGAGCAAACATTCCAGCTTCTGTGCAGACCGCCTGAACATTGAAAATGCAAACCAGAGTGAATTACTTCACATCAACACAAGGTGCAACGTACAAATAGCTGATGTTGTGGATACGGAGCTGATTTAAATACATCAGCATGCACTAAGGAATATGAAGATCCTATTCTTTGATGTCACAAACATGATAGTGATTCCAAGCAAAAGAACACGAAGTTTTGTCAAACTTTTGCACATACACAAAGCTAAGTTATATGTAGTGGATTTGATTGCCTTATCATGCGTATATGTAGTGGAATTCTAGACAGAACATTCTGCTTGTGTTTTCACACACACTGAATGTAGGGCAAATTTTTTTATGTCAATACTGTCAATCTACCATTATTGTCAGGGCAGCACAATCGGATTCAAACTTCATTACTGCCTCAACAAATAGCTCAATTAAGTCCAGACAGTTAACGAATTCTGTTAGGCTCTTAAAATCCTAATTACTGACCTCACCTTGATAGTAATTTTAACTACATGGACAAAAATGGAATGGATCCCAGATGTGAATCATGCATTCAGAGGTCCCAGAAATGTCTCAGCAGGAGACTGCTAGTGCTATGTGAGCATGCTTCTCAACCCTTAAGGCTCATCATGTGCATGCGTGCAATATTCAGTTTGGAAGATACTAAAAAAAAGGCTAAATATAAATTTCTGCTTTAATAATCAGATACGCAATAAGAGGGACCAAAAAAGGCAAAAAGTAAAAAAAAAAAGTTGAAATGTGGGGTAGCACATAGTTTATCAGAGATGTAAGTAGAAACTATACAAACCTTTAGCTCAGCTCCTGAGGCCCCATTCATTTTTTCCGCAATCTTTTTCAGATCAATACCACGCATCAAGTTCATTTTTCTTGAATGAATCTTCAAGATATCAAAGCGTGACTGAAGGGGCAAAAGATTAAGCACATAGTCAGCACAAGCGATCGTGCAAAATCAACGCAAGCATTATATTTTAAGTTATGCAGCACGTACATCCTCATTAGGATTTGGAAATTCAATCTTCCTGTCTATGCGGCCAGGCCTCAGAAGGGCTTGATCTAAGATGTCTATCCTATTTGTTGCCATCAGAACCTGCATGAAACATTTAATACATCACAATACTGCTCCTTCACATATATGAAGCAGCACACAGAAACATCGGAGATTAAGCATACCTTAATTTTGTTTGATGCTTCGAAACCATCAAGTTGGTTTAGAAGCTCGAGCATGGTGCGCTGCACTTCACTATCACCGTTGCCGGTTCCAGACTCCATTCTAGCAGATCCAATGGAGTCTATTTCATCCATGAATATAATGGATGGTGCATGCTCCCTGTAATAAGTTAATCAAAATAATTAAGCCTACATTGAGAACAGAGAATGTATATGTGGAACTATATTTCAAGTCAAGCAAATAATGCTTCAGCTATAATAGAAGAAATCCTGGACTCCTTTACTCAGCTTACCTAGCCATAACAAAGAGTTCACGAACCATCCGGGAACCCTCACCAATATACTTTTGAACCAATTCAGAACCAGACACTCTGATGAAGGTACAGTCAGTGTGATGAGCAACTGCACGTGCCAGTAATGTTTTTCCTGTGCCTGGAGGTCCATAAAGGAGGACACCCTGAAAAAACAAGAGTAAATCTTTTTTGTTATACACAAAAATTGAATCAATTAAGATAGTCTTGTAAAAAACCGAACCTTTGGTTGGGCAATTCCGAGGCTCTCAAATAGCTCAGGATGTTTGATAGGAAGCTCAATGACCTGAAAATTGAGTTCATGAGTCAGAATGTGTAAAATGTGATGCAACGATAGTGCATTGAAGTTCTACACAAACCTCTTTGATCTCTTTAATTTGCTGATCAAGACCTCCAATCATATCATAAGTAGAATCAGGAACCTTCTCAACCTTCATAAGATTAACCAATGGATCGACTTTGCTTGGCAGGATCAAATGGAGCATATAGCTATCATTTCGAAGAGCAACTCTTGTTGAAGGTGTGATCTTGGTAATATCAATGCTCTTATCAATATCGACCACGTATTTTCCTTCTGGATGCACCTGAACAATTGCATTTGAAAAGTTAATAACACTGCAATAACCAAAGTTAACACTTCCATTTAGAACATCCAGGCCAACAAATCCAAATTGCTAGATGAAAATCATGATCAGAGAGAGAACAGTCACTAAGCCATTAAAAAATATCAAATAAAAAAATAGCACATTTCATCATACAATCACAGCCAAGGATAAAAAAACCAGAACCGGTTGAAATCCCGGCCGGCATTCAGTAACAGTAACCGGCCGATTACTGGAAAACCTGAGAAAAAACCGGATGAATTTCGAAAATTGAATTTTGTATTGAAGATTTTGAAAACCGGTTACCGCCCAAAAACCGGTCAAAAAACCGGAAAAACAGAGAAAATCGGTTATGGGTAATTAGCAATTGGAATAATACAAATATTAATTAGAAAGTGTTTAATGAGGTACATATTTAGCTCATATGAAGTCCAAACCAACCGGAACAATAATTCAAGTATATTTAGCTCATACAATAGGTAATCTAGCACAAAAAAAGGCCTAAACCAACCTAGGAAGTGCATTATGTAGTCAAAAACTTAAATTTGAATTTGTAAAATTTTGGCAAGTTACTGTTCATCCCGGTCTCCATCAGGATTTCCGGTAACCGCCGGGATTTTGATCCCTGATCACAGCCATAAGCCCATGTATTCACAAAGAAATATACTAGATATCGGGAAGCTCTTCTGAGCTTGTCATATTACAATAACACGAGTTTAATATCTGGAGTTCCATGAGTTCTAAAACCCTCCTTTTACGCAGAGTTGGCTATAAGAAAAGAGAATTTTCATGGGGTATTATTCAATTTCACAAGTTGAAATAAACTAGGAATCATAAATATCACAGATAAAGTATTACTTTGGTCATTTTTCTTTACTTGTTAGTTCTTTACTTCTTTTCAGTATATGGAAGAGACATGAATGTATGCTTTTGCGAATAATGTTTGTTCTTGGTAAGCGTCTGCAGCTTCATGATGACGTGCAGTACAAAAGTCACCAGTTTCCATACAGATATAGAAGAAAAATTAAAATAAGCTCAAGTTTACGAGTTTTGCGGACAAATTGATCTTAAAATTTAATCCTGGTCTCCCAAAAGCTCATTGTTAGGTGTCACATAAACAAAGAAAGCAGCTGATCACTCTTTCTCACTGTGTCAAAACTATGCTTTTAACTAATCTGAATAAGTGATAAGCCCGACTAATAGAGGGTCCACTGATTAGATCTTACACCTATGACCTTTGTCATAAAGGTAAAGTACTGATAGTAGAAGACAATGTGTAATAGAAGAAACAAAATTACCTTCACTAGAACCTTTGATTTGCCCATGACCTTCACCACCTCACCAACATACGAGCCAGGTTCTTGAAGCAACTGTAGCTCTTCCCTAAGCATTCTAACTGCAAAATCAAAATTGCGAGAAAAATTAAGAGGAAAATGGTAAAAGGAATATTAGAATATAGCACATGCAAAAAGTAGTGACACTCCTTGTACCGAGATCAGAAGAGTAAAGTAGATCCTTAATACAGGCATCATGCTACAAGCCGATATTCCTATACTGCTATTGCTATACATCATTGTGAAATGAAAAATTGCGAGCACCGGAAGATCACCAAATCAATTTCACATTCCCAATGTTCAACAAGAGGTGAGTTCAGTTTTGGATTCTTGTTATCAGGATTGTGCATTAGACAGTCAAAATACCACAAATTTCTCATAATGAAAGGCAGCTGTGAAAAATAATGGATGGTCTCAGAAGGATTTAGCAACCAAAAAGAAGGATTGAAGGCATAAGGAAAGGCAGTGTAGAACAGCATCGCAAGAAAAATACGGGAAATACCACTAGGCATCAAAATGCAGTCAGGCAACAGACAGCATGTACACAGTTTGCATAATTCAATATCAGATTTGGTATCCAACCGCAGTCAAACAATAGTTACCATGCACATGATATGCAATTCAACTGAACACTGGACTAGTCAGCCTGCTGCTTAAACGTCTAAGCACGCACAACTAAAGCAGAGTGTCATTCCATCTAACACAAATCAACAGGTCATCATTCAAATACTAGATAATTTGACATAAAAAAAATCTCAAAATCAGCATGGGTAATCATTGACTGCTCTACAGCGTAACTAAAAATCGTGACTTTTTTTTGGAATTTTCCAAATGAATAAAATGGTTGGAATTTTGCAGAGAGTAAGCTAGTGTTCCACAAACGCGATCCAATAGCAACCGCACAAAGCCGCGCGTGAGAGCCACGACGATTACTAGGGTTTGTGGGGAGGCTATGTGAAGAACCGAGCATGGTCACCTCGGGAGTTGAGGTCGTTGCGCTGGGCCTCGAGGCGGTTGAGGTTGTGGGTCTTCTGCCGGATCTGGAGCTGCAGCTCGTGGATGTGCTGCAGGTAGTACTGGCGCAGCCCCTCCCCGCCGCCGCTGCCCCGCCCCTTCGCCCCAGCCGCCTCATCGCCGGAGGCGGTCGGCGGGGCCTTCGAGATGTCCATCGCCACTGTGGCCATCGCCGACTCGCTGCCTGCCGGCCGGCTGGGGAGGAGATGGGACGCCGGCCGCTCGGTTTCGTCTGGTTTCTTCTTGCGGTGGACGAAAGCTTTCGGCTCGGCCGGGAAGTGAATTTGCTTGTTGGGTTGGGTCTCGTCTGGTGCTCTTGGTCTTGGGCTTGGGTTCTTCTTATAAGGGCTTCTTACAAAGTTGGTTCCTCCAAGGGTAGGAACTCGCTGGTAAGTGGGAGCAGGCCAAGAGCATCAACAATAGTCTACGTCTTTTATTATTAAAAGGTGAATACATCAGCATTTAGATAATATGTAGGAGAGAATATGAACTTATTTTTAGATAAAGAAACAAGTAAGTTGTTGATAGCATCTACAATAGTCTATTTCACTTGTTACTAAAAGATGGATACATCAGCATTTTGATGATATGGAGGAGAGATGGTAGAGAGAGAAGATGAGATTGTTTCTAGATGAAAAAATAAGCAAATTGTTGATATCAAGATACAAGGAACAACAAAATAGCTATTGAAGACTTGGTTGTTACCTAAAAACGCGTTTTGTTGATATCAAGAATCATCGTGCACACTTGTAGCAATTAAAGTTAGATATAAGTTTAAGAAACAATTCATTGGAAGGCTTGTTACTTTTTATTAGATTGAGTACTCTCTCTCCTCTTAGTAACAAACTAAGAAACAAACTATTGTTGATGCTCTGATACCAAGACACAACAAACAACAAAATAGCTATTGAAACTTGCTTATTACCTAAAAACATGTTTTGTGTATAGCAATTAAAGTAGGAATTAAAATATTAGATACAAGCTCAAGAAACAATCTATTAGAAGACTTGTTTCTTTTTATTAGATTAAGTATTCTCTCTGCTCTTAGTAACAAGCTAAAAAATAAACTATTGTAGATGCTCTAATGGACGTTTGAATTTCGCACGAATTTTTAGAAATTTCGTATGGAGTGGTTCAGTTTCTGTAGGAATATGAGAAAAATCCCATGTTCCATACAAGGCTTTACAGTTAAAATATTTAAATTTCTATATGAAAATTATTAAAAACTTACCTGGTTCGTTCCAACCTCTAAAGTAAAACATCTATCTAACCAGCTCTGTTATTTTTAGGTCATTTAGGCCCTGTTTGGTAGAGCTCTAGATTCTAATTTTCCAGATTCTGCTCCTGATTCTCTAAGAATCCACTTCTCTGAGAATTTGGAGTTGTCTGTTAAAAGCGTTTGGCTGGTAGATTGGCTCCAAAAACCATACGGTCAGGATTAGAGGCAAATAGACCATGTTACCCCTAGTTGTAATATTTCAATTGTATTTGTGTCTTACTCATATGTATTTGTATACAAATTATAGAATGCCCCCCCCCCAAAATTTGTTAAGACCATATGAATCTGTATACATTGTATTTGTACACAATGCTAGGTAATATTGCATTTACACTTCATGATGGATTATAACTGTTGACAAATAATGAATTGACGCACAACCATTGATTATGTACAAATAATACAATGTTTAAGCGAATACTTTTGTAATGCAATACAATGCAGTCACGAGCATGTCCCCTCGTCGAAGCTGTACTGTTGAAGCAAATAATTGCCGTTCAATTTTTGCACTGAGAGTATAAGCAAATTTTGTACTGTCCACGCTGCGACAGGAGCAGTTTCAATTCCAATAATTGTAGAATGCTAATAGCAAATCTGCTGGCATGCTAGTAGTTGCAAGAGTAAATTTCGCACTTGACAGTGAAAGGCAAGAGACACAAAAGCACAGACCAAACTTGATAATGAACTTATCAAATGACATTTATATGATCACAAAAAATGTCCCAGATCCACGTCTTGATTTAGATACACATAACAGCGGGCCATATCACAGATCCACATCTTGATTTAGATACACATAACAGTGGGCCATATCACAAGTGGAGTTTACACATGTGCTAATGAGAGCTCTTCTCCTTGCAACCTCTACTTTCTAAGCCTCTCAAGCTCCTTCACCATCTGCCAGTGCTCCATGGAAAGACTCACCAAAGGTTGAAGCCACTATTTGTGCCATTGTTAGCCATCTGCAGACCAGCATAAGCAAAGACTACATGAGCTAGTTGGGGGAGGTGGGGTGATCCCTCCTTCATTTGTCTAAGGTACATGGTAGATTACAAATATCTACGCATTCAGCGATGACAGGTAGATCAAGATGGTTGCTCTAGAATTCGGTGTCGAAGCAAGATGTCATCACTTTCGAAACAATTGACTGTGCAAAAGGTATATAGCTTAGACTGTACCTGCATACATCAACAATTGTAACCAGAATCATCGTTCTATCCCACTGTTTACAACACTAATTTTATGTGGTTGCACAACACCTCTGTAGATCAAAAAAATGTTTCAGCCCTACGTGATATGATGAGAACCCATTCCTTTGGCAAGATACGATATCATTTACTCATGACATGTATAGACATACACTATGATACATCTTTGGGTGGCTGTCTGGCTGGGAATGTTGGTTGATACTTAATACTTAAGACAACACAACAACACAAGGAGCTAAAAACTAATAAAGGTTAATTACACACAGGAAGACCGAGGACTTGGAGAGGTTATGAGTGTGGTTGGATAGAGATTATTCAAATATCAAGATAAACATGTCAAAAATTCAATCATTGAAAGAGACTCAACTTACCAAACAAGGGCGCCAAATTCCAAAACGATGGCAAGTAGAGTCAGTAGCTTGCTGTGAACCTGTTCAGAAAAAGAAGAGAGATTTAGTTGATTTGTATTTAAAATACAAGCATGACGCAATCCTATGCCTACTGGAATTCAAAATTCATTTTACTTACATAGAGAGCGCAGAATATAGCAATTATGATGCTTGCAATGTATATAGCAGTGGCATATATTCGCGCAGAATCAAGCATCATATCGAATTGCCTTTTGGGACCTATAAGAAATGTTGTACTGCCAAACAAATGATCCCATCATTAGTTGACATGAGGAAAAACTTCGAGAGGCTTATAAAGATAAATACCTAGTCAATAAAAGCTGCTTGAACATTACAGAGAGCATATGAATATAGTATCTTACAAAGGTAATTGTCATGGTGGATATATCATGCGATGCAAGAATGAGGACTGGTAGCTGTTGTATGTTGCAAGGATGTTACACTGCTTCAATGACTGAATGATTTTTTTACAGTTTCTAAGCACAAATATCATCATATGAAAAGGTTCAGAAACCTTTTTAAAAAATGAAATGAAATAAAAGAGCTTAGGGAACAATGTTACAAAATGCTTAATTATTCACCTTGACCTATTATCATTAACAAGATTGTTGTCAACTTGTCGCCACTTTGGTGAAACATGTCAACAGCAGCAATAAGTAATTATAAACAATCTTATCTCGAATTGAGACCAGAGAGCGACAACTTGACAATTTGAATAATATGAATAAACTTGGAGGTAAATAACATACTGGAGTCAAAATTGTTAGATAAAATGTGGATGATTGTTCTACCTACAAAAAGTTCTACTAAAAGTACCCCATATGGGAATTTATACTAAAAACCTCTACACATAAGATAGGGAAACTCACCAAGAAAGTGCATGTCAAACCGCGACCAAGCATATCGCTGGCAACCGCATGACCTCCGGGCGAAAAGGCCAAAGAAGCACAAATTTCGGTTCCACGACATGACCATCATATCCATAGTAAGAACAATTAAGCGTGATCTAGTGACTAGCGCAACCGCATTGCCTGTAAAAATTCTATCGTGACTTGTCCCTCAATTTGTCGCTAGTCCCGGACAAAGGCAAGAACTCGGCGCTAGATCGCTTCTTGGCGAAGAAATCGCGCGGCCACGAGGTTTGCGGGCGGATCTGGTGGAGACACGCTCCTCACCTTAGATCCGAGAGGTAGCGGTAGAGGAGGAAGGGAAGGAGGGGCCGGAGAGGGGAGAGGAGGCGGCTTGCACAGGTGGTGGTGAGGTGCGATGGCGGTTGATTTCGTCGAAGGATCGCTCCTCGGCGGCGGCGCGGACTCTCGTCGACCTCCATGCCCACCAAAGATCTTGGCCCGCTCCAGCGCCCGCATCTTGTCCATGCCGTTCTCCAGTTGCGGTACAGGCGACAGAGGGCTCGCCGCTGACGAGCGACCGGTGGAGGCGGGAGCGGAGGATCCCAGCGAGGGCCGAGGGGAGATAGATCGCCGGTTGGTCGCGGTTGTCTTCTCCAGGCGGTGCACCCGGATCTGGCGGCGGTGCAGTGGAGGACCGACGGGGAGGAGGTGGCGGACGGAGGCGGCGCGGGAGGAGGCGGCTTGCTCGCGTCGGTCGTGAGGAGAAAGAACGAAGAAACTGGGAGGTTTGGGGGGGTAATCGGATGGCAATGGGCGGGTAAATAATTAGAACTTCAATGGGTATTTTTGCTCTATCAAGTTGGATTCTCAGGAGAATCCAAGGAAAGGCTGCTTCTCTTCGCTAGTGTATTTTTGAGACTGCTCCACGTGAGAATCAGAATCGAGTGCTTGTGAGAATCAGGGTGTTTGGTACAGCTCCACAAGAATCAACTGAGAAGCTAGGAGTAGAAGCTGTACCAAACAGGACCTTAGTTTCTTAGGAGAAATGCGTTGCAATTTCGTATGAGCGTTGAGTGTTGTGTATGCTCTCTTCATCCTTCCCACTTACCCATCATGTCATTAACTAGTTGCATCTGAATTTCATTCTACTATACACTTATACAGTAAGACACCGTCACTGCTACCAATGATGTTTGCATCCCCTTATTACCTCTAACCTTTTGAATTCAACGCAAATTTATATTCCAAGATGACTAAAAAATGAAACACGACAGGATCTTTTTTTTCCTTAACAAGAAACCATTGGATCTAGATCCAACGTCACACTAGACAAAACCATATATTGATATATCTTCCCCCCCGGCTCACCCTAAAGCCCCATTTGCAGCGTCAGCAGTGCCTTCCTTATCGGTGAATGGTGACCGAGAGGACATTTGGATCCTTGGCTAGGCTCAGGATAGCCTCACTTCGCGAGGTTTGTTATTTGGTAGTGCCGATAGAAACTAAGCCCACAGCGGCGGAGCTAGTACGGAGTACCCCCAAAAAAAATTAGAAAAATACATATTATACAGTGTACAGAGGAATTGATTATTTATTAGATATGTATTCATATTTTACCCTCTTTCTTGATGTGATTGATTTTTTACCCCTCACTTACTCTATTTCTTGATTAAATACCCTCTTTTATTATTTTATTAATATCCGTCCGTTCTCCGTTTTGGCTATGCGAAAATACAAATTTGCCCTTGCCACTCCCCTTTCGCTGCTCTCCCTCCTCCCCCATTCCATTCCCCAACCCATCGCTCATCTGTTTCATACACTTTCCTCTATTTCCATTTCATTCCGATCTCGTTAGAAGAATGCGACCATGAGGAAGACGTTTGTGCTCTACCTGGCGCTGGACGTCGGCCACCTGATCCCCATGGTCGAGCTGGCCAAGCATGTCAGGACCCGGGATTAACATCCCAGATCTTCTGTGTATAACTGAACTAGTCCCATGATCAGTGACTAGCTCACACAGTAAACAAATGTGATAACACAACCATAAACGTTAAAAATTATTAAATAACAACAGAGTTGATTACAAGATAGCCTTAGAGGGCAACATTAAATAAACACAGCGGAAGATGATGAAGAAGTAGTAGGGTCCAGCAATCTGCCACAGGAAATCGACTGGGGTAGCGGCCTAGTCGTCATGATCCACACTTGAAGCGAAATTCTTCTCCTTTGAAATTTATTTGCATTAAGCAAGTATGAGCACAACTTCCGTGCTCGCAAGTTACACCCGTCAAATAACAGAATGACATGCATAAATGGATGTAACAATAGAAAGGCTTATAGGGTTATTTGTGCAAAAACATCATTTGACATTAAATACCATAATAAGTTCAAAAGCTCAAGTTTTTTTAAAAAATCTAAAATTGTCTCTGTATTGATAAAGATAGTGCAGGCACCAACCTAACACCAACATAAACACGGGCACCAACCCGGGGCTTCAACCCATAACTTTTCTCATGGACACCCATCCATGTCAAACTGTTTTACAAAAACATTTTGAAATCAAAGTCTAACTTTGAGTGGCTTTGCCAGCATGTCCATGACCGTGGACATGGCTATTCGAATAGTTTTACACTCTGTAGAGGTTGTACAACTTTACCCACAAGACATGAATTCTCTAGTTGTTTGGTATCCGTCGATACCACCGCTCACTACCTTAGGTAAGCAGTCTAGAGCACGTGTCAATGCCTTTACAATACGTCATTCCACCATAGTCCTCCCTCGCTAAGGTTTCACCCCCTTTGGACTACCCGTCTGCAGGGTTCAGGCCCCCTCTTGCGCCAGGTGGGACTAACACAGGTTATAACATGACTACCCACCACACCAACGGAAATGATTATGATGGAACTTTGCAAATTAATCAGCTAGGTCCTACCCATACAAGACATGTGGTAGTACGATGTGGCTTAGCAAGATGCGGCTCGAAGACCGGTCCTTAACTGACCTAGGCGATAACCAACAGAACCCTAGGCCTCAACCTACCCGGTTGAGCCCGTGCATAAACCTGCACCACCAGACAATCAATTCGCCTAAGTCCAAACCATCATTTTGTTTTATTTTATAAAGTCATTTATAAAACTCCCATGACACACCAATGCCAAGGGTACAATTTAAACATCAGTTGATTTTTGGCTGAAATTCCCCAAATGAAACATATTTGGTCTATAAGCATGGCTAAGCACAATGTTTTCCAAAATGACCCCAGTTCATACTATCGTATCAACCAGGTTTAGACTAGGGTGACAACTTGTTTGATTCAATTATCAAAATTGGTCATACAAAGGATTTTAGGCATAACTATAAATTTAAAACAGAAATTTAAATTACTGAATATAAATAAGCATACAATAATAATTTAAAACAGAATTTAAATAATTTTAAATAATAGGTGCAAATATGATCAAGAATGTAACTTGCCTTGCTTGAGGTGAACAGATCAACTGATACTGAGGTGATGTTGTTTTTATTAACAGGTCACCTAGTACTCACAAGTACTTTCTCCAGGTAGTCTATGTGTACAATCACGATGATCATACAGTCAAAATCAATCATCTTATGTGCTCTTCAAATGGCAACGAAAACTGACTCCCCGAAGTCATCGGAATCTAATTGCGAAATAAGCCAAATTCAAATAAAATTCAAATAACAAATCAAATAAAATTCAAATTAAATAATTTTGGTTTGGTTGGCTAGATCTCAATTTTATATGAATTTACAAATTTGAATGGGCTCAATCGGAGTTCGGGTGCAAAAGATATGGGCTTTTGAAGTTTGAATTTACATGAAATGCTAGATTTAGGGTTTAAAGAAATTTGTGGTCAAATGAACTCAAAATTAAATAATTTTGGTTTAGTTAGCTAGATAATAATTTTATACAAATTTTGCAATTTGAATCACCCAATTTGGAGTCAGTTCAAAAGATATGAATTTTGAAGTTTAAATCTATTTAAAATCTAATTTCGAATTTATTAGATTTTCCGATTTATTTTCTAAAGGAAAATCAACTTATTGCGCAATGCTGATGTCGTGATTGATTTTCGAATTTAAAGAATTAAATTAATTCCACGACATGTGGACCCACATGTCCGTGTGTTGTGTATGGTGGATGAGTTTATTGGTTTTGGGTGAGGGGAGGGTGGGCCGTGCCACGTCGGTGACACGCAAGCATGCCACACAGCGAGTGCCGAGGTGGCGCCGCGTGGTCGCAGGTGGCACCACGCAAGCACGCCACGCCGGCTCGGGAGGCGCGCTCGGCCGGGTCGCGGTGTTTGGCGGCACGGCGGTGGGAGTGGGTGGTGCCAAACGAGAGCGGAGGGTGTGGGGGTCACGATGCTCACCGTGGTGGCGCAAGGGTGAGGAGGAGTCGCCGGTGATGTGAAGAGCGGCGGCGCGAGTTGGTTCACGCGCGCGGTGATTCGGGCGTGCTCGCCGAAGGTAGCGTCGCGTAAATTCGGCGAGTGGCGGCGATCTTGAATCCGGTCGGCCGGCGGGCGGCTTGGACGGTGCCGGAGACGGAGAAGAAAGGGCACTCGACCGCGATTCGTCAAACTAGAAATCCGGCAAAATGGAGAGGGAAGAGGAAGAACGAGTGCCGGTGTCGTGTTGAGTGGGGAGAGCCGCTCCCGTGGCTCCCTTTTATAGGGGCTGGGGAGTACCGGAGCGGGAGATCATGTGCGGTGAACGTGGCGGCGGTGGTTGCGACATGCGACAAAATCGGGCGCAAAAAGAGGGGAGGAAGGTGGGGGAGAGGGCAGCGGAATCGGGGGATCAACGTGCACGCATGCGCGGGATAAGGGGGAAGGAGATCGTGGCGTTGACGGTGCTCCCACGGCGCGTCAATGGCGGAGGCGCACGAGGACGAAAGGGAGGAGGAAGTAGGAGGCGTGGCCGTCGGATTTTGATCCGACGGTGCAGAGGTGGCGGAAGGCGTGGGGAGATGGATGGTCGTCCGATTTAATCGGACGGTGGGGAAAGGGAGAGGGGAGCGGGTGTGCGTGCGGGCCGAGTGGGCCAAAGGCGCGAAAGAGAGAATGGGCCGGAGGGATTTCGGCCCAAAAGGTTTTCCGGATTTTCAATTGATTTGTAAATTTAGATATCCCGATAAAATAAAAAGGGCTTTTAAAAAATAGCAAATTAAATCCAAAAATTATGATAAAATTCACATAATTTGCTAGAGGTATTTTGGACCTAAATAAAATACTTCCAACTCATGATTGGCTTTTAATTTTGCCAAATAAATTGTTTTGACTTTAAAATATTTAGGAAAAAGCTTTTAAATACTCAGAAAATCTTAGAAATTAAGTAAATTTTTATTTTTCAGATTAAATCAAATAAAACTTCAAGAACTTCAAATAAATTTTAAATTTTGACTTTTAAAACCTCATAAATTCAAATAAAGCAATGAAACTCTATCAAATTTCAGGAAATTCAATAAAATAATTATTTTATTTTATTTTAATTTTGGTAACATAACATTTGGATGTTACAAAGCACATGCTCAACCACAGCCTCGACATGCTCATCGCCATCGTTGACCCATCGGACAACGATGTTGTGTCGGCCGACGCGATGGCGCGCCTTGCCGCGGCGAACCCTTCCATCACCTTCCCACGTCGTCCAACCCAGACCTTGGCAGTCAGCACGCACCTCAGCAGTCTGGCTCGCCAACCCTGTGCTCTGAGAGTTCCTGTGCTCGCTACCCACCGTCGACGCGCTCTTGCTCGACATGTTCTGCTTCGATGTGCTCGATGTAGCCACCGAGCTCGCGGTACCGGCCTACTTATTCTTCGCCTCTGCGGCCGGTGACCTCGTCGTCTTCCTCAACATGGTGTATCTTCCTCAACATGCCTTTATAAAAGAATTAGGTTGACATAATCATCCAAATATGCACACAAAATGGCTTTTCTTAATTAAAAAAGGGGGGCAGACTCAAGTTTCCACAGAAACATCATAAGATGATTTCCATTTGGAGGACTTGGCCCCTGACTTCGACCTCCGGAGCACACCGACCTCTGCCTGCGCCGGTGTGTTCGGCACTGACGCGTGCGCCTCCACTAGAGCCGCCGAGTCCTGTGTGAACGTATCCGATGCACGACGCTCGCTCGTGCCGTCCTCCCGGTTGCAGTGGGTTGTGTTGGGGAATGGGGAGGAGGGAGAGCAGGCGGAAGGGAAGGGGCAAGGGCAAATTTGTATTTTTCACATAGGCAAAATAGGGGAAATGGTCAAATATTAATAAAACAGTAGGGTGCTCATGCATTACGATGGAATCTCATATTTTGAACGAAATAATTTTCATATTGTGTGAAGCATGCATACAAAGCTGAAGCTTTTTGAATCGGCTCTCACTAAAAAAATTTAGTAGTCAGGAATGCAAAACAAAACCGCATTGCATTCCATGGCTCAAAATTTGTTTGAAAAAAAACTCAAACGGTTGTTCAAAGCAAGCAAAAAAACACATATTTATATTGAAAAATTGTAGAGATACATTTGAAGTTAGACCAAACAGTTTTAATAGCTTGAGTCATGCATGCATTTGCGGTCAGAACTCAGAACCATTGATGTTTTTAGGTAAACCAACCATAACATTTCTATGAATGAATTTATTCCTCGTATCATCGTGTCCTAGTTAGATACTCGTGCATTGCAACGGATAAAAAGAATCGTATATGAGATAGGACACGCTCCACGAGAGCGAGCAGAAGTGGGAGGAGGCGGAGGAGAAGCTGAGAGCCGCAGCGCGGGAGGGGAAGGGGGTGCATGGCCGAACAAGCGGTTACAGTGGGAGACAAGGAACGATAGCCGTGTTGTAGTCGATGAGGAGGATCAAGAGGTCCGAGTGCACCTTCCGCGTGCGGCAGAGCTGGCCCTTGTGGATCTCCCCAGATGCGAGTAGCACGGATGCCACATGCTGACAAGACGCTACCAGTGGTGCTCCTGGTCGACGCCGTCCTAGGTGGCATTACAAACGTCGTGGAGTTTTGTTCAATAGTTTTCTCCTGTCTTTTCTTAGCGGTTTTTTAGGACGGGAGGGTGTAGAGCGCAGACGAGAGGGGTGGAAAGAGTTGGCACAAGTTTTTTTCTGGGGGTAGGACGAATCCCGCTGTGTGGGAGTAAACTCATTCTTGTATTAGTTAATTTTGAACAAAACAATTTCTATATTGTGTGAAGCATGCGTACAAAGTTGAAGCTTTCTGAATCGGCTCTCACTGAAAATTTTCAGTAATCAGGAATGCAAAATAATTCCGCATTGCATTTCATGGCTCAAAATTTGTTTGAAAAAATCTCAAACGATTGTTCAAAGCAAGCAAGAAACACATATTTATATTGGAAAATTTTAGAGACACATTTGAAGTTAAATCATACAGTTTTAATAGCTTGAGTCATGCATGCATTTGCGGTCAGAACTCAAAACCAAGTATATTTTTTAAGTAAAACAACCATAACATGTCTATGAATGAATTGATTCCTCGTATCATCGTATCCTAGTTAGATACTCGTGCATTGCAACGAATAAAAAGAATCATATATGAGATGGGACACGCTCCACAAGAGTGCGCAAAAGTGGGAGGAGGCGGAGGAGCTGAGAGCTATAGCGCGGGAGGGGTACATGTGCGCACGGCCGAAAGAGCGGTTACGGTGGGAGATGAGGAATGGCAACCGCGTTATCGTCGATGAGGAGGATTGTCGGGACCAGATTTCTGAATCCGAACCCTCTTTGTATTTTTGCACCAGTCCTAGATCAGTAGCTAGTATACACAATGAAAATATTATTGATAATAAGTTGTAATCACGAAATAACATTAATAAACAACTGAGTACCGGCCTTATGACCACTTATTACAAAATAGATCAAAAGACCTTGAGTCTTGCAGCAGCGAAAACAATAAATGATAAACTCCAAGTGGTGGCCCATCAAATTGCCCACCGGTATTCGATTGGGAGCGCAACCTAGTACTCCGGGTACCCTTCATCAAAGCCACATACGAAGTAGTCGTAGCTGTCCTCGGCATAATTAAAGGCTTCTGAGATTTATTTTGAGTGTAGCATGTGAGTACATAAAGTACTCCGCGAGTCTTGGGAAAAATGCATATACGTAGTTTTAACAAATAAGGCTTATATGGTTCTTTTGCACAAAGCAATATTTTAGTTTCAACAGTTTTCATAAAGCACATTTGACCAAAGTAGTTTCAATAAATAAATTAATTGTATCTCTAGTGGAGGTTCTAGCTACCAACCACTAGCATCAAGGCTCTAGCTGCCCAACTGGCTCTAGCTACCAGAAACTACCCGAGAGTCCGAACTGCTTCGGGTCCCAAAGTTTACTCTTTTAAAAATTAAAACCAAAATCTACCATGTGAAAATGCACATTGCCCATCCTTGACCATGGGTCCGGCTATTCTAATAGTTTTATACTATGTAGAGGTTGTACAACTTGACCTACACGAGATAATCAGCTTATAATATCCGTCTGACACACTTCCGAAGGTGTACGACTAAGTGATTATCACATGGCATTTATAATACCACGCTCTAACACCAACCCATCCGATGAGCTTAACCCGAAGTCATGGACGTCAATTACCATCGACCCGGAGCCCACCGCTGTAGGGGATAACCTAACGGGACATGGACATCTGTTACCATCGCCCGGAGCAAGCCCCGACAGACATGGACGTTAATTACCATCGTATGCACAATCCCAAAAAAGGAACACCTAACAACTACAGCCTCCCAGCATAATACTAGAATATAGTAAATTAGTTGGTTAGGTCCTTTCTATTTAGGACATGTGGTTGTACGATATTTCTTAGTTTGGATAGTCACAAGCGTCGATCCTTATTATTACTTGGACGGAACTTTACACAATACAAGTTCTCGTGCTCTAGCTGCACCCGCCTGAACTTACTACCCACCTAAGTCTAAACAGATTTTCACCATTTTATTTTATTTTAAAAACCAACGGCAATACCTATTGCCATACATTTCTCAAACTGATTTACATAAATGGTAATAATAATTTCCACCCATAGGATAAACATGACCGATAAAGCTTGTCTAAGCAGTTCTACCATTTTATACTAATCCATCAATAATGTATTTTTATAATCCAACAATGAAGTATCTCCATAATCCCATAATAATATAATTCCTGTAATCCAATAATGATATAATCCTATAATCCAAGAAAAATATATTCCTATAATCTATCAATGATGCAATCCGATAGCGATGTATTCCAATAATTCAACATTGATATATTGCATAATCTAACAATGATATATTTCTATAATGATATAATCCTATAATTCCCGATACAATGATATATTTCTAATAATCCGATCATGATATAATCCTATGATTCAACAATAATGTAATCTGATAATGATGTATTCCAATAATCCAATAATGATATATTTATAATAATCCGATCATGGTATAATTGGTTCCACCAAGTTAACTTTATATTCATTCTCAATAATCTATATACAATCCACAAAGATGTTCTTCTTTACTGTATTCATCTAATTCCGCAAAATGTATTTCCAATATCTCACAATAATATACTGAGGATTTTATGTACTAGGGCGACAAAGGATTATAGATAATCAACATTAAATGATGACAATATCAAGTTAGGATTAACTAACAACCTAGTATTTGAACTTATCATTTTATGTAAATAGCAATGTATATTTATTTTGAAACTTAAAACATATTTTTAGAAAACATAGGTACAATATGATCAAAGGAGACTCGCCTTCATTGATGCTGGAGGTTAACGCTTCCGGTTGATCCAAACTGGTGTCGGCGATGCCGGACTCTACACACGTTAATCGAACTAAAATAAATAAAATACAATAATAAAATAAATACTAGAAGGAAGATATTGAATTTATAGGAATTTAGGAGAAAGAATCGACTGGTTCAGAGTTCATATGAAGGAGCATGAGCATCTGGAAGTTTGACATGACAAGAAATGATAGAAAATATTGAAACTCACTATTCTGGAGTTACTATTCTGATGTCTAACTTGCAGAATAGAAGCTAGTGAAATACGAGAGAAGAAATGAAGGAAGAGAAGAGGTCAATGACCAATGGGGCCATCCTGTCATTGAGAGCAAAGTGAAGTTACAGAGAGCTTCACAACATAGAAGAACAGAGCAGTTTCACAGAGCATCGGGCATGGTGGCGGCACCGGCGAGGTGAAGCCATGGGCGGCGCTGGCGGTGGAGCGAGGTGGCAGCGGCGCACGGGCCTGCGGGCGGCACGGTGAGGTATATGGTGGAAGCATGGGGTGCACACGAGGGTGAGGAAGGTGCTGGACCGCTCGAGGAGGCTGGAGGATGGCCAAAGTGGCGGCGCCACGGTGCCGACAACGAGGAAGAAGGTGGTGATGGTGGGAGCTCTCCACGGCGGTGAATTGACCAAATTGAGGGGTGGGATAGCAAGGAGATGACTGGGAACACGAGGTGACGTGGTCAATACAATGAATTACTCACCGGAGAAGATCAGTCGACGATGGTGATTTTGACCTAGAGAAGAATAACGGTGAAATTCTGGCGATGCACTCCACGAAAATTGAAATTGATTGAGGGGTATTGATCACCATGCTTGAGAACATGCCATGACGCGATGGAGACATCAAGAAAAATATCGGATTGAAGAAATCACAAAATGGGTGAGGTGGTTGACGTTCGGGAAAATGACGAATTCGTCGTCGTGAGAGCTCCGGGGGGTCCTGGGATTTTGAGGGAGTGTAAAGGGGTAGAAGGGGAGCCGGTGCTCCAATTTATAGCCTCAGATGGTGTTTGAATCGTCAGGAACGCGAGCGATTGTCGGCGTCGGTTTGGGGTTGACGTTGAAAGGCGACAATAAATTGGAGAATTGAAAGCGTGGGTTGATAGAGATATGTAAATGATGGTGTCAACACATGGGTGATGATGACGGGGTCGTTACACTTTCGACATAATCGAATTTGGATGCTCGAGTGCAAAGAAAAGGAAAAATAAAGGTGTGGTTGTTGGTGGCTTCGGTTGAATAGAGAACCAAAAGAGTAATGTTTAGAGAAAGAAGAATAAGGAAGAGAGAGAAAAGGAAAGAAAAGGAAAAAGAAAAGAAAATCCAAGAAAATCTAAAAAATAAAATAAATTTTAGAAAATTCAAGAAAATTCCACAAAAATCCTTGGAACTTGAATAGATTGAATAAAATAATTTTGAATTTAATTGAAGTTTATTTTAATCATTTAAGATGTTTTTCATTTTCTAAAATTTTAAATTAAGCTTTAAATTAATTAAATAAAATTCAAATGATTCCTTTTATTTTGAAACTTCAAAAAGGCTCTGAAAATTGGGATGTTACAAGGATCGAGAGGTCCGAGTGTGCCTTCCGCATGTGGCAGAGCTGGCCATTGTGGATCTCCCCAAACGGGAGCAGCACGGATGTCGTGTGCTGGTGAGGCCCTCCCAGTGGCGCACCTGGTTGATGCCATCATGATCGGCATTACAAACGTCGTGTTGTTTGTTCAACAATTTTCTCCTGTCTTTTCTTAGCAGTTTATTTAGGATGGGAGGATGTATGGCGTGCATGGGAGGGGTGAAAAGAGTCGGCGTGAGTTTTTTCTAAGGGTGGAATGACTGTGCCACTGCACATGAGTAAACTCATTTTTTAGTTATATTAATAAAATAATGAAAATAGGGTATTTAATCAAGAAATAGAGTAAGTGAGGTGTAAAAAATCAATTATGTCGGGAAGGAGGGTACAATATGAATACACATCTAACGAGAGGGTAAATAATTAATTCACCTATTCTATAGATTATGTATTATGTAGAAGTAAAATAGTTAGTAGTGAGTTAGTCACGAGTCAATAGAACTATGTGTTATTTAAGTTCGCACCCCATTGTGAAAATCCTGACTCCGCAAACGTAAGCCAAGCTATTTTACCCCAATCACCTGGAAATACCTCAACAAGAAAAGAGAGCTCATTCGGCTCTGCACTGACACGTTTTTTATTGGCTAAGTGCTACTTTTACATTTTAACTGTGACACTCGTATATCGGTCTATGGCTTCAATTTGCATCAGCAAATTGCAATTCCTTAGTCCCGCATTGGATCTGATTTTTGTTGTTGCCATCCGGGAGATGTTATTCATTATTACTTGGGTTTAAGCGGCATGATGTGTTGGTACAACTTCCTGCCTTCATTGTGGCCAGACATAAAATTATCTATTGACAAAAGGAGTAACAATGCTCAGATACTTTCAAAAGTGTTTATACCTTCGATAAAAAACTAAGAAATCACTTTTTTAACGATTACAAGGAAGATACACATGCACATACGTGAGTACGTCTCCTTAGCACATACCTAAGCAGATGAAGGCCGGGAATAAATCCACGAACCTCACAAAATTCCTACCGAAGCACGCTCGCGTGTGCGTAAAGGTGGACACCAGGATTTGAAAATAGTAGGTTTAGTCATACACCCACAACTCCACCACCACACCAAAGAGGTGGTTCCCAACTAAGAAATCAGTTTAACTCAAAGCATCACTAAGCCAATGTACAAAGCGATTCAGAGATCCCAACAACTGCGAGATTATACAACCTGGGCCCCACGATGACAAATTAAGCATCAGATTTGGGGGAGGGGATGTAAGGAAGAGCTCAACTAGCACATCGAGAATAAGCTACATCATCGTTTCGGGGTGCAATCTTCAGAGCCAACGAGCTGGTGACCAACGGCAACAAATCCAAACTCAACCCAGTGAGCAGCACCCGACAAGGAGGAGACGACGGTGGAGGACAGCTCAAAGGAGTAAGGCGATGAGGACTGCTGCTGCTGCCAGTGATGAAGAAGATGACTAGCGACAAAGATGAAGACCAACGGCAGCAGGGATTGATGGATCCTGGGACGGTGGTGCCAAATCCAGCTAGCTCCATCTGAATTCGGTCAGGGAAGATGATGTCGGTGCTGTATACGATCGAATGCAACCGGCTGCGACGTGCAGACGAGATGGTGACACCCTAGGCGACAATGGCGACAACTGGGGCATGAAAAAGAAAAGGAAGAGTGAGGAGGAAGAAGAGAAGGAAGAAGAAAGGTAAGATAAGCATTTTGACAACTTTTCAGTGGTTAACAGCGGCTGGACCTAAGAGGCTGACGGCAGTGACAAAAAAGGATGCAAGTTGAGATCAGATGACAATGAAGGAAGAAGCAATTTAGCGATGACATTTCAGAGATCCGATCAACTTCTAATGAAAAATAAGGAATTATCTCTAAATACTAATCGGTTCCACCTTGCAGATAACATGTAGTTTCCTATGGTCCATATTGTATTGCATAAGCGTGTTATCATGATCATACTCTGCGACCAAGAAAATCAAATCACATTCTGGATGAATTGCAGCCACTTTGTACCACTGACCAAATTCAAAATCCCTCTCTCCAAATAGTTCACAGGTGTTGAACATATGCTTCAAGGTCCATTGATCAGAAGCATCATCCTCAAGAACTTAGACTGAAAGTTGATTAGTATTACACACATCTACACTCATGAAATACAGGTACCCCTGAGAGTGGCCAATATAACTTACTAGTAGCAGGATTGCATACAATGAAATCGACTTCATGCTCCCCTAAGGCTTTCCAGCGGCGAAAGAGGAGAAGGCAGTTGCAGTGGTCCTCGATAAGGATCATGTAGATGTAGTTGCAGTTTGGCAAGAAAGAGAAAGAGGCGTCAATCAAAGATGGTCCTCTCCCGGTGATGTTGGTGAACGATGTAATATGGGGAAGGCGGGTAATCAGCATTGGTGCAGATTGTGCGGAAGAAGCCATTGAGGGCCTGGGGGAGCTTCTTGCGGTGGGCGGGGTCAAAGATGAGGTTGCACCAAGACTTGGAGATGCACTTGAAGTGGCAGAGCAACTTGGCGGGAGACGGGAGAGGATCTTGACGATGAGGTCATCGGTGAGATTCACCGCCAGTGCTAGGCTATTATGGTTCTTAGGGCTCTCCATTTCCCATAGAGGAATCTGCACTACCATCACTGCCTCCCATTTCGGCTTCTGCTTCCCGTCAGTCCCCACGACCACACAAGCATGCTGCCTCCTCTCCTGCTTCCACGCGTGACGCTCACTGATCAAATCGTCGACGACCTTGAAGCACCTCTCGAGCTCCACCACGTGTGCCACCTCCTTCTATTGCTGCAGCGTGCGTTGCCACACCACATTGCACCTCGCCTCCCGCAACACGATGATGAGCTCATCTGGTACCCCCTCCTCTGGCCGTCGTGTTGCTGCCTTCTCCTCCTCCTCCTCCCTCGCGCAATCTCGGTGGGCGTGCCTCCTCCTCCGTGTCCACTGCATCCAGCGCCACGTCCACCGCATCCAATGCCACGGTCGTCGCTGGACCTCCTCCATGGTCGTCCGCGAGGGAAGCTCTCGGTACACCCTCGTGAGCTCCTCCGCCGCCGACGGTGACATACCCACCACAATTTCCATCCGCATGATTCTCGGAATTTTCAGTTCAACCGAGAGGGATAAGCTAGCTCGGGTGGGTCGTTCCCTTGCACATTAACCTTTGCTTAATGGGCCGGCCCAAAGTAGCGCTTTGTTCTCCTCGCCCATGGCTACTTCCAAATGAAAACATAATTTCTCTAGGCTAGGCTTGCCATACGGGCCCAAATAGGACACTACGATGTATACGGGCCCAAATACGATTCGATTTTCCGCCTTTGGAGTAGAAACACATAAAATTACTTCTCAAGTATATCTTATATGTCTCGATGTATTTCTTACACCTTATTTTGCTCGCTGGCTTGTTCGTTTAACGGCCAAGATATCCCACATCACTACCAACGGCAATGTGTTGGTTTCGATACAAATTTGTTCTTGGGAGATCATGCATAGAAGCAGCAGCTACGTCATCGATCAATCGTTTCAGTGTTCAGAGCCTTGTGGTGTGGCAGACTGGCAGTAGCTCTGCTGGTCGGAATTAGAGATCCATGGAGAAAGCGCAATGGCGAGCCTTGTCGCGTCCTTCGAACAATGCGCGGTGCTGAGAGTGATCCACAACTTGGTAAAAATAATGAGAGAGAAACAAGAATAAAGAATTAACGATGTGCACGAACACTGTCACCACAACAGCATGAATTACTAAGGTGGAGGTCATGCGTATATGATCCTAATCGTAGTGTTGAACAATTAGCATCGGTGATAAGGAGTTTAGGGATCAAAACCTCGGTCTACCATTTTGTTGATTTTGCTATCAGGCAGCCTGCGGTTTGAACAACTCGTGGTCGGTCAAACTAGCCAATGATGAAAAGTGGAATTTTGGAGAATGTGATCAAACACTTATGTGGGAGTGTTAGGAGGTGTGTTTTCATTAGATTTCATGGAAAATGGAGTCTCGAGACAAAACTAGATAGAGTTTTTTCGAAATATCCAGAGAGGGTGTTTTCCAAGACTTTGGAAAATTTTAGAAGCGGTCTAACCAACCAAACGTTGGCAGTCAGACCAGCCTTGCTGGCGGTCAAACAGATCGAGGGGTGACGGTCAGACCAACAAGAGGGAGTTCATGCACCGGGAATGTGGTGACCTTTGTCAAATTAGCTAAAGTCATGGGATTCAGTGCATAGGTGTTGCATGATGCATAATTTAGCTAATGTAGGTCAAGTTACGATGAACTTGTGCCCGAAATTGATTTATTGGTCTATTGTTGTGCAGGTGGCTTGGAGTCAACTACAGTCAACAGCGAGGATGATCGAGACTAGACTAAGAGAGCCGAGGTCCAAAATGATCGAGGATATCAGGTGAAATGGTTGGACTCAAGCATGACGCAAGATGGACAAGAACGACCGAATAGAAAGTTCTATGCAACAGGTTGCATCAAGTGGTTTGGGGTCGGTGCAAGTATTATGGTGGTTTCGGTGCGAGCCGGATGGGAGAAACTTGTCGACATGAAGAGAGTCATTGATGAACCTACGCGTGGAGAAGAATGGGATTGCCTCACGTTGATTGGACTCAGCCTTTGGAAAAGGATCGAGAAGGGGTATTTTGGTATCTTCATTAAAATACCAGGTTGGTGACTTTGCGGAATCCATGGCATGGGACGACTCAAAGGAGAGGCGGTTTAGGTCAAGAGAAGATGCAGATCACGAAGAGATGGATTTGGGAAACTCAATTTGTCATCCGCTTTGAGAAACGTGTGTGAGTGTAGACTCGTTTGTGTATAGGATTAACAGGTGCCCGATAAGGTCTTCTCTTTAGACCTTGCCTCTACTATAAAAGAGAGAATTGCAGGATTTGCACTCAGCAACTCAAGCACAGGAAACCCTAATTTGTGATTTAGGAAAAGTGGAGATAGAGGAAGCTAGGGTTTAAGGAAGATGGATTGATTGAATGCTCAAGTGTTAAAATTTTGTACTCCATGTTGGAGTGCTTGTAAACCTACAATCTCTCAGATCAATCTAAGCAAGTTTTTCGCAAGATGAGCTCTATCTTATTCTTACTCTCTCTTTGATGCTTTTAGGATTTTTGTGTTCTAATGGTTTTGATTGGATCTTCTGTTGTGATCTAGCTTACTAGGACTTGTGGGATTTGATCTAAGCTAAGGCCATTTTGACTATCTTTCACCCACAAGTAAGTTTTTGAATCAAATTTTGGTTTCCCTCATATTTGTACCTTCTTGATCTCCACCAAGAAATTTGTGGAACCTTGACTTTGATCGTCCCGATTGTTGATTGAAATAAGTTTCTAACCTTCTTGATGAACTATGTGTGAAATTTCAAGGAATTTGGATCTTGGAATCAAAAGTTGGGTCATTTTGGAGATCCCTCGGGTTGTTGGCCCTGTAGCCGGTGGTTAGACCGACCACCAAACAGTTAGACTGGATGTGAGCTTTTCACTCCAGGGTTTTTCGGATTCAACGCAAGACTTCCGCTGTAATCCTGTAGCTTTAATTTTCATAGCTTTCATATCTATTGAAGTGATAAACAAGTTGAAAACCGTTGAATGTGAAAAAGATATGTGCTTCTATTCACCCCTCTGATCACTTATTGGGTTCAACAACTACATGATCGACCGATCGATCAACTGGTGAGTTTTCCTTGCTGGCATATGGTACGCTACCTGTAGGAATTCGTTGGGACAGCCGGTGGTCAGATCTGCGTGATGTGGAACCCGCAACTTAGCACATGCCTGCATGCATACTTGATGGCGCGCTATGCTATGCCCGTAGAAATAAGGTAGGTCATATGAATATGGTGATGGGATAGATAAACCATGAAATTACTATATAGAATGATGGCACGGGTTTTGTACTACGTGGGTACATTAGTGGTCTTGTTGTCGTTGGTCGGATATAGGTTTGAATGTCAGTAATGTGGACAATAACATGCGTACATCGTCATGTAATTCTCTATGGTAGCATCGTCACATATTTTTTTCTGTAGCAGATGGTTGGGCTATACAATTGTAAGTGGATCGGGCTAATGCTATATATGAGGTTGTTCTTCGTGCGATCCATCATAGAAAGCGACCGTGTGTTGGTGATCCTGAGGAGTGATGGCTGCATGTTACTTGTGTCAAACGGATTCCTGTATTAGAAAGGGAGATGATATGTGGGGACACAAATATGAAATAAATTGGATGGGTGCACAAAGTGCCACGGTATTTAGCTCTTTGTCCTAGTAGATACAGTAAGGCTGTACTATGAATACGTATTCGATGGGCTAGCATGGTTAGAACAGGCACATGGGCTAAGGAAGATGGCCCAGTAACGCTGATATGTTGTAACGAAAGTCCTATCTAATCTATGGTTGGCAGGGTTGATGTATGGCGAAATAAATCCTTGCCATCTTAGGCGACTTGACCATTTCATAATTAACATCCTGGACCTTAATGTTTTGCTTCACTTGTAGACCTGCGATGACAGCCTGAGTTGTGCTTTCGGCAGCATCATATGTTGTTGCCACTATTCACCATAGAAAGTTTCATAGTTTTGCAGCTATTTCGCTAACTCAACTTACTAACCCCTAAATTTCTGAGGTTCTCTAAGGTAAGAATGAGACATTGCACCTGAATTGCCAATATGTTGAACACCACATATATTATATGTCGTTACGAATATGGATCAGATCAATCATCAGTAAGAAGCATGCCAACTACTCCATGAAAAGTATTATATGGGTCTCTGGATAATTTTGTAAGGTATAGGTGCATGTATATTCAGAATGAATCACACATGAAGATTGAAGTAGGTTACACCAAATATAATTCAGATATGACTATGCAGTTCCACAAAAAAAGGACCGATTTCCAGTAAAAAGAAAAGGTATGAATTACTATCGCAGAGGAAATAAGGCAAGCTGGAAAAAGTTTTCATATACATGTCTATGTGATCTGGTTACTACCGGGACCATTGTGTTGGAGCAAACAGCTCAGAACCATTGCATCTATAGTGTCTGCTCAATAGGAGTTATGAACCTAAATTGTATGACAATGTTTATTATTGCATGAAAGTAATATGATGCACATAGGGACTATGCTTTATTATTACCTAAAGTAAGATGCGCACGAGTTCAGTGCTTCCATAACATGCAGCTTCAAGAAAGCATTGGTTCACATTGTCTGCGACACTCTCTACCAACAACTCTAAAAGCCTTTGTATTGCAGATGCTAAGATCCCTAATGCCCATCCTAGGTCAAAGGTGCTTGAAAATAGTGTAAGAGGAAAGCATGCAGTATCAAAGGCCTCAGTGAAATCCTTCCCAGTAAGGCCATTATTAGCAAGATCCAGAAATGTCCTGAAAGCAGACAATTGAAGTTGAACCTCAATGAGCATTCCATGGTTTCCTCCGCCCTTAATCTCCTGAACGCGCGAGTGTATTCCAATGCACTTCAAAGCCCATTCTATGAACTTGTGTATCTTTGCACTTGCTTCTGCCTTCAATACCTCATCACCATGGGATTCTTGAAGGCGTTCATGCAACCTGAGAATTATTCACAGTTGTCAGAATAGTACCATGTTCATATGAACTAATATGTAAAGTGTAAGTCAAATGAATTATCGAAGTTGACCGAACTTTGCAATTACAAAGCGTGCAAGTCATGTGAATATGTAAAGGCCAAAACCGTTTTGGACAGACTTACTTTTCACCCATGAAGCTCACAACATCGACAAGGCTAGTCATCCATCCCTTGTATGCCGACACACACGATGCAAGGAATGATGTCCGGAGTGTAGCACATGCAAAATCGTCCACGCCCTCCGACATAATCATCCTGATCAACGCCACAACCGCATGCAGCTCCTCCTTGTCGCTCAAGAACCAAATAGCATCGACTGCCACGAAGAGCACATCATTGAGCCCCTGTGCATCAGCCCTCCCTACCAGCCCCTCAGCACTCTCCCAATCATGAGTTTTCACTGCATGCTAGAACGACCGCTCAGCTTAACCCGATCATGCCTCGAGAGCTTCCTGTCCTGTTGTTCACCACACTCTATTCCCGTTCGCAAACTTAAAATCCAGTTCCTCCTTGAAGTTGGAGCTCACCAATCTCGACTTATTGGCCACACAACCCTTTGAGCTCTTGGAATCCTTGGGCAACAAGGATCACTCATTGGAGCTGCCATTATTAGCATCCATTGTGCCACGTCGGCAATGCCTGGATCATCCATGTCCATCTCGGAGGAGGCCAGTGGCTCCTCCAGCCTCATGTTCTTGCTCTCCACCTCTATGTCCTTGGAACCAATCTACTTTCAATCAAGAAACCACCCATTAGGCTTCCAATTGCAACTCTAAAGAAAAAGGAATAATTCTTGAGAATTTCAATTCACATACTAAATAACTACTCACCTCTAAATTCTTTTTGCCCTCCACCTCTATCTCCTACCTAATGCCCTCGATCCAACATGCGAAATAAGAATAGACACAATCACACACACGAAACAAGAAGAGAAAACTCACTGAAGCCAAGATAAGAGCACGAATCCAATCCAACCCACCTTAGGAAACCGCAGAGACGATTTGGCACTGAGCGGCAGAATCTGAATGGACAAATCAAGAATCGAGCAAGAAAAATCCACCACCACCACCACCTGCAAGAACAAATCAAAAATAAAATGAGCAACGAATAGACACAGGGATCGGATTCCTGATGGGCAACAAAACAAGAGGAAAAACGAAAACAAATCGAAAACAAGACGTGCCGATTCCTGCTGTCCCCTGTCGCATCGTCCTCTTCCCTTTCCTCCATGAGAGGATGAGAGGGGGAAGGGGAAGGAGACGCCTACAACGTCCTAGTATTCGGGCGTCTGGTAACCTAGGAGTGGCGACGAAAGCGTGGAAGGCAGGGAGGAGGGAGCGGTGGCGGGGGAGGAGACAGGGGAGCGACGTGGGCCAAGGGGAGGAGGGGGCGGTGCGGGCAAAGGGGAGGAGGAGGGCGGCGGGGGCGATGCGGGCGAATGGGAGGAGGTGGGCGGCGCGCCGAAGGGGGAGAGGGGCCGGTGGGGTGCGGGTGAAGGGGAGGATGGTGCGGCCAATGTGGAAGGCGGAGAGGAGGGTGCGAGTGCCGTGGCGACGGTGGGGAGGAGGGAGCGAGCGCGAGGGCGACATGTGTAACGTCCTGTTTGTCCTGAGTCTTTAAGCTTTTAAAAATAAAAATAACCATTTGGTTTTGTTGAGAGTTCAAAGCTTAACTTGAAGATTTAAAAAATTTGGATATTTAACTCGACCTAACTAAACTTCAACTAAATCCAGTTGTCTAGTGTTGTTTGTTCGTTGGAAGCTCCTCACTGCTCTTTGGCTTTTAGCCTCTTTTCTCTGTTTGCCTTGTTTGCCCTCCAGGCTAGCGTTTCCCCTCTAGGTCTCTCTCTTTCTCTAGACCTTCTTCTTACTTGACATTCCCCAATGTCCAGACCCTTCTTTTGTCGGACATCTCCTGATGTCCAAATCCCTCTCATCTTCTGACCCTCTCTTCTTCTCTCAAGACCTCCTTTGAGTTCCTCTTTTTGGATCTCTTACCCTGATTTTCCCACCTTTTGGAGATATCGTCCCTTGGGATTTCCCTTTCATCCGGACCTCTCCTTCTTTGGGATTTGAGGGTCCAAACCTCCCTTCAGCTGGACCTCCTTGTAGGTTCAACCTCTTGGGTTCTCTGGACATCTCCTTGTAATCTTTTGTATGGACTTCCTTTAGTCCAGACCTCCCCTTTTGTTGGTTTGAATATCTTTGTGTTTAGACTCCCCTTTTTGGTCTAAACCCCTAGCCCTGTCTAGGTCTCCTTTGATCTAGACCTCTTTCCCTTTTTGTACCTCCCCTGCAGACCTCTCAACATACATATGGAAACCCTTGAGTTCATTTGGGCATCCTAGAGTCCCTCTGGACCTCCTTGTACCCATATGGACCTTCTTGTATCCATATAGAACTCCTTCTGGACCTCCCCTTGTCCTTCGGACCCCCTCTGTGTCCTTTAGGACCTTCCCTAGCCTGTTTGGACCGCCCTTGCATTCTTTTGGGATCTCCTTCGCTTGATCGGAAGGTCCAGACCTCCTTAAGTCCAGACCTCCTCAGCGGTTGGATCTACCGCTTGCTTTTGCGGCCGTACCGCTCAAGGTTTTGCCTTCAACACCTAAGGATCGTTCGATGCTTTTTGGACGGCCCAATCCTGAGGGCACGTTCGCTGGTCCGAATGTCCCATCCCTCTAGAACTTTCTTATCTAAATCAGACAACCCCAGCTTTCCCCGCGTATCCTTGTCCCCACGGACCTCCCCCTTATTAGATCTAGCCGTTAGGACCTCCCTCTCGGAGATCTTAGCCGCTCAGACCTCCCCCTTGTTAGATCTGGCCGTTAGGACCTCCCTCTTCTTTGAGATCTTAGCCGCTCAGACCTCCCCCTTGTTAAATCTGGCCGTTAGGACCTCCCTCTCGGAGATCTTAGCCGCTCAGACTTCCCCCTTGTTAGATCTGGCCGTTAGGACCTCCCTCTCAAAGATCCTTGTTAGATCTGGCTTGTTGTAGCTATGGAGTCAGTTGGGTGCCCTAGAGTTGGTGCTTGGGGTCACATTGGGTTGAGGTTAGCCTTGCATGAGCAGCTATTTAAGGACTGAACCTTGGGAGCCATTGATTTGGGTCATGCCGTGCAACCACATGTTCATTATGGGGTGGACCGGGTGTAATAAGTGGTCATGCTTTGATTCGGTTCCATGGCAGAGGAGGTGTTGTTGGCGCACCACAGCACAAGAGGGGGCCACCGGGTGCTATACGCATAGTGAGTTGGCGAAACCTTAGTGTTTGTGACTAAGTCAGAGCAAGACCTTGTAAAAGCCTAGTGGTAGTCTCTACTTGATTCGCATGTCTAAGGTAACGTGCGTAATATCAAGCGATTACCTCTTGTGGGTAAAGTTGTACACCTCTACAGAGTGCAAATCTATTCGAATAGCCGCGTCCTCGGTTATGGACACGCCCAGAGATTTCGAATGAGGGGTAGAATTCCTTTTTTTAAAAAAATTGCTTTCCTGGGCGCTTCGACGAGAGGTCATGGCTTTTACCTCGAAGAGACCTTGATTGACTCCAGAGGGGTCATGGCTGGCTCGCAAAGTGGTTCAGGGGCTGGTCTAGTGGAGCTCTGGAGTGGGTGCTCTAGAGAGGTCTTGGTGGGTGCTTTGGGAGTGAGTGGGTGCTCACTGTCTCCTTGAAAATAAAATGTACTTATGTATTATGTTTTTTTTCTAAGTTGAACTTTGTAATCTATTTATGTATTCTTTGTCAGTTATTGATTTCTGCAAAAACTAACCTTACAGCTCTCCATTGTCAAGCCTTGCATAAATGTTATTTGCATTCTCATTACCCACGGTTTGCTGAGTACATTCAAAAGTGCTCATAGTCTTGTGCCTCTGTTTTAACCAGCAGAGGAGGGAGATCAAGGTGATCAGGTGCTCTCAGGAGGGGAGCTCTTTGAAGACCATGCGCACTAGGACGTCCTCCACTTGGTAGCATGTGGGCTAGCCGAATGGACCCTGTGTTTACTTTGTTTCTGCTGTGTTGTAGTTCTCTTTTGCTGTTAGCCTTGTGAGGCACCTTCTGTACAAACCTTGACCTTAAGGTCCTTTGTTATTTATATGTAATATTTTGGTATGTTTTCCTTCGTGCCTGTTGTATGGATTTGATTACACTATGTGAAGTCTGTGCGAGCTAGCCGATCTGATCCTAGTACTAGCTCGGGGTACGCAGAGGCCAAGACCTTCAGGAGGTCTTGGGATCTCCTAGGAGGCCCTGGCGGACCTCTCTCGGGATGTACCGAGCGGTACTACTGCTCCTCTGTGCGGTAGTACCGCCGCTCAAAAAAAAGGAAAAAATCAAGTGTATTCCGAGAGGGATGTCACAAGGACTGAGGGCGAGGAGGAGGTGAGGGATGGCAGGCGAGGGTAGCCGAGCGTAGGAGGCGAGGACGTGGGTGCGAGTGCGAAAAAACGCATCGTGATACGCTAAGAGGAGGAGGCAGGAAGCTTTGTGTGACAAGGGACCTCGATGTAATTTCGAAGAACGCGGGGCCTTTTTGCAAAAAGGTTGACGTGGAGCTCCTCAGGGGTCGACTATTAGAAAGAGAATATTACAAATGTACTCTCCTGTTATGTTTTAGGCTTTTAAAATAGGTCGAAACCCATAAGCTTGCTTAGCTTGTATGATCTACAACCCAACGACCTAAGTTGATCCAAATGCACCCTAACACCCTGTTGATACTTGATACCCCATACCCTTCTCCTATCTGCATGCCCCTATCACAAGCCATTATCACCATGTTAAATTTGAATCCTCTTTAACATTAGGATGGGAGACGTGAACGGTCTCAAATCGGAGAAACAAGAGCCTTCAATCACCTTGCAACTGCTATGATGAACAGAAGACAACCCTCTACCGCCAGATCAAAATCCAACAGCCACAAACAACTCCCCCATCCCCCGCTAACTGCCCCCCTTCCATGGACGCAGGGGTGTAAAACAGATCCAGACTACCCGTTTTATCCGACATCCGTATTTGGATGGTACCGAATGTGGTAAGCAAAATGCATTCTTATTGCAAAACGAATACAAATTCAGATAATATTCGTATTTTTGTTAAATACAAATATGGTATGCAAAATAGGTGTCGAATAGAAAACGAATGCGGATAATATCCAACATTCGGCACAATAATAGCATCTAGCTATTACATATCTTTTGTATTTGACCTCCAAATTGGGCACATTATATATACAATTGATTTTTTCTGTCCTTTTGGTGCATTCCCAATAAAGTTTTTTTTGCATACTCTTTTTAGCCAAATTCAACATGTTTATAACCGATTTATCTACACATCTCTAAATTTGGTTAGAGCTAGTAGTAAAATGTCACCAATGATTACATAGTAAACCATAGAAAATGGGCATAAATATTATTATAAAATCAGTGTCAACTCGTTAAACTTCATTATACAATAGGATATTCAGATCCAACTAAATTGAGTAGGTTTTATATTCGTATTTGTATTTCTTATAATATTCAATTCGTATTTAGGTGTTGTTTGGTTTGTAGCCATCAAAAGCCTTACCAAAATTTGGTAATATTCTTAAAATTTGGCTAGCATTTGAATTGGTACCAATTTTTTGGCACTCCCTGGAAAATTTGGCAGCGCCAATGCATCTCAGTGTTCTGCTGGGACGATTCCTGGGCGCTCTCGCCCTAGTTTTGGCCACGCCAATACCATGCTTTTGATGATGTGGCAGTAGTCAATAAGTTGCATTTAATACATACTTTTTTGATTAATCAATTTTAAATTACCATATTTCCTAAACTGAATATCCAATTTGTGATCCGTTTAAACCGTTGTGTTTTTATCATTTAATCAACAAAACAAGACTCATGTTGGCATATTTTGGTGCAAAAAATATGTCCTGCGAGACTCTCGTCTCTCGTGTTATACTCACATTTTGGCAAATTTTGGCATGATTGCAATCCAAATACATCAATTTTGGCATTGCCTGTGAATTGATATAGCTATAATTCAAATACTATTTTTTGCCCAAATTTTAATATTACTAAAATTTTAGCACGACTTCGTTTGATCTAAACCAAACAGCCCTTAAATACGAGAAGACCACCTTCTTACTCGTTCGCACCTAGAAGTGGACGACACTCGCTCCGTCGCTCGCACTGGCGCACCGGAGCGACGAGCGACACACCCGCTCCAGCTCCGGCCCTATATAAACCCCTCTCCCCTCACCTCACCTCACCTCGACCCCTATTCGTAGGTCTCCACCCCATCGCTGTAATTATCTCCACCACCACCACCCAGAAATATTTTTTTTTTTGTGTAAATCAAATCAAACGCCCCTTCAGATCCAGATAATACAGATCCCCGATTTTCCCCTGAATTTTTCAGTTTTTTTGATCGGGCTAGGGTTAGCGCGCCGCGCCGCGCCGTTTTAGGATTGCAGCGGCCGCGCTGTAGCGGTGAGGTCGAGGAGCTAGGGTTAGGGTTTTTTTCGGGGTGAAGGGATGGATAATAAGAAGGTGGCGGTGCCGCTCGTGTGCCACGGGCACTCGCGGCCGGTGGTGGACCTCTTCTACAGCCCCGTCACGCCCGACGGGTACTTCCTCATCAGCGCGAGCAAGGGTAAGTGAGCCTGATCCATCCCGCCTCGTTTGCTTGCTCGGAGTTTGTTGGTGTGATGCATTGGTTCTAGTGCGGAATGATAATTGTACGGTGCTTGTGGTCGCTGCGTATGGTGAAAATCCTGGCTCCACTTGATAGATAATGGCAGACTGCAATTTGGGTTGTAATAACTAATGTTGCTTGTGATGGTAGCCATTTATAGTGCGAACCGATAATTGGTGCACTTTACAGTTGATTACTGGCTTGATTTGTGCAGAGGAATCTGGTGCAAAATCTGGATTTAGATTGGTCAGATAGTTACACGTATCAACTTTGTGTTAGTATCCACTTTCCAGTAGTTGCTGTTTGAAATGTGGGGTTGAACCATAAGTTGTCAATGCCTGATAAATTGGCTTTGCTACTGAGTTTATTTTTCACTCCATTTAGTTATGTCAGATTAATCACATCAAATAGCTCATGATGTTTACATATGAGTTCATGAAGCAGAATGTGTTAAATACAATGCATCAAAAGTCTATTGAAGTTCTACACAAGCTCTTGAGTCATTGACAGAATGACAGCTAGGGCCCACCTATTTAGTTGCCCACATGCCCACCCTGTCACGTCGACCTTGGCGACCACGGCGCCTAAGGGGCGCCAGGACGCCTAGTTGTCCTCTAGGTGAGGCAAGTCGAGCTAAGGCGGTTCACTTGAGTACTTGACTACTTGACTAAAACAGGAAATTAGAGAGAGGTCAATGACAATTGCATACCTTGATGAGCCATTGAAGCAATAGAGAGCAGCTTCAGAATACAAGATCAAAGCCATTGAAGCCAATCAGCCATATGTTCCTGCCATTGAGAAAGATAGCAAACATTAGCATGTAAAGTTGTAAAATGGGTTACCGAATACTTAGCAATTGAGCATTGACTATTGTAATTTCATGTTTGTAAATTTGAAATGATGAAATGAAATAAGATTTGTCAGACTATAATATGCACTTATGCAACATCTCTTATTCAAGAATTTCTATTTTTTAAAAAGAAAATATGCAAATAGAATTGATAACCATACTGCCACCTAGGATCTTTGGACTTTGCCCTTCGTTTAGGATCTTTACTGGGATCATATTGCTCAGCATGGTTGTCGGCTGCCTCATCATTGTCACCACTCACCACCTTGCTCTCTCTGATTTTCCATCAAAGATCCAAAGGTCTATACTCGATAGACCTGCTGCTTGCACATCAGTTGCAACTAGCAAGTGTCAACACTAGCAGTTCTAGACATCAGTAGCAAGTAACAAAATGTACCTAGACTCCACGAGTCATCGAGTTGTGATAACACATTACTTGCAAGGGCCTCTCCGATCCAATGTTTTCCCCTCCTCATCTCTGCGATAGGGACAGCCATGTGAGGCATCCATTTCTTTATTCAGCCAGCGGGGAGAAGCAGAGGCGGAGGGGAACCATAGGGTAGAGGGAGGGAGGCGGCGCGGCGGGGTAGCCAGAGGGGAGAAGCAGAGGAAGCAGAGGCGCGGCGGGGGAACCAGAGGGGAGAAGTAGAGTAGAGGGGGAACCAGAGGGGGAAGCAGAGGGAGGGAGGCGGTGCGGCAGGAGGGACTAGGGAGGCGGCGCGCGGCGCGCGCGGAGCACGAGAGGAGGAGGAGGAGGCGCGCGAGAGGAGGAGTGGAGGTCGGAGAAGGGCGATATGCGTGGCTTGGCGGTGGCGGCGGACGGTGGGGCGGCGACGACTAGCCGGCTAGGGTTCGGTGCTTGCTTCGGCTTCACTTCCCAATCCAGCTTCACAAGAAAGTGGTGTTGCAGCTCGAGACCCGAGCGCACCTCCTACCTTATCCGGGACTGGCGTGGAAAGGCGCCCGCCCAAACGCTCGCCTAGGATGCCTCGTCGACGCTTTAGACGCCGCTCCAACCTGGGCGCCCACCTAGATGGCCAAGGCGAGGCGCTCCTCCGCGGCGTCCCCTCCGCACCACTTGGTCGCCAAGGCGACGCCGTGACAACCACACCTAGTCAGCAACCCAGATGGTTCGATTTTTAACCTGTGCAAAGATGAGGGGCTGATATTGCACCTACTAATGTTCAGGGCTTATTCGTAACATCCCAATGTTGGAGACCATGGAACTCTAGGCCAAATAATTATCTGTTATGCTTATGCTTAGTTTGTCTTGTCCAAATTTAGATTCCTTGGGCATAATCTTTATTGTAATTATTCGAAACATTTAGCTAAGCCCTATTAGCTATGTTGTGAAACAAAAAATAATCTATTCCTGATATGGTTTGCTTCACCGCAAGCAATAGAATTCTGAGCATTAATTGGTTCTGGATAACGTGATTTAAAATCTGCACTGCTACTGCATAAGCTTCACTTCTTGTAGGATTAATGTTCATACTCGTTATGTTGCTGATATTGGGTGACTTTATTTTTTTTCCGTTTGCAGACTCAAATCCAATGCTTCGCAATGGTGAGACTGGAGATTGGATTGGGACCTTTGAAGGTCACAAAGGTGCTGTTTGGAGCTGTTGTCTTGACACCAATGCTCTACGTGTCGCCTCTGGCTCTGCTGACTTTTCAGCGTATGGTTCTCATCCTGTGAACTCACCTTGGTGTTAATTGTGATCATGGCCTTTCGGCAGGATGTAATGTATCCTCTGAACTGCCCATTAGCTGATCACTATCTGGTGAAAAAAATTCTGGTGTTATTATGTTCATTTGGTTCTGTTACTGAGACATAAATGGTACGGCAGCATTTGTGATGGCATCGGAAATTATGATATATCTTGTATCCTGGTTTCCCGGAGGTCAGGAGACAGGAAACTGTTGTTAATTTGTTCAGCTGTAACCAGATGGTACTGGCAACTAACTTGTTTAGATCTTATTAGAGCAAACTGTATGCATGATTGCAGTTCAAATTGATAGATTATTTCAAAAGTGGTAGTCGAAGGATACCTTTGGCTCATAATTAGGAGTTGCTACACTTAGGCATGACGCACACAATAGGACCATCGTTTGGATTTCTGACTTAGCTAGGTGCGCCAAAAGCCCACATCATGTTACACAACATTGGAGCTTTGCAACACTTCTTTCGCCAATTACGTGGCGGTCAATTTTAATGACCTAGGAAACGTAGGCATCCCAGAGCTAGCTTGCATATTCGCGAAACAATGCTTCTAGCATATGCCTTAGGTAAGCTGTTGCAACTTTTGTTGCAAACCGAAAGTGCCCCAAATAACTTTAGCATAGATTTAACCCTCTCTTGTTCTATAATGTAGTAATTATGTTTAAAATATTATGATATGTGGTCCCTACATGCTGGTGCGCATGTCGTATTAAAAGAATAGGACAGACAATTACACCTTTTGTAGTTTACTAAATCAACTACAGGGATTTGGTATGTCCCTATTAAATGTTAAGAGAACAATTTTGTTGTTCCTATAAAAGTACAGGAGTGTACTGTTTTGGTGACCAGTTTAGAATTTTTTAGAGGGTAAGATGTTCATGGTTTTACTTCTTTTGTGCAACATGTTAAATATTTTAAAATGCACAGAAAGAAGTTAGGGCTTGGAACTTGATTTTATTAAGCCGCATAATTTGATTAACTTCCTTTACATCCATTATTTGTCTCGGAATTCTGTGCTTACCGAAAAATAATCATGGAGCCACAGATTTTTCACAGAAACCAAAGCACCGACTTTTTTTGGATATTCACCGATCATGGCCAGAAACAAATGTTCCCAAGAAGCATGAAACATAAATTCCTCTCAAATTCATGTAGAATTATGCCCCTAACTTCAAGGATTTGAAAATATTGCATGGAAATTTGACATGCTAACAGAAACAAAAGACAACTGCACTTGGTAATCTATTCAAGAAAACCAACCTTCTATAACAAGTATCATGTGTTGATTGATAAATTTTGCATTGGCTACCAAAAAATAATTGTCCTAAATACACTAAATGGTTTACATGGCACGTAAATAAGATCAATTTCCACATAACCCAAACAAGCATTTTGTATTCTAAGTCTAATGTGATCCCTTAAGGTGATACTATCTTCATTCCTGAGAATAGATATTCAATATGCCTCAACTTTCTTAACTCTTCCTTTCAGTAAAGTATGGGATGCACTTACGGGTGATGAGCTACACTCCTTCGAACACAAGCACATTGTCCGTGCATGTGCTTTTTCTGAGGTGATATTCTTACCATGTTAAAGCGTTAGACTCCTGCTTCTCTCACTTTGACGTATTTTTTCTCATTGGCTGCCGTTGTTCCCTTTTGGTTACATTGTACCAATCAGTTATTTTTACTGTTGTTTTTCTATTGGCAGAGGGTGATGGTTGTAGTTTTCTTTCGTCTAACATGCGAGCGCCTGCCACATCATATTGTTTATTGATTATGTCGATTATGATTGATTGATTGTACACGTGGACAATCGTCTGGTTTGGCTAGTATTGATGCAACTGTTGGTTGACAATTTTTTTTTCAAGAACACGCAAAAGCTTTGCATGTCATTCCATTAAGAAGAGAATTTAAATTACAACCTTAAAGAAATAAGAGGAGAGAGAGCCCTGCACAGATCTGGCCCAAACCGGCCAGGACTGAACACGGCAAAAGCACAAAAACGACCTAGGGTTAGCCAGTATCGAACTACTCCTGATGAGAAGGCGCCTCCCATCCATGAGCATTTGCCAAGTGCCAGTAGCAGTGCTCCTCATGAATATGCTGTAACATCTGGTCAATGGAACCTACGACGTTGTTGAACACTCTGTTATTCCGCTCTTTCCAGATCATCCAAGCGACTAAAATGAAGCGCGAATCAAACCCCCTTCTCTTCTGCATAGGTAGAGAATGGTTGACAAATATTAAAAAGCACAACATTTAATTAACCTTCAATTTACTTACAGGGCATATATTGTAGGAACCATCCTTGAATAATATTTCTTGAACTACAAATGTACACATCCCTGATCAGCACAACATTTTTTCTCTCCAAAAAGTGTGTGCAGATGTTATAGGAATTCAGAGTGATCCACAACTTCCCAAAGTTTTGATCTCTGAGAGTTACAAATTTGTGATGAAATAGTAGCTTTCATCTTTCCTTATAACAATATTTGCTTTCTCCTTTTGTACACATGTGGACAAGCTATCGTTGTCTGAGATTTGCCTTCTCCTTTTGTTCCTTGTGTTAATGGGGTTGGGTCTTGAAATTCTGCAGGGTGTCATGTCTCTTCTATTTCCTGGGGAGTTTGTAATTTCGATATTCATATTTGATTCTTTCAACCAGTGCCCTTTACTTAGAGAAATATGTGTATGTAATTATGTTTGCAGATATTTGTTCGAGTTTAGGTACTTGTCCGATTATGTATCTTCTGAAATATAAACCACAACAAGATTTGACTTACTATTCTAGTCTGATATGCTATGTATGGTTTATTTTCTGAAGCGCAATGAGCTTACTTGTGAAATTAGAAAAACTCTTGGTAAATATTCCCTTATAAGCTTTAGAAAGTAGAAACTCTTATCTTCTAGAAAACCTCACGAGTTATGACTAATTAGTAATTCTGAAGCCACCTTTAAGCAGCTATAAGTAATCCCAATAAATCATTTGAAGTTTCCTTTAAGCTCTAGAGAAGAATTTTGTTTGACTTTTATTTAAGTGTATCACGTCCTTGATTGACATTGAGAGCTTCCCTGCATGGATAGATTTAGATCTGAATAAAATGCTTACTGCAGGATACCCATCTGTTGCTTACTGGAGGCATTGAGAAGATTTTGCGTATATATGATTTGAACCACCCAGATGCAGCTCCAAGGGAAATTGACAAATCACCTGGTTCTGTCAGAACAGTTGCTTGGCTTCATAGTGACCAAACTATACTAAGTTCCTGCACTGATATGGGTGGCGTGAGGTGCGTCAGAAAGTAGTTAACTGTATTAATTTTCAGCTATAGGTTTGCTTTTGTCTTTCCTTGAGTATTGCTAATGTCATGTAGAAGTTGATTATAGTGACAAAATAGACATGTTTACTATTATCCAGAGGGCCCAGATTCAATTAGCTCATCCTGTGGGTGTCCAACTCGGTAAATTGTAGATACAAGACTAGTAATGAGGATTCACCTAATACAAAATCATTTTATTTTAAATAAAAACCGAATGTTCTGTTGTATGTTCACTCAAGAATATTTGCACTAAAGAAGTGCAAGTATCAATTACTGGCTTTCCTAGAAAGCAAACCCCACTGTCTCTTGTCTCTTTAATCCCAAAGTCTAGGTCTGAAACATAACACTATTTCCAAAGTGTCAATATGCAAATCAATTTGTACACACTGTCCAGGACTATAACTGTCATTTAGACGTCTAAATTAAAACAATTGACTTTTTTTGCCTCTGAAATGTTCCCAAAAACTTCGTGCAATTATGAACAACTCTAATTTTAAAAATAGATGTACTACTACAGGAAGCAGAACTACATTTTCCCTAATACTATTTCAAAATATGTGTTGAATTTAAGAATTGTAATATTTCTTTCTGTTTGATCAATTGTTTTTTTCCCTCTAATTAGGTTATGGGATGTAAGGAGTGGAAAAATTGTCCAAACTCTTGAAACCAAGGCACCTGTTACTAGTGTAGAAGTAAGCCAAGATGGTCGGTTCATAACTACAGCTGACGGCTCAGCTGTTAAATTTTGGGATGCAAATCAGTAAGATGTTCTTTTATCCGCTGTTCTCAATACTGTGAATTGGATCATTGTTTACAATTATGCCCTGGTTATTCTGCAGCTTTGGACTTGTCAAGAGCTATAATATGCCATGCAATGTGGAGTCAGCTTCGCTTGAACCAAAGTTTGGGAACAAATTCATCGCTGGTGGAGAAGACATGTGGGTTCATGTCTTTGATTTCTTCACTGGTGAAGAAATAAGTAAGTTTATTTCTTTCAAACTTTTAATCAAAATGATTAAATTGATAATTGTTTCTTGTGATATCTGCAAAACACTTGATCTGGTTGTCTAATCTCTAATGATGCCAATTGCCACCTGCAACTTATTTGGAGCTTTACATGTCCTAAATAGAAATATTACCTTGTAGGTGTTCTGATTCAGCCTTCTACTATTTTTAGAAGCATTACCCTGCCACTGTGCCACCTGCAATGAACTTCACCAGTAGACCTGGTCCTGAATTTTAGTCTGAATGTTAAATGATTCATATTATGCAAGAACCTTTAGCTTTTTTGTGGATCACTGTTCTCTTTGTTAACTAAGATTGTGTAGATGAAATCATGTCCAGATCCCCAGACCTTTTGTGTTCTTTGTTTTGGTTTTCTCTGTTCAATGACCGCGGGTTGCACATACCAGAAGAGTTTGTAGATCTTCCAGAATGCTTCTGGTACTACCTCCATTTCACAATATAAGGCTCTGTTTGACCCAGCAGCCAGCATAGTCACCACTCACCAAGATTAAAATTTGACCATTAATTTATTTTGCTATACATTACTAGTACGTAGTAACTAAAATAACAACCATGTAAAACTTCCAGATTGAAATATGAACCTAGTGGTGCTATTGTTATGTTACCAAACCTATATATTGCAGTTCCAATTGTTCGTAAAAGTTTACAAAGTTTGACTCTCAAAATGTGTGGGGACCTTAAATTGTGAGATGGAGGGAGAAGCATCTTGTGTAGTTATTTTTGATATTACGAAAATTGGCTTCAGGATTTCACCTGGCTCACAGATATGAGCAAGTAAGTATCGCTATTTCACATGTAGGGCAATACTTTTGTTCTGTTCCTTCTGGGATCATGCCCAGCTAATGTGATTAATGTTGTGGAGTTACGAGTTTTGACCCATGGAGTCGTGGACATTCATTTCAAGAAAAGTATGGGAACATGATGGAAGAACATACCACTAAAAAGAAAGCAGCCCCTGCTCATTATGTGATGATATTGATGTTCATTCAATGACCTTGTTATGCCATTTTCTTATTTGACTGGCTATGCACATAGCTCTGCAGTTATAACTGACGATTTCGTTTTGTTGACGACAGCTTGTAACAAAGGGCACCACGGTCCTGTCCATTGCGTACGGTTTGCACCTGTTGGTGAATCCTATGCATCGGGATCAGAAGATGGGACCATTCGGATCTGGCAGCTGGGGCCAACTAACAACGATGAGCAAGAGGCGCAGAATGCAAATGGGAAACTGAAGGTCGGGGTAAACGATGTTGTGCGCAAGGTTGAAGGCTTCCACATCTCCAAGGATGGGCAGGCCGAGGGGTAGGGGTGCATCATTTTTGTGCCTGGTGGTGCCTGCAGGGAGATTGCTGTTGTCAAAGCTGTTGTTTTCTTTCTGCCGCTCCCAATTTCTCGAAACCAAGGGCGGGTTTCGCCTTTCGCGTAACAGCACACCGTTACGCACACACCAGGGAAAAATGGCTTGTGCTTCATGATCAAATGGTGGAATTTTGTAGTGGGGCCTCCTAACTGCAATAGACATTGTCAAGGTATCGTTTTTAATGAAAAAAAAACACTCAAGCCCATGTTAGGCTACAAGGCTAGGGCCGCCTCTTCACCTCATTCTTATATGCCGCTGTACGTAGGGATGACAATGGCTTTGTTCCCTGATGGGGAATTCATCTATTAGGGGGCAGGATTGGGGCTCCTCCCACCCCCCTTCCAACCCAACCATAGGGGTGCTAATACGAAAATACAATTACTCATCGGGTGAAGTGGGGCTAGGACTATTCCCTTACTCATCATCTCTGCTATTCGCATAGCCCTCGATAACCCAATGACGTGGGCCACCAGCCTACTACTGTATAGCCTGATAAGGCGATAACCCTAGCAGTAGTAGAATGCCAGTGGCCAGCTTCCCATTCGGCATTTTGGTGCCTTTGCTATCCCCCTTCACCCTTCCGTAGTTCCGCCTTCCCAGCTGTTGCCCCCTAAATCCCTAATTCCTATCTGCATCCCCTTCATTGCTCCCGCAATCCAACTGCTCCTTTGGTCCTTGACTCCTCCCTCGGTCCTGCTGCTCTCACATCTGGCAGTTCCTCCCTTAGTCCTGCACTCCCGCTGCTCCTGCATCTAGCAACTCTGCTGCTCCCTTAGTCTTGCTACTTACATCGGCTTCGTCTGGTCCTCTGGGCTCTGGTCCTCCCTAGCATCCAACGTCGGCCTCCTCCCCAACACTCGAGAGCCAACGTCAACCTCCTCCAGTCCTCCCCAACAGTCGGCGTCGACGCAACGACGGTCTCTTCCTGCTCCGGTTGGTTGTACTTGTATATGAGCTGCTGGTAGAATGGTCTAGTTGATTGATGGTTGGTTGTATTAATATGAGTTGTTGGTAGATTGATGGTTGGTTGTATATGAGCTGTTGGTAGAATGATACTTCTGATAGATTGATGGACTGCTGATAGAATGTAGATTGATAGTAGAATGATACTTTTGTGTGTGTTTGTGTAGGAGAGGTTGGGGATCCAATTTTCGGGTCTAGATCCCTTTTGAGCCCTGATAACCCAATAGGGACGGGAAGCGAGGGAGAATAGCATCCGAGGATGGAGACAAGGAATGAGTATTTTTACTTCTCTCGAAGACGGAGATGTTCCACCACTTTCTGCCGAAGAATATCCATGTTGCCATCCCTAGTAGTGCGACACTGTTTAATCGGTCCTTACAGCACTGTTTAATCGGCCCCTTTTCATTTAACACCCGGCACAAGGTCCTTACGGCACTGTTTAATCGGCCCCCTTTCATTTAACACCCGGCACAAGGTCCTTACGGCATTGTTTAATCGGCCCCCTTTCATTTAACACCTGGCACAAATAGTACGACCGAAGTAAATCAAGAGACAGTTAGCCTGATGGATGAAGATTTTTTTTAATAATATATTTTAATAATTGTATTAAAAATATTATTAAAATAAAAACATTACCGACATATCTACAACTAAACTACACACCCAAAAAGATTTACTAGATTACAAAACCATACATCTTAAACTATCTAATCCATTCAATTATTACACCATAAAAAACATCTACATGATTAACGACATATCTAAAACTAAACTACACACCTAAAAATATTTACTACAAAGAACTACGCTACATAACCATACATCTAAAACTATCTAAATCATTTAGTTACTATACCATAAATAAATTCTTTACGATTAACAACATTTCTATAACTAAACTACACATGTATGATAAAGATGTACTACACGAACTATACTACATAACAATACATCTAAAACTATATAATCTATTAAATAACAGACCTACTAGTTTCGGTTGCTAATCTACTAGGATTTCGAATTTAAATGTAAGGTTACAAAAAATTACCTGCAATGTGTGTGACCGAATCTGCTTATCTCTCTCTCCCCTCCAAGGCTACGGACGGATGAAGCTTCGCTACCTCCTCTCCCTCCTCCCCCTCCTTTCCTTTTTTTTTTTGGGATTAAAAGTGAATTTAGGCCAGATTTTTTTGGCTCTTTTATAGCATAGCCTCTATCGTTATTTTAAATGGCGACAAGGACCTCTGACACTGTATTGCTGGCAACAAGAACTTATTTTTGTAATTTTATTAAATAAACATTTATTTTTATAATTCTCTTTTAAAAATGTATTTCGATGATTGGTGGAAAGCGGCATAAACACAAACCGGACGAAAATGGTGGGGGTGTCATGCCCACTGAACACCATGACCGATCACCATCAGGGAGGACGAAAACGAGATCTCCAAGCACAGGTCCTTCGTTCCCAGGTATTGGCAACGCATCACATGTTCCTGTTTCGCATTCAATAACCGGTTTTATGGACGCGAGGGCGACTTCTCTGTTTTCTGCTGTCCTTGCTGCGGGCTGCTTTGTCGCTTATTGCCTCGAGTGCAATCAGATGGAAATGCATACTGGTTTTGTTAAGATGGTTCGTGCAATCAGTTCTCGGCAGCAAACGCGTGCAAAGGCTTCAGATATTGGATCTGTTCCTCCTACAGCGTCTCATCGCCTGGTCTCGTGTTCTCATTCATTCTTCTCGGTCCAGTTAAGGTATAGGACAGGGAATTGATAATATGCATACGTTCCGGAGGAAGGATAAAAAGCTGACGTGCCCAGGGTTGACCTGTCCTTTTCACCACTCCCCACCAGACGCTTTCCATCTTACTGAGCAGTTTCCAGCTATTTCCTACTCACTACTCACTACCGCCCCACCTCCCTCCCCTGTGGCTCTGCTCAGACACACCCGCACCTCACAGTCTCACACGCCTCCACGCACGAGTCTTCTCCAAGGCAAGATCGACGTCATGGGATTCCCCATCAGGTACTTGGAGCAGCTCCTCCCGCGGGTTCTCCTCCTCCTCAACCACCTCCGCCGCTTTCTCCTCTGGGCCTTCCTAAGGCGGCTGCTGTCACGATCCGACCAGCGGTTACCTGAGAAGACCTCCTAGAACTCCCGAAAAGGCCCACCAAGATCTCCCAGGAGGTCCAGTAAAACCACTCGAGAGGACCTCCAAGACCACCCAGGAGGTCCAACAGGACCACCTAGGGGTCCGGAGACCTGACCCGAGGAAGTCTTGAGACCGAGAATCTCCCCAAATGCCACGACCAGACTTGGGGGAGGTCGAGAGACCCAACCCAAGGAGGTCGTGGGACTTGGAAAAGCCTTATATCTCCTGTGTTCCGAACTAGTCTCAAGGATCAACAACTAGTTCACACAGCAAAACAAGTGATAATCATACATCAACGAGAACTTTAGTAATAGCAAAAGAGTTGATTACAAGGCACTACTACACACAGCCTCATCATAGACGGTTCGGAACAGTCATCACAGACGGTTCCGAACCGTCTGTGTTTTTGTGCGTCTGTGATAAATAGTGTTATCACGCACGGTTAAAAATCCGTCATGATAAGTCACAATACGACGATTCTAATTATATAACCGCTCGTGTTATCTAATTATCGCGCACGGCTCTATTAAAGAACCGTCATGTTATCTAATATCACGAGACGGTTCTATTTACGAATCGTCGTGATATGCACATATCCCGCACGGTTCTAATTATTTAACCGCTCGTGATATGCACATATCCTGCACGGTTCGTAAATAGAACCGCTCGTGATAAAGATATCCCAAACGGTTCTATTTACGAACCGCTCGAGATATGTGTATATCATGACGGTTATTAAATAGAGCGGCCAGGATATGCATATTCACGCACGGTTTGATTGTTAAACCGTCGTGATAGTTACTTCAAATAACTATTTTTTAAAAATTTTCGCTAGCCTTAGAAATTGCTAGCCATGCCCTCTCAAAATAAGCGGCGTAAAATAGATACATCACGTATAAATCAATCGTTGACAACCCAAAGTGATCATTGTCAATTACAAACCAACATATATCAAATATTGTCGCTAGTGTACCATTGAATTACAACTATTCAAAGTGAATTACAACTATATCAAATATATATTAATTGTTTCGAGGTCGTTCAAGAGTGAAACTCTCCGCTGGCCGCAATGATATCCGTCATGATGAAGGTGCAGAGCCTCCTCGAACATCCGAGATCTCTTCTCAACGAGTGAATCTAAATCTATATTCAAAACCTACAAACAAGAGTAAAGTGTTACACATATATATTTAAATTTATAATTAGCAATTATTGCGAGATTGACCAACCTCGGATCCTAGCAACCTAGCACTCATGAGAATCTGCATATGATGGCAAACGTAGAATGCACATTCTTTTGCTTTTTGCTGTCGGCACCGAAAAAATAGAATTACATATATAGGTATAGTCAGTTCGAGACGCATTATTACGAAGTATGATATAGGATTATTGTGTTGTAGCACGCATCGAAATCGCGTCCGTGATTAAGTGTGGCGTTCGCTCCTTGTATAGCCCTCCTCGGCAATATAGGAGATGCACGACCTACATGTTTCTAAAAAGTTAACCTCGCCATTTCAAACGAAGGAAGACTACAATAGAGTTATGTATGGAGGAAATGAGCACACCTGTCGAGTACTTCTTGCACAAGGGTGAAGTCGTGGCCTTTTTTCATTAGGGAATCAAGGTATAGTACCTGATTCCTCTTTGGTATAATGACTAAAAGGATCCAGTGGTGCCTACTCATGTATGTCGCTATAGTCATTAAACCTAAGTTCATACTGCGTATAAAGTACAAATGAAATTTGTATAGCAAGTAGTGAAGCACTTACTTCTGGTTGTAGGGCACCATTATGTAGTCCCCGTAGTTTTGAGCAAGCAATCCTGCCGTTATGTATTTCTTGGCGTAGGATGCGTCTGCCAAGATAGTTTGCTCAGAGACCACGTGTGAGTCGAGGAAACCCACCGGTTCTTTCAATCGCCGGGCAGTTTTAATCATGTATCTATACATAAGCAATGAGTTGTTATATTACGTGAATGTACGTGAATGTAGAACTTGATTGTACACACTTACAGTGTCCAGCATCGTAGAAGTGAGGCATCGAGGGCTTTGAGGTTGAATAGGTCGAATAAGTCGTCGAAGCCCACGATGAAGGGGGCCGGCTCGTGGAGGAAATAGTCCTCCGTGTATTTGACGGTGATTCCATCAGCGCACCCTTTCTCTTTGGTCTTCTGCAAGTACCAGCTATGCAAACTCTGACAACCTAATCCAGCGAGGGCTAATACTGTGCTCGTCGCCAACGGACTTCCGAAAGAGTATTTCTTAGGGTTAGGAGGCGGAAGCGCCTTAATGTTCTTCGATTTCGATTTGTCCTGAACGACTTGCCCGCTACGCGTCTTCCTCCTGTCAGACGACTCGGGAACCGATACGGCGGCACGCTTTTTTTGTTCGTTCGGTGTCTTCTCCACGGGAACCGATGAGGCGGACTTCGGCGAAGGTTGAGGTGCGCCATGGAGGGTCCTGTTGGAGAGACATGGTCGTGTTGAGATGGTTGGGGTAGAGTCATCAAAAGTTGAGGCGGCACTGCAGGGTCCAGGACGATGTCCTTCAAAAGTTGAATTGGAGAGGCATGGTCGTGTGGAGATGGTTTGGGTGGAGTCATCAAAGGTTGAGGCGGCACGCAGGTCCAGCGATGTCCTTCTTTGGCCACCGAATAAAACTGCATGGGCATCCTCTAGTGTTATGATTTCGCTGTTCGGGCGAATCTCCACGGACGGCCCTAAAATTATCATGTACCATATCCACCTGGACCCTGGCGTAACCCTGCACCACCTGGGCACCGTGCTGCACTATCCCTTCATTGCATGTATACACCACCCCCCGTCCAGCCTCAATATGTTGGAGATATGCCCTAGAGGCAATCATATTGATGATGATATTTCATTGTATCCATGATTTAATAAATGTTCCTTGAATATTGCCTTTGTGTTGATTAACAAGTATGTGACTTGTTTGTGAAACTCTTTACTTGTATGGTTATTCTAAAGTTGTCCCTAGTCGGAGTTCATGTGAGGACACACGTGAATGATGGATTAGCACATGTATCGGTTGATGACCATGTTTCACAGGTCATAGACATGGAGATGTCAAACCAATAATGTGGACACATGTTTAGAACATGGGGTTGGACCGACCCAACATGAGACATAGTAATTATTCTTATGGTTCTCTCTACACAATGTGTACGCCTTGTCCTTAGACCTGAGATTGTCGCATGTACTTGAGATGTGAATCGACCTACTTAGGGGCTATCAAACGCTACTCAGAATCGGGTAGTTATAAAGGTAGCTTTCGGGTTTGTCATGAAGCATGTCATGAGGCATGGTCACGAGATGGGATTTGCCCTCTCTACCGAGAGATATCTCTGGCCTCGAGTGATCGGATCCAAATGCATGGCCATGCTACTTAAGGTTAAGAGTTAACCTAGTAAGGGATTCCGATCACATGATCGAGAAAGAGTGGTCACTTGGAGCTCGACCGAATATCGTGAGGCAAAGGGATTGGCATGTACATAACGTTGTGATGGTTCGTCCGATATGATCTTTACGTATGTTTAGGAGTTGGCACGCCTTGCTAGAGGCCGCTACCAACTATTGACCAAGTATGTGTACTGCGTCATGTCTAAACATATGTGAACCATAGGTCACACACTTATGTTGAAGCCAATTCGGATTGGATCCGAATTAGATCGGGCATTGAGTCCTAATGGACCTCTATTCGTAGAAGCCCATTATAAGGACGCCTATAAAAGGAGGGCGTGGGCGCTGTTGAGGGTTGAGTTTTTCGTGACATCCTCAAACCCCGCCGCCACCCTCCCACGCCCTAGTCGCCGCGCGGATCTAGTAGTCCGGCGTCGCCGCTCTCCGTCACGTGGATACCTTTGAGGCGCCGCATCCGTGGCGTTGGGACGAACCGCAAGAAAGGAGTCTGACGTGGGGCGCCGCGACGAGGACGCAGGAAGTAGTACGACTACTCGCCCGACGCATCGCATCAATCGAGTACGACTACACCGCCCGACGTCGTTGCATCAACTTCCGCACCGCGCTAGTGGTAAGACCGTGATCTATAATCGCAGTGATCTTGGTTTACGGGTAGAATTTTTTAATTTGCGCTAGTGTAGCCTACCTGTTTCCCTACACAATAGACATCCCAACCATCCTCACTTGGAGTGTGCAGACGGCTCCTTTGGAACCGTCTGTGATGAGGTGTTTGCTATTACTTGTTTTGTAGTAGTGAGGTAGGCTTATAAGCCGACAAAGGAAACTTTACACAGCAGAAACAAAAGACAATTCTATCCAATACACCACAGGCAATTGGCTGAAAGGCGTAGCCTAGTCATCCAAAACCTCTTGGTCCTCAACAAAGACCTCTTTACCTGCTCAAAAGACTAATTCAAACAAGAGTGAGTACAACAACCGTGCTCGCAAGTCATATCCATCAAATAATAAAATGACATGCATAAAGGGTATAACGATGGAGAGCTTATAAGGTTGTTTTTGCATAGAGCCATGTTTCTTTCAAGGTACAGGTACTAAGTTTTAAGGCAGATTACACCATACATAAAATTTATTTTCTAACACAGTTTTGATTGATTGATAACCGCCAGGGCTCCCGCCCAAAACCCACTTGGATAGAAATCAAAAACCAGTTTCAAAAGCATTTGAAAACAAAATCAAAGTCTAACTTAGAGAGGCTTTGCCAGCATGTCCATGACCGTGGACACGGCTATTCGAATAGATTTTCACTCTGCAGAGGTGTACAGCTTTACCCACAAGAGATAACTAAATTATACTGTCCGCTCACACACTTCCGAAGGTGTGCGACTAAAAGGTTATCACAAGGCCTTTACAATCCTCCTTCTCACCATAGTCCCTCTTGCTAAGGTTTCACCCCCATTGGGTTACCCACCCGCAGGGTTCAGGCCCCCTCTTGCGCTAGGTCGAAATGTAAGAAAATAGGTCATGAAGGACCACCCACACATCCAAAGGGACAACCATGGTGAGACATTGTAAATTATTCGACCAGGTCCCGCCCATACAAGACTTGTGGTTGCACGAAAAGGCATAACAAAGTAACGATCGAAGACCGGTCCTTAACTGACTTGGGCGACAACCTCAACCCTGGAGCATGGGCTCACACGACCCCCGTGCATTCCCCATGCACCCATCGTACAACCAACTAAGTTTCACCCAAGTCCAAATCCATTTTTCCATTTATTTGCCTTTGAAAACAACAACTGGTTTCCACGACAACCTATTGCCATGGTCAAAACATTTGAGATAAAACATTGGCCTTTGATAAAAACTTCTCAAACCAAGATTTTGGTCTAAGCATAGCTAAGCATTCCTTTTTCAAGAGGTCCTGGTCATACTAAAGCATTAACCAGGTTTTCAACTAAGATGACAACAAGTTCAGTGTAACGTCAATATTGGCCATATAAGGAGTTAGGTTTAACTAAGAGTGTAAACACTGATATTGAAATACTAAGTAAAATATGCATGTAGTACTTAGCTTAAAAAATACATAGGTTGAAATAATGGGTGTCAATATGATCAAGGGCATGACTTGCCCTGCTCAAAGGCTTGGGGGTCTTCCTCTTCGAAGAACTCGGGCTCCTCGGCGTCCTTGCAATCTACACGAGAGAACAAAACCAACTCAAACAAAGCTCAAGCAAAACCAAAAGAACTCCAACGAAAGCACCACTAGAACCAACAAAAGAGCTCTGAAGGTTTGGAGGAGGTTCAGAGAGCTGGTCGGAGGAGGTCCAAAGAGCTAGTTGAGAGAGAGGAAGAGGGTTGAAATGAGGAAGAAGGCAAAGATAGGGAGCTGTCCAAGCTTATAAGGCCTGGGTTGTTGGGAGTTTCAAGGACACACGTGTTCAAGGATGGGTGGAGGAGGGGACGGGAGTAGGTAAAGGAGGGGACAAGAGGGGAAGAGAGGTACAACGGAGGTGACAGCATTTAATGTGCCGCAGCGATATTTAATGCTCGTAGACTTTCTGCTGCAAGCGTGCAAAAAGGAAAACGGACAGGGTTGGCTCAAACAAAGAGGTTGGTCAAAGCCAACAGGAGAAAGTCATGACCGAAGGAGAGGTCCGACTACTGGGTGGTCGTAGGAGGAGGTCCTGCAGAAGGCAAAGGAGGTCCTGTCCCACCAGGGTGGTCTTTGCAAAAGACCAGAGGTCATGACCACATAGGGTGGTCGTGACCAAAGAGCGTGGTCTTTGCAAAAAGACCAGAGGTCGTGACCACATAGGGTGGTCGTGACCAAAGAGGGTGGTCATTACAAAAAGACCAGAAGTCGTGGGGAGAAAGAGGTCCAAGGGACGAAGGAAAAGGCGCAACGAACCAGAGCCATATGATCTTGATCGGGTGGTCCAAGGAGATAGGTGCGTTCGAACCATCCGAACGCCTCCTCTCAATCGGGCCATCCAAACAAGATCTAATGGCCCTTGGGAGGGGAAGGCGCGCTCAGGATCTGGACTTAAGGGAGGTCCAGACAAGGAAGGGTTTCAACAGGTGATATTTCAAAGGGGAAAAGATCCAATGGAGAAGATCCAAGGAAAGAGGTCCAAAGAGGTCCCTAATAGTTAGAATGAAGCCAGAGGAGGTCGTGATGGTCAGGATAAGACTAGAGGAGATCTCAACGGTCGCGATGAGATCAAAGGAGGTCTCAACAGTCACGATGAGATCAAAAGAGGTTTAAAACACAAACCCGAGCTTAGAATAGCTCGAGGGTGGTCGTGACTTAGAAGGGAGGTCAGAACCATAGAGAGGTCTGGACAAAGAAGACGTCCAAACACAAAGGAGGTCTAGACTTGAGGAGGTCCAACTAAAGAGAAAACACAGAGGAGGTCTAGACCTGGGGAGGTCTAAACCAAAGAGGAGGGTTGGCCAAGAAAACAAAGCAAGCACGAAAAAGGAGGGAACACTGAGCCCCAACACTCCATCAAACCGACAAACCCAACTGAGAATTTAGTTGAAGTTTGCGTTAGTCAATTGAAAACCATTCCAAAATCTCGAATTAAGCTTTTAGACTTCGATAAAACCAATGGTTCGTTTTATTTTGAAATTCCAAAAAGCTCCAGAAAACCAGAGTGTTACAGCTGCCCGCCTCTTCCTCCGATCCGGCTCTGCCTCATCCTCCTTGCGCAGTGCGGCCGCTAGAGCCACCTCCCGTGTAACACCTTGATTTTCAGAGCCTTTTTGAAAATTCTCAAAACTAAAAAGGACCATTTGGTTTTGATGAGAATTCAAAGCTTAACCTGAAAATTTCAGAATTTGAAGTGTTCCAAAACGTCTAAACCACACTTCAACTAATCCCAAAAGTTGGTTCCCATTTTGTCTTTGCTTGGGCTTTGGAGTTGTCTCTCCTCTTCTCTGCTTACCTTATTCTTCCCTTGGCCTGTCACCTTTGTGATCCTTGTGGTCTAGACCTCCTCTGAGGTCTAGACTTTCCTTTGAAAATTGGATCACTTCTGAGGTTTAAGCTTCCCTTGAAGTATAGACCTTTCCTCTGGTTTAGACCTTATCTTTGCTGGCCTGAATCTCTTTCAAGACTTAGACCTCCTTTTGGTCCAAGCCTTTTCCATCTGTTAAGACCTCCTTTGGGCTACCTACCGTGGATCTCTTTCGTTTGGATCTGATGGTCCATACCTTCTTTCGCTCCCGATCTGAGGGCCTAGATCTCTTAGTCCTTTTTAACCTCGTGCGGTACTACCGCCGTTGAACGTGTAGTCATACCACACCAATTCGGTGTTACCGCTATGCAGTACTACCCCCATTCATCTTGCGATCATACTGCTCCAAGAGAGGATCAAGCTCTCAGGAACATGCGTTCTGGAGATTTCATGCTGCCTTGTAGCAAACGGAACTACCAGAGTGCGGTAGTACCGCTACTTAAGCTGCGGTGTTACCATTTTATGGAAACTCACTAAACCGGCGTTTCAACCACCCCTTGAGTCCAGACCTCCCTTGATTGTATCTGGACCGTTGAGACCTCTTTTGACACCTCTTAGCCAATGGGACTCGTTGTCTTTTGGACCTCTTAGTCTTTCAAACCTCCTCATAAGACCTCTTTTGATCTCACGGGACCTCCCCGCTTTCATTTGAAACTTTCCGTGTTCAATTGAACGTCCCAATGCTCATTTGGACCTCCCCGTGTCCATATGGAACCTCTTTTGAACTTCCCTCGTGACCGTTAGGATCTTCCCTTGTGAGATCCTAGTCTTTTGGACCTCCTTGTCCACAGGACCTCTAGACTTTTGTAAAGACCACCTCTGAGGGTCGGGACCCCTTTGTGGTCAGGACCCTAGTCTTTTTGCAAAGACCACCTTGGTGGTCAAGACCATCCTGTTTGGTCACGACCACCCCTTAGGCCGTGACCACCCCTCTTTGACCAGATTGTTTCCTAAATTGACTGGCCCCACTTGCCAGTCTGGCTCATCCTTATTTTTCCTCCGCCACAAAGTACCATGTGCATTTAATGCCTATCGTTTCACATTAGATGCAGCCATATATGTGGTTGCTTACACTGAATGTGGTCACCTACATGGCGCCTTGTTTTCTCCCCTTGTCCCATCCCTTCACAGCCAACTCTATTCCATTATTTTCTTTATCAAGCTTGGTCGTACCCTGTCTTATCCATCACCTACTTTTGACCTATCTTTTACACTTACCTTTTTCACGTGCATTCCCATGCCTTCTAGTGCCTTCTTTGCCACACCATTCCTGGCCATAAATAGCCTGAGTAGCCTTCCCCTCATCGCCTTTGGCCAAACTCGGCACTTTTTGCTCCTTGCCTAGTTTCACTGAATTGAAGCTTCATCACCAAAGAGTTTCTGGAGCTCCCTCTAACGCCTCCTCATCGCCAAGAAGACCACCAGAGCTGCGCCGCCACTTCACCGCCGAAGGAGTTGCAGGAGACCACTGCAGCCCGCGTCGCCTTAAATCGTTACTGACGAGGATTAAAACATCTATGTATTATTTTTAATACATAATAGACCATACGTCTTCATGGTCGTAACCCCTGAGGTGCACGACCTCACTGGTCGTAGAGATTCCAGAGGTTACATAATGGGTACCCTGGTCGGACGAAGGCCTAAGCCAAGCTCCCACCGTGAGAACCGCCAGTAAAGGTATGAACTGATTCCAAGTATATTCTTTACCGTATAACGAATGGAGCATGTGCATATTCCATACCATACGATGTTTCTTATCCAGAAGCACTGACGAACAACCTCCATGCGGTTATATGTCTCACAGACATATAACCGCCGAACGGTTGATTATTTATCAACCGTCACTTGACTCCGACTGCACACAACGCTCACATCGACGCCTTCTCCGGAAGTAACTGCCATGTGAGGACCCCGGTTTATTCGACTTGTAATGCTTAGCCTTCCATTGACCCTAGCATCACAATTCAAATAAACCAAGCCTCAGGATATGTATACTTCCTGAAATGCGAGATACACACCTGCTACAAAAATTATGCATCAATTCCATACACGAGAGGTTACAATATCAAAACTTCATAAAATACAACAGAAATAACTTACAAGATAAATAACAAACTACACAGCGGAAGCAAAAGCCATAAGATGGCAATAAATAAAAGAGCCAATTAGTGTGCCTTTACCCACAAGGCAACCTCCTGCGACCCGGAGCCAATACACGCCAAAGTACTAGGTCAAGAGAGGTCCCATACCTCTAGTGTGGTTAGCACGCCGAAATGCCTGGATAATGTGTACTCACAAGATGTTCGGTCCTTACTGACCGGGCACCATTCCACCACACCCAAGAATCACACCATCTTACCATTGTGCCCGTCGAAACCATTTTGTTTTTAGTTTTAGTTTTCACAAGAAGCATAGCAAAATGTTTGAATCATAAAGTTATATAATAATTTTTGTGTGATCAAAGTGTGGATATCATGGGGATATGCTCATGATCTTAGGATGATGTGACAATTGGCAATGACGTTGAAGGTTTGCGAAACACGAAGCCGCAAAGTTCGATTCTGTCAGTCTCAGCGGTCCGACCGCCATGGTGGCGCCGACCGGTCCCGTTTTGGGCTGTTTTGTTGGTGAGTACGGCGGTCCGACCGCCCAGAGGCGGTCGGACCGCCGAGGTGGCGATCGACCGGCTTCTGGCGAGCGGTCGACCGGTCATTAAGTGAAGTTTGGATTTTGAGCCGCCAAAAATAGAGGGTGTAGGCAAGAGAGAAGGTTCTACTATTCTTGGTCCCATAATTTTGGAGTCTCCGACAAAAGTTCTATTCGCTTGAAATTTCGAGAGGTTGCGGATTTGAGTTGAAATTTTGGCTAAGTCCTGGTGGCGGTCGATCGCCTTCGCTGGCGATCGGGCGGCGGGCGGTCGACCGCCAAGGGTGGCGGTCGACCGGTTTTCACTTAACTCGCCGCCCGTGGCGCGGCGGTTGCTTGTTAGGTCAATCTCGTGGGTTTCAGTGCATATGTGTTGCATGATGCATGTTTTGACTAACGGGGTCAAGTTGTGAAGAACTTGTTCCGGCTTCGATTTGCTTGTCTATTGTTGTGCAGTTTGCTTGGTGGTCAACGACGGTCAACGGCGAGGATGATCGGACTAGGCTTGGAGAGCCGAGGTTCGTAACGATCGACGATGCCGTGAAGTCATTGACTCAAGTATGGTGCAAGATGGACAAAGGTGACCGAACGGCGCTTCGCGCGACCGTTGGATCAAGAGGCGCGGGTCGGTGCAAGTGCCATGGTGGTTTCGGTGGGCCGATGGGAGAGACTTGCCGACATGATGAGAGCCGTTGGATCAACCTACACGTGGCGGCGCGAGTGCCAAGACAACTGACTCGGTCTTCTGAGAAGGACCGAGAAGGGGTATTTTGTAATCTTACCAAATACCGCCTTGGTGACCTTTGCTAACCCGCGCGCAGGCGGTGCGTGGAGAAGCGGATTAGGTCAAGAGGAGATGAAGACGACGCTTTAAAATGCGTGCGTGTGTGACCCGCTTGTTTTGGGCCTTAACGGAGCCCATTAGGGAAACTCTTCTAGAAGGTCTAGGCCTCCACTATAAATAGAGGAGGGAGGTGGCTGCACCCTCAACCCTTTCATTACTTGAAAATCCTAGTTTTTGCTTGTGTGCTTAGGAGTTGATAGTTGGAGGTTAGGGTTCTAGAGAGTTGGATTTGATTTCGTACTCATGTATTGAGTCTTTGTCCTCCATTGATGGAGTGATCAGAAACCAATACCATATCAAATCAATCCAAAGAAAGTTCTCTCAAAGATGAGTTCATTTGCCTTCTTTCTCTATTTGGTGAATTTGAGTCTTTCTTTGATCCGCGAGTTTTTGGTTGGTTTCTTGCTATGATCTAACTTGCTGCAACATGTGGGAACCCATCTAGGTCATCTTAGTCATCAATCACCCACGAGCAAGTTTCTAGATCATATTTCGTTCTTGACTCGGCTTTGACCCACCTTCACTTAAACGGGAAAAGGTCTGAACTTTGGCAAGGATCTTCACGATCGTTGCTTGGAATAGGTTCCCGACATCCTTAGGAAGGTGTGTGTCAAGTTTCACGAAGTTTGGACGCACGAATCAAAAGTTAGATCAATTTGCGCTTTGGTTTTTCGGCTGATTTCACTATTCATTGGCTCGAGGTCCGACCGCCATGTATTGAGAGGTCGACCGATTTCTAGTTGGAGGTCGCATCGCCCAACTCATTTAGGTTTTGAGTTTTTATGTTTTTGAAGATTTTGCTTGGGTTTTGATTGGATTCAATACAAGTCTTCCAACAGGCATGATTGATTGATCTTCATAGCTTTCATAGCTATTGGAGTGAGATTCGTATTGAATTCAATTAGGAGAAAAGAAATCGTGCTCCTATTCACCCCTCTAGTCGCTTTTTCGGTCCAACAGTGGTATCGAGCCTGTTAGTTCAATCTTGATCTTAACCGGTCACCGAACTTGGCGATGGATAAGTACTCCTCCAAACCGCATATCTTCAATGGGCACGACTATGCTTTTGGAAGAACCGCATGCATGTCTTTCTTGAGAGCGAACCACGGGTATTTGGGAGGTCGTCGGATTCGCTCATCTTGCTCGAGGTTGCTACGCCGCTCAAGCCCTCTTGGCTAGTGACCGTAAGGCAAAGAATTTTCAGATGGTGGGCTTGGTAGACAGAATATGATAGGATTTGTAATCTCGAGATCGCACATGAGATTTGGAAGACCCTCAAACCTATCATGAGGGTTCTTCCCAAATCAAACAAGTGCGTCAGCAGGTCTATAAAAGAGAATATAACAAATTCGAGATGCGTCCTGGTGAGAGCATCGATGACATTTTCAGTCGCTTTAACACGTTGATAAATCGATGAAGGTCATTGGTATTGAATTTACACAGTCTGAAAATGCCATCCATCTCCTGGCTGCAATCAACACCAGGGAGTGGGAGATAAAGGCTACCGCCATTCAGGAAAATGTCAACTTCTCTGATCTGACCTTGGAGCTGCTCTATAGCAAGCTCAGGACTCATGAGATCCAGAAAGCTGACCATTCTAAGAAGGGTAACATGGCTTTAGTAGCAGACCCGCTCAAGAGAGCCTCTGATGGGTCGTTTGAGTCTTCTTCTGGAATTTCTCTTGCTTCTTTATCTGCAATCCAAGAAGAGGATCTTGAAAGTATTCCTGAGCCCGAGATGGCACTTTTGATTAAGAAGTTCACAAGGGCCTACAACAATATGAGGAACAAAAAGAGAGGCGGCCCTGTGACTTGTTATGAGTGTGGAGAGCTCTATCATATCCGGGCAAATTGCCCTAAGCTGAAAGGCAAGAGCAACCACAAGGAAGAGAAGCCAGCTTGGAAGAAGCCTCAAGGGTACAAGTCCAAGTTTGATGCTGCCAAGCTTAAGAAGGTTGTTCACCGGGTCTTTGCCGCTCTTGGAGAACAATCCTTGAGCGATGTGGACTCGAAGTGAGGAGGACAAAGAGGAGGAGCTTCTCAAGACAAGAACAAAGGGAAGGCTAAAGATTTTACCTAAGATGTGCTTCATGGCGACTCACGACATCATTGACAATGAGGTACCTCCTTCCTATGATGATCTTTCTAGATGTGATAATCTCTTTGAGCAACTCTTGAGTCAGATAAGGCTTTAAAACTACCATGGCTAAGAACAAGGACTTAGAGTCACAAGTGGATAATTTAACTCTAGAACTTGTAAATGCTAAGACTCTTGAATCGATGAATGTTCATCTTGCCATGTTCTCATCACTCTGAATTCTCTAAATTGCAATCTGCTCATGATGTTGCCTTGCATCAACTTGAAAATGCTAGAATCGAGCTAATTGAATTTAAATCTACTCCTTGTGATAAATGCTCGAGTCCAAAGAAGTTGGATTCTTCGGTAATGTGAAATCTAGCTTTTGCACTTTCGCTTAGAACGTGAAAATGAAGTCAAAGATATCTTAGAAGCGATTAGAGCTAAATATGCCAAGCTTAAGGACAGATTGAGACTTCTACATGTGCTTTATGTCCAGCTCTTAAGCTTGAGGTTGCTAGTTATAAGAAGAGGTCTATGGCTAAAACTTGTGATTCATGTGTTAACTTTAGAAAAGAAATTGCTTACCTTAATGATACATTAGAAAAATTTTCTAAAGGAAAGAAACAGCTAAACATGATCCTTGATCACCAAAGACTCCTTATAAGAACCAGGGTTAGGATACAACTTTGCACATGACAAATCTAAGGGCATTCAAATATTGAAAATGGCTTAGTTGAATTCGATACCCAACCTCGCCAAGATTATTTTCAAATCTGCAGTGTTTTGCCCAACCATCTGCTCACCAAAGGTGCTTCTCCCAGTGGTACCAAGTACCATTGCACCTATTGCAAGAAGGATGGGCATTTGATTGAATTCTGTTGGCGAGGTTGAAAAACGCTAAGAAAAATATTGCTAGGATGTCATCTAATCAACCTAGAGCTTTTATGAGATATGGTAATTTAGAAAGGAAGAAACTGGTCTAGGATTTGCTTCACATGCTTCTAGACAGATAATTCTCATGTTAGAGTAACCATTGCTCACAAATGTAATTTCAAATAGAATCAAGGATAGCACTTCGCTTGCATACTACTGGCAGATATGTGTCTCGATCGGGTTCCCAAGTCATGTTTAACTAACCTCATGATTGAGACACATCGCCCTTCCGCACCTTGATTTTCGTGATCGCCGCGGAAGGAAGGACACGTGGTTCGTCGACTCACTGCTCACGCCACATGACCGAGATTCAAAATGGTTCACCTCCTTCACGCGGCCGATCGGGTGATGTCTTCATCACCTTTGGAGACGAGACTCAAGGGCGGATTGAAGGAATGGGATCAATCGGGGTGAACGACAATTTCATCCTAAAAGACGCCGCCTTGTGGACAAGCTCAGTTTAACTTACTGCTGTCTCACGACTTCTTGATGATGGCTATGAGACTATATTTAAGAAAAATACTTGTCCAGATTTGATTCATTTGTGAGCTCGTTTTGGGATTTATAGAGCTGCTAGGATCTTTGGAGCTGACTTTTCTGAATCTCTTGCTGGTTCTCTTAAATGTTTGATTACATCTTCTTCTGAGTTCTGGCTTTGGCACCGACGGTTGGGGCACATTGGGTTTGATCATCTGACGCGAGTTAGCAACCTTGATCTCATGAGAGGTTTGCCCAAACTCAAAGTCGCAAGGATGTCAGATGTGCGCCTCGTAGGCATGGCAAGCAAGTTGCCGCCTCACACCCTTCAGTGACTATGGTCATGACTGACGGACCAGGACAGTTGCTTCATATGGATACTGTTGGTCCTGCTAGGGTTCGGTCAATTGGTGGCAAATGGTACATTCTTGTCATAGTCGATGATTTTTCGAGATACACTTGGGTGTTCTTTCTTGCTTCAAGGATGAAGCTTTTGGTCATTATCATGATCTTGTTCTTCGCTTGGCTTCGAACTTCCGGTGCCTTAAGAGCGATCCGCAGATGACAATGGCACGGAGTTCAAGAATGCCTCGCTTGCCTCTTTTTGTGCCGAGCGAATTGAGCATCGCTTCTCTTCTCCACACGCCCTCAACAAAATGGCGTTGTGGAAAGGAAGAACAGTAACCTTAGTCGAGATGGCTAGAACGATGCTAGATGAGTATAGCACACCGAGGAGGTTTTGGGCGAAGCTATTGCTACATGACTTGCCATATTGCAAATCGTGTCTTCTTGAGACCATCTTTGGGCAAGACTCTTATGAGCTTCGATTTGGTAGAAAACCCTCTGCTTTCTCACTTTCGAGTTTTGGAGCTAAGTGTTTCATTCTTAAGACAGAAATCTAGATAAATTTGAATCAAGGACTTTGATGGTTTATTTCTAGGTTATCCCGCACATTCGAGGGTTTTCGGTTTTAATGTTGAAACTAACATTGTCCAGAGACGTGCAATGTCACTTTTGATGAGACTAGCCCGAGCTAGATCCGACGCTTCGTGTGATACAGTGACGAAAGCATTTTTGTGGAGGAAGATGTTGACGGCCGAGACTTATCCTCCACTGCCGCCGAGGCTCTGCCCAAACTCTAGAACTGCTACGACTACTTCACCTTCGCTGAGGCTCTGCCGCATCTTCATCATCGTAGTACCGCGGAGGTCGAAGAGATGTTTGTCTCCCAGCGCTCCACTTCACATTCAAAGGCGCCATCCTCCGGATCGATGATCGGTAATCTTCATGAGCGAGTCACTCGCTCCGTATCACGATCCGAGTCTCTACTCCCATTCTACGCTTGTTGCTTCTTTCAACCCCGCGATATATCACATGCATTATCCGATTCTAGTGGGTTAATGCCATGCATGAGGAGTTAGAGAACTTTGAGAGGAACAAGGTCTGAATCTAGTAGAACCTCCTAGTGGTCATAATGTGATAGGAACCCGCTGGGTGTTCAAAATAAACAAAATGAGGATGGTTCTGTGGTTAGAAACAAGGCTAGGTTGGTAGCTCGGGGTTTTAGCCAAGTTGAGGGGTTAGATTTGATGAGACATTTGCTCTGTTGCTAGATTGGAAGCCATTCGTATTCGCTTGCATTTGCTACTTCTAAGGGCTTTAGATTATATCGATGGATGTCAAGAGTGCCTTTCAATGGTTTTATAGAGGAGGAAGTGTATGTTAGGCAACCCCTGTGCTTTGAGAATCCCAAGCATCCACATCATGTTTTCAAGCTATCCAAAGCCTTGTATGGTCTTAAGCAAGCCCCTAGAGCCCGGTATGATAGACTTAAGACCTTTCGCTTAAGAATGATTTTGAGATGGGTAAGGTAGACAAGACCACTGCTCATCCTTAGGCGTGGCAATGACTTCTTGCTTGCTCAGATTTATGTAGATGATATTATCTTTGGTGGTTCTTCTCATGCTCTTGTTTCTAGTTTTTCGAGACCATGTCCAGGAATTTGAGATGAGTATGATGGGAGAACTCAATTACTTTCTGGGCTTCAAATCAAGCAATGCAAGGAAGGGATCTTCATCCATCGCACGGTACACCAAGGATCCGCTCAAGCGCCGAGATGGGTGATTGCAAGCCAATCGCCACTCCCATGGCGACTTCGATCGTTTCGATCCGATGAGGAAGGAGAAGCCATGGATCAACGCGAGTACCGCAGCATGATCGCTCCTCCTGCACTGACGGCCTCAAGACCGACATCCACTTCGCGTTTGCCTCGTGCGAGTTTCAGCGCCTCCGAGGACTTCCCATCGCCAAGCCGTTAAGCGCATCTTCGTATTTACACTCTACCTCCAATATGGCATTTGGTTTTCCCGCTCTTCGCCCTTGTCCATTCGGGGTTTTCGATTCGATTTTGCGGTCGTCGGCTAGATAGGAAGAGTACCTTAGGCACTTGTCACTTCTTAGGCACGCCTCTTGTCTCTTGGTCTTCTAGGAAGCGATCTTCATTGCACAATCCATCTTTGAAGTTGAATATGTAGCCGCTAGTTGTTGTAGTCGATCTTGTGGATGGTGTCCACTCTAAGGATTTTGGGTTGGCATTTGATAGTGTTCCCATTTTCTGTGATAACACTTCTGCGATTAACATTGCTAAAAACCCTGTGCAACACTCTAGGACCAAGCACATAGACATTCGCTATCACTTTCTTAGAGATCATGTCGAGAAGGGTGATATTGTGCTGCATTTCGTGGAGTCCGAGGCTCAGTTGGCTGATATCCTCACCAAGCCTTTAGATCCAACTAGGTTTGCCACCTTGAGAAGTGAGTTAGGGGTAATTTATCCCTACGGTTTGGTTTGAGGGGGAGTTGGCTCTGTTCTGAACTTTTCTTGTTCATTTGAGCTTTTCTGTTTTTCTGATACCTTCTTCTAGTGGTATTTTCTTTTGATCTTTTTTATCTTTTTAGGCTCTTTAAGTTTTTGTGCATCTCATTGTTTCATACTGCATTCATATGAAAAACCAAAAAGATGCATTGTTATATAAGCTTTTCTGCTTGTCTTTTAAAATTGATGAAGCTTTGCTTATTACCCTTTTGAGCTTTAGTATTTCAATTCTGCTCAATGTCATGTCTAGTTCTTTGACTTGCTAGAATTATCATACTTTCACATGTGTAGCTAAGTCTTTGCTGAATGAGCTAAAATTTTAAGACAACTTGAACTAAAACGCAATTTGTGGATGTTTTAGCTAGTTGCGCAATTAGTGCTCCTTTTGTGACATTGGCCCCGCTAAAATTAAGGTGTTAGCTTTTGAATCTAGTATTGATCATTGCTTGAGCTTCTTGTTCTTTTAAGAATCTAAATCGCTCTTGTGAAAATGAAAATCAAATTTAAAGATTGTCTTGTGCTTAAAATGTGCCAAACTATTCTCTCGAGACTGCATGTCATAGACATGAACTTGGAGATAGTTTGATGATCCAGACGATCTCATGGGGACTGCTTGTCACAATTGACATGAACCTCAAGATTTGTCGCCCCGGTAGAAGCTTAGGAAGAGTTTGTGGATGGCTCCTAGTCCAGGATCTTCTTCACTAAGATATACCTTTAATCAACTTCAATATTCATTGAAAATGAAAATCTGTTGAAAAATGGGCGCTTGAGAAAAATTGAGCAAAATGATTCAATTCAGACTGCTTGTCTCTTAATGTGGTCATTGTTAGCTTCTTGATCTCACATTGACATTTTGACATGACCAAGATCATCTTAGGATCCTCACGATGAACTTGCTAGATTTGAAACTTTGCTTAAAATGCTAAAATTCATTACTTTACCTTAAGCCTTCTTGCTTAGCTTTGTTATATATGTCTTAACATGATCTTGCTAGCGCTGATAGGCTTGATATGTATTGAGTGTGATTAGAAATGCTAGCTTGCTCTTTTGGGTAATCTTCAAAGCTTCTTGTAATCAAAAATTCAAAATTCAAAAATATGAAGCTACCCATTGCATTTCATGCACGCTCCTTCTTATGCTTTTTCCTCATTCTCGCACTTGTTATCTCTCGGACGAGAGGAAGGCGTGATTCCTTGATGATTCCATTGTCAAAGGGGAGAAGATATTTCGAGATGTGTAAAGGAGAAGATTTAAAATATTAAAAGGGGAGAAAATTGAGAATTTGAAATTTTCTCAAATTTGAGGATCATTGTGAGGGGAGTTTCTTATTTGCATTCGCTTGATCAGATGCCATTTCTGAACGTGAATTGCAATTCTTGAGCCTCACGATGATCAAAGGTCATATCGAACAATTGTTCTTTTATATGGACCTTAAGTGAGATTTTAACTCTTTCTGGAAAATGAAGCTTTCTCGCTTTCTTTTGCCTTATCTCACTTGCCTATACTATTCTGAAGCCAGCTTGGTCATTTCCATTGCTTTCTCTTGCATATGGACCAAGTTGTGCCTTTGCGCGAAAACGTCGAGTTTTTACTTTTCAAACCTCAAAATTTGCATTTGTTGGAAATTGCCAATGTGTTCATCAAGGGGGAGATTGTGGATATCATGGGGATATGCTCATGATCTTAGGATGATGTGACAATTGACAATGACGTTGAAGGTTTGCGAAAACACGAGTTTTCGGCAAAGTTCGCCTGTCAGTCTCAGCGGTCCGACCGCCATGGTGGCGGTCAGACCGGTCCTGTCTTGGGCTGTTTTGCTGGTGAGCAGCTGGCGGTCTGACCGGCCCAGGAGGCGGTCGGACCGGCCAGTGTGGCGGTCCGACTCGCCTCCTGGCGAGCGGCGACCGGCCATTAAGTGAAGTTTGGATTTTGGAGCTGGGCCAAAAATAGAGGGTGTAGGCAAGAGAGAAGGTTCTACTATTCTTGGTCCCATAATTTTTGGAGTCTCCAGACAAAAGTTCTATTCGTTTGAAATTTCCAGAGAGGTTGCGGATTTCAGAGTTGAAATTTTGGCTAAGTCCCTGGGTGGCGGTCGACCGCCTTCGTTGGCCGGCCGGCGAAGCATGCGGTCGACCGCCAAGGGTGGCGGTCGACCGGTTTTCACTTAACTCGCCGCCGTGTGGCGCGATGGTTGCTTGTTAGGTCAATCTCATGGGTTTCAGCATATGTGTTGCATGATGCATGTTTTGACTAACGTGGGTCAAGTTGTGAAGAACTTGTTCCGCTTCGATTTGCTTGTCTATTGTTGTGCGAGTTGCTTGGTGGTCAACGACGGTCAACGGCGAGGATGATCGGACTAGGCTTGGAGAGCCGAGGTTCGTAACGATCGACGATGCCGTGAAGTCATTGACTCAAGTATGGTGCAAGATGGACAAAGGTGACCGAACGCATTCGGTGCGATCGTTGGACTGCGGCGCGGGGTCCTGCAAGTGCCATGGTGGTTTCGGTGGGAGCCGGATGGGAGAGACTTGCCGACATGATGAGAGCCGTTGGATCAACCTACACGGCGAAGCGCAGCGAGTGCCAGACAACTGGACTCGGTCTTCTGAGAAGGACCGAGAAGGGGTATTTTGGTAATCTTACCAAATACCGCCTTGGTGACCTTTTGCAACTCCGCGCGCAAGGCGGTGCGTGGAGAAGCGGATTAGGTCAAGAGGAGATGAAGACGACGCTTTAAAATGCGTGCGTGTGTGACCCGCTTGTTTTGGGCCTTAACGGAGCCCATTAGGGAAACTCTTCTAGAAGGTCTAGGCCTCCACTATAAATAGAGGAGGGAGGTGGTTGCACCCTCAACCCTTTCATTACTTGAAAATCCTAGTTTTGCTTGTGTGCTTAGGAGTTGATAGTTGGAGGTTAGGGTTCTAGAGAGTTGGATTTGATTTCGTGCTCATGTATTGAGTCTTTGTCCTCCATTGATGGAGTGGCTGTAAACCAATACCATATCAAATCAATCCAAAGAAAGTTCTCTCAAAGATGAGTTCATTTGCCTTCTTTCTCTCTATTTGGTGAATTTGAGTCTTTCTTTGATCCGCGAGTTTTTGGTTGGTTTCTTGCTATGATCTAACTTGCTGCAACATGTGGGAACCCATCTAGGGTCATCTTAGTCATCAATCACCCACGAGCAAGTTTCTAGATCATATTTCGTTCTTGACTCGGTTTTTGACCCACCTTCACTTAAACGGGAAAAGGTCTGAACTTTGGCAAGGATCTTCACGATCGTTGCTTGGAATAGGTTCCTGACATCCTTAGGAAGGTGTGTGTCAAGTTTCACGAAGTTTGGACGCACGAATCAAAAGTTAGATCAATTTATGCTTTGGTTTTTGGGCCGATTTCACTATTCATTGGCCCGGAGGTCGACCGCCATGTATTGAGAGGTCCGACCGATTTCCAAAGGTCGACCGATTTCTAGTTGGAGGTCGGATCGCCCAACTCATTTAGGTTTTGAGTTTTTATGTTTTTGAAGATTTTGCTTGGGTTTTGATTGATTCAATACAAGTCTTCCATTGTGCATGATTGATTGATCTTCATAGCTTTCATAGCTATTGGAGTGAGATTCGTATTGAATTCAATTAGGGAGAAAAAGAAATCGTGCTCCTATTCACCCCCCCTCTAGTCGCCTTTTCGGTCCAACACAAAGTTATCGACTAAGTCGATAACCGCCCAATTCTATCGGTATCTAAGCATGGCTAAGCATTATATCAGAAAGACAAATAAAAGGCCCTAAATCATTCACCGGCTCTAATTCACCAAAGAGAATAATATTCCTAAGGTAGTGGCGGGTGAACAATTTTCGTGGCAACAATGCAATGGGATTAACTACCTCTAATCGACAAAATTACTTTGACACAAAAGCATGCATACATACAAGTTAAACAAAATATTAGACTTGAAAATAATGGGAATGAACTGGATATGATCAAACTGCTTGCCTTTGCTTTGCTAGAGATATTCGACTTGCTGCAGAGTATCACTCTTGATAACAACGCCATCTAACGATAAAAACTGCCAAAGCGAAAAACAGCGAATAAATACCAGAACGCCAACAGTATTCAAAAAAAAAATCAATAACACCGAAAAATAGATCATGAATTTAGGAACAACAAATTAGTTGATTCGGAGATTATTTAAATTAGTTAGGATTTCTTATTACTAATATTTCCAAACTCACTTATTTTCCACGATAATCATACAGTCAAAATTAATCCTCTTATATTTTCCTCTTTTGACAGACTTTGATGGTGATTGTGTGCACAACAATTATCCGCAGTCGGGCACTAGTTACCCACTTGACTATTTTCGCCTAACCAATCAACCTATAAGTACAAAGGACCAACTACTGATGGCTATGTGTTAAACAACTCATTAAGCTTTTGCCTAGATAATTTAGTCTATTAACCAAACTTTTATTAGTGTGATCATCAAGGAATTCATGGTTTTACTACTTTCTGCTTATTTGGCTGTTAATGGCTACCTAAGCATCAACAGACATCTAGATACAAGACTTAACTATTATCATGTGGTTGCAAATATGAAACTTCCATCAATTGGTTACTTACTGCTCTTTTCAGATTTTATATCTAGTACAACCCTGCTTATGCAACTGACAATAGAATAGCTTCTACACCAAAGTGCTAATGGCTAACTTTCTACAAACAACAATTTTCAGATTTGGTTATGTTATTAGAGTGATAAAATCACTCATAAATGTGATTGTTAGCCTAATGCCATTCCAAACTTCCATCTAATACTTCTCTCCTACTCAACTGACAATACAAACTTTTACCTAAACACCATAAACTGATAACTAAACACAGTCCTTAGCAATGATTTCACTAGCTATACAAAGGATTCAAATGTATCTCACCTAGTTCACAAAATTGTCAGTTCAAATGCCAACACAGAGATAAATTTCAGAGATGAACCTTGCCCAAATTATTTCAAACTCAACTTCCAATTATGTTAATACATTTGAGTGAACTAATGGACAATCACATGGTTGATTAACATCTAGTGTTTGGTTTAAGGCGATGGGCCCCACGTCATAGAGAGTGAGAGAGAAACAGAGAGGGAAGAAGCTCTCTGAAGAAAACAGGGGAGCCAGGGCATGGCGCGGGGCGGCGGTTCTGCCGGCGGCGAGCGGAGGCCGGAGGGGTGGCGAAGGCCGGTGAAATGGGTTGCTGGTGAGGAGAAGAAGCCGAGGGAGGCAACACTGGGTCGAGCGGCACCGAGCAGGCGGCGCGGCGCTCGGAACAAACGGCGCGCGGCTCGCAGAGGCGACGCGACCGGAGGGAGGAGAGGGGAAGGGGAGGCGAGCACGAGCACTAGGGAGGTGCGAGGATGCTCACCGTGCGGTCGGTGGAGGCGGGGGAGCTATGGAGCGAGCCGGCGACGGGAGCCAAGGGCGGCGCCGAGGTGGCTCTCGGTGGCGGCGCCTAGGGCGCGGGAGGCTTGGCCGCGGTTGGAAGCTTTCGGCGTCGGGCGAGCTCCAGCGGGAGGAATTGGAGGCGACGCCGAGGCGACTTCGGCGGTGCGGTCATGGTGGCAGCGGCCGGACTGGAGAAGGAGAGGCACCGCGCACAAGTGAGAGAGGTGACTCGGGTGAGCACAAGCGGGAGAGGGGTGGTAGGAGCTCACCGGCGCGGTTGATAGTGGTGGGAGGAGTCGAGGCGCTCAGTAGAGCAGGCGGCGGGGCCGTGGTGGATGTGGCCAGCGCGAGCTGGGCGAGAGGGAGAAGGAGCCTGAGGCCGAGCGCCGAGGAGGAGAGGCACCGAGGCGGAAGTCAAGAGGCCGATGGCCGGGAAGAGGCGGCAGCAGTGGAGGCGGGCGCTGAGGTGCACAGCGGCCGAGGGGCGGCGCGACACCAGAGGGGAAGAGCCGCATGGCGAGAGCACCAGGGGGCGGCTTTGCACCGAGGCGGGGTGAAGGGCCGAGGGGAGAGGATAAGACGATGCACTCGGCGGGGCTCACGGCAAGGGCGGTGGTGACCGTGGCGCGTGCGTGGCAAGCATGCGGCGGCGTGAAGTCGGCGAGCAAGGCGCCGGCGATGGCACGTGTGTGCTACCGTGGAGGAGGTCTGCAGGGGGCCCACAGGTAAGTGAGAGGGGAGAAGGTGGCTCGGCGACCGGTTCGATCCAAGCCCGGTGGCGCGTTCCACGGACTCGGTCCGCATCGGAGGAACAATGCGGGCTTGGGTTAGGTTTTAATTTTGGATTTAGATTTGACCGAAAACAACTAAATTTGACCTAGCGCTTGGAATAGAAATAAAATTCTGAAAATTCTGAAAATTTTTGTGAGCATTCTAAGAATCATCTAAGACTTAGGAAAAATAATTTCAAACACTTTGTATTTTAAAATTTGTCGAATTAATTTATTTATAAATCTGCATTAGGATTTGATTTGAATTTTGGTGAAGCCAAAATCACTTCTAAAATTTGGCAAAATAATTATAATTCAGAACAAATAATATAGTATTTGCATAAATTATTTTCAGGAATTCTCATTCCCACATTTTTCCAGATTTCAAATAACAAGGTATTTTAAGTTTAAAATTTTGAAATTTCAACACAAACTTTAATACAATCTTCAAAATTTTAAAATTGTGCACAAGGTTTTGGAAACCATGAGCATGACCAAGGATACAACCAAAAGTTTTTAAATTTTAATATTTTTATACATTTAAAATACAATCCCTAATTTGGGTCATATAAATCTACCATTAAATGAATCTCGCCCGAGATTCCTGTAGTTCTAAGTCGGAACGAAGGACTGTGGCAACCTAGGTGGGCTTGGTCACGTGTCACTTTTCGATTTCGCACGAACCGAACTCAAACCAAACTGAGAGGTTCTACTGTGTTTTAGGTTCTAAAGTGGAAGCTTTGTTGAAGGATTTTTAATGCCTTTCGATGAGTGTTTCTAGGTGGTTCTTTTCAACTCTAAATGAAATGCACCATCTGTTGTCTTGATTTCTTCAAAGATAGTGCCGAAGATCATAATGCAAGATCCCGACGCTGTCGCCACATTTTCCTTTCCATTGCTTTGTTTAACCTTTCTTTTCTTGATTTGTAGATAATTTGACATCATGCTTCACGTCGTCTTCTGGTAGTACGATAGACTCGGTTCCACTCAATCGACGAAAAGGGGCATCGATCGATAGAACGGAAAGACCGGTTAGGTGGTATTCTAGCATCAACACCGTGACTCGCGAGAAAAGAGAAGTCAAGCAAGGTTTTAAGGTGGTCTCACTTAACCTCACTTATCTAGTTCTATTTGCTTGGCTGGGACAGGAAATGCACAGGATGAATGCACGAGGGGATGCATGTGTGCAAATTAGTCCTAAGGCAAATTTTAAATTTTTGGTAAATGAGAGTGCAAATGCTTACATGCATGCCTACATGCTTCTTGTTTTATGTAACTTGAGTAACATGACATGCTTAAATTAATTTAGCAACTATATGCATGATCAAAGTATAGGAATCAAGATGTCTGACAAGTATTTTGAGGTATCTTCTACCCCCCTTAAATATTTTGGTACATGAAGGATAAATTGACGAAAGAATGGGCATAAGGTGAGGGAATGGCAATGGGTATGCAATTTAATTCTAGCATGTACTAACTACTCCAAAAGGTTCTGACATAGTCGCTATACATGCTGTCCGTAAGCGATGTGCAACTATTTGGAACAAAGAGAGCAAGTGGTTACAAAATCTAGCGTCTACAAGCTAACTAATATCATTAGGGCGTGCATACTCTAAGAGTAAACCCTAATTTTAACTCTAATATCGCCATAAGGCATCGTCTAGGGGAAATAGACATTACCCTAACCCGATTGCAAACACATAACAAGCGAGAAATGAACTCCAAATGTTTGTATGAACACATAAGACCAGCGCAAAATCACAAAGCAAAAGATTTGCTTCCCGGTACGACTAACTCGTATTGAATGAACGAGCAATCGTTTGAGACGAAAAATTTCAGAGCACAAATCAAGTTCTATCGCATCTAACGTGCATGGTAAAAACCATATAAGGGTAGATTGGGCACTAGCCTTCTAATATCACATCTTACCCTTTTAATTCCATGAGTTTTAGTTGATTTATCATCTCATTTTTAATCCTAACGATTTAACTATGTGCTCGCAGTCCAAACTTGTGCTTGTTGTCCAGATCTTGTATCCGAGCTCCGAGATGAGTGCTTCAACTCCGAGTGCTTCAAATCTTCACTAAATAACAACTAACACTTTATATTTTCAATTCTCATTATTCCCAACCGAATTTAACCGATAACCAACTAACTTTGAAATGAGAAGAGAGGGAACAACCTTTTCAAAACTCAACATGAATAAGGCAAGATGAGCAAGCTAAGATAGATAAGAAGTAAAATCTGAGAACTTACTTAAGTTTTCATAACCCATTTGACACTTTGAAAATAAGTTTTTCAAAATATCCTAATGACGACCAAGCTAGGGTTTCTACGGTCAAGACAAACTGATACCAACTTTGTGAGGACCCGCTTATTCGACTTGTAATGCTTAGCCTTCCATTGACCCTAGCATCACAATTCAAATAAACCAAGCCTCGTGGATATGTATACTTCCTGAAATGCAATATACACACCCCGTTACAAAAATTATGCATCAATTCCATACACGAGAGGTTACAATATCAAAACTTCATAAAATACAATGAAATAACTTACAAGATAAATAACAAACTACACAATGAAGCAAAAGCCATAAGATGGCAATAAATAAAAGAGCCAATTAGTGTGCCTTACCCACAAGGCAACCAACCGCCGCCAAGCTAGTCGTCAAACCCGCAGCACATCTCACAAAAGGGAAAACCTCAGGAAGTGCTGATCACCGACTGCTCTCCGTCGTGGAAGCTTCTCGCAGAAGCTCTGAAAGGCTCTCCATCGACTACGACGGAAGCTCATCGGAGGATCACTGCTGGAAGCACAAGGTAAATACGATCGGAGATACAGATCAAAATGCCGTGTATGGTCCTCCATACGTTGCCTCGCCACCATGTAATAATGGAGATGGTACGGGGCGGTCAAGCACCAAATGCCGGAGGTAACATAACCGTGGACGCCCATCGCAATCCGCCGATCCTTCCCAACCAATGTAAGGGACCAGGCAAGATCGACCAGGAGATCGGGGGATTCAAGCCATCAGACACCTTCTTTTGGTAGAAATCCTTCGAGACATTCGATAACAATACAAAACCTGCAGCGAGTTAGAGATATGTTAAATACTTCTGACCCTGCCCTGACAGAGACTCCAGGTTTTACCCAACTTGTAGGTCAAGTATAAGAGATTATCCAACAGATGATGCAGCGCACAGAAGCATATCGGGAACGAAGGCACCCGCAAAGTCAGACCATAACTTCGTCCCAGCATTCTTCCCGAAGCAGGGGCCTGCATGGTCGTATGGAAGATCAGTTGACACTACGACCACCTCGACGATTCCGACCAACAAGTCATGAGGGGAGGAGACTATTCCAGGAATCCTCACCCTCACTTCGCCGAGGAGCAATCGCTTGGACCTGTTGATCTTCGACATCACCTAAACCAGGCGAGCGGTCGGAGGCGTTCTAGCAATGTCCACGACCGAATCGGGACATTAGAGCACCGACAATCCGGTCCTAGAAATCGGTCTCCAACCGATTACAATCCGGCACCTTTTCAAAGAAGGCGCCACGAAACTATCACAGGCTGTCGAGCCTTCTCAGCAGGGCTCCAAGCTGTACGTTGGCCAAATAGGTTTCACCGGCCAATATGGATAAATTCAATAGGACCCAAAATCCTTTGGAATTTCTCCAGATATATACCACCGCTATTAGAGCCGTTGGTGGTGATGAAAATATAATGGCAAACTATCTTCCTATGGTATCAGAAGGATCATCCCGATCGTGGTTGCTTAACCTTCCGGTCGGGTCCGTGTATACTTGGGAGCAACTCTGCGACCTTTTAATTGCAAATTTTCAGGGTACGTACAATCGACCTGGAAAAGAAGACGATCTCTATAGAATACGGCAAAAATCTAACTAGACTCTCCGGCAGTACATCAAAAGATTTAGCCAAGTTCGTAACTCAATACCAGAGGTTGTAAAATCTTCCGTTATCCAAGCCTTCAAAGCGGGATTAAGAAATCGAAGGTTTACAGAGGATTTAGCTATACATCCCCCACGAACAACCATCGAGCTCTTCGACATGGTCGACAAACGCAAACGCACGAAGAAGCGGTCGAGTGGAACGGCCATTGATCGAAGGATAAAATTCCCAACTCGCTTAGATAGGACTAAAAGAAGCAAAAGAAGACTCTCAAGAAAAGAAGCATGACAGAGCCAACGACAAGGAGGTTCTTGCTGTTCTGAAAAATTCACCAAAGGAAGAAAGGATTATTCGGTCGTGGCAAGGCTAAGGCTCCGACCAATGATTACAAGAAAAATAAAAAGTGGTGTCCTCTCCACCAAATAGCGAGACACGACTGCGCAATTGTCGCGCTTGGTAAAAGAAGCTGGAAGATTATTATGCAGGTAAAGGTCCACTCCCGTCGATACAAGAGTTCGGGGAAACAAGCTCCAAGAAGGACAAAGATGGTGACAAAGAAATAGAGTACCAAGAACCTCAGCAGACTGTCGATGTGATCTTCGGTGGATCCTCTTCGTATGAGTCCAGACGTCACCTGAAAGCCATGGAGCGAGTAGTCAACCTTATCGAACCTTCGATCGCCGTTAAACCTTCAAGGTGGTCGGAGACGATAATCTCCTTCAGCAAAGAAGACTGCCCCATTCCTTCGACTCGACCAGGTAGGTTTCCAATTGTCGTTGAGCCTACTATTAATAATCGCAGGTTAATCGGTTCTTGATAGATGGGGTAGTTCTCTAAATATTTTATTTGCAAGTGCTTTGGAAGACATGCAGATTCCCAAATCCAAGGTAAAACCTGTGAAATATGCCTTCCACGGCATAGTTCCTGGGTCTACCGTCAAGCCAATACGGCACTTGTCCCTACTGGTTACGTTCGGAAAGCCCGACAACTTCCGGACAGAAAAAATTTCATTTGATGTGGTACATTTCGAAACTGCATACAATGCAATTCTTGGTCGTCCAGATTTAGCAAAGTTTCTGATAGCCACACATTACAGTTATCAAAGTTTGAAAATACCAGGACCAAAGGGTGTAATCACGGTCCGAGACGATCAGAAAATAACCTACACATGCGAACGGAAATGCTTAGAACTGGTCGATGAACTTCCGACTAGGGGAACTAACACCATTAACATGCAGGTCAAACACTCAAGGCCAAAGATGACACCAAAACCTTTCGACCAGATAAAAGGGGTACAACTCGACGAAAGTGCTTCTCCAGAGGGTGCCAAGATACTGGTCGGAGCAGGGCTCGACCTTAAATAGGAAGAGTCGCTCGACTCCTTCCTCCGAGCTAACCAGGACGTATTCGCTGGCAAAGCGTCCGATATGCCCGAGTCCCCAGGGAGGTGATCGAGCATAAGCTAGCTTTACAGCCTAACAAAAAACCAGTCAAGCAGAAGCTACGGCATTTCGCATCTGATCGGAAAGAAGCAATCCAGTCGGGGATTAACAAGCTTCTCAAAGCTGGGTTCATTCGTGAGATCGATCACCCAGAGTGGCTCGTCAATCCTGTAATGGTTAGAAAAGCCAATGGGAAATGGCGAATGTGTATTGACTTTACAGATCTTAATAAAGCTTGTCCGAAGGATGACTTTCCCCTTCCTCGCATTGATCAACTTGTAGACTCTACTTCTGGGTGTGAGTTGTTAAGTTTTTTAGATGCTTACTCAGGGTACCACCAGATTAATATGAGTAAAGAAGATGAAGAGAAAACTTCCTTCATCACTCCATATGGTACTTACTGTTATGTAAAGATGTCATTTGGTCTAAAAAATGCCGGTGCAACATTCCAAAGGTTGATGCAAAAGACCTTTAGTCCACAGATAGGTCAGAATCTTGAAGCATACGTTAATCATCTGGTCGTAAAGAACATCAACGCCGGCGATCATATTCTAGATCTACAGGAGACTTTCAATAACTTAGGACGTCATAACCTTAAGTTAAATCCAGATAAATGTGTGTTCGGAGTTTCGTCAGGAAAGCTTCTCGGATTCCTAGTTTCGGCTAGGGGCATCGAAGCAAACCCAGCGAAAATCGCCGCCATCGATCAAATGCGCGCTCCGACCACAAAAAAGGAAGTTCAAAAACTAACCGACTGTATGGCAGCACTAAATCGTTTGATAGCACGGTTAGACGAAAAAGGACTACCTTTCTTTAAGCTTCTCCAGAAATATGGAAGTTTCGAATGGACCAAAGAGGCAAGCGGTGCCTTCGAAGAACTAAAACGGTACCTTACTAGTCCCCCAATCTTAGTCTCTCCGAGATTGGGAGAAACATTGCTAATTTACGTTGCTGCAACGCCACAAACGATTAGTGGTGTACTGGTCATAGAACGAGACCATATTCAACGACCTATATATTACGCAAGTGAAGTCTTGCATGGACCAAAAGAAAGGTATCCGCAGGTACAAAAGTTGCTCTATGGTCTCCTTATGGCTTTAAGGAAACTAAGGCATTATTTTCAGGCCCACAAAGTGGTCGTACCCACTGGATATTCTCTTGGTCAAGTCCTAGGAAACAGGGAGTCATCAGGATGAATAGCAAAATGGGCGGTTGAACTTGGGGTGTTTGATCTCCATTTTATCCCACGAACAACAATCAAGTCCCAGGCAATAGCAGAATTCATTGCCGAATGGACAAACCCTGAAGCCACCGAAAGGCCCGAGTACGAGCACCACGATGAGTGGACAATGTACTTCGACGGTTCCTTGATGTTACATGGCTCGGGGGCTGGGGTCGTCTTGATTTCCCCTACTACCGAACAAATAAAGTACGCCATTCAGTTAAACTTTCCTACTACTAACAATGTGGCGAAATCACGGTTTCATCGGCAGACTTCGAGCACTCGCTCACTCTGGATTCGCAGACATTAGTGAAAGGCGATTCTCAACTAGTAGCGAATCAAGTAGGGAAAGAGTATCAATGCTCTAGTACCAAGATGTCATCATATCTGGTGGAAGTACGAAAACTCGAAAAGCATTTCTTCGGTTTTCAGATCCAACAAATTCCTAGAAAGGAAAATTTTCTAGCGACTCAGGTTGGCTCGATGGCTTCCACAAGGACATCCGTCCCGCCCGGAGTTTTTCTCGAGAAACTCGATTCACCCTCGGTAGTCGAGCCTTCCAAGGACATAAATGTTCGCAAGGAGGTTGCACACCTTGATTCTGCAAACATGGATGCTCCACAGGTCGATGATGGTTGGCGCCATCACGATCACAAAGAGAGATTGATGACATCGATCTACAATTATCTTCAAGATGACCTAATTCCGAAGATGATGTAGAGGCCGATCGATAGCACGAAAAGCCAAATCATACACTCTAATTGAACGCACCTTGTACAAACGAGGATCTCACGGAGTGTTGATGAGATGCATATCTCACTCGGATGGCATTAAGTTGCTAACCAAATTCATGGAGGAATCGTGGAGCTCATCATTCCTACTGAACGTTGGTTGGTAAAGCCTTTAGGTAAGGATACTCATCGCCAATCGCCCTTCATGATGCAAAAGAGCTCGAACGGCGCGCGTAATGTCGGTTTCATAGCCGACAAGTACATCACCTGCCTCAAGCTTTGCAAACAATTCCTCTTTCTTGGCCTTTGCAACTTGGGGACTAGACATTCGGGACCTTTCCAAGAGCACCGGGCTTTGAGTTCCTTTTCGTCATGATTGACACGTTCACTAAATGGATCAAAGCCGAGCCGGTTGTAAAAATTACAACTGAAGCCACCAAGAGGTTTCTCACAAAAAGTATGATCACACGATTTGGTGTACCCAGTCGTATAATCACTGATAACGGTACCCAGTTCTCGAGCAGCAATTTTCAGGAATTCTGTGAAGACCTAGGTATCAAGATACACTTCGCTTCTGTTGCTCATCCGCAGAGCAATGGAGCAGTTGAGCGAACCAATGGTATCATAATGCAAGGAATCAAACGATGAGTTTTCGACCAGTTACTTCAACGGTCAGGGGCTTGGGTTCAAAAACTTCCTTCTGTATTATGAGCCGTTCGTACCACAACCAGTCGTGCGACCGGTGAAACACCATTCTTCCTTGAAGAACGACGAAATCAAGCTTTACTACGATCAGTAATCTACCAGCAAGCCATGCGTCGGTACCACAATCGTAAGGTGCAACCTCGCAGCCTAGCTGTAGGTGATTTGGTTCTTAGAAAATCCGTAACTAAGCGGTCGCAACAAACTTTCACCTAAATGGGAAGGTCCATACACTGTGGTCGAAGTCACCCGACCAGGATCGGTACGATTAGCTATGTCAGATGGGCAAGTTTTGTCTAATTCTTGGAATATTGATCAATTGTGTAAGTTCTTTGTTTAATTTCCTGTATTTATTTCATTTCATATTTCAATAAAGATGCATTTCCTTTTCAACGATAAGTATAATTGTTTATAATTATTCGTCGCATCTGGTCATATGCCTTTATTGTTGCTGGTTGGTCGGAGAAGACACTCATTCTCTCCGATATTCCTTTCGAAGGGATCTCCAATGCTCATGGGTGCTGACTTAAATGTCACATACTACACCGGTTTTAGTCGTGATCATTGCTTCAATGATACACACGCACAACCAAATACTCTTTTCTTAAAGAAACATACGAGTATAAGGAGTACCAACTCAGATAATTTATATGGTTTTCGTTATTTCTCGAATTTGAAGACTGTTATTTTATTTCAACATTCTGTTCTACTCGAGTTTGGCTACAGGTCGGGACACGGAAAGCCTCCTGGTCGAAGTCTCTCCTCTCTGCACGTGGTCCTGCCCGCTGGAAGGAGCTTCCTAGTGATGGTCCTTTTCTTACGATCCTCGCTGCCAGTCGGATTTACGCATGAGCACGTTTCGCGAGATATTTTACAAATCTTCAATTCTTGGGATTCGTTACAACCAGATTCGGATAATTTATAAACAAATGTACTTATCTTTTTCCTTTTTTTTTGCATACATTTTTTGCATATTTTCTTATCATCAACACCAGTTTTGTTATGTCTTCCGACTACATGTGGTTTTTCACAGTGTTTCGATAATGGACATGATCTAAACTAGTCGAAATCATCAGCCGGTTTCGACCACATGATTTCCTAGTGTTCATCGGATCATTTGTCATAAACATTATCAGCACTTCTACCATGGTCATTGTTATTACTCAATTTCTTAGTCTACTGCTTTTTTTTAGTAAGGTTCATCTACTAATACAAGTAGTCGGGGGCTAGGAGATACAAGAGTATTCAATAAACATCAATAAGACAAAACAAGAACTTTATTGATGATAAAAGGTAAGTTTTATTTTACATAGTCTAAATATTACATCCATTTACTTATTGGGACCACCAGATTGGTCGCTGCGTGATGGAGATCCGACTTCTATTTCCTCAGCAACTTTCTCTCCGAGAGGTCTTACTTCCTCGAGAAGTTTTGTTGTTTCATTTTCGTAACATCAAGTCTTCTTCAACACTCTAAGACTAACAGAGAGTGGAAGCCTTCGCTTTGCTAAAGCAACACTAACTCCATTGGCAATAGCTTCCTTCATCGTCTGGTATGGTTTTCCTCATAGTTTTGAGCAGTGCCTTTGAGATCTTCCAGTTGGCCAACATAGTTCATCTTTTCCACTGATCTCCTAAGGAAGGCAAGCTTGATCCTGATCCCATATCAAAGATCATTTTGTTAAGAGCCAAGATTTTTTCATCAAGACCAAATACAAGGGCTGCCTTTTGGCCACACTCAAACTCGAGAGTCTTTTCTGCTCGTTCAAGTGCTTGCGTTTTTTCTGCACGAGTGGATAAAAAGAAGTTAACATACTCTTTTAAATTGGAGTTATGGAATACTGGTTAAGTCTACGACCAGTTACCCTTGATTTTCTTCTCACAAGAATCAAAAACCTCCTTTTGCCTGGTCATCGCATGCTCGATCGACCGGTTTTTACCTTGATTTTCTTCCCTGTATTTTATTATTATGGCTTCCTTAGCCATGATCTCTTCTTTAATTTTCTCTAAATCTATCAAATATGATAGGAAGAGAAGGTTAAGTTATAAGGAAGAAACAAGATAATAAAATTTAGGAAGTCAAAAAGAGAAATGTTCTTACTTCTCATATCGGAATGCTTCTGCTCCAAAGTTCTTATTCGCTGGGTCAGTCCTCCGACCACAACATATTTCTCGACCATGTGCTACAAAAATAAAATTCCTTTCTTTGATAAGTTTTCAAAGAAACTTCAAAAGAAAGAGTTGTAAGGATGGTTGTAGAACACTTACCCGAATTGCCATGTCATTGTATTCGGAAAAAATTGTATCTGGACCAATCTCAGATTGACGGTCCGATATCTTCCCCCAGGCCTCATCAAGTTCCTTATCCTCGATAAATCGGGGGAAAAAGGAAATTTGTTAACCTGAGAGCGATTTCCAGGAGGAGGTGGAACCTATTGAGGATCTTTGGAGATGACTACCTCCGGAGAAGGAGTAAGGGTTACTAGAGGATCCTGAGCAGATGTTGAAACCTGCTCGGGGGCTTCTTTTACCACTTCATCCTCGGTAGTCTTAGCTTTAGGAGTATCCTGATCAGGAACCTCCACGACCATCTCTTCCCCAGGAACCTTTTCCTGAGAAGTGTTCTGGTCGGATACGACTGGAACACCAGAAGATCTACAAAAAAAAGATGGTAAGGAAGATCAAGGTTTTAATACATCGAAAAGATCTAAGGTATGTATATATACGACCTCTTCATTTAATATATACCTGGTCGATTTTCTGAGTTTAACCTTGTAACGATCGAAGCAAAGTCCGCTATACTGCCTTCCTCTTCTTCTCAACGATTTCACCGGTTCTAAACCTAGGGTTGGCTAGATGTTGCACATCCACCGATCGAAATCGTAGCGATATCCGCGACCATTTGGTCGAGGATAAAGTCCTCGATCGCGGATCGAGAGGTGTAGATTTGTCGACTTCCAAAACAAGAGCCTCAATAGGCACCGCTGGTCTTCGCCACCTTGCCGAAGGTATGACAACCGCCTAATATATCATCAAAGATAGTTAGGTGATGAACATCATTTGTTTAAAATATTATTTATGTTTGGTCTCCTACCTGCGAAGGTTGACATCCCAGTATAGTCGAAGGGTGGTCGGATCATCAATCGCTCACATCTTTCGCTGACCTTATTGATCCTCAACCCAACCGACTACACATAAAAAGGATTTATGGTATAACGATCGAAATAATATGTACGACAACAAACAATGGTTGATATTCTTACCTTAAGTCTTTCAATCCTCTCTTCAGTGAAATACCGCTAAGATCCGGAAACTAGCCTTGTCGCTAGGCTCTCCAAATACAGATCATTTTGATCCGCTTCTAATCTCATAAGAAGATAGAGTCAGAAGGTAAAATAAAAGATTTAAGGATACGTAAATAATCAACTAAGATAGGTAAACTGGTCGGAATCATTCATGGCTTACCATCTTTGGAATCTTTGGTCGATCGTCACGCACTCAATATACCAAAGCATCCGGTGTGCTCGGCCTTCAAAGGACTAACCCACGCATAGAAAATCCTTCACTACATGCCAAGATTTTAGACCCTTGACACTAAAAAGCTTGATTGCTTCACCATCTCTTTATTTTTCCTCTTTTTCGTAGAGGAGCGCCATCTCGATTCTCGACCGCCTTCTTACCGTAATAATAAAGGTCCGTCTTTCTTCGTGATCTTCATATAGAACCAGCTCTTCTTCCACGATTTACCACGAAGATTTTGAGTACATAAATATGTACTCATCGGCTTTTCCACATGGAGGCGCAAGGTACACTCTCCAAAGGCCCCAATCGTCTTTCCCGACTTTGTCATCCCGTAGTAGTACTTGAATAGATCCAGATCTGTTGGAATCCCCAAGTACGCTTCGCAGAGGTAAATAAAGATGCTAAGATTGGCGATAGCATTGAGAACAAGATTCACCAATTCAACTCCATAATACTCCAAAACTTTGGGAAGGAAGGAGTGAATTGGTAGCCTAAATCCGCATTCAACATATGTGAGAAAGATTGGGATTTCTCCATCTTCACTACTCGGGGAATGTTCTCCAACCGCGGATCTCCAAGAAATCAGATCCTTGTTGGGAAGCATCCCGATCTTCTCCAAGCTCTCTAGCTTCTTCTCACTCAAGTCGAAACCACCAGGTTGGTGATTTGGTCCGACATGGTCGATTTCTTTGGGAGAGAAAAGGAAAGGAGGTCGAGCGCTTTTACTCTGAGATGAAGAAGAAAAGGAGGAAGTGAAAAAATCTTAAGTTTACAAAGGTTTTTATAAGCTTCTGAATTTCTAACTGCAATAACAAGTTACCCAAAAAAGTCCAACAGACACAAAAACTCTTTAATTCTCAAGGCGAAGTTCTCAACTTTAAAGTGAATACAAACCGCTTCGAATGCCTTTGTATTTAATGAGCATGTAGTAAACACTGATATTGAAATACTAAGTAAAATATGCATGTAGTACTTAGCTTAAAAAAATACATAGGTTGAAATAATGGGTGTCAATATGATCAAGGGCATGACTTACCCTACTCAAAGGCTTGGGGGTCTTCCTCCTCGAAGAACTCGGGCTCCTCGACGTCCTTGCAATCTACACGAGAGAACAAAACCAACTCAAACAAAGCTCAAGCAAAACCAAAAGAACTCCAACGAAAGCACCACTAGAACCAACAAAAGAACTCTGAAGGTTTGGAGGAGGTTCAGAGAGCTGGTCGGAGGAGGTCCAAAGCTTTGGAGGGTCCAAAGAGCTAGTTGAGAGAGAGGAAGAGGGTTGAAATGAGGAAGAAGGCAAAGATAGGGAGCTGTCCAAGCTTATAAGGCCTGGGCTGCTGGGAGTTTCAAGGACACACGTGTTCAAGGATGGGTGGAGGAGGGGACGGGAGCAGGTAAAGGAGGGGACAAGAGGGGAAGAGAGGTACAACGGAGGTGACAACATTTAATGTGCCGCAGCGATATTTAATGCTCATAGACTTTCTGCTGCAAGCGTGCAAAAAGGAAAACGGACAGGGTTGGCTCAAACAAAGAGGTTGGTCAAAGCCAACAGGAGAAAGTCATGACCGAAGGAGAGGTCCGACTACTGGGTGGTCGTAGGAGGAAGTCCTGCAGAAGGCAAAAGAGGTCCTGTCCCACCAGGGTGGTCTTTGCAAAAGACCAGAGGTCATGACCACATAGGGTGGTCGTGACCAAAGAGCGTGGTCTTTGCAAAAAGACCAGAGGTCGTGACCACATAGGGTGGTCGTGACCAAAGAGGGTGGTCATTACAAAAAGACCAGAAGTCGTGGGGAGAAAGAGGTCCAAGGGACGAAGGAAAAGGCGCAACGAACCAGAGCCATATGATCTTGATCGGGTGGTCCAAGGAGATAGGTGCGTTCGAACCATCCGAACGCCTCCTCTCAATCGGGCCATCCAAACAAGATCTAATGGCCCTTGGGAGGGGAAGGCGCGCTCAGGATCTGGACTTAAGGGAGGTCCAGACAAGGAAGGGTTTCAACGGGTGATATTTCAAAGGGGAAAAGATCCAATAGAGAAGATCCAAGGAAAGAGGTCCAAAGAGGTCCCTAACAGTTAGAATGAAGCCAGAGGAGGTCGTGATGGTCAGGATAAGACTAGAGGAGATCTCAACGGTCGCGATGAGATCAAAGGAGGTCTCAACAGTCACGATGAGATCAAAAGAGGTTTAAAACACAAACCCGAGCTTAGAATAGCTCGAGGGTGGTCGTAACTTAGAAGGGAGGTCAGAACCATAGAGAGGTCTGGACAAAGAAGACGTCCAAACACAAAGGAGGTCTAGACTTGAGGAGGTCCAACTAAAGAGAAAACACAGAGGAGGTCTAGACCTGGGGAGGTCTAAACCAAAGAGGAGGGTTGGCCAAAGAAAAACAAAGCAAGCACAGAAAAAGGGAGGGAACACCAGAGCCCCCAACACTCCATCAAACCGACAAACCCAACTGAGAACTTAGTTGAAGTTTGCGTTAGTCAATTGAAAACCATTCCAAAATCTCAAATTAAGCTTTTAGACTTCGATAAAACCAATGGTTCGTTTTATTTTGAAATTCCAAAAAGCTCCAGAAAACCAGAGTGTTACAGCTGCCCGCCTCTTCCTCCGATCCGGCTCTGCCTCATCCTCCTTGCGCAGTGCGGCCGCTAGAGCCACCTCCCGTGTAACACCCCGATTTTCGAGCCTTTGAAAATTCTCAAAACTAAAAGGACCATTTGGCTTTGATGAGAATTCAAAGCTTAACTTGAAAATTTCGAATTTGAAGTGTTCCAAAACGTCTAAACCACACTTCAACTAATCCCAAAAGTTGGTTCCCATTTTGTCTTTGCTTGGGCTTTGGAGTTGTCTCTCCTCTTCTCTCGCTACCTTATTCTTCCTTGGCCTGTCACCTCTGTGATCCTTGTGGTCTAGATCTCCTCTGAGGTCTAGACTTTCCTTTGAAAATTGGATCACTTCTGAGGTTTAAGCTTCCCTTGAAGTATAGACCTTTCCTCTGGTTTAGACCTTATCTTTGTTGGCCTGAATCTCTTTCAAGACTTAGACCTCCTTTTGGTCCAAGCCTTTTCCATCTGTTAAGACCTCCTTTGGGCTACCTACCGTGGATCTCTTTCGTTTGGATCTGATGGTCCATACCTCCTTTCGCTCCCGATCTGAGGGCCTAGATCTCTTAGTCCTTTTTAACCTCGTGCGGTACTACCGCCGTTGAACGTGTAGTCATACCACACCAATTCGGTGTTACCGCTATGCAGTACTAACCCCATTCATCTTGCGATCATACTGCTCCAAGAGAGGATCAAGCTCTCAGGAACATGCGTTCTGGAGATTTCATGCTGCCTTGTAGCAAACGGAACTACGAGAGTGCGGTAGTACCGCTACTTAAGCTGCGGTGTTACCATTTTTTGGAAACTCACTAAACCGGCGTTTGAACCACCCCTTGAGTCCAGACCTCCCTTGATTGTATCTGGACCGTTGAGACCTCTTTTGACACCTCTTAGCCAATGGGACTCGTTGTCTTTTGGACCTCTTAGTCTTTCAGACCTCCTCATAAGACCTCTTTTGATCTCACGGGACCTCCTCGCTTTCATTTGAAACTTTCTGTGTTCAATTGAACGTCCCAGTGCTCATTTGGACCTCCCCGTGTCCATATGGAACCTCTTTTGAACTTCCCTCTTGACCGTTAGGATCTTCCCTTGTGAGATCCTAGTCTTTTGGACCTCCTTGTCCACAGGACCTCTAGACTTTTGTAAAGACCACCTCTGAGGGTCGGGACCCCTTTGTGGTCAGGACCCTAGTCTTTTTGCAAAGACCACCTTGGTGGTCAAGACCATCCTGTTTGGTCACGACCACCCCTTAGGCCGTGACCACCCCTCTTTGACCAGATTGTTTCCTAAATTGACTGGCCCCACTTGCCAGTCTGGCTCATCCTTATTTTTCCTCCGCCACAAAGTACCATGTGCATTTAATGCCTATCGTTTCACATTAGATGCAGCCATATATGTGGTTGCTTACACTGAATGTGGTCACCTACATGGCGCCTTGTTTTCTCCCCTTGTCCCATCCCTTCACAGCCAACTCTATTCCATTATTTTCTTTATCAAGCTTGGTCGTACCCTGTCTTATCCATCACCTACTTTTGACCTATCTTTTACACTTACCTTTTTCACGTGCATTCCCATGCCTTCTAGTGCCTTCTTTGCCACACCATTCCTGGCCATAAATAGCCTGAGTAGCCTTCCCCTCATCGCCTTTGGCCAAACTCGGCACTTTTTGCTCCTTGCCTAGTTTCACTGAATTGAAGCTTCATCACCAAAGAGTTTCGAGCTCCTCTAACGCCCTCATCGCCAAGAAGACCACCGTAGCCGCGCGCCACTTCACCGCCGAAGGAGTTGCAGGAGACCACTGCACCGCGCGCCTAAATCGTTCTCGACGAGGATTAAAACATCTATGTATTATTTTTAATACATAATAGACCATACGTCTTCATGGTCATAACCTCGAGGTGCACGACCACCGGGTCGTAGAGATTCTAGAGGTTACATAATGGGTACCTGCCTGACGAAGGCCTAAGCCAAGCTCCCACCGTGAGAACTACCGTAAAAGGTATGAATTGATTCCAAGTATATTCTTTACCGTATAACGAATGGAGCACGTGCATATTCCATACCATACGACGTTTCTTATCCAGAAGCACTGATGAACAACCTCCATGCGGTTATATGTCTCACAGACATATAACCGCCGAACGGTTGATTATTTATCAACCGTCACTTGACTCCGACCAGACGCAACGCTTCACATCAGACGTCTTCTCCGGAAGTAACTGCCACCTCTTCGAGGGTTATTTAAAGATGGAGCCTGGACGGATCGGGGAGGGAGAAAAAAGATAGAGCCATCAGACTAAAGCACAAGCCTTAGATTCGTGTTGTAGGTCTGACATTGTAAAGGAACAAGCAGTGTTCTTAGAGCATACCTTGTAAAACCCAGTTCATATTAAATAAAGAGCAACCCCATTATTTCCCTAGATTTCCCACGTCACTTTCTCCTTTTCTTTTCATAAGATCGACGTTTTGATCGTCGACAGTTACCATCATTCCTTGACTTCCTCCTTCTCTTTTACCTCCTCATAGACCCTGGTAAGTCTTTTGGTGTTTTGATTGTATCCTTACTCATACAACCACGACAGGTGGTTGTACCTATTCCAGGACCTCCCCTCCTCGATCTCCACTGGATATTTATAGTCCTTTTTCAAAGACGACCTTCTTGATCCTTGCTGGCTTCTTTGCAAAAGATCTCTCTCTTTGATCTTTTGCAAAGACAACCCTCTTCAGAGGACCTCCTCCAATCCGTTGGACCTCCCCTTACCTGTCGGACCTCCTCCTGAGAATCTTTTCTAGTTTTAGTTTCGTTCTTTGCTATTTACTTCTTGTTCGGTTTAGTTTACGTTCCCAGAGAGCCAGAGCTGTGAGAAAGAATAGATTCTTAAGATATCAAGCAAGAGGCAAGTTACACTCTTGAACATGTTGCACCCAGTATCTCAAATTATCTAAATTCTGTTTTAAATGTATACTGCATGCCTATTTCAATTTAAGTACTTCAATCCTTGTTTTAACTTTATGGTTACTCCTGTTTCCTTTGTACATCCAAATTTGATTATTGTTCCAAACACCCCTTTGTCACCATAGTAAAGGCTAGTTGGTACACTAGTATGATCTAGCATGTGTTGAAATCCTTATGCTTAGACCTGCTTGGACCAAAAGTATTTGTTTTGGGAATTTTGTTGTCAAAGACCAAATACTGTTTAAATATTTTAACCATGGCATTGGGTTGTCATGAGAACTTATTCTTGTTTCAAATCTAAATATTGGAAAACTGATTTGGACTGGGGCGAACAGGTTGTTTGGTTGGTGCATATCTATGCACGGGATCGATCCATTTCTATGGTCAATGCCCATGGGTTCTGTGGAAGTCGCCCTAGTCATTTAAGGACAGATCTTTGAGCGACCAATGCTATGCCTATAATGAGCTATGCCACAATCGTGCAACCACATGTCTCCAGAGTGGGGCGTGGGACCTGGCTGACTAATTTGCAAAGTTTCACCATGGTTACTCCATTTTGTGGTGTGGGTGATCTTACATGGCCTACGGTCCTTTTATAAACCGAATGTTGCCCACAGGCGTCAGAGGGGGCATCCCATTAACCTGGAGGATTTCTATCCAAAGGGGGGATTTGCGAAACCTTAACGAGGGGAATTGTGGTGGAATGATGCATGGTAAAGGCCTTGTCACGAGCTCTAGACCACTTACCTATGGCAGTGAGTGGTGGCACCTGCGCATGCCAAACAAACTAGAGAAAATCGTGTCATGTGGGTAAATTACACAACCTCTGCAGAGTATAAATCTATTCGAATAGTCGTGTCCGCAGTCATGGACATGATGGCAGAAGCCACTCAGAGTTAGATGTTGGTTTTGTTTTCAAAAGGTTGATAAACTGTTTTGGGACTTCGATCCCATGGGTTTGGGTAGGGAGCCTTGTGACAGAGGGTATCCTTCACACTTGTGATGAATGTTATCCAACTGAAAATTGAGATTGCAAAAATGAATTTTACTTATTGTATTTGCCTTGAACTTAGTACTTGTAATTGAAATGAACTTGGCTTTATGCAAACCAACCATGTCAACCTACCTTTGATATATTCATTATGCATGTCATTCTGTTAATCCACGGGTGTGACTTGCGAGCACGGTAGTAGTGCTCACTCTTGCTTGAAATTATCTTTTGAGCAGGGAAGGAAAGCTTTGCGAAGACCTTGCTGTGGACCAAGTGGTTCTAGACGACTAGGATTGCGCCCTCCAGCTGATTGCCTGTGGTGTATCGAGTGGCCTGTTATTGTATCTTCCGCTGTGATTTGGTTTGTTGGCTTGTATGCCTCCCTTTGTAATTAACTTTGTTAATATTAATAAATTTTTCGTTGAAGTGAATGCTACCATTCTTGTATGCTGTGAAGAGCTAGCTGTTGATCCTTGAAACTAGCTCGGTTTGCACAGAGGACCTTGGAGTAGTCCCAGTCCCCCATGACCACCCTCAGGTCTGGCCGTGGGAGGTCTTCGGAGTGCTCCTTGGCTCCACGACCTCCTCGGGTCCGCTCCCAGAACCTTCAGGTGGTCTGACTGGATCTCATGGGTGGTCCTGGGAGTTCCCTCGGGTGATCCTGTTGGACCTCCTGGGAGGTCCTGGTGGACTTTTCAGTTGGTCCAGGAGGACCTCTCAGGTGCCCTAGGATTGGGTCGTTACATCCCGCTCTGGGCCAGCTCTGCTCCCGAGGTGGCTGCCCGCCTCTGCTCTCCACATCCTCCTAAGGAACGGGCGCTCTTGGTTTCTAGTTCTCTAGGAACCTTCGCTTTTCTTTTTCCCGTTATCTTGATCTGTATGAAAAGGTTGGTGTCTGTGTTTCGACATCTAGAGGTCGCCGGTGGAGATGAGCAATGCCTGCTTCGGAAACGCTGATGCCCATGCACAACTTCCTCCTTCATTGATGTTCTGTTGTTGCGAAGAATTTGTTCGGATGTTGCGGCCCGTTGAGAATAATGTTGCATCTCGTTGAGAATAATGTTGCATACTGTTCTTTAATATGTTGCATATGTAGAGAAAAAATGTTACATCTGTAGAAAAAAAATGTTACATCTGTAGAACAAAAGTGTTGCATAATATTAACGGTGATGTTGCAATTTTTTCAATACGTTTTTTTTTATCAAATGCTTTGTTTTTTATTATGATGTTTTTTGAGACGATGTTTCCACGGTGATGTTTGGCTCCCCGCGCCCCTGCGCCCTCTCGGTTCGGCTCCTGCACCACGCCCCGCTGGCTCGGCTTGCCCCCGCATCCCTGCTATTGCGCTCAGGCCGTACGGTACTAGCGTTCAAACCGTACATCCGAACGCTAGTTGCGTCCTACAGTATAAGATTTTAGAAAGGTATGGTTTGTTTGGTCGAGTTACAAGTCACAGTTTCATGGATTAATCATATTAGGTGAAGAATACTCAACTAAGTCACAGTTTCATGGATTAATCATATTAGGTGAAGAATACTCAACTGCATCGGCAATTCACATCAAAGATAGCACTCAACAAAGACAACAGAAAAGGTCAGGACTCAGAAAAACCAAATACGGCAGTGTATAAGTTTTTTTTTTTTTGTTTTTTGTTTTTTTTTTTTTTGCAACGTCCTCCTTTGGGACCAAGATTCTTGCGCCATAAGGAACACCAGATGTTACATCTAATCAGAATTTGTAAGACTGATCGACACCTTAACGAATCATCTGAAATTAATCCCTCAACAGATCATCCAAACAATTAATTGCAAACACTCAAATCCGAAGGTAACTTCTATGCACTACCAGAGTACCAGGCGACAATGCCAATCAGGCAGGGTTTTTCAGACGCTTGAAACCTTGGAAACCTTGGGAACTTCCACCGGGAACCTGTCGATCTCATCCATCCATGGGCTCTTCTCCGTCGCCGGGTTCACCGACCGCAGCGCCTTCCAGACGGCGCTGTTGCACTTGAACCCTGACCCGAAGGCAATCTGCCAGATCCTGTCGCGCCTCCTGATCCTCCCCTTGGCTTCGCTGTAGGCCAGCTCGTACCAGAGCGAGCTGCTCGACGTGTTCCCGAACCGGTACAGCGTCATCCGCGACGGCTCCATGTGCCAGTCGGTGAGGTCCAGGTTCTTCTCCAGCTCGTCAAGCACGGCCCGGCCGCCGGCGTGGATGCAGAAGTGCTCGAACGCGAGCTTGAAGTCGGGGATGTACGGCTTGATCTTCATCTTGAGCAGCTTCTTGCCGACCAGCGTGGCCATGAACAGCAGCTGCTCCGACAGCGGCAGCACGAGCGGGCCGAGCGTCGTGATGTTCGTCTTGAGCGCGTCCCCGGCCACCGCCATGAGGTCCTTGGAGAGTGCCACGCCAACCTTGCCGTCCTCATCCTCCTCCTGCGTGACGCAGCTGAAGCACTTGTCGTTTGCGCCCTTGTGAGTCCTCACGGTGTGCACCAGCTCGTACTTGGACCTCCTCCTGTCCGACCGCCTGTTCGACAGCAGGATGGCCGCGCCGCCCATCCGGAACAGGCAGTTCGACACGAGCATCGACCGGTTGTTGCCGAAGTACCAATTCAGAGTGATGTTCTCCATGCTGATCACCAGCGCGTACGACTTGGGATGCGCCTGCAGCAAGTCCTTGGCCAGATCAATGGACAGGAGCCCGGCGCTGCACCCCATTCCTCCCAGATTGTAGCTGACGATGTTCCCCCTCAGCTTGTAATGGTTCACCACCATGGCGGACAGCGACGGCGTCGGGTTGAACAGGCTGCAATTCACGATGAGGACACCAATGTCTTTGGGCTTCACCCCGGTCTTAGCGATAAGCTCGTCGATGGCGCCGAACATGACGGCCTGCGCCTCCTTGCGCGCCTCGTCCATGCAGGGGTTGGGCGGCACGCGGAGCACGGCGGGGGGCAGGTAGGTGTCCTCGCCGAGCCCCGACCGCTCGAGGATCTTGCGCTGGAACTCGAGGTTGGCGTCGGTGAAGGAGCCGGTGAGCTTGGAGCAGCGCATGAAGGTGTCGCGCGTACACCGGCGCTCCGGCTCGGGCTTGTAGCAGGCGAAGTCGACGAGGTAGACGGGGCGGGGGCGGGTGAGGAAGTAGACGGTGGAGAGGAAGACGAGCAGGGTGGAGCAGGCGAGCACGGAGAGGAGGTTGAAGCGGAGGTGCGACCAGAGGTCGGCGACGTCGCGCGGGGAGAGCGTGGAGAGGTGGACGGCGACGAGCACGATGAACGGGGTGAGCAGGAGGTACATGCCATGGGAGATGAGGTAGTGGTACCCCAGCTTCACGTACTTGAGCCGCACCGACTGCTGGAAGTCCGGCAGCCGCCGCGACGACGACTGCGAGGTGGCACCTTCGCCGGCGGCGGCACCGGACGGCGGCGCCGTGCTGTCCATGGTCGTTCCCTGTGGATCGGGGAAATGCAGATTTGGGGTCAGAAAAACAAGGAAATTTTCAAAATGCGAGATCTGGGTGCGGAAATTTTCAGTCTTTCCCCCTTGTTAGGGGGCAAATCTAGTAGATGGCAAAATGAAGATTTGATTGTTCTGGCCCAAAGTTTGCAGTGTGTTTTTGAGTTCTTGGTTCTTTCTGTCACCTAAGACCAATAGTTCAGAACAGAAAGGAAACAAACAAATAAACAAAGAAAGGGCCAAGAAACTGTTACATAGGAAAGTTTTGTTTCTCTTCAGAATAAATGTCAAGAGATTATTACCCCAAACAAGATGGAAGAGTCAAGAAACTAAAGCCTCTACTTCAAATCAAGAACATGGCCACGAACAGCACAGGGAGACCAAATAACATTGAACCAGAGTAACAAAGAAAGAAATACTGTTATCCTTCTATAAATCATGGTAAATCAAGAGCGTAAATAAACGGATCACCCAAGAAGAGAATCGAGAAGAGATCCTGAAGCATACCGATCAGATGGCAGGAGCGACGACCTCACCCACCAAATCCTCGGATCAAATCAGAGCTCGTGAGGAGAAGGGAGAAGAGGAGAGAGAGACCGCCCGAGCCGCCGCCTGCCGTCGCGAGCAACACGGGAGAAAGAGCCGAGCCGGCTTTTAATAGAGAGGAGAGAGGAGGGGGAGCGGTGGGATGGCCCACCTGTTAGCTACGGTTCAAACCGACGAGCAGCGGCCGTGCGTTGGTGCTGGAAAGATCAACGGGCGGGTGGAGGCGGCGGCGCTCGGACGGACGGCTGGATGGGGGCAGAAATTGTTCGCTTACGTTTTTTATGTACCCATAACGGCATTTCTCCCTCACGGCCATGTGGGCCCGGACTTGGCTGGCCGATGGCTGGATCCTGGGTGTGAGTGTGAGAGGTCAGCGACATGTAATCGAGTTTTTTTTGTTTACATGATCGGTCTGTGCTCGGAAGAAAACCTAGCCCCCCTCCGGTGATTAAAACAAAAAATGATACCACAGACTCACTGATAAACGATACATATCCTCATCCGTACGTTAAAAGGCCGAACCCCTCATCCACGCCATCACAGACAAGAAATAAACGAGCATGTCCGCCCCACCGCTGCTGGGTGGACGAGAAAATGAGTGAACAGTGTTCAATAGGTAATGAACAGTGAAAGATGCATTAATAAACAGAGTTCAATAGTACATAAACAGTGAAGATACATGAATATTGTTCAGTAGTACATTTCGCTAGTATGTGAACCGTACTTAGATATACTATTTATGCGCTGCTGTAGTGTTTTTATTTTTGAAACCGTGCTTTGGGTACCGGCACTGCACCGTGGCAGTAGTTTTTTTTCCCCCTGAATCTGTGTTTTGGGCGTCCGGCACCGCACTATAGCAGTGATTTTCTGTCGATTCCACGTTTTGGGCTCACGGAAATGCACTGTAGCTGCAAAAAAATTTTTTCTGATTCCTTGCCGGGAGTGTGTATAGATTAACTATGCTATAATCGTGAAGAACATGTGTTTAAGAAATAATGATAGTAGGTAATGTGTTAGAGTAATATGTATTTGGAGTATGTAAGACATGACAATATCCTTGATGCAGAGGTCGGATTTTCTTCTAAAAAAAGGCACGACAATAGTACAGTGAGGTACGTATGTAGCATAATAGCGTAAATATGAAAGGAATGTATATAAGACTGGATGAAAGTGAAAATAAGATAATTTATAGTTATTATATGTGGTTGCTATATGATGAAGCAAATGTAAGAAGAAATAGCGAACAAAATTTTATGATACGTGTACAAACTGGTATAGTATGGAATGGATCAATAGAATTTATGTTCATATGTAGCACTGTAGTAGGAACATGAGTAGGTAATAGTGTAAGAACGTAATATAATGGTTTAAAAATATGTAATAGATGATGGAAGTAAGAGAGGAAATAAGACAAATATAGAGTAGAAAATACTATTGTGAATGTTTGTTGTCATTTTAACAATGGTGTACATGCAAAGGAATGGGTAGCATGGTTCAGAGCCTAAAACAATAAGCATCTAGGAAGGAAAATAGCAATGTGAAATGTAGTGGATGATTGGTGTGTATTGGAATATTGAGTAGGACGACGTATAGTAAGGAAAATACTCGGTTTAGCAAACACAAACAAAAGGACTGAGGAACTACTGATGGATTTCGTCGCATTTGTTGCACGAAAAAAACCATGTTTGGCCAAAGACTTAATCGCGGATCTACAGGCATACGACCAAACCTATAGAAAAATGTGTGCTATGTATTAGGTATATATTTATAAATGATAAACAATGAGTTGTATAAAAAGTACAAAGAACGAAGACTAACAGGAAATCAAAGGAGTGTAGCGTTGATCAACGTGGATGTGATAGCAATGGAACGTGTTCTTGTAAGACGATGCGATACAGTGAATTTGTACTGATTTATATTGTGAACATAGGTTAGCACATGTCTAGCACGAGTATTGTAAACTATTGAAGTACTATGTGTAAACACATATCGGAAGAGTAAAATATGTATAGGTATTTAGGCATATACCGATTTGATATGTGAAGCTTCGAATACGTGATATACCAATGCAATCGCGTTTCCAAAGAAGGCATAGGGTTAGAGGTAAAATACGCTACATATGTTCGGACATGTAGTGTATACATTTCGCTGGTAGATGTATGCAAGGATGTTTTCTATAATAAAGTGTAGATTCAGAGAAACACTCAATGGTATTGTGCTATGTTAGCTTATGTGGTAGTCTCTATGGTATATGTCTAGTCAGATCACATGTGAGTACTAAGCTAGGTAGGTAAATTTTATAATAAATGAAGCACAAATGCTATAAGTTGATGATGAATAAACCGTGCTTAGCATGAAGAATAGGAGCTAGGGAAAAGTTAGTATATTTTGTAAGTACCAAAAACGTAGTATTGATCGATGTATCTCGTTGTTTATATGGTAGAGTGAAAAAAAGACACATAGAAGTAAAAATATTATAGGATTAATAAATGTAGAACTTAGATAAAGGCAAGAGTTCATGACAATAGATAACAACAAGAAAGTACATAGTGAATATAATAAATGTTTAATGCACAGATAAAAGAAGAAATGATGTAAGGACAAGGAATATACCCAGATCTCTTCATCAGAGACCAACAACAAGGACTACGACAAAGTTGAGACTGCCCCATTTTCAGACTTGATCTGGCCGAATTGGAAGCTCTGCTTCCCAAAGAGTAAGTTTGACTTTGATTGCTGCATGCATGAAATTGTAAAAATAGTTGTAATTGATCAAGGGTTTTTTAGAAGGGTAGTGAGAGTGATGAAACAAAATGAGAAACCGTGAAACGCACTCTAGCGCCTTGTAGTATAATCTGTAGGCATATCTGGTTTGTTCTCAATTGTTGCAAGGTTTGAGACACCAACAATAATACCACAACATCTACAATATGTGTGTATGTAGCATTAAGAATGCGGGATTATAAACTACAAGGTAGACACAAAGAGCTGAATTTTTAGGTAAGTCAATATGTAAGAACATACCTACGAAAGTTCAGTCTCCAACATATGCAGAAGGTCGGTGAATTAGTTTATAGACATATGTTGGGATTGCAACATTGTATTTCGGATTCGTGTAGTACGTTAGCTCGATCATGTACCTATTATCAACGGCTCAGATTTTGCTTTGTTAAGACAGACTAAAAGCAGAATCGTGTAGACGGGCCTTCCGCAAATGATCTTTTCGCCACGTGGGCAGAACCTCACCATGCATTACCCTATAGTAGACCAGCATCAAATAACGAATAATAGCGTGGAAGACAAAAGAAAAACTATATGATACAAAGGACAAGTGGAAATGGAGTACCTGTGGCAATAAGACGAGGTCTAAATGTTGTATACTCGCTGGTCAAACCTCCACTACCCCATAGACGAGTGACTCTAGCAGATATTCCATTGTTTGCAGCTGAGTAATATCTGATAGTAAATCAGAGGCCATCCTCAGAGAATGGTGGAAAATAAGAGCTAGAATTAGTAGTTAATATGCATATTGAATTACTGTAATAGAAAGCTTTGTATTGAGCGAAATGAATGTTATGTACACGATAAACGTTGAGAAAACTTAGATACAAGAATAATAGGAAATTAAAAGTCTAGGTCTACGCCCATATTCGATCAAGAAATGCAGTGAGACATAAATTATGAGTGCATTGCAAGTAAGTAGGCTAGGTAGAATGGTTGATGAGTCCAGAAAAGAGGTATATCCGCTACAATAAAGGAAGCTATAGCTATGTGTGTGGAGATCCAAATAAATAATACGAACATATAAAACATATAATCTAAAAATAAGAGTAAAAGCGTGATAGTAATCCCAAGTTGCTTAACAACTATGTGTGTGGGGACATGCAAGAATATGTACAATGTATAATGTGAAGATAATTAAAATTTAAAAGAAGTGAACAACAACCCGATGTTAAGATGTCAAACAAAGGGTCAAGAAGAATAGAGAGTGCAACGATGTATAAAAATAAGCTATAGTGTTTAATGATGATAGGGAAACTATGCTTGTAATATAATCGGTATTATGCAACTCAAATAGGAAATCTGTCAGATAGTGCCATTAGAAGAAAAGAAATCTTGTTTGGCTAGGTGAATAAAACGGATTAGAAAAATTCAAGAGTTCGCATTTATAATATGTACAAAAGGTGGTACATGCAAATAATAGTTATATAGCTTGAAAACCTCAAACAATATTTTTGTTTTGAACCGCACGCCATCTTCATTTTCAATAAGTAGAGACCGCTTGTACTCTTGATAAAGCTACATATAGCCGCCATGCGTGATCATGCCTTCGAGATAGACGCCACATTTTGTAGGGTTTGGCCTTGGCTTTATTAATAGTCATTGCATAATGTAGTTTAATGGGAATTATGGCGCCAGAGCTTGAAAGGCCATTTTGTGCTTCCACTGTTAAAGTGATGGGAAGATAGACGGTCCTGTCTAATAGCGTATCCAGCCATGTAGCCTCTATCATAACACTACCAAGAATCGAAGTTCCATTGCACAAACCGATAGATTGGTTTAAGTTTAGAAGGATCATGTGTAACACCTATCTGAGGATTAATTTGTGTTGAGGGAAATTGTTTGTATTGATGGAATTTAGAAGCTCAACAGATACAAAACTGATCAACATCAATGGATGTGTCTTCTATTTTGAAATAGTATTTTAGATACTCTACCTCATCAAGGGTACTCTAGTTAGAACAAAAGAATTTATTTCATCGACAACCTCGTTAGTAGGTGATAGTATTGCACGATTGTGAGGTACTGAGTATCTAGATAATTTGACGCTACGTGTAGATAGCGCCAACTGCGACAACTTTGTCTGAATCATTTTTTGAGAAGATCGGAATTTCAATCCAAAAAGGATCGCTTCATCGAAGAAGGCTTGTAAATGTAAAGGCGCACCGCCATCACAGACAAGAAATAAACGAGCATGTCCGCGCCACGCTGCTGGGTGGAAAATGAGTGAACAGTGTTCAATAGATGATAAACAGTGAAAGATGCATTAATAAACAGAGTTCAATAGTGCATAAACAGTGAAGATACATGAATATTGTTCAGTAGTACATTTCGCTGGTATGTGAACCGTACTTAGATACACTATTTATGTGCTGCTGTAGTGTTTTTATTTTTGAAACCGTGCTTTGGGTACCCGACACTGCACCGTGGCAGTAGTTTTTTCCCCTGAATCTGTGTTTTGGGCGTCCGGCACCGCACTATAGCAGTGATTTTCTGTCGATTCCACGCTTTGGCCTCACGGAAATGCACTGTAGCTGCAATTTTTTCTGATCCGTGCCGTGGGAGTGTGGAAATACATTGTAGCTGTAATTTTTTTGCTGATTCTACGCTGTGGGAGCGCGGACAGGGGGTTCCGCCTCCTATCGCGCGGGCGAGACGGGTCGGGCCCTTGGCGTGTGGACGAAAACACATGTTATCTGTCGATGAGTCTACAGTGTTATTTTTACTTTAATCTTCGAATCATATAAGACAAAAACTCCGTGTATTGGAGTAATGGATCAACAGTTACTAGTATCATGTACAGAATATTGGTTGCAAGCTGTCCATCATGAACGCCGGTCTGAGATTGGGGCCAGGCCACTGAAGATAAATGAGCTTGGCGACTTGTTGCATGCGCATTTCGTCCGTCTGACGTGTATTCTTCTTCCTTTCGTGCATCATCTTGCCGCTGTGGGAGTGATGGGATTTTCTGCGGAACGGCAGGGCGGCGTTTGAACGCGTTGTCACCTCTCAGTTCAGAAAGCAGTCTTATTTCTTTCTAAAGCTGTCTAGTTAATCATCAGGGGACATATTTGTAGGTTATTAACGGTCGAAAATCCTTACGTTGGAAATTTCCTGTCTCTCTCGAGCCTCGACCTCAACCTTTGATTTATGATCGAAACAAGAAAAAAAAATACTATAATCTGTAGAGAAATATAACTGAACGGAGCATGTCCGCTTGGAAAGCAGCGAGGAAGAAGACCCTTGACTGGTCCAAGGTCTTCCAAAGTGGCGCTGTTGATTCAGCACACCTACTGAAAATCGAGGAAGCCACTCATCGCTAAGATGCTCTCAGTTTTTCTAGATGATTTATCACAGCTCGTCATTGAATTTTCCGAGTACTTTTTTTCTCTGATTCTCTCTCAGACTGGGCGTGTAGATTTCGTCAGCGCTTAGCGACCGGAACCATGACGCACGTCGTTTGGCTGCTTACGCGTGGAGCCGCGTCGCCGGCGTTCCAGAAGCCCGTAGCAGCCAGAGAAGTAGTAGTACTCACTAGAACCGTTGACCAGTCACGCGTCTGCATACGTACCAGCCTACCCGGGAAGCGTGCTTCGCCGTGCAGGAGTTAACGGTACGCACGTACCAATCGTCGCGTGCTCTGGATATGTTTGACTATAAGGAAAAAGATCATGTTCGAGTTTTTTTTTTTTTTGAAGAAACAAGATCATGTTCGAGTGGCATGGAAGGAGCAGGAGAAATTTCCAAGGTTTGACAAGAAGCTTCCCTGGACTAAAACTCCCGTGTACTTCAAAGCTGAATCGTACAATCTTAAACTCCGGACCTACATGTCAGTCGTGCAATGGTTGATCGGACGGATCTCACGCTCTGCGAAGTGCGAACGTGCTCGGTGCTATTTGTACCAAGGACACCCATATAAGCACCAAGTATATGGCGAAGGGGGTGTGTAGTGTAGGTCAGTGGCAGACCTAGGATATAATTTTAGGTATGATGAAGACGTGGAGTTGGAAACACGGACTAAAGTGTATTACTCAAAACAAAAGAACTCATATGCGAACTATATTGCAATCACACCAAAACGATATACGACATTAAACGGTATCAACGAGTGAAGATAAATGTAGGATATCGAGAAATACCTCACTAATGAAGCTTAATTAACAACTTGCCAACAAGTTATCAAACATAATAAGTTGAATAAAGATAGTACATAGAAGAAGTAACCTGTGAAAATAAATAGATTAGTAATGTCACGATTAATTGATCATAAACTATAAAAGATACAGAAAAAAGAGAAGTTAAAAGACATACCCCTAATGCACTAATTACGATTAGGAGAACGAGGCAATTTCATTCTCCGAGATATCTCTAATCTCTTTAATATCTTTCTGTGATTATGTGTTGTCCAATTCAATTTTAACAACCAATTCATTATTCAATATTCATATCAATATGACATATCAACTAATATTCTAATTCATACCACATATCAATTTTAACAACCAATTCAGTATTCAATATTCATATGATCATATCAATATGACATATCAACTAATATTCTAATTCATACCACATATCATTCACAAATCACAAATCAGTAAATCACCATTCATCAGTCAGCCACTTAGCCACTTACTATTTATTTTTGACATTGCCTCAAATCTCAAATTCTCAATGCCTCTGGCCCTCTGCAGACCGACCACTACCAGCACTCCAATAGCAGCCAGCCAGGTGGTGGAGGTCCGAGGGGAGGCGGAAGGAGCGGAGCTGCGGAGGCTGCGAGCGGCCGCTGGTCGCGGGCCGCCAGCGGCGCGGCCGCTGAGGCTCAGAGGCTGGGTCGCCGGAGGCCGGAGCGGTGCCGCGTGGGAGCCCTCGCCCGCGGTGGCGCGGCGGCGCTCGGCGCTCTGTCTCCCTCTCGGCTCCCGACACCTCGGCCTCGCCGGCGCCGCGCTCCGTCCGTTCGTCCGCTGCGCGGCGCGCCACTCTCCAGCACCCGGCCGCGTTGGCGCTGTCGCCGTGGTCGCCTCGCCCGCTGCGCCCGCCGCCACCTCCGCGCCTGGATCTGGGATTTTGGGATTTGGGGATTTTGGGTGAGGGACTGAGGGCGTGAGGGGCACTGGAAATCTAGAATGGAAGATTGGAAGTAGTGGGGCGTCCGGGCGTGGGCACTTGGGCTGCTGGTGGCTGGTGGGCCGCGAGGAGATCGCGAATGGCCGGCCCAGGCGCCCAGACAGGCATCAACTCAACTCTTCAGCGGTTCAGCCTCTTCTTCTCTTCTAATCTCTCATTTTCAACAACGCCGGTGGCCGGTGCTTTGCTTGGAGCCTTGGACCACCTAGGAGCGAAAATACCGGGGTAGGGGGGTCGGCGACGGGAAGGAGGTCTGGCAGACGCCAGACCTTGCCATATTGGTAGGCCCGCCCCTGGTGTAGGTCAACGGCCGGCTTTTCTCTTAAAGAAATAAAGTGGATTTTAAATCGTTGATCAAACCTTAATGTACTGGGATTTTTGTCACGGGTACCGCCCTATCTAACCCTATTTCTCCTCCCCTCTACACTACTACAAAAAGATTAATACTGAACACCTCATCACAGATGGTTTTGGTTTAGAAACCGTCTGTGTTAAAAACCGTCTGTGAAAAGGTAATATCACAGACGGTTCATATTGAAGATAGTTTGTGAAGTATGTTCATAACCGTCTATGATACTACTAAATTCACAGATGGTTATTTATTGGAACCGTCTGTAATTAGAAACAACCGATTAGCCGATTCCGGCCACTCCTGATCGGACCGGATTGATCTTTTAAAGTGGTCGAATTGAAGCTGATTGCTCTAATAGAAGAAAGCAGAACATATGTAATCTGGTAGGCACCTTTTTCCGTATCATGTGTAACTTCACTGTCTTGACGTGTAACTTCTGATCAACAGAAGAATGTAGAAGTAGTACTTCACGTGATCGATCGATCGAAAGTTACACATCATAAATAGTGAAGTGCTCACTTGATCGTAGGGATATGATCATCTTCTACCAATTTCTTGAAGACTTCAAATCCATAGACCAAATTGACTTTTCGACCACCTAAATTGAATTAGTCGATCGATCATTCATGGATTTTGTTCTTTCCATGCATGGTGGTCGAAAAGTCAATTTGTTTCGTGAATTTTGTCTTACTAGAAGGGTATAGAGATGAGAACTTTAAAAGGAAATGGAAGTAAGAAAAGATGGGAAGTTTGTGAATGATTTTTTCTTAGTTCTACCCTTCTGATGGTTATTTATAGGCTTAACAACTTGTGGCAAGAATAAATTAACGAATAAATACAGAAGTCTGACAGATATGATTTATTAGAATCTGCTCCTAATAAATCGTTGGTAACCAAAGCATCTTTTCGGGAATTATTTTTTATAAATACGGTTGACGTTCCTTTTCCTATGTTTACAATTAAAGCTGGAGGGCTCATCACAGACGGTTTTTAATAAGAACCGTATGTGATAATTCAATCTTTCGGCTCCTGCACGATGCGTCTCTTCGTCTCGCGCGCAGACATTACGATGCGTCTCTTTGACGTTTTATAAGAATGATCATCGCGCGCCATGGTAAGCACGTATGGTATTGAATACGTACGTCATGGTAAGTACGCGAAGCATGACGGCGAGGACCAAGGCAAGGAGGTTAGCGATCGCCATCGCTTTTCCTCACGATGTCGTCGTCCACATCGTCGGCCTTGTGACTGTGAGCTTTCCTCAGCCCATTGCTGACCTCTGCAACCTACAGGCCACATAAGCATTCTGTTCTTTTATTTTTGGTAGGTCTAAAGGAGTCAGTATTCTATTCTGTTTTGTTCAGAGTCAGTTTCTGAAGATGACTGTAGCGTATCATATACTAGTTAATTGTCAGAAAGCTTCAGGTGTTCATTTCGGTTTTAGGTTCCGATAGAGAACCTGATTGTAATTCCTCTAAAAATCTATAAAAAGAACAAAACCAAAAAGTCGTATCAGTTGATATGGCGCAAAATAATCTCGTGTTGATTTCGTTTTGTGTCCAATATCCAGTTCTGAACTGAATTTAACTAGCAACAACGACCTTACTTTGGCCTTTTAATTTTCTCTTGTGGAGTAATTCTTGTATTAAGATTATGTCGTCTTGAATTTTAGTTGCAAGGCCATGTACAAGGCATCCAAGGAGCGCGCCGTGGGGAGGTGCGTGGCGCTGGAGTGGGAGGAGACGATGAAGTAGCAGGACAATGAGCGCTACCTCGCCGTCGTCAACCACCTGGCCGTCGCTGGCAACCCGAAGGTCTGCTTCATCGTCGGCCTCACACTTGTCTTCATGCCCCCAAGACATGCAGCGCGGCCTCGTATTCCTTGAACGGCAGCCGTCGCCAGCCACAAGGCCGTGACCTACGTGTTCGGCCTCCTCCTTTACACGGCTAGCGAGACACGCGATGTTGGAAAGCACTACATTAGCCAGGTCGAGGGCGAGCCGGCTGGCGGCAGGTGTGAGACGACCAAGAGGACCAACCAGGAGTGCAGGCGGTGCCGGAGGCTCGCTGCGGACATGGTCTAGGAGGCGGCGTGGAAGAAGATGGTCGGGCCACTGGGCCAGGTGTGGGTGCTGTCGGAGGACGACCACCCATGCATGAGCACCGACTACGGCGTGATGGAAGGATGGGACGACTACGTCGTCTTCCGCAACAACGACTGCAGGATTAGGCATGAGTATGCCAAGTTCTTTGCGGAGGTGTTGAACTACTTGCCATAAAATTAGTGATTTTAGTATAGTTTTAGCAAATATTTATATATATAATTCTTTACTAATATGTGAATGTGTCATATGTACTTCTGAATTTGCATTTATGTATGAATATTATCACAAACGGTTCTATTAGAGAACCGTCTGTGATAAGAGACCATATCACAGACGATTCCATAATAGAACCGTCTGCGATATGAGACTATATCACGGACGGTTCTATTATAGAACTTTCTGTGATAAGTATCATTGGCGGTTCCATAATAGAATCGTCTGTGATATCCCTTTATTAATAGGAGCCCGCTAGGATTTGCGTCCTAACTCGTCACTCCCCAGCGCCCTTACTCTCGCCTGTTCCCCTCCCCACCCGAGTGCCCTCGACCTCTATGTCGCCGCTCGAAGCCTCTTCCCCGACGACCGCCCCCAAGTCGCGCCTTCTCCCCGACCCCGTCGCCAACGCTGCCCTTCTTCCCGTCGCCGCCAGTTGTGACACCACGGTTCACTACACAATACACTCTTATCGTAAGAGTCTTATGCAGTGTCACCGTCGTGACACAACTACAGTGACATCGTCGCCACCACCGGTCCAATCGACCTCCCCCCGGCCAAATCCACATCCCCACCACCAGATCTGCCTTCCCCTCTTCGACCTCCCCCGGCTACCTCTTCATTCTCTGTTGCTTCAGTTTTTGGGTTTGAGTTTGACTTGTTTACTGATGTGGATTGTTGTTGCTTATGCATACATGAAGAAGATGGATGTGATATGGATGCGATGAGCTACTGCCGGTGGTCGATTTGTCGGTTGCACTGGGGTAACTACTCCCCTTTACTCTCTATCCTTTTCCGTCCCCTTGCTCTGTGATGTGGGTGATGAATGATGTGAGCTATGGTGAGTGTTCTGTGATGTTGGATGATATAGGTGGGTTCTCTGTCTATGATGTTGGTTCATGAGATGTGGTTCGGATAGGGCAAAATATCAGTCTTTACACATACAAAATTTTCCATTCTCTGTTGTTTCAGTTTTTAGGTTTGAGTTTGACTTGTTTACTGATGTGGGTTGTTGTTGCTTATGCATATATGAAGGAGATGGATGTGATGAGCTACTGCTAGTGGTCAATTTGTCGTTAGCACTGGGGTAACTACTACTCTTTACTCTCTATCCCTTTTCGTCCCCTTGCTCTGTGATGCGGGCTATGGTGGGTGTTCTGTGATGGTTGGATGATATGGGTGGGTTCTCTGTGTATGATATTGGTTCATGAGATGTGGTTTGGATGGGCCAAAACATCAGCCTTTACACATACAAATTTTTATACACGTAACTAATCTTATGGTATATTCCTATATATATATATATATATATATATATATATATATATATATATATATATATATATATATATATATATATATATATATATATATGGTATTCTGCTTTTGAAAGCTGCAATTAACTTTTCAGATCCGTAAAGTTAGGCTAATTTGTAAAGCCACAATTAACATATAAATTTCTGAAATTTTTACCTAGCTTGTGCCTCTGATCATCAGTTATTTATTAATTGGTGTGTATTTTATTCCAAAACAAGACCAAATGAGTCAAAAACTACTATAACACCTCTTCACCTGTCTCTCGCCATTCATTTCACCTTTGTCTGTGTAACCATGTTTATGCCAGTCAAGTTCTCATCCCTTGCGTCCCAGGTACGTCCTACCATTCCATTCCTGATCTCTTTTTTATAAAGTTTCTAAGCAGTGGCGACTTGTGCCTTTAAAATCGATATTTATATATATATATATATATATATATATATATATATATATATATATATATATAAAATACTATTTACTCTCGTGTAGTTACTCCTCTTCATCCACCGTTTAATCCTCGATAAGATCCGTGCGTCTTCCAGAGCCTAACTAGTGAAACTCATCGATGAGAGAGACCGATCCAACACCTTGTATTTGGTGTTTAATCCTGTTAATAAATTCCTAAATTATCTCTGGTTAATAAATTCCTAAATTATCTCCGGGAGTTTGGATTAGGTGCCGTCTTGTTGCCTCCTCGTATCTCCGGCGACACGGGCGTTGTCTTCTTGCCCTCATCGACTCGGTGACCAAACTCGGCGTCGTCGTGCCGACCAACTCTCCAATCGGGAGGAGAATACTCCCGATGCAAGTGCAAGGTATGTACATGTTGATCTAATCTCCTTTTTAAATCATAGTACAACTCAATCCAAATTCTGTTTTTCTGTATTAGACGCCACGCTGCTGCCACGTCGTGAGTTTTCCATGGTTTTGAGCTAGTTCTAATCGCCCCATGCTTGTGATCTCACGGCCGATCGCCACATTTGCAGCTCAGATGAATCAACTTGGCAACAACACAACATAACTCGCCATCGTTGCGGACGGGACGAGTCAAAGCATCCCCTGCGAGCAAATTAGGTGCTCGGGCAAATTAGGTGTATTACTATTTTCTTTGCATGTTAGGTGCTCGAGCAAATCCTCTGAGCTGCAATTTTTCTTTCATAACTATTTTTAGAGATCTCTCTTTATTTGAGTTCAAGGCAATATGCAATTGTTTTCTTTCATCCAACGAGAACCGCGTCACATGTACAAGATCCTAGTGGCGATCCAATTTGTTTCACATTTCTTGTGTGTACTCACTTGACTATACTTCTTTTCCAAGCAAGTGCATTATACTTTTTGATCTCTTATCTATATACCCTTTTCCACAATGAGTCGTGAACATACTTCTTTTAATTCGTATCATATCGACATACCCTCATTCATTATGAACATACAAATACTATAGTTTCGACACCCATCATGTGATTAGATTGTCTAATTTTCAAGAACAGAGAATTAATAATAAAAAAATTGATGCATATGGACGAGAGCCACGCATGTACCGATCAACATACTCCATAAAGTACATTCATACGTGAAATACTCCCTTCCCAAATCCATGTACAGATGTATACTACCATGGGTATATATACTCCCCAATTACATGTACTAACTTACTCCCAAGGTATATATACTACCTAAGTACATATACTAAAATACTCCTGAGGTATACATACTACCTAAGTACATATTCTAAAATACTCCCGAGTTATACATACTACCTAATTACATGTACTAACATACTCCCGAGGTATACATACTACCTAAGTACATGTACTAACATACTCCCGAGGTATACATACTACCTAATTATATGTACTAAAATACTCCCTTAGGTATATATACTACCTAAGTACATGTACTAAAATACTCCCACGGGTATACTCCCGAGTCTTGCATTCGAGATACCTTGCGATTTTGGCAATTGATTCCTCAACCGAACATTCATGGTATATAGTATGTAGTATGTACCATTATTTCAAAGATCTTAATCGTATGATTTGCCTTGTACTCTTTTTTTGGGGGATATTAATGATCTCATACGCCCATTCATGGTATATAGTATGTACAGTTACTTCAAGGATACTCCCTTACGGCCAAACCGTAAAATGACTCATGGGTTAAACTTGCTAGATACCAGCTGACAAGTATGAATCGGTTAAAATATCTCATGGGTTAAAATGATCTCATACTCGTATGATTGGTTAGAGCCATCTTGACCCTTGCCATGATGAAACCCATGAACATATGTTGTTCCATACTCCAACCGATCATAGCAAACTCACGTGCGTGCGTCTACAGCACGAGTTTTCAAAGCTAACATTTCTCGTTTCTTGCTCCACGGCGGACTTTTCCTGTCTTTCTTCTCATTTGGAGGATGACTACTTGACTAGCGTAACTCAATTGAAAAATAAAACGAGCGACAAATCAACTCACGCAAGACGGAAGGAAACGCCAATTACAAACCAACGCCGACGTATACGGAGGCTGTTCCCAAAATTAAAAGTCAATTACATAGTATCCGGATCTTGCCATTAGTTCGAGTTTCTTTCGTAAGGCAATAAATTATGTAGGATGTTAGCGGGTTACTAGTGATTGTTATGGAATGGTATTGGACCCAATAATTAAATCAAGTAAGCGTATCAGACCCAATAATCCAATCAAGCGTGTGGTATCCGAGACAGATGGACGATAGATATAATGGGAGTAACTACACACGAGAGTAGCAAATAGGCTTCCTATATATATATATATATATATATATATATATATATATATATATATATATATATATATATATATATATATATATATATATAGCCGATTTTAAAGGCACAAGCCACCATCGCTTAGAAACTTTATAAAAAGAGATCGAGAATGGACAATGACCATGGGCAACCTCATCGAGCCTGCAAGTTCAAGAAGCATGGCTGCCAGGACAGCGCGTGGACATACCATTCCTTGATATCAAGTCCAATTACCTATCGACGACATCCAAGTAATTGGATGTCCACACGCTCTCCTAGCAGCCATGCTTCTTGAAGTTGCAGGCTCGATGAGGTTGCCTGTGGCTGCTGTCTTATCATCCTGACGACCACCTGAAAGTGGTGGGGACTACGAATATATATATATATATATATATATATATATATATATATATATATATATATATATATATATATATATATATATATATCACAGACAGTTTCATCTACAAACCATCTTTGATACAACAGCTATCATAGACTGTTCTGAGTTAATAACCATCTGTGATGACCTCATGTCATTACTGACCCATAAACTCAGACGATTCACGAAACCGTCTGTGAATACATTTTTCTGTAGTAGTGCTACTACCGCTGCCTCCTCACTCCACACACGCAGCCTTGATGTCACCATTTCCGTCTGGGTGCTATAGGCTCGCCAGCGTATTGCTGCCGCTTCTCCCTCCGCCGCCCGCCACCTTCTTCCTTGTGTTCGGTGACTCACTGCTGTCAGATCCATCGCCGCCATTGATCCCAGCGACGAAAACAAGTGCATGCAAGTTAAACATGTCCTGTAAAAACAGAATAATAATGGCATTTAATGAGAAAAGATCATTTTTTTTTGGAGATGGTGAGAACAACCGGCTAATCCAATCAAATTAAGGCTCAAGCAAGTAACCCACATGTTACTGGTTCAAATCATGAAAAAACACTAGTGAAAAATCCATACAAATAACCCACCCAACTCTGATTATCGCTAGAGAGATAGAGTGCCACACCCTTTTTTTTAGAGGAATAATATTAGTCTCTGTTGGGACTGTAGCCCGACTCCACCGTTTAGAGGCACATGGTTGTTTGCTTCCTCACCCGGTCACCAAAGCATTTATGGACCGTCCAACTGTCGTACCTCGCCTCGCCTCCTCATGGTGTGTAGGTGACGGCCTGATACGACTTGGGATTGCCACCAAGTTCCGAAAATGCCATATGTAATCATCTCAGGTTGCTGAGATGCATATATGGAGGTAGAAGTAGAACAATATCCATCCTCACGTGTGCCAACGAAACACAAACAACCAATTACAAAAAGGGTCGATGCTTGATCCTTTTGAAAAGGACTAGCCTAGCTACCCGTTCTTAGATACTCTTACCAGGAAATGGTCATACATCATCGCAAAAAAGAAAAGAAAGGGTCCTACATAATTGAAAACGACTGAAAAAAGCTTATTTAAGTAGTGCTTCCAAGCGCTAACCGCTAAAAAACAAGTACAGCGTGAATAACTCACGCAAGTCAAACAAATGCACGCTAAGACGAACTGATCTGACCATACAAGGTGAGGCTGCTTAGTTCTTTTCTTCTCAAACGGAGCACTAGAATATGGCGCCCTTGGGACAATCTATTTGATTGCAGGGTTCTGTTCCGAAACAAAGATATCCACGGAGACCGGCTCGTTCGTCCTATTCTGTTATTCAGGACCAAGAGGTACTGGATTCTCTTTCGGATAGACCCTGAAAGGAGAAGAAAGACTGAAATGCCAACGGACCTCAAGTCAAACGAATGCGCGCAAGCGTTCTGAAAATCGTCACGATCACAGCACTCAGTGAATGTTCAAATCTCCGGCTAACATTTCCTGACAAGTACAGTGTTTTTAATATTACAAGTCTTGATCTATTTCACAAACAAATAATGCATGTCTTGTGCTTTGTTTTTTACTTGGAAGGACAAGAGAGCTTAGAGAGGAGAAAGAGGAAGCGGACCTGAAAGTTTCCTCTAGATACGGCAGGAGGATGAGAGATACTAGCTAGCCGCCACACATAAAGAATACAGAAAACCTACCATGATTGGGCTTATTCAAGACAGCACGTGTGTAATGTTTTTTATTGGTGAACTTTGAACCTGAAATAGTACTGAACCTCTGAATTTGAGTTCTGGTGAACAACGGCAAGTAACCTGCTGAGGATGATGAGAGATCATATGCACCGCGAAAATTACCATGAACAAAAAAACAGAAACGGAGGTGGACAGACAAAACTTTTGAACCATAATATCGAGGAAAATTCAGAACACACTACACTGAACATGTCATTTTCCAGACCCGTACCCTATGCGTACTAGATTTCGACAGTCTGGTGGATCACATAATGCAATCTTAAGTAACACTTCTTCTGTTCTCTTTAGAAAAAAAGAAATGATAAACGTGAATAACTCTGTCGACAAGATCTGACCATGTATGCGGTGTGTGACTATTTATTTTTGTCCGGATGGAGCAAGTAAAACAAATACACACAAGCATTCAGAAAATCTGGACGATCGTTACACGCATCACTGAATCTTCAAATCTCCTGTTAACATTTTGAGTCAGGTAAGATGATTTTCCTTAATGAAACTCGGGGCCTGTCCCCTGAATAAAAAAAATTTGGAGACAGGTAAGTCAGGTTCTAGAATATATGCTTTTAGTATAACAAGTCTTAGTCTAATTTCACAAGCAAATCATGCATGTTGCGCTTCTTTTTTATAGAAAAGACGAGGGGGAGAGGGCTCAGTGCTAACAGTTCCCTGGATATCTCTGGAGAATGACGAGCTAGCTACTCTCTAGCCGACGCGCAGAGAAGAAAACAGAAAACCAATCATGATTGGGCATTTGGTCTTGACTAGTGCACTTCTCTCTGAAACGTCAGTAGTAGTGAACAACGGCAAGTAACTCGTGGAGGATGATAAGAGATCATATGCACCGCAAAAATTACCACGAGCATGGAAAGAGAAACACTAGCGGAAGGAACTTTTGTACCATAAGATATCGAGGAATGCTATGAACAAACTAAGTACAAATTGTAAGAAGCTTCTGTTGATGTTGAAGAAAGGAAAGATTAAAGAAGGGGGCATACGAAACACGTCGCTTCACATATTCAGTGAGAAATCATGCCTGTTTCAGAATGTTCCTCACCAAGCAAGAGGCATCATGCACGCTTAATTCACATGAACATTATACAGCAAGCGACACACTTGCACACACGTACGCATGAATCCTTGTGATTACTGCGTACAGTGAAGAATCTGCGTACAGTGAACATTAAGCCGTCATACTGTTCCAAGGTTCTTTGCCTCCACCGTGCTTGAAGCTTTCGATCAGCTGTGTCAGGTTTTCATACGACGACCCTCCTTTCTCCATGGCCCTGTGAGCTTTCTCTCCGTACTCCTTAGCCTTCCTCCTCCTCTCCTCGGCCTCCTCCCCTCCGTCCATGAGCGCCGACACCGCCCGAACGATGTCGCCCCGCACCACCGTCACGGCGTCATCGTCCAAAATCATCACGGGCGTAGTAACGCCGATCGGCACGCCCACCCCGAGCACGTAGACGGACAGCCGCTCGTTCAAGAACTGATCGGCGAAGTGCGGCCACGTCACCACCGGTACTCCGTGCGCGATGGACTCCAGCAGCGAGTTCCACCCGCAGTGCGTGACGAAGCCACCGACGGCGCGGTGTGACAAGATGGCCAGCTGCGGCGCCCAGCCGCGCACCACGAGGCCTCGCCCCGCCGTGCGGGCCTCAAAGGCCGATAGCCATTCTTGCACATCCGGCGTGGCCACCTCTGACTCCTTCACCACCCAGACGAAGGGCTTGCCGGAGTCCTCGAGGCCGTGGCCGACCTCGAAGAGCTGCTTGGGAAGTTTCTGCGCGAGGCTGCCGAAGCTGACGTACACGACGCAGTCGGGAGCCTGCTCGTCCAGCCACGCGGTGATCGCGCTCTGGTCGACGACGGCCTTGTTCCCGCGCGACGACATGGCCTCGGCGTTCCGGTTGCAGAGGCATAACGGCCCAAGCGCCCACACCGGCTTGCCGAGCGCCGCCTCGTAGCACGCGACGAACTGGCCCTCGAGGTCCAAGAAGGTGTTCACCACTACGCCGTCGGCCGTGCGCATCGCCTCCATGGCCTCATCGAGCAGCACCTCGCACCCTGGCGTGTTGAAGAAGCCGGGGGCCGTGCCCTTGGTCACCTTTACGGGCACCGGCATTCCCGGCACGACGTGCGGCTGCTGTTCGTCACCCGCGGCTATCTGCTCGTGAAGCCCGTGCGCGGCGGCGTTGAGGTCGCAGAGCGAGTAGAAGCACGACGGCCCGTGGAAGAACAGCCGTGGGATGCCGAGGCTCGTGGCGACGCCGGCCGTCCACGGGTTACACCAGTCGGAGATGATGCAGCTCGGGCGCGGCGCCAGCGCGCGCACGTAGGCGTCGAACGGGCCGGCGAGCTCGCGCAGGGCGTTGAAGAAGGGGAGGAACTGGGCCATGTCGGCGATCTTGTCGCAGTTCTGGCAGTCCGGGGGCAGTCCGAAGCTGGCCGGCGAGAACGGGAGCTCGACGAGCTCGAGGAGGAGCTTGGCGCGCGCGGCCTGGTCGGCGACGCCGCGCAGCCGCGCGACGTTCAGGGGCGTGGTGACGAGGCTCACGTGCGCGCCGCGCGTCGCGAGGAGGCGCGCGAGGTCGACCATGGGGAGGAGGTGGCCGTGCGACGCGAGAGGCGCCAGGACGAAGTGGACCGGCGGCTGTGCTGTCGTAGCAGCTGTAAGGGCCTGCTCGGTTGGCTCCATGGTGGACGTACACAGTGCCGTAGTCACGAGTGGTGTAAGAAGTGAGTGACTAGCTAGGGGATAAGGCCTAAGCGGAGCAGCAGGGGTAACTCCAATTTATAGCCGCAAAAGGGCTGTGCAAATTTTGCTTAGCCACTGAAAAAGCCTTCATTTGTTTGAAACGGCTATATGTTTTGCCGGTTTGCCACTATTTTGTTGCTCCTTATTTGGAAACACTACCATTTTGCCTCTCGTCAATTAAATCAGCCCAGAGAAGTAAACTACTCCATTTTGTATCACTATCTAGCTCACTGGTTGGGCGGTAAGAAATCCAAAACTGGGAAGCAGGGGGATAATATAAAGAGGGACAAAAACAGGAGGAGCACTTGCCAGAGGCGGATAATGTAAAGAATGAAAATGTTTGAATTATAATAAGTACATGTAGAGAATATGTGGAATAGAATAGTAGCCCTCCCTCTAAAAACAACATGTAATATTATTTGAGACGGCGGTATTGCTACGCCTAGCTGCCGCGGCTTGCCTGCTTCTCTCCCGTGCTCTCGTCAATGCTCCCATACACGTGGCTTCCATCTATTGGTTCTAGCTTTTGCCGCGAGTCATGTAAAATCCCGTTTATTAAAAAACCTAGAAAAGAAATAAAAAAAAGAAAAAAAAAGGTGGGGAAGAAGTGGGCCGGGCCAGGGCCCGACCGAGTTCAAGTTGGACTCGGCATGGGGGCCTGTGTGCCGCATTTAAGGGGAGGGGAGGGAGCTACCGCAACTAGTCTTAGCCGCCTCCACCTTTGCCCTAGACAGCCGCTGCCTGCTTCCCTGGCACGCTGCTGCTACCCTAGCTGCTGCCGCTGCCACCTCCTTGCCATGCCAATGTTGCCCCTGCCGCTGCATCCTTACTAGCCACCAGCACCATCGACATCCTGCTTGCCGCTGCTACTGTTGGCTGTTGACTGTAGAGGAGAAGGAGGAATCAAGGAAGAAGGAAGGCTAAGGAAGAATGAAGGAGAAGGGAGAAGGAGAAGAAGAAGGAGGAGAAGAAGAAGAATTAGGGTTTCGTGACCCGATCATCTTTGTCGTCCGTTTTTTAGGGATAGCGATCAGGAAAATTAGGATTCAGCAAGTCCATTTTGAATAAGAAGAGAGAAGAGGGAAGATGCATGTATGTATATTATTCACTAGGAATTACGTCTTTGCCAAGTTGATTTTACACTACGGGAAAAAAATTCGGATCATAGGATCCAATCCATAAAAATGGATAATGCTGGAGAGTTTACCTCAAAAACATTTAATGACTATTGCATGACCTTAGACATAATAGTGTAACATTCGGTCCTATATGTTTATACTCAGAATGGACTTGCTGAATCATTAACCAAGAGGATAAAGATGACCGTTAGACCCTTGTTAATGAGATCCAGTCTACAAACTACATATTGGAGACATGTTGTATTACATGCATCAGCATTAATACAACTCCGACCATCCGCATACCATAAGATGTCACATTTCCAACTAGTGTGTGGGAAAGAGCTAAGTATTTTCCATCTGTGTAAATTTAGTTGTGCCGTTTACATACCTATCTCACCTCCTTAGTGTACGTCAATGCGACCCACCGTAAATTGGAAATTTATGTGGGATTTGAATCACTGGCTCTATTTGCCAAAAACAAGATACGTTGATACTGTATTTAATGAAGAACTATTTCCAACATTGGGTTGGGGGGGGGGAGGAAATGACCCTAAGTTGAAATGACGGGAGCTATCATGGAATAATAGTAGTCTTCATAGTAACGATCTACGCACTAAGGACTCTGAACAAGCGGTTCAGAGGACAATAAATTTGCAAAATCTTGCAAATCAGCTGTCAGATTCATTCACGGATCATAAAGGAGTTATAAAGTCGCATATACCAATGTAAATGCACCTGAAAGAGTAGAACCATCCGGAAAATAAAGTGAATTTTAAATCGTTGGATCAAACCTTAACCTACTTGGATTTTTGTCACGGGTACCTCCTTATTTAACTCAATTTCTCCTCCCCTCTACTACCGCCGCCTCCTTACTCCACGCACACAGCCTTGATGTCACCATTCCCGTTTGGATGCTAGGCTCGCTAGCGTATTGCCACCGCTTCTCCCTCCGCCGCCCGGCACCTTCTCCCTTGTGTTCGGTGACTCATTGCTGTCAGATCCATCGCCGCCACTATCCCGGCGATGCTGGCCGAAAACAAGTGCATGCAAGTTAAACATGTTATGCAAAAACAGAATAATAGTGGCATTTCATGAAAAAAAAAGATCATTTTTTTTGGAGATGGTGAGAACAACCGGCTAATCCAATCATATTAAGACTCAAGCAAGTTACCCACATGTCGCCGGGTTCAAATCATGAAAAACACTAGCGGAAAATCCACACAAATAACCTACCCAACTTGAGGTCGGTGGGAATCCAACTCTGATCATCAATTAGAGAGATAGAGTGCCACACCGCTTGGCTATCCGGAAGCTCAAAATTATTCACCGTTTAGAATAGAGGAGAAGAAAATGAAACAATATTGTCATTGTTTTTTTAGAGGAATAATATTTGTCTCTGTTGGGACTATGCCCCGTGGACTCCACCGTTCAGAGGCCCATGGTTGTTCGCTTCCTCACCTGGTCACCAAAGCATTTATGCGCCGCCCAACTCAACTAGCCAGCTCAGCCGGACGGTCCTAGTGGCAGCCGAGGAATGCACAGTCTGCGCTAGTTCAGTCCGCTCCTATGTCCCCCGCCTGATTTGAATGCTCTGCATCGCGGCAATTATGCATATGATCTTAAATCAAAAGGGCATATTAATTGCTATAGTATTTCATGGTACAGTAAAATCGACATGATGAATATTTTTCTGTTCATATAGTACTTATCACACGTGACTACAGAACCCGGTTCGTTCTCTCTCAGAAGCACTGTCCACACTGTGTGTCTCTGTGCAGTACTGCAGAATCCGGATGCCCCCGCCTCGCACGGTGGATCTGGTCGTCTGTCCACTCTATGCCCCCATCCGCCACCAACACCTGGCGGCCCGCGCTCGCCTTGGCAGTCGGCACTTGGCATGCAGCCTCCTTCGGCCGGCCGAACTAGCCCTTTTTCTGTCTTTCCCGTTTAGGCTTTCCAGTTTCCACTGAAGGAACCGATACTACTTGGGACTGCCACCAGGTTCCGAAAATGCCATATGTAATCATCTCAGGTTGCTGAGATGCATATATATATATATATATATATATATATGGAGGTAGAAGTAGAACAATATCCATCCTCACGTGTGCCAACGAAACACAAACTACCAATTACAAAAAGGGTCGATGCTTGATCCTTTTGAAAAGGACTAGCCTAGCTTCCCGTTCTTAGATACTCTTTGTTAAGAAACTGGGCGGGACCGAATCCTTAGCCAAGGTGGCTCATCCCAAACCCTAGCAGGGTCGTAGCCTATAAATAGGGGGTGCTATTCATTGTAAAGGATTGATCGATGGATGAAGGAATAAAGAGAAGCAAGAAGTCCCCCTACATCTCTGTGTTCTATCTCTTATTCTGTTCTTGTGTTCATGCATTGTTCTTACGATTCTGAGTTTGTCTACGAGGTAATCGCTCGGACTGGACTCGCCAGCGACGGTTCCTCAACACGTTATCAGCACGATCGACTCTCCTCGCATCGAAAAGGTAACCGTCGATGAACGACACTCGTAGATTGAATCGTTTTTCTAGATTACTTTTAATTCTGCAAATTTGGCTTTCTAGATTGGTTTCCTACGGTGCAAATCCGCTCTAATCTACCGCGAGCCGACTTGAAGTCGCCGGCCAAGCCGATCGGTGGGTTGCATGAAAGAGTAGATGATGATTGTACCGTAGGTTGTAGATGCAATCGCATGAAAGGCACCATGTGTATGGCACCGCATGCAAGCGGCTGTCGCTACCTCCGCGATACGTTACCGGTCGGCATAGTCCGCCATCACGTATCGCCATGGAGGCAACGACAGTGCCACGCCGCTAACACGCAGCAAGCACGCACATGACGGCATGAAGCCACGCCTCAATTGCAATCTTGCACTACATTACAATGCATAACTTCGCATGAATAGTACATCGCATGTATGAACAGTAATTGCATGTGAACAGTAATTACATATGAAAAAAAAATATGTCGATGGCCTGAAGCCTTCACAGCACGGTTACACCATCCCCCGGCCAGCTTGAAGCCGACGCCGCATGCGCACGGCACCGCCTCCGGCCACCTTGAAGTGTCGCACCCCCACCCACGGCCGCCCGCACGCGGCTCCCCGCCCACGGCCCGTAGCCACCTAGTGCACCGCCGTCGGCGCCGCACGGCTTGAAGCCTGGCCGTAGTTGCCTTGCACGACGTCGCGGAGCGCCTTGGCCGCCGCCATCCGCTTCGCGCCACGCCACCACCCCTCCCACGCTCGGCGCGCGCGGCGTCACCGCCGGCATGGAACGACCGGCCATGCGTCACCCAAACAAGCAAGAAAGGGGGAAAAGGGGGGCGTTGCCGGCAAGCAAGGGGGGAAAAGGGGGGCGTCACCGTGTCGCCGTCCGCCGTCGCCGTCCGCCCGCGGCCGGCCGCGCCGCCGCTCGTCGGCGCCGCGCGGCGGCCGGCACCGCTCGGCCTACGCCGCGCCGCGCGCCGCTCCGCCCCGCACGCCGCTCGCCACGCACACGTGGCGACGGTTCCGCCATGGCCCGCACACGAACTCCGAGGTGCCGCCGCCACCCGCACGCGGATTTCGGGCCTCCGCCGCCGTCGTGGCCCGCACGCGGACTCCGAGGCGCTGCTGCCCGCACGCGGACTCCGGGCCGCCGCCACCGCCGGCATACGGGACTCCGAACCCGAGCCGCCCCTTGAACGCGCACGCACCGGGAAACCCTACGAGGTAAACCCCACCCTTTTGCCCTTCGGCGCAATGGGCCAAGGGAACCGGCCCATGAAGGCCGGCGCAAATTCGGCGCGAGAAAAAAAAGGGAACGGGAGAAAAGGAAATCCCAATTTTTTGCATAAAGGCCCTCGGGTTGTTATGGAATTACGCAAATTTTTGTCAGAACTGAAACATTTGCAAATAAACCCTCCAAATTCTGAAAATTACGAGGATTTTCTGAGATAAAGAAATTCTTGCAGAATAACCCATCAGAAATATGAAAATTGCGCGCAAATTCTTCTCATAACTGAAATTTCGCGTTTTAACCCCTGAAACTTGCAGTTTTCGCTGAAAAGTCATTTTCCAGCAGAAAAGGGCCTCGGGAATCCAAATTTTTGCATATTTTGAATTTTGAAGCATATTTAACTTTGTTATTGTTACTTCTATGCAATTTATTTGTTGTATTTACTGTTTTGATTATATGTGATTGTTTATATTGCTTTTAATCACTGGAAATAGCAGTAAATCATGAAAAATGCATAAAAAAATACGGGAACACGAACCTGGAGTTCGAAGAGCATTGTGAGAATTTTGCAACCATTTTATGCAGATTACCAGCAGTAATCCTTTGAACTTTTTGCATGAATATGAAGATGATCGCATCACGAATCGAAATTCAAGAAGCGACCCAAGATGGTCGAATTTGTCTGAAATTTATAACGATCTTCAATTCGTGGTAATGTAATCACGGATGAGCGTAAGATTGAGAAGACTCTCTACCTTTCACTCGAACGCGGTGCAATCCGCAAGCAACTATCGCCAAGACGGCTACATGAAGTATCACGAATTAATTGACATCATGCAAGTTGCAAAAACTCAAGATGATATTCTAAGAAAGAACTTCATCTCGCAACCACCTAGTAGCAAATGTTGGCCATGAAGCCACTGCTAGCAGCTACAAGGTGATGAAACCTTTCACGAATGAGAGGAACAAGAAGGGTAAGGTCGTGCGTCGTACATTATTGATATTTTCCAGTCTAAGAAGAAGGGCAAATGATAGCATGAGGCATACCTCGCCATTGCAGGCACAGAGGATCCACATCCATTAGCTGCACTTATGAATGTGAACAGCCCAGTAGCAGCCCCATCATCCCTCCTTTGGACATCACAGCGGCCACAGCCGTAGCTGCCCAAGAGGAGAAGATCGCGTATGGAGCCGATTTAGGCAGAAGTTCCTGAATACTTCGTCTATTAGATCCAGTGCACGCATTGCACTCGGACCTTTTATAGAAACTTACAGTTTGTAATTGAAGCAGAATTTTGAATTATTGAATAATGGTTGCAAGCTCTAGGAGAGCAAAGCATTAAATTCTTATTATGAGTCCTGCAAGACTTATTTTTCCCGTCTTTATAATAGCAAGTTACGTTCTAATATCTGAAGTATTTTATTTATGTGTTGCTTGCTTTCTGCTACATATTAATAAAGTACATTATATTAGAACGCGTGTGGCGCCCTATGGAGGAAGTGTGCTTAGCATGTAGCGGCACAACGAATACCATCCTGAGAGAAACATAATTTTTTTTCCAGTCGATCAGCAAGAATCTTTGGTAGTCTTCACGACGATCGCAGCAAATGATACTTGTATAATAGGCTCAGGAAGGGTCATAATTATACTTCCAACGGGCACAACTTTGGTCATTGAAGAAGACTCGTTGTACCCAGAATCGACTAGAACTCTCAAGGATATTTGCGCTAACAGTTTCCATGTAGAGACTGAAGAAGAGTATAGTACAGAATACCTGCTCATTACAAAGCGTGAAGAAAGTGAAAAATTGCATTAGAATATCTTCCTCCATATGAAATTGGGCTATACTACACTAATATTAAGGCACCTCACCTATACCGTCCTTGAAAACCGTATTTAGAAGCTCTGAACTTTTCTATCTCTGACATGATAGATTGTGTCGTCTAGGTCTTAGGATGATGAGAAATATAATTAACAATTCACAGGAACATGATATGAATGTTAAGAATTTCTCGAATCAGGAAGACTTTGTGTGCCCCGCATGTGCCACCGGGAAATTAATTACTAGACCTTTTTGCTCTGAAAGCAAAGGATAAAGTCCCTGTATTCCTGGACCATATCCAGGGAGACCTTTTGCCGTCCTAAATAGCCCCTGTAAGGGTAATTTGAGGTATTTTATAGTGCTCATCGATGCTTCCTCGGAATGGTCGCATATATGTTTATTGTCTCACGAAATCATGCTTTTGCAAAGCCAATCTCGTAGATAATTAAATTAGAAATATTTTCCCTGATCATCATGAGAAGTCCACCTGAATGGACAACGCCGGAGAACTCACTCCGAAAGCATTTGATGATTATTGCATGAAAATGGGAATTAAAATTGAGCATTTTGTACCGCATGTCCGTACCCAGAATGGACTAGCAGAACTTTGAAGAATTGTAATTTACCAACTACGTGTTGGGGACACGCAGTCCTGCTCGCAGCAACTCTCATCAATTTTAGACCGTCGGCCTATAACATCCATCCACCTAAGCAACTAGCGCAAGGGTCAGCACCGAAAACTACTCATCTTCGCAGGTTTGGTCGTAAGGTTTATGTACCTATACCATCACCACAGCGAACTGCAATGGGTCTTCTGCGAAAGTCTGGGATATACATTGGTTATGAGACAGCATCCATAATCAAGTGTTTGGACCCTATGACTGGAGATTTGCATAATGCCCGATTCGTTGATAGTATATCAGATGAGATTAGTTCCCCGTCATTAGGGGGAGGAAATCAACCCTTGATAATAATGTCGGGAAATAATTGAAGTCTAGAAGACAATTGAAATCCAGAAGATAATTAAAAATCTATGCATATGACCCGCGCACTAGTGAAGCAAATAGAGAAGTCCAGAAGATAATTGCAGTCCAGAAGATAATTGAATTGAAGTCTAGAAGACAATTGAAGTCCAGAGGATAATAGATTTGCAAATATTAACAAATCAACCGCCGACCACTTTAGTGATTTGAAGAGCGTGACCAAGTAGCATTTGCTCGTATGCAATGCACCGAGAGGGTTGAAATACCAATGAAGGTATCCCTAATCCCGTCCGAGGCCTCGAAAAAAGGACGAGAACCCGGTCCCTCGAATCCGAAGCAACCGGGACGCTGGTAAAAAGGATAAGAAGGATTTGACACACCATCACCAAGTGCCCTAGAACTAGAAGGGGAGCCGCTGAGACTGCACCGTATGGAACCTTGAAAAGGCATACGAATTGAACATCCCCATGGAGGAGACATCGCATGGATGTGTGCGCACATCGAAGCTGAAAAACTAAAGGACTTGCCCGCAATTGGAAGCGGCGGTGGCGAGTAGAAGCATTAGAAGAATCGCCCTTGAAGAAATAGTTATAAAATTTATGACCTCGGAGAATCTTTGAATATGACAACGACCAATGTCGACATATACTTTGCAAAGAAACTTGCCACAATCATCAATCTTGATTGAGAGCTTGTATCGCTCATTGAATGAAAGAAAAGATCGAGTTGAAAGAAGGCAATAGAAACCGAATTATTCTCTCGAATAAAAGAAGGGCGTTTGGGCACATGGCCGTCGCCTCCTTGTGCACCCCGTAGGGCATAAGTGGATATTTGTTCAAAAGAGAAATAAAAGAAATAAAGCTCGTTGCATAAGGTTTCATTGAACATCCAGAGATGATTATGAAGAAACCTATTCCCGATCATGGCGTAACCCCTTTAGACATTTATCTCAATGGCATTGAACTTGAAGTTAGAAGTGAAATTGATGGATAGGTACCAACATACCTTTATGAAATATTGGATTCGAACATTTATATGAAGATACCGAATGTATCCTCGTCCCAACCAAGATAGAGCAAATAAAAATATGTACAGTGTGAAACTCAGAAAGTCACTGTGCGAACTTAAGCAATCAGCCAGAATGTGGTATAATCGCTTGAAGCGACTTTCTATGCAAGAAAGGCTACACGAAAAATGAGAATAATCTCTGTACGACGATCCCATAATGGATTTTGTATAATCTCAGTGTATGAAGATGATCTGGATATCATCGGAACCCTGAAGGATATTAGGAAAGCAAGCTCTTACCTGGAGTCGGAGTTCGAAATGAAAGATTTGGGTAAAACCAAATATTGTCTAGGCTTGCAGCTTAAGCATACCCCTGAAGGGATTTTAGTACATCAGTCAAACTATACTCAGAAGGTGTTGGAAATGTTTGATTTTGAAAAGGCATACCCTTTGAAAGTGCCAATGGTCGAGAGATCTTTGCAGCAAGACAAGGACCTGTACATACCTAGAAAAGAGGGGGAGGAAGTCCTGGGACCAGAATTCCCATATTTAAGTGTGATAGAAGCACTCATGTATTGAACAAACTGTACTAGACTGGGCATTGCATTTGCCGTGAACCTATTAGCAAGGTATAGTACAGAACCTACCAAAGGCATTGGCAGGGAATGAAGGACATCTTCCGATACCTCCAAGGAAGCAAAGAACTTGGTCTGTTCTATAGAAAGAACCAAGACCTAACTATGAATGGCAATGCAAATAACGGGTACTTGTAGGACCCGCATACAGCCAAATAGCGAACAGGTTATGTATTCCTATGTGGTGGAACTGCAATTCCATAGAAATCGTCTAAGCAGAGTCTTGTACCGACTTCGACGAACCACTCGGAAATGATAGCACTGTATGAGGCCTCACGAGAATGTGCTTGGCTTCGGCGGATGATTCACCACATCCGGCGATCGTGTGGATTGAATACCGCACAAACCCCACCGTTATCTATGAAGATAATGCGACTTGTGTTGCACAAATGCGGATGGGTTATATGAAGAATCCTCTCACAAAGCATATCAACCCCAAGTTCTTCTATGCTCATGAAATGCAAAAGATGGACGAAATTAAGGTATCGCATACTAAGTCATGTGAAAATCTTGCGATTTGTTCACTAAGTCACTTCGACATCTAGCTTTGAAAGGTGCATATGTGGAAATTGGAATGATGAGACTTAGAGAAGTGCAGAGTCGGGGAGAATCTTCACAAACTCATTACTAAAGCTTGATCACGAAGATCGAGTACCCAAAGAGCAAATCCTGAAGATTAAATGAAATTGGGTGGATTGTACTCTTTTCCCTTGACGAGTTTTCCTGAAGTTTCTCGGCTAAGGTTTTTAATGAGGCAATTCGTGCAGCATAGCAGAACATGATTCATGTACTCTTTCTCCAAATTTTTCCCACTGGGTTTTTATGGAGTTTTGACGAGACATAGACATGAAGGATGGGTGCCCAAGGGGGAGTGTTGGGAAACTATGGGCCTGACCCTGCAGTCGGCCCATTAGTGGGCGCCCCATCCCAAACCCTAGCAGGGTCGTAGCCTATAAATAGGGGGTGCTATTCATTGTAAAGGATTGATCGATGGATGAAGGAATAAAGAGAAGCAAGAAGTCCCCCTACATCTCTGTGTTCTATCTCTTATTCTGTTCTTGTGTTCATGCATTGTTCTTACGATTCTATGCATATCTACGAGGTAATCGCTCGGACTGGACTCGCCAGCGACGCTTCCTCAACACTCTTATCAGGAAATGGTCATACATCGTCGCAAAAAAAGAAAAGAAAGGGTCCTACATACGAGATAACGACTGAAAAAAGCTTATTTAAGTAGTGCTTCCAAGCGCTAACCGCTAAAAAACAAGGAGTACACCGTGAATAACTCACGCAATTCAAACAAATGTACGCTAAGATGATCTGATCTGACCATACAAGGTGAGGCTGCTTAGGTTTTTCCCCCTCAAACGGAGCACACGTCAAACGAATGCGCGCAAGCGTTCTGAAAATCGTCACGATCACAGCACTTAGTGAATGTTCAAATCTCCGGCTAACATTTTCTGACATGTAGTGTTTCTAATATTACAAGTCTTGATCTATTTCACAAACAAATAATGCATGTCTTGTGCTTTGTTTTTTACTTGGAAGGACAAGAGAGCTTAGAGAGGAGAAAGAGGAAGCGGACCTGAAAGTTTCCTCTAGATACGTCAGGAGGATGAGAGATACTAGCTAGCTGCCACACATAAAGAATACAGAAAACCTACCATGATTGGGCTTATTCAAGACAGCACGTGTGTAATGTCTTTCATGGGTGAACTTTGAACCTGAAATAGTACTGAACCTCTGAATTTGAGTTCTGGTGAACACTGGCAAGTAACCTGCTGAGGATGATGAGAGATCATATGCACCGCGAAAATTACCATGAACAAAAAAGCAGAAACGGAGGTGGACAGACAAAACTTTTGAACCATAATATCGAGGAAAATTCAGAACACACTACAAATTTCAAAAAGCTTCTGTTAATTACATATAGTACATACTAACATAAGAGATTACTGTTGAAGAGAAAAGATTAAGGAAGAGAACATATGGAACACGTGCGCTTCACATCTTCAGTGCAAAACCAGGCCTGTTTCTGAATGTTCCTCACTAAACCGGGGGCGATGAACCCTGATGAACACTGACTCTCTCCAATGATCAATTGCTATATTGCCAATACCACTCAGTTTACAGGTAGGGGATACAAATAGAAGGGTTAGAATCTAGACGGGGAAGAGCAATCAAGACTAAGAAGAAGGAGCAAGAGACTGGGATCAGAGGAATAGAGTTTGGGGAAGAGAAGCATCAGGAGGAAGACAGGAGCTTGAGGCTAAGTCAAATAATGTTCGATGCTTCTTTCAGTCGCTATCGCCTGCCTTTGTAGTCGCGGCACGATTCTCCTCTTGCCACCTGGCCCACGGCCCACGAACGAAACCCACAAAAAGCGAGGCCGGTGTGTGACAGCGTACTAGATTTCGACAGTCTGGTGTATCACATAATGCAATCTTAAGTAACACTTCTTCTGTTCTCTTTAGAAAAAAAAAAGAAATGATAAACGTGAATAACTCTGTCGACAAGATCTGACCATGTATGCGGTGTGTGGCTATTTATTTTTGTCCGGATGGAGCAAGTAAAACAAATACACGGAAGCATTCAGAAAATCTGGACGATCGTTACAAGCATCATTGAATCTTCAAATCTCCTGTTAACATTTTTAGTCAGGTAAGATGATTTTCCTTAATGAAACTCGGGGCCTGTCCCCTGAATAAAAAACAATTGGAGACAGGTAAGTCAGGTTCTAGTATATATGCTTTTAGTATCACAAGTCTTAGTCTAATTTCACAAGCAAATCATGCATGTTGCGCTTCTTTTTTATAGAAAAGACGAGGGGGAGAGGGCTCAGTGCCTCAGTTCCCTGGATATCTCTGGAGAATGACGAGCTAGGTGCTATCTAGCCGACGTGCAGAGAAGAAAACAGAAAACCTATCATGATTGGGCATTTGGTCTTATCCACGGCCGCACATCAGCACATGCGTATTTGTTCTTGATGGATGCTCTCTCTGAACATTTCTTGACTAGTGCACTTCTCTCTGAAACGTCAGTTATCGTGAACAACGACAAGTAACTCGCGGAGGATGATAAGAGATCATATGCACCGCAAAAATTACCACGAGCATGGAAAGAGAAACACTAGCGGAAAGGAACTTTTGTACCATAAGATATCGCGGAATGCTGTGGACAAGTACAAAACACGTCGCTTCACATATTCAGTGAAAAATCATGCCTGTTTCAGAATGTTCCTCACCAAGCAAGAGGCATCATGCACGCTTAATTCACATGAACATTATACAGCAGGCGACACACTTGCACACACGTACGCATGAATCCTCGTGATTACTGCGTACAGTGAAGAATCTGTCTACAAAGTAATAGTATTAAGCTGTCATACTGTTCCAATGTTCTTTGCCTCCACCGTGCTTGAAGCTTTCGATCAGCTGTGTCAGGTTTTCATACGACGACCCTCCTTTCTCCATGGCCCTGTGAGCTTTCTCTCCGTACTCCGTAGCCTTCTTCCTCCTCTCCTCGGCCTCCTCCCCTCCGTCCATGAGCGCCGACACCGCCCGCACGATGTCGCCCCGCACCACCGTCACGGCGTCATCATCCAAAATCATCACGGGCGTCGTAACGCCGATCGGCACGCCCACCCCGAGCACGTAGACGGACAGCCACTCGTTCAAGAACTGGTCGGCGAAGTGCGGCCACGTCACCACCGGCACTCCGTGCGCGATGGACTCCAGCAGCGAGTTCCACCCGCAGTGCGTAACGAAGCCACCGACGGCGCGGTGTGATAGGATGGCCAGCTGCGGCGCCCAGCCGCGCACCACGAGGCCTCGCCCCGCCGTGCGGGCCTCAAAGGCCGATAGCCATTCTTGCACATCCGGCGTGGC